>JALAZF010000160.1:10000000-11229454 GCA_022829125.1 Lathyrus tuberosus
CGAGCTGCGACACCTAACTGCTGGAACGCGAACCTTGGCGTCTTCCGTTAAAAAAAACAAACAAGGCGAGCCCATCCTTGGTGAGGGGAACTACGTCGCTCTGATTCTCGAATGCGAGCGGGATACGTAGGCAGGAGATCAAGCGAGATCTCTCTGAGCACAATCCTTTCACTCTTCCCCAAACCGTGGTCCAAACTACGTTGACTCTGACTTTCCCATTGCACGAGGGAATACGTAGGCCTAGGACTCCGAGGACGTCCTACCGAGTCACTTCTTTTCCTTTTCTTCCCCGTTTCCTCGTTCCTTCTCGTACCTGTTCCTTTTCCTTTCCAGTAGCAGTGGAGCTCCAGATGATGACACCCTTTGATTGATAATAGCAAGCATGGATCCCATCGAGTACGATGGACGCGAGGGGGTGCTAACACCTTCCCCTAGCGTAACCGACTCCCTTACTCGTTTCTCTTGGTCGCGAGACCATGTCTTTTCCTTCCCTCAGGTTTACACAGTGTTTCCTTTCCCTCTCTTGGGATAAATACACATTGCTGGCGACTCTGTTTCCGCGCCACTTTCGCTTTTGTACTTGGATGAAAATCCTGGGAGCGACAGCTGGCGACTCTGCTGGGGTGACAAGTTGACCTCTTGTTGGTTCATCCCCTATGAGAGTCAATCCTAGCTCTTGTCTGTTTTTTTATTGGGTGTTTATCTGTGGTGCTTTATTTTACTGTATTATTGTTTACTATATTATTTCTTTACTGTACTACTATTTACCGCATTTATTACATTGCATTTCATTATTATGCTGGACTGTGCGGTGCTGTGCTGGATTTTTCTGTTTGGTGGGCAGGGTGTTCTGAGAGATAAGCCCACTACCCTGGCTTGAGCATACACATAGGTATTAGCGTGGGCAGGCGTGTCGCTCCCGTGGTGTTTTGCCACGTGTGGGTGTTCACGAGACCTACAGCCAGACGAGGTTCTATCCGGAGCTATATGCTACTGTATGCTCGATACAGGCCAGTAGATATTCTCTAGAGGAATTGTCGACTCTAGTGACCATTCCTGAGAACTCAGTAACGACACTCCTCCCGAGTTGTGATAATGGCAGACCAGAAATGGCAAGCCCATTACACATTCTCGATCCGAGAACCCAATGCTGGGAACTTGCTTTAGGATATCCTTTTTGAAGGCGAATCAGTGGATGCACTTCTCGATTGGCGATAGTACTGAAACCCCGAGGGATGAATGTATTATTGCTTCTCGACCTCAGTGCCAGAAGCTGAGGATATTTCGTTTTCTAGTACCTACATGTGAGAGGGGCGGGTTGTTTATAATTCTGCAGGTAACCTTGACTTTCAGCATACCCGGTACTGTGGAGTTCTTATCAGTATGGTTTATCTGTGTGGATACTCTATTGTTCTGGAGTTTTGGGAAATTCGAGCCTTGGAATTATTCAATTATTTCAGTCCAGGACATACACGTGGCACTTTGATCCCATGCTTTGCATTGCATTGCATCATTATTTTTCTAAAATTCATGTTTTTCATTTCCAGGTAGTATCTGACATTTTGATTCCAGTCAACGGGCAGTTATAGGAATGGACACCAAAAGGGGCAAGAAGAACACCATTGTGTACAAGTTCCCGAAGCTCATTCTGAGTCAGATTTGTAGCTTACAAAAGATGGCCGGTCCGGAAGTGTTAGGAATGTTCAAAGAGAATTATGGTTGGATTCTATCTTTTGCTCGTAACCTCAGTGAATATGAATCTAATGGCTTTTGCACCTTGATGCAGTTCTATGATCCTTCCTTAAGGTACTTCCTATTGACAGATTATGTTTTGGTTCCTACTTTGGAAGAGTATTCCAATATCCTGGGAGTTTCCATTAAAGAAGGTGCTCCTTTCTGTGGGTCCAAGGCAGATCTTGATTTCCAAGCTGTGGCTGGTGCTCTTTATTTGAGCAAGCCAACTCTGGAAGATGATATTTCTGGTAAGGGGAAGAAGTGGACTATTTTCAATGCAGTGTTGGCCCTCTACATATATGGTATTGTCCTGTTCTCGAGTGAGCCTGATTTTGTTGATACGGATGCTATCAAGATATTTGTAACTCAGAATCCGGTGCCGACCTTATTAGGAGATCTTCATTATTCCTTATACAACCGGAACGAGAAGAGACGAGGTGGGACAGTTCATTGTTGTGTACCTCTTTTCTATAAGTGGTTTACCAATCGTCTACCTCAGTCAGGTGCTTTCAAGGATACTAAGAATTCTCTGAAATGGAGTTAACGTCTGATGGGCCTAGATGCCAAGGACATTGTTTGGGTGAATCATGGAGTGCTGGGTAAAGACATTTTGCACAGCTGTGGTGAATACCCTAATGTACCTTTGATGGGGAGAAAATGAGGTATTAATTATAATCCTTCCTTGGCTATCTAGCAGTTTAGATATGTCCTGAAAGGTCCACCGGCTGAAAAGGAGTTGGAAGAGTCTTTGTACTTTTACATGGATGACGGTGGATTAGATGTGGCGCATAAAGCTTCCGAAGCATGGCTCAGTAAACATAAGAGAGGAAAAAACGTGTGGGGTTTGCCTAACAATCAAACTTTCCCTCCGTATGAGCACTGGATAAAGAAGAGAGTCGAAAAGTTCTATTTTCCTTTTGATTGGGTGGCTCCCTTATATCCCAAAATGATAGAAGAAAAAATCACCGTACCAATTGAAGATTTCGATGAGTAGCGAAAATTGGTGCATGATTTGAGGGTGGAAAATTATGGTATGAGTAGTCAGCTGCAGGGTGCCTTACATGACAACATGGAGTTGAAATGGAAGGTCCAAGATTTGATAGAGCGCCTGGAAAAGAAGGAGAAAGACCTCACTGATAGAGCTCAGCACTTCAGAAAAGTCAGTATGACGGCGGAATCATCAGGCAAAGCTCACAAGGAAGCCAAGAAGCTCTTGACTAAGACTGAAGCCAAGCTTGCCACATATCAGGAGATGTGGGAAAAACTCAAGATTGAGAATGGGGAGTTAAAAGAAGAACTTCAAAGAATGAAGGCGGATAAAGAGCACTTCTCTGGCAAGTGGAGAGAGGCACAGAAGGAAATTGAAGAACTCAAGTTGCAAGCCGTAGTCAAGAAGTCAAAGCGCGAAGGCAACGATATTGAGGAACATATTACTAGGCTGAATTAAGACGTTGAAAAGAGAAATAGATTGATCAAAGGGCTGATAGAGCGACCTACCCATCCTGACACTGTGAATCTTCTTGAAGAGATGGAAGCCAGTTTGTTCGGAGTTAATTTGTAGTGATCTTGTTGTTATATTTTGTTGGGATTACCATCAGAACTGTTGATGGAATCGCCTTTGATTGTATCAGACCTGTCTGAATGAATTCTTATTACATTAATATAAAATGCTTGGTTTAATCATGTGTGTATCAACAACTCAGTTTTGAAAGGATGTGCTTCCTTTGTGTTGATTCTACGGTATTTCTGGGTTCGGATTTATTTTCCGATTTTGGGTCCCTTCCCTTGCCTAGTTTCAAAGACTGGAATCAAAGCGGATACGTCCTGGGAATGTTTAAACATGATTGTTTGCATTTTGCATTTGCATCCTCATAATCATATCATTTTTGCATAATAGGTACTCGTCCCAGAGAGTTTCTAACCTTTATTTGGTTACAGGCATAATGGCTGATCTCAACATTCATCGCTACGCGACTCGACAAAATCAAGTCAGAATCATGGAACATGTGCAGGTAGAACTCGCTGAAATGAAGACCCGTATGGAGCATTTCATGATTCTTATGCAGGGCATAGCCCAGGGGCAGCAAGACTTGAGGACTGCAGTTCAAAGGTTGGAAGTGGAAATCCCCAATGCTAACAATCCTCTTGGCGGAGCAGCAGTTATCCCTCCTGGAGGAGCGGCAGTTGATCCTCCTGGCGGGATTCCTGTTGGTACTGGCCATGTTAATAATCAACAGATAGACGACCATCAAGATTATCAGTTCCCCGTACTAAATGCTGACATGGGAGTTCATAATGATGACAAAAGGTATGAAGCATTAGCTGAGAAGGTAAGAGCTATAGAATGTAAAAGCTCCATGGGGATTGATGTTGCTGACATGGGGCTGGTGCAAGGGATGAGAATCCCTCCAAAGTTTAAGGCCCAAACTTTTGACAAGTATAATGGCAGCACCTATCCTAAGACTCACATTCAAGCGTATTTCAGGAAGATTTCTGCATATTCTGACGATGAAAAGCTGAGGATATACTTCTTTCAGGATAGCCTGTCAGGAGATTCATTGGAATGGTACATGAAGCTGAAAAGAGCTTATATCTGGAACTGGAGGGACTTGGGTGATGCTTTCTTGAAACAATACCAGTAAAACATTGACATGGCCCCTAATCGTACCCAATTGCAGAATATGACAAAGGATCCAAAAGAAGGTTTCAAACAGTACGCCTAAAGATGGCGTGAGTTAGCTGCGCGAGTACAACCCCCGTTGATGGAAAGGGAAATGGTTGATATCTTTATGAATACTTTACAGCGCCCATATGTAGAGCGCTTGGCTGGATGTCCGTCTACTAGGTTCTCTGACATTGTAATTGCTGGAGAGAGAATTAAAAATCTACTGAAATCGGGGAAAATTCAAGATGGAAGCGGGGCAGGCTCTTCCAATGCAAAAAAGGCTTTTTGGGAGTGGCTCGAAAAAGCGTGAAGGTGAGACTAGTGCTGCCTATGGGCAGGGGGCAAAGGTAAAGGACATCAGGGCCCGTACCATAAAGCAGCAGCTGTAACTATTATGGTTCTAGCTGCAGAATCTCAGCCACAATCTCAAAGACAATACAAACTGAGGCAGAGAATGAGTGATCGTCACTTTGACACTTTACCTATGACATATTCCCAGATGTTGCAGAATTTGCTCCGCTTAAAGTTGGTACAGTTGAGAACATTGGCACCGCCAGCAGGCAAGCTACCTTATGGCTATGATGCAAATGTGAAGTGTGAATTCCATTCGGGTGCGCCCGACCACCATATAGAGAACTGCAAAGCTTTTAAGCACGTAGTTCAGGACCTGGTTGATTCGAAAGATATCAATTTCGCTCCTAATCCTAATGTGATTCAAAACCCCATGCCCCCGCATGGCGGACCAAAGGTCAATGCAATAGAGGAGGACAGAGGCTTGAATCTGGTGACAGATGTTAATCATGTCAGGACACCTTAGGCAGTGGTAAAAGGGCGTTTGTTAAAAGGGGGTGTGTTCCCTAGTTGACAGGAAAATTGTTCAGAATGTTTGACCGCGGTGAGCGACTGTGATGAATTGAGGAATTGCCTTCAGATGATGATGGATGAGGGTCGTTTACAGTTTGATCAGATGGGGAAGAAGGATGATACGGTCTCAATAGTTACTATCTACTTTACTCCTGCAGAGATTCCCGTGCATAAACCAGTACAGATCCCCGCGCCTGAATAGGTATCCCCTGCGACTATAACTATTCCGGGTCCTATGCTATACGAAAGTACAAAAGCGATCCCGTGGCATTACGGAGCTGATGTTTATTATCAAGGGCAGAAACAGGAAGTGGAGGTTCCCAAAGAAACTGTTTCAAGTGTGCGGAATATAGGAGGAATGAGTGGTTTTACCAGTAGTGGAAGGCTTTTTCCTCCACAGACGCTCCGAAATGATGATGTTGAAACTTCAGCAAAAGCTAAAGGCAAGCAGGTGGTAAGTGAAGAGCCCGTGCTAAGGGCGGAGCCTGGTAATTCCTTTGAAAAAGACATCAAAGAGTTTATGAGGATTATCCGAAAGAGCGATTACAAAATAGTGGATCACCTGCACTAAACTCCTTCCAAGATTTCTATCTTGTCATTACTGTTATGTTCTGAGGCACATCGTAATGCTTTACTAAAGCTTTTAAATATGGCTTATGTTCCACAAGAGATATCGGTGAACCAGCTCGAGGGTGTTATTGCCTATGTCAATGCCAGCAACGGATTAGGGTTTACTGATTTTGATCTAACGCCAGAGGGAAGAAATCATAACAAAGCTCTCCACATCTCCATGGAGTGCAAAGGTGCAGTCTTGGCCCATGTGTTGGTAGATACGGGCTCGTCTTTGAATGTATTACGGAAGAAAACTTTGGCAAAGTTGGATGTTGAAGGGGTTGTGCTCCGACCATGTGATTTAGTTGTGCGCGCTTTTGACGGCTCCAAAAGGTCAGTTTTTGGGGAGGTAGAGTTGCCTGTGAAGATTGGACCCCAGGTGTTTAGTGCAGTTTTCTATGTGATGGATATCCAGCCAGCCTATAGCGGCTTGCTAGGGCGCCCATGGATTCAGGCTGCAGGGGCCGTTTTGTCAGCACTCCATCAGAAGATAAAGTTTGTTGTGGATGGTCAGGTTGTCACAGTATGCGGAGAGGAGGATATATTTGTCAGCCAGCTGTCATTGTTCAAATATGTGGAAATGGACGGCGAGATTCATGAAACTCTTTGTCAGGCATTCGAAATAGTGAATATTGAAACAAAAGCAGGAACTTCCATGGCTTCTTGCAATCAAGCTCTTGAAGTAGTACAGTCTAGCCATGCTGAAGGTTGGGGTCAGTTGATCGAGTTGCCTTTCAAAGAAGACAATGTGGAATTGCTTATCAGCCTCCTCGAACTCCTGTGCCAAAAGGTCAAGAGCGTCAGGGACCTGTCTTTTTCTCTAGTGTGGGGGTCATCAACCCTGCTCAAGTCTTTGCTACAACTGAAGATGAGGGGGACAACGATTATGACCTGGACAATTAGGTGTGCCCATGTGTCCCGAGGCAGAAGCTGAATAACTGGTTCTCTGAAGACCTCATACAATCACCCTGCAGAAAGAGTAATTTTCTTTGTTTTTTTCATGTTGCATGTAAAATCCTAGGCTCTGCCCAAGGCCTAGTGATTTCATTGTAGGGCCACATTTGTTTCATATGCAAGTTTATCATCAATAAAAGGACATTTTTTGTATTAAAAAATTGTGATCCCTGTCTTTCATTTTACACTTTTAGTTTTATTTCAAATAAAATGGCAATGTTTTCTCCATAGCTTGTTTTCTTTCTTTTCAAAAAGCTCTTTCTAAAATAAAGCACGAACCATCATTCATGCAGAAGCAATCCTCTACATTATATTGATAACGGTTCTGCTATGGCTCGATATGACTTTGACAATCCAATCTACCAAGCTGAAGAGGGGGATGAGGAAGATTGTGAACTTCCCGAAGAATTGGCCAGACTATTGAAACAGGGGGAAAGGGCTATTTGGCATCATCAAGAGTCACTAGAGGTCGTCAACCTTGGCACCTAAGATGCGAGAAAGGAAGTCAAAATAGGGGCAAGCTTAGCAGAGAACTTGAAGAAAGAGCTGATTGATATGCTACGTGAATATGTTGATATCTTTGCCTGGTCCTATCAAGACATGCCAGGATTAGATACAGATATTGTTGTGCACAGGTTCCTCTCAAAGAAGGATGCTCCCCCGTCAAACAGAAGCTCAGGAGAACTAAACCGGAAATGGCCATTAAGATCAAAGAGGAGGTGCAAAAACAGTTGGATGCAGGTTTCCTGGCCATCACCAGCTATCCACCATGGGTTGCGAATATTGTCCCGGTACCTTAGAAAGATGGTAAGGTCCGGATGTGTGTTGACTACCGTGATTTAAATCGAGCAAGTCCAAAAGATGATTTTCCATTACCTCACATTGATGTGTTGGTAGATAATACAGCTCAGTTCTCGGTATTTTCCTTCATGGACGGCTTCTCCGACTACAATCAGATTAAGATGGCACTGGAAGACATGAAGAAAACGACGTTTATTACCCCATGGGGCACGTTCTTCTATAAAGTGATGCCTTTTGGTTTGAAAAACGCAGGGGCAACTTATTAGCATGCTATGGTGACACTCTTTCATTACATGATTCATAAAGAGATTGAGGTTTATGTTGATGATATGATTGCTAAGTCGCAGACTGAGGAAGAGCACTTGGTGAATCTGAAAAAGCTTTTTGAACGGTTGAGACAATTCAGACTGAGGCTGAACCCGAATAAGTGTACTTTTGGGGTGAGATCTGGTAAGCTGTTGGGCTTTATTGTCAGTGAAAGAGGAATCGAGGTTGATCCTGCAAAAGTAAAAGCAATACAAGATATGCCCGAGCCGAGAACAGAAAAGCAAGTTCGTGGTTTCTTAGGGAGGTTGAACTACATTTCTATATTCATCTCTCATCTTACAGCCACTTGCGAGCCAATATTCAAATTGTTGAGAAAAGATCAATCAATTCGTTGGAATAATGATTGCCAATGGGCGTTTGATAAAATAAAAGAGTATTTGCAGAAACCTCTGATTCTTATGCCTCTAGTTCCAGGGAGACCACTGATAATGTATTTGTCGGTACATGAAAATTCAATGGGTTGTGTTAACAAAACGAAACAGGTAGGAAAGAACATGCCATATATTACCTGAGTAAGAAGTTCACAGATTGCAAGTCTAGATACTCAATGCTTGAGAATACATGTTGTGCACTTGCATGGGCTGCTAAGCGTTTGAGACAATATATATTAACTCATACAACCTTATTGATATCAAAGATGGATCCAGTCAAGTACATTTTTGAAAAGCCAGCTCTCACTGGAAGCGTTGCCCGTTGGCAGATGGTGTTGACAGAGTATGACATACAATACACTTCCCAAAAAGCCATAAAGGGTAGTATTCTGTCTGACTATCTTGTTGAGCAACCAATTGATGATTATCAGCCAATGAAGTTTGAGTTCCCTGATGAAGACATCATGTATTTGAAAATGAAAGATTGTGACGAGCCACCAGTTGATGAAGGGCTAGATCCTGAGGACAAGTGGAAATTGATGTTTGATGGGGCTGTTAATGTGAATGGCAGTGGCGTTAGGGCAGTTCTCATAACTCCGAAAGGTTCCCACATACCTTTCACCGCCAGACTGACTTTTGACTTCACCAACAATGAAGCCGAATATGAAGCCTGCATTATGGGTATTGAAGAAGCCATTGATTTAAGGGTCAAGACTCTTGATGTATTTGGGGACTCTGCTCTAGTGATCAATCAGGTCAATGGAGATTGGCACACTCATCAACCCAAATTGATCTCTTACAGAGATTATACGAGAAGACTGTTGACTTTCTTCAAAATAGTGAAGCTTTACCATGTACCTCGGGATGAGAATCAGATGGCAGACGCTTTGGCAACGTTATCTTCTATGATTCAAGTGAATCGGTGGAATCATATACCTAAAATTGATGTGATGCGGCTTGATAGACCTTCTCATGTGTTTGCTGCTGATACGTTGATGGAGGATAAACCTTGGTATTATGATATCAAGCATTTCTTGGAAAGTCAGGAGTATCCGGCCAGGGCATCCAATAATGACAAGAAGACTTTGAGAAGGTTAGCGGGCAGTTTCTTCTTGAATGAAGATGGTGTGTTATACAAGAGAAATTCTGACATGGTCTTGCTCAGATGCGTGGATAGACACGAAGCAGACATGTTAATGTAAGAAGTGCACGAAGGTTCGTTTGGTACCCATGCTGGTGGAATTGCCATGGCAAAGAAATTGTTATGAGCTGGTTATTACTGGATGACCATGGAGGCTGATTGTTTCAGATATTCTCAGAAATGCCACAAGTGCCAAATTTATGCTGATAAAGTGCATGTGCCACCGAATCCTTTAAATGTGATGAGTTCCCCTTGGCCATTTGCCATGTGGGGGATTGATATAATTGGGAAGATTGAGCCCACCGCCTCTAATGGACATCGTTTTATTCAGGTGGTCATTGATTACTTCACCAAGTGGGTAGAAGCTGCTTCGTTTACAAATGTCACCAAGCAGGTGGTGGCCCGGTTTATCAAGAAAGAGGTTATTTTTCGATACGGGGTGCCCGAGAGGATCATCACTAACAATGGTTTTAATCTAAATACTAAAATGATGCAAGAGTTGTGCCAGAGCTTCAAGATCGAGCATCACAATTCTTCTCCGTACCGTCCAAAGATGAATGGTGTCGTCGAGGCAGCCAATAAAAATATCAATAAGATTGTGCAAAAGATGGTCGTGACGTACAAGGATTGGCATAAAATGTTGCCTTTCGCTTTGCATGGGTACCGTACATCGATACGTACGTCTACTAGGGCAACCCCATTTTCTCTTGTGTACGATATGGAAGCAATATTACCAGTTGAAGTGGAGATTCCTTCTCTGAAGGTCATGATGGATGTCAAGCTTGACGAGGTTGAATGGGTTCGAACGAGGTTCAACGAGTTGAGTCTCATAGAAGAGAGGAGATTGGCAGCAGTATGCCATGGGCAACTGTATCAGAGAAGGATGAAACGGGCATTAGATCAGAGAGTGCGTCCTCGGAATTATCAAACAGGTGACTTGGTGTTGAAAAGGATTCTTCCTCCTAATACAGATCACAGGGGCAAATGGAATCCGAACTATGAAGGTCCATATGTTGTCGAAAAGGTCTTCTCGGGCGGAGCCTTGATGCTTACAACTATGGATGGTGAGGATTTTCTGTCGCCTGTAAACTCACACGCAGTCAAAAAATACTTCGCATAAATGGACCCGTTGGACAGTAAAAAGAGAGTCCAGGCAAAAAGGGGTATCCAGGCGAACCATAAAAAAAAAGAGGAAAAAAAGGAAAAAGGTTCGGGCAAAAATTAGGGATAAAATAAAAAATGAGTACCCCCGGTAAGTTAAAAACCCGAAAGTGCAACTTAGGCAAAAAAGGGTATCCCGATGGATTGAAAACCCGCAAAGGACGATCCTGGCAAAAGAAGGATTTAGCGAAAGGCTGCAATCTGAGTAACCTGTATCTCGTCTCGTTTCAACAAGAGGCATTCTGAAGGATATGAATCGGTCTAATCATCCCTCTCGAGAAGCGAAGCACTTGGAGAGTCTTGAAGACATATGAACCATAGCAGGATTGAAACTCAATGGATGTCCGTTTTCCGCATTGCCATTAGGATAGTTTCTTTTCTCTTTCAAGCAATTACCTATTTCCAGGAATTGCCTCTTGATGTAAATGCCTATTTTCGGGCTTTTCAATCAATAAAATTTTCGTTTTTCAGAATATCTGTCTCTTTCGTTTTCCCTTACAGTTTGTTTTGTTTACAAAAAAAAATCGTCCGAATTTTTGATAAACATTGCATTTGAAAACATAAAGGTTATACAATGACATGCGTGCTAAAGAAAACAATTAAAATTGCTTTAAATACCAGGTGTTCTGGGGTGATGAATTGAAAATTCAGTAATACCCTGGGGCAGGTGTGCACACTCTTTTGTTTGCAGGTGTTAATGTTCGCTGGTTAGCTCGTCAAGACAAGTGTTGTCTTCAGTGTCTGGTCCAGCAGGACTCAAATAATAGCTCTCCCCAAGCAGAAGTGGGTACCTCAACAGGGATTTCTTCCTTGAGGTTGTCATCCCCAGCAGGAACATGGTTGATCTCAGTCCCTCAGCAGGTATATCCTTCCTCAGCAAGAGTGCGTTTGCTCCTAACTCACCAGTAGCCAGGCCAAAAGGTTATCATTTCCCCAACGAAGTTATATAGTTATAGTTCTTCCCCAAACAGACTGGTTAAGGTGATGCATCCCCAACATGGTCATCATTCCTTACAGCAATCATCAACAAGCTTGGCAGTTCGAAGACCAGATTGTATCAATGTCCTCCCCAACCGAGTTGATGCTTTTCCACAGAGTGTCAGAAGATTAGATCGGTGGTTATTTCCCCAACAAAGTTATCATTTCCTACAGCAAACCTCAACAGGTTTGTCAGGTCAGAGCCCAGATTAGGAGATCAGGTCAATTTGTCTTCCCCAGTACGGTTTGCGACCACGAAGTCAATCCATATTGTTATCCCCAGCGGAGTTTCCTTCTTTTCCTCAGCATTTATTTTGCTAAGGAACCTCTTTGCATCTTGCATGTAGAAATCATTGCATCCTCAAAAACACATAGCATTTCCATTCGAGATGGAGCATTACGCCATGGAAAAATTCAAACATATGCATGTGAAGCGTAAGCCAGTTTTGGTACCTCGTGCGAGAGCCCAAAATTGTTTCCTTTCTATCATCGTCGACAAAGCAAAAGAGTGCCTCGCTCATTCCCCAACGGACATCTCAAAGCAGTACAAGAGTTTCACCACTTCTCTCCCCACAGAGTCCTATTCCTCGGTTTGTAAATCTTTTGATCTTACATCTTAACCGTATTTTTTTGGAACCATTCTCGATAGGATTCCCTTAACCATTCCCGATAGGTACCTTCCAGGTTTTGAACTTTAGTCATTCCCTATAGACGTATAGGTCAACCTCAGGTCTCAGGAACCATTCCCGATAGGATTCCTTTAGTCGTTCCCGACAGGCGCCCTTTGATTTTAGACCTAGCTGTTCCTGACAAGCCCATTTACCATTCCCGATAGGTAACCCATAGGTTTTCAACTTTAGCCGTTCCCGATAGGCGACCTTTGAGTTTTAGACCTAGTCGTTACTGACAGGCCCATTTACCATTCCCGATAGGTAACCAAGGTCCAAGCTCAGTCATTCCCGACAGCCCCATTTTACCGTTCCCAACAGGTTGTTTACCATTCCCGACAGATTTTTTACTGTTCCAGACAGGTTGTTTACCATTCCCGATAGGTAACCTTAGGTTTTAACCTTAGCCGTTCCCGACAGGCGAACTTTGAATTTCGTTTGTCCAGGACTCTTTTCCACCAACAGGCACCACCACAACTGCTGTGTTTGTCATATATCTTTCCCTTTTGCCCACAGAGTGCAAATTTGTGGGTTATTTTTTATTCAATCCCATCTTAGGACTCATCGTTAGCCAGAAAGGAATTTAGGTTGATCCTGACAAGGTCAAGGCCATTCAAGAAATGCCTTCTCCGAAGACTGAAAAACAGGTCAGAGGATTTTTGGGACGTCTAAATTACATCTCAAGATTCATATCCCTCATGACCGTGACATGCACGCCGATCTTCAAACTACTCAGAAAGAACCAAAGCCGTGTATGGACATACGACTGCAAAAACGCTTTCGACAGTATCAAAGAATATCTGTTGAATCCATCAATTTTGTCTCCTCTAGTGTGTAATAACCCAAAATTTGCCCTCTTACTTCTCTCCAATAATTGGCTTATGTTTCACTCATTTGCATTTCATGATAGGTCATATTAAAACATCATACACATATCATTGGTTTTCCTAAGGCATGGGATCACGGTGTTCTTTAAACAGAGGTTTCCATGTTTACTCATCAAAACAAGAGGTGGAAAATCGAAACCGGGACTTCAACATCATTTCCAAGCAATTTTGGGTAAATTGGGCTGCAGTAACCGTTTAGCAGTTGTGCTGTAACCGGTTACATAGTGTATTTTTCACCAGAAACGCAGGTTTTCAAGCATGTAACCGGTTAGCAGATATGCTGTAACCGGTTACTCTGTACAAAGTTGCATATTTTGCTGCATTATTGGGACAGCACCATTGCACACACTTGGGTGTTTGATTCTACAGCATTATAGCAACAAATGGAATATTCTAGACATCTCTAGACATTTCAATTCAATTCAATTCCAAAGGCTTTTATTCTAGTGCTCCATTTAAAATCAAGTGCACCATATTCCTTGTTTCCCAAGCATCTCCACCTTTGGATGTTGAAATTCGCCTTGGGATTGTTACCGAGTTGATCCCAACTAACCGAATTAACTACCTTGACTCGGTGAGTCGAGTGTAACTAACTCCGACCCTAGCTCCAAACCCGAAGCTAAGTCCAAAGCTAATCCCAAACCTCCCACACTCCAAACCTAAAGTCTATATAAGAAACCCCTCACTCATTTTTCAAGGGATCCACCATTTTTCACCAAATCTCTCACATTTCATTTTCAATTCTCTCCTTTCTCTCTGAAATTTTCTGCTACTTCTACACCTTCATCTCAATTCTCTCTTCCAAACCCTCACAAAAAGCTCTTATTTCTTGAAGGATAATCACTTTTCACATTGAAAAGTGATTAATTCTTGAGCTCAAACTCTATCATTTGGGTTTCTTTGAGTGGATTTCTGTAATTTCAGATTATTCTACTTCAATCCAAGGGTTTCACACCATTTATTTTGGTGCAAGTTCGATCTCGGTGATTTTTCGCGATTTTGCTTGGTTTCGACGCGTTTCGGCTATTAATCGAGGAATCTCTGATTTTATTTAATTTTATGTACCAAGATCACTTTGCAACAATCACCAAAGCAAGTCTCCACTTTGTAGGTTGGTTTTCCTTAGATCTATACTTAATTTAGCTTATTTGCAACTTATTCGATGTAGATCTTTGGTATTTTTTATTTGGATCCATTTGCTTGAATTTGATTCTTGATGTTGATGATTATTCCATTGGTGTTTGATGACTTTAATTCCATGTAATTTCATGATCAATTGATTGCATGTTCATTTGGATGTTTGAAGAAGTGATTTGCTGTTGAAAAGTGCTTTTGGAACTGGTTTTTTTGAATTCTGTCCCAGAGTAACCGGTTAACACAATCACAGTGCAATTATGTTAACCGGTTAATATGTTGAAATTTTGCGTATTTGGTCTGATTTTGAACTGTGTAACCGGTTACCACTGCTGCAGAATGTGATTTTCTTACATTTTCTTGTGTGTTTAAGATCCTTTGCATGTCTAAACTTCATGGATTAATGTGTTGATGATTGGTGGACTATTCTTGAGCTAATTCACTTCACACTATGGTATGAACAAGATTTTTTGACATGCGATTTTAGGTTTTATCGATGATTGATAATGTTTTCATTGTTCATTATTTGATGCGATGAACATCGAGCACACACTCCTTGAGCATGCTAATTGTGAATTAATATTTGTGTTACTGGAGTTGTTGTGTTGTGCATGCTTACTTGCATTCAATTTCATGAGATGCATATTTGATTTGGTTCGTTCATATGTTTAAAGTTGTGCATTCTTTCATGATAATCTCAAGGTTGTTTACCATGTTGTGATATGATTATGATCATGTTGGATTGAAGAATATGTGAGCCTTGATGCATGATTGTTTTTTTTGATTGAATCATATTCAAATGTTGTATGTTGCCCTGATTTTCTACTGCTGTCTATGTGCACATATGTTGTTATATGTGCTGCTGTTTAACTTTTTATAGCTCCTTTTGTGCTGAATCATTTGTTGTTATAAGTTGTCTTGCTTATGTACCACTTTTTACTTCTGTATGGATGCTGTAGCGCTGTTGTAGCCGCTGTTTTTCTTGTTTATTCTCTTTCTCTTATGTGTTGGAATAGCATGATATAATGCTTTGTTTACAACTTTTTCACACCCCTTAGGGATCCTAGCTCATCCTTAATTTTTTGATTAAGATGAGGTAGGATAAGCATTAGATAGTGCTATCCCTTTCTCTTCTTTAGACTTAGGTTCTTATACCCCACACAACCATAGGATCTCTATGCATGGTAACTTTAGGATAAATAGTCCCCCACTTAGACTTTTTCCTTTCTTAAAAAAATAAACAAGGCGAGGCCATCCCTGGTGAGGGGAACTACGTCGCTCTGATTCTGGCGTACGAGCGGGATACGTAGGCAGGAGATCGTGAGAGATCTCTCCGAGCACAATCCTTTCACTCTTCCCCAAACCGTGGTCCGAACTACGTTGACTCTGACTTTCCCATTGCACGAGGGAATACATATGACTATGACTCCGAGGACGTCCTACCGAGTCACTTATTTTCCTTTTCTTCCCCGTTTCCTCGTTCCTTCTCGTACCTGTTCCTTTTCCAGTAGCAGTGGAGCTCCAGATGACGACACGCTTTGATCGATAACAGCAAGCGTGGATCCCATCGAGTACGATGGACGCGAGGGGGTGCTAACACCTTCCCCCTGCGTAACCGACTCCCTTACCCGTTTATCTTGGTCACGAGACCATGTCTTTTCCTTCCCTCAAGTTTACGTAGTGTTTCCTTTCCCTCTCTTGGGATAAATACACATTGCTGGCGACTCTGTTTCCGCGCACTTTCGCGTTTGTACTTGGATGAAAATTCCGGGAGCGACACAGTGGAAGGAAGACCACTGATCATATACCTAACAGTCTTGGAAGACTCCATGGGTTGTGTGCTTGGCCAACAAGATGAGACAAAAAGAAAAGTGTCTGCCATTTACTACTTAAGCAAGAAGTTCACGGACTGTGAAACTCGGTACACTATGCTCGAGAAAACTTGTTGTGCTCTGGCTTGGGCAGCCAAACGCCTTTGCCAGTACATGATTTATCACACTACTTGGTTAATCTCCGAAATGGATCCGATCAAGTACGTCTTTGAAAAACCTTCTTTCACGGGAAGGATTGCCCGTTGGCAGATGTTGTTATCAGAATACGTCATCGAGTACCACGCTCAGAAAGCCGTCAAAGGAAGTATTTTAGCCAATCATTTGGCTCAAAAACCGATCGAAGATCAGGAATGAATTGGATTTGACTTCCCAGACAAAGATGTCATGTACTTAAAAATGAAAGATTGCGATGAACCGCTACCCAGTGAAGGACCTGAACCAGGTTCCTAATGGGGACTAATATTCGACGGGGTTGTCAACACTTATGGAAACGGAATTGGGGCAATCGTAGTAACACCTCAGGTATCGAGAAAAGATAGGAAGACTCTCAGAATACTGGCTGGAAACTTCTTCCTGAACGGTGATACACTCTACAAGTACATGAAAAGATGTCACAAATGTTAGATATACGCTGACAAAATCCATATACCGCCAACGCATCTCAAAGTTCTTTCTTCTGCATGGCCTTTTTCTATATGGGGAATCGACATGATTGGCATGATTGAACGCAAGGCTTCGAACGGGCATCGGTTCATCCTGGTAGCCATTGACTACTTCACCAAGTGGGTCGAAGCAGTATCATACACCAATGTAACCCGACAAGTGGTGGTCTGATTTATCAAGAACAATCTCATCTGCCGTTATGGTCTTCTAAGCCAGATCATTACGGATAATGGATCCAACTTGAACAACAAGATGATGAAAGAGTTGTGTGCTGAGTTCAAGATCGAACACCATAACCCATCTACCTACCGACCTAAGATGAACGGAGTGGTAGATGCGGCTAACAAGAACACTAAAAAAATCATTCAAAAGATGGTTGTAACCTACAAAGCCTGGCATGAAATGCTGCCATTTGCTCTCCACGGTTATTTCACATCCGTCTGAACTTCAACAGGGCAACCCCTTTCTCTTTAGCATATGGCATGGAAGTAGTGCTCCCCATAGAAGTAGAGATCCCATCAATTTGAGTATTGATGGAAGCTAAGCTAACAGAGGTTGAATGGTGTCAAAGTCGACACGATGAACTGAACCTAATCGAAGAAAAACGAATAACGACTCTATGCCACGGTCAGCTGTATCAGCAAAGAATGAAGAAAGCGTTTGACAAAAAGGTTCGACCCCGTGTCTTCAGAAAAGGGGACCTCGTGCTCAAAAAAATACAATCATTCCTCACTGATTCCCGAGAAAATGGACTCCGAATTATGATGACCCCTATGTGGTCAAGAAGGCCTTTTCAGGAGGCGCCTTGAGACTTGCAACCATGGATGGAGAGGAGTTTACCTACCCCACGAATGTTGATGTAGTCAAGAAATACTTCGTTTAAATAAAAAAAAATGTCTAGGTGGATTGAAAACCTGAAAGGGCGTTCCAGGCAAAAATGAGAGATATAAGCAAAAAAAAATCATCCCGATGGATTAGAAACCTCAAGAGACAATCCAGGCAAAAGTTAGAGATTCATGGCAAGTAACTACGTTCGACAAGGTTAAATCCCCAGCGGTAACACCATCCGTCGAAAGACTTCAGTCAAGGTCATCTTCAACTGAAGTTCAGGATGTCTAGAATTCAAAGTTGGTAGAAGGATAGCGTTTGTTATGTTTCAATGTAGCCCTTTTTCCCGTAAATTACCATTTTCTAAACTTTGTAAATGCTCAATGGGATCACGCACTTGGCTAATTACTATTCTATCAATAAATTTGAGCCATAGTGCTTTTGTTTGCAATTCTCATTTATTTTGCTTTACAGAATGACATTTTTAACATGATCAACGAATCTTGAAAAAAAAATGAATTTAATTGTCATATTTTTCTTCTGCTTTTAAAAATAAAGATGGCAATACCTTTTTAACTACTGAACACAAAAAAGGAACATCGATGGCTTCTCAGGAAGTTGATTAAACCTCAAAGTGCAGAATCAAAGTACTCCTTCTAAACTAGTGCACCTGAATGAAGGATCAATCATTTCAGATATAATATCCCGTCTGACATCCCCGACAGAGTTCTTACCTCTGAAGACCGATTGTTGGTTATTTCTCCCCCAGCGGGGTCTACCTCTCCTAACCAAGACATGATTGATATCTTAAATCAATGATACTTTTCATCCCTCGCAGTGGCCGATTATCCAGTTGTATTCATTCACTAGTCTGTGTGCCGTGTCTGTTTTGTCAGCATAAACATACATACATCGTGCATAATTGATTCATATTCATACATATGTTGCATTACTATCACTCTGGTCAGTCTCATCCCCAAGTGATAAAGTTCTCTCACCAAAAGTTGTCAACAAGTGGCATCTCCAACAGAGAAGTTTGCACACCTCTACAGCTCAGACAAGTGGGTGTCACCGGCAAGTCTGACATCAAATTTTTCCATCAAATGGCATCTCCCCAATAAAACTCGACGAGAAGTTTGATGAAAACTGCTACAAATAGCATTCCATATCGAGGAAGGAACTCGACAAGAAGAAACTTAGACCAGTTCCATGGTTGAAGACCAGGATCGAGGGGAAGTTTATTTGAAAAGAAACTTAGACCAGTTCGATGGCTGAAGACCAGGATCGAGGGGAAGTTTATTCCAAGAAGAAACTAAGAAAAGTTTCGTGGCTGAAGACCATGATCGAGGGGAAGTTTATTTCAAAAAAAACTTAGACCAGTTCCGTGGCTAAAGGCCAGGATCGAGGGGAAGTTTTGCTCTTTTTCTAAGTAACATTGCTTGGCAAATGAAGATGGATAAGCAAACTGCCATTCATAACCACCGTCAAAATTTTGGGTATTCCGATATTTAATCCTCTTGCACCCTGAATGTCTGAATATCTCCGCCATTCACAACTTCGTGTCCAAGAAGATTAAATAGGGGCATCTGTCATATCCCAAATTTTGACCACAAGATTTCCCATCATTGTGAGTATCATTAGCATAATATGGATGTGCCATCATACCTCATCAATCTCCTCAAGGATTGTTCAGCATTCACTACAATCAAGAATTAGGGTTTCGAGCCCTCTCAAAACAATTATACAAAAGATCAACCAAGAAATTACATGATCTTCAGCTTGTCTAACCTCTCAAAACATCCATGAAGGATCAAGAGGTCTCCCATATCATGAATCAAGCACAAGAGTGCAACATCTCAAGTTGATCAAGCCTCAAGATCGCCAGTGTCACCAAATTAGGGTTTTGATCGACCAAGGCCTCCAGATGAAGTTTTTCATCTCGGCATGAGCCAATACCTCAAAACTTGATCCATGAAGCTTAAATGGACCTCATGGATCCAATCATCAAGTCAAAACAACCTTAGGGGGAGCATTCATCAAAAATCAAGAATTAGGGTTTCTTGGCCTAATTCACCCCTAAGTTGACTTTTGAGACAAGACACGAACCAAGACCTCAAGAAATGATTTAAAGGCCTTAAATACACCACATTGATCCATTTGCAACAATGGATTGATCCCAGAAGCTTGATTCACAAGTTTCAATTTCATCTGGACCACAATTAGGGTTTTGAAGAAAAAGTCAATTGTATCTTTGACTTTTGACCAAGACATGTTACCAAATCTTGGGACATGATTCAAGACACCCTAAAACACCTATGTGTAGCGAGGGATTTTGGACACGGTTCTTAAGCGCTGGTCGCTCTCTGCGGTTTGAGCTTAAACTACAGGTCGATTCATTTTTTATCCTATTGTGAGCTGAATAAGGAAGGGAAATAGATGTCTCCAATTAACCCTGCTTTGCATACTGAGTTTAAACAGCGGTCTGTTAGATTACGGATGCTATCAATGTGGGGGGCCTTTGTACTGGTTATTTGTATTTTCGCCAATACGGTTTTCTTTCTTTTTTTACCTGGGCAGAAGGTTTCTGGCGTGGAACAAGGATTAGGATGTTAGGACTGATGCTTTTGAATTACTGCATTTAATTGATGGAGATATGGGATTTGGTTTTTTTTGTTGATTGCGCTCGCTAAGATCTTTTATTTCGATCTTATGCCTACGTATTCCCATTTACCGAAACAGGGAAATCAGAGCGTTCGTTGTTCCTCCTATTCTATGGGAGGAAATGGGTGTTTTTGGTGTCTTGTTTAAAGCCCAAGACGTGAAGCGAAAGGTGGTTTGTATCTTGTTCAAAGCCCAAGATGTGAAGCTGAAAGGTCTATTTGTGTCTTGTTCAAAGCCCAAGACGTGAAGCTGAAAGACCTCGACTTTAGAGAGAATTTGTCATCTCTAAAGAGGGGGAAGGAGAATTACTTTAACTGGGATACGCGGATCCAAGCAATGCCATAATTTCCGAAGAAAGGGTTTTGACCTGAAGGAGAAGACTTTAACTCAGTGTAGAGCAATGCCATCTTTCCTTAGGAATTTCTCATGCTAAAAGAGGGACAGTGGCATGGATATAGATGATCCAGAGGCTTGCCGCTTACAGCGATTAGATGAAATGAAAGGAGTTGTTGATGTTTGTGTACTGTGAACGAGGCACAACTTTGATGCTAAAAGGTTGATTGGATCAACCAGTGGTTTTCTTATACAAAGCCTAAGAGGAGGCTAACTTCCGCTAGGAAAATCATTATACAAAGCCTAAGAGGAGGCTATTTTGTGTCTCGTACAAAGCCCGAGAGAGAGGCTAAAAGTTTTTTGACTCAACAAGAGAGTCTTTGTATCTCGTACGAAGCCCAAGATGGAGGCTATTGTTTGTTTGACTCAACAGGAGAATCTTTTATACTCAACAAGAGAGTGTTTTTGTATCTCGTACGAAGCCCGAGATGGAGGCTAAAATATTTTGACCCGACGATGGAGTCTTTGTGTCTCGTACGAAGCCCGAGATAGAGGTTATTGTTTGACTCAACAAGAGAGTCTTTGTGTCTCGTACGAAGCCCGAGATAGAGGCTAAAAGTTTGACTCAACAAGAGAGTCTTTGTGTCTCGTACGAAGCCCGAGATAGAGGCTAAAAGTTTGTTTCAGTTGAGTGACAGAACCAATATACTGATTTTAAAAGAGAAAATCAGTTCTTATATGAGCAACAATGTACTCAGGGATTTGATTTGAGGATCAGGGATATTTCCTTCTCTTTGAGGAAACGGGAAATCCAAAGGGTATTGAGACTGTCTGAGTCTGCGGGTTTCCTTCCTATTTAACGAAGGGGGTCACTTGAGAATGTCTTTGAGACTCAAGGAAGTTAGACTGTCCATGTCTAGAGTTTTATCTTTTGTACTACGCTATGAGAAACAGTAGTAGACTCTATGAAAGGACTGTTCTATGGAGATGACTAGGTTCTGTTCCTATACCTCTAGGAGGTCGTCGGGACATTTGTACGAAGCCCAAGAGGAGGCTGGAAACTTTTAAGAAGCCGACGGGTCCTTGTACGAAGCCCAAGAGGAGGCTATCATTCCCGAAGGAAGAGATCGTTATACGAAGCCTAAGAGGAGGCTGTGAATACTTCTAAGAAGCCGTAGTGTCCTTGAATAATGCCCAAGAGGAGGCCGACACTTTTAAGAAGCCCGTGGGTCTATCATCTCCTTTCCATTAGGAGAGATAACTCTTTTAAAGATAAAAACAACTGGTAAACGTGCGAGGTTTACTATCCAGCGACTTTTAGCTTTTGAAGAGGGTTCCTTAGTTAAGGTCCAAGATTATGACCGTAGTGGGTACCCAAACCCCGAGACATTTAAGGCAAGCTATCCACAAGGAATATATCAAGTCAGGAAAGTTCAAGAATTTGGAAGAAACTCAAAGATGCCATTCACGGAGAATACATTCATCTTGGGGAGTAGAGCTTCTTGACGATTCCTAAGGAGGACAGCCGAAGAGAAGACTGTATCTGGTGCTCCTATTGGGGATCTAGGCGTCTATTTCTACGAATAAATGAAACGGCGTCACCTAGTTCTAGACGTAGTTGCCGGGGAAACTCGAAATATCTATACTATTATTACACAGTAGATATGAGTTTATGAAAGGAGACTTACAGTGAGCAGCCCCACAATACAGTTTATAATATGAAAGCAGTAAATGAAAGCGATAACCACTTACTCGGTTGTAGTGCTTCCATGTTGTTTGGTTAGTTGTTCAACAAAGAAAGATTGAAAACAACAGTATATTCAAAATCAAAGGAGAAAGTGCTTTGACAAAGAAAGATTTGGGGCTTACAGCTCAAGGAGAGGCCCAGGGTTTTATCAGTGAGCACATTGTTTGACTTTGTACAGCGGGACTTATACAAGTGACTGGGGCCCAAAAAGGTTTTCTGTACAAAGGGATGGGTCTTACACTCTCTCAAGAGGCCCAAAAAAGGTTTAAAGAAAAGAGAGGGCCTTATAACACGAGGGTAGGCCCAAATGATTTTTTCGTTTAAAAATGGCGATCACGCCGAGGTTTTCTTTTAACGCAGAGGGACTTATGCAATAAGTGAGGCCCAAAATGTTTTGGTTAAATGGGGGATTGGGTCTTACACACTAATAGAGGCCCAAAGTGTTTTGAATGGGTCTTATAGCTCAAGGAGAGGCCCGGATGATTTTTTTTATTTTTAAATGGGCGACGATCGCGCGGTTTACTTGTACAGAGGGACTTATACAATGAGTGAGGCCCAAAAAAGTTTTTGTACAAGGGGGGATGGGTCTTACACTCTCTCAAGAGGCCCAAAGAGTTTTGAAAGTGATTTATGAGGGTTGAATTAATCCAAAACCCTAATTTGTTTTCAAAATGTATTTAATTGAATAAAAATTCAATTAAAATGATCAAAAATTGTTTAACACATGGAAAACAAATTGTGATCTTGGATTAATGCTTCAAAAATTAAGTATTGACCTACAAAATAATTAGAAAGCATTAAAAGTTGCAAATTCAATGTAGAAAAAATATTTAAAATGTCAAAAACAATTAAAATATTAATTCTTTTCAAAAATATCAATTATATGAAATAAATAATATTTTTGGGATTTTTTGTGAAAATAAAATATTTTAACATTTTTGTGAATTATTAAAAAAAGAATCAACTCAAAATCATTAAAACTCAGAGAGAAATTAATTTTTGAATCAATTAAACAAAATCACAAAATTCAAATATTTGAATTTCTAAAAATGGCGCCAAGAACAAGCTGAAGAACACGCGCGTGTTCTTGGTTTCTCAGATTTGCATTTTCTATCCAATCTCCATGAATACGTAATCATATCATGCAATCCACATATCATTATGCTCGCCTCAACCTCACGATCATGTCTATGTACTTTAATTTCATTTAAATTAAACATACAACAAGAAATCACGAAGAGAACTCAAGAACCCTAATTTCTGCATGAAGGCTAGGATTTTTGATACACGATTCAAACAATGCAATTAATTGAGGGAAAACATTCCATGCATGATTATGAACATATGGCCAAATTATTGTGCGAGGAAATATGCATAGATTGAGAGATAACCAAGTATGTGTTTACCTCCAAGTCGTGACAGCAAGTTCAAAGTGATTTTTGATTTGGAGGTGTTACAGATGAGTGGTGATGATCTGAACAGCTTCCCTACACCCTATGGATTGTGTTTGGATGGTTGGACTTGATTGAAATTGGCTGGATCATTTTGTGGTACCTCAGCTGCACTTTGGTTGAAACCTTGAGCAACCAGCTGGTGATTTCATGAAATTGATGTTTCAGAAGTAATCTAAGTGTTTGATCAGCTCATATGTGATGTATGTGAGGTGTGTGAGTGATTGGTTTGACTGGAATTGCTCTCAAACTCAAAACCCGATAGTGACTTGCCTTAGAAGGAAAAATTGGAGTGAAAGAAGAGATTTTGAGGAAAGCATCTGTTAGATGGCTTTGGTGTACTCAAACTGACCACAATTGAGCTCTATTTATAGTAGAGCAAGTTTGTTTTGCAAGGAATAGTGCATGGCAACTGGTAAGTAGGTTTGGCCAATGTTGGCAAATGAAAATCCAAGTCACCTCTAGCCATTGACTAGAGGTTAGGGCACAGAGCTTTGGTTCCCTTGGTCTTGGATAAGTCTTGACTGATTTCAGATGAGAATGGCTCAGTCCATGCCACCTTGATGGTTTCATTGAATGCCTCATTCCAAATTTGAAGTCTTGTCCCTATTTTGGCCATTCTAGGTTCAACATGCTATTTCTTGTTCCATGGACTTTGGAGGCTTGGCTCAGTGATTGTCCCCTTTAGATTCAATCCTATGAGGTGTCCAAGTGGATAGGAGCAATTGAATTTGGCTGATTTTGGCAAATCGACCAAAGTTGCAAATTCTGCCTTGCCTTGACAGATTTCAGCAAGGCAACTTGGCAATGTTGTATCTCATGGTGTAGGTTGAATTTGGCAATGTTCTTGGCCATTTTGGAAAGCTCTTACATGATACAACAACTGTTTGAACAAGTTTGGTTTTGATCTCTTTTGATTCCAAGTGAAAAATCCCCCTACATTTGGCAAAAAGTGAGGCAGAATCTGACTTAGTGAAAATTTCACTAAGTGCTGGAAAAAGTGACATTTTCACTTTTCAGCCACTTTGATCACTCCATAACTCAAAATCCTTAATGAATTGGAATGACTTGTAGTTGAAGTTTTTGTAGGTGATAATGAGGGCTACAAATACATCTTTGGATGAGAAAAAATGGCCTTGTGGTTTAGGAGTTATGGTCCTCCAAAGTTAGTACCTTTGCCACTTTATTTTTAACTTAGAAAAATTTCTAAGTTTTATGGTTACCCCTTTTACAAGTTATCTCACTTTTCTTGATTTTTCTTGATGAATGACGATTCAAATCATACATTAACATCATTTTAGGGTTAAACATCCATTTTGGTGAAAAATCTCAAAAAGTCAAAGTTGACTTTTGTGCACAGTTGACTTTTTATCAAATGAATTCCAAACTGTGCAATTCTTCAGGAAATCATGTCCTTGACCTAAATCAAACTTGATGGACATGTTCCATGGGTGTCATAGGGTATATTCAATCATGTATTAGGGTTTGGGAGCATGTCTTGGTCAAAAGTCAAAGTTACAGTTGACTTTTCTCTTAAAACCCTAATTGTGGTGCAGATGAAATTGAGACTTGTTGCTCAAGCTTCTTGGATCAATCCATGGTTCCAAATGGATCAATATGGTATATTAGAGACCCTCAAATCATGTCTTGAGGTCTTGGCTCATGGTTTGTCCCAAAAGTCAACTTAGGGGTGAATTAGGTCAAGAAACCCTAATTCCTGATTTTTGATGAATGCATCCCCTGAGGCAAAATTGAATTGATGCATGGGTTCATGAGGTTCCATGAAGTATATTAGGTTATGTTTTGGATCATTGCCTTGTGCCCAGATGAAAATTTCCATCTGGAGGCCCTGGTCGACCAAAACCCTAATTTGGTGACACTGTCGATCTTGAGACTTGATCCACCTAGAAGGGAGCAGCCTTGTGCTTAATCCTTGAAGTGGGAGTCCTTTTTGATCCATTGTGGATGTTTAAGAGATTAGACAAGTTAAAGATCATGTCATTTCTTGATTGATCCTTTGTCTAAGCACTCAGAGAGGGCTTGAAACCCTAATTTTGATTGTATTGGATGCTCACCCATCTTTGGGGAGACTGATGAAGCATGATGGTTCATCCACATTGTGATGATGATTTTCACAATGATGGCAAATCTAAGTGGTCAAAATTTGGGGTATTACACTATGGAATCCATCCATTAGGTTTGAATTAGGTCAAGAACTTGATTGCATAGAAGATCACACAGTTTGGAATTCATTTGACAAAAAAGTCAACTTTGCCCAAAATCAAGTTTGAATTTTTGGATTTTTTCACAAATGTGATTCCCTTAAGTCAAAAACAATGTTAATGTATGGTTTTGATCATCATTCATCAAGAAAAATCAAGAAAAGTGAGGTTTCTTGCAAAAGGGGCAACCATAAGAAACTTAAATTTTTCTAAGTTATGGAACAAAATGGATTTGGTACCCACTTTGCGAGGTCATAACTCCCAAACCCTAAGGCCTTTTTCTTTCATCCAAAGCTCAAATAAAATTTCACATGACATACTTCAAAAGTGATAACTACAAGACATTCCAAATCCTCATGGATTTTGAGTTATGGATTGATCAAAATCACAAAATGTGAAAATGACCACTTTTTCCAACACTTAGTGAAATTTTCAAGTCATAATCTGTTTCATTTTTTGCCAACTTTGAGACCTTTTTTTCACCTTGATCAAAGCTAAACCAGGTCCATTGGTGGACATCAAAGTTGAATTATGTCATGAGAGCTTTCCAAAGAGTACAAGAACTCCCATTAATTCAACTTGATTAAGGAGTTATGGATCTCACAACAAGCCTTGCTCAAACTGGTTTTAAAGGAAGATTTGGTGCATTTCTTGTGCCACATGATTTCCATTTCAAATTCTGTCATCTTGCAAGCTTTGTCCTCTTCCAAAATCATAGGGAATCTTGATGACTCACTTGATATTTTCAAGCTTGGACCATTGAGTAAAGAATACTATCCTTTAGCATGTGATCATTCAAAGTTTCAAATCCAAAAACTCCAATTTATCATTTGGCATTGATGTGGAACATAGAGTTATCATGAACCAAGCCTTATCAGTCCAATTGAGTCAAGGTTATTGCAAAAATTAGAAGACCTCATTGTACAACATCAAAATCAGAAAGTCAACCTCCAAAACCTCAAATTTTGACTTTTCTACATTTTTCATACCATGTCTTGATCCGATCACTTTCAAAACCAATTAATCCTTCAAATACTCTCCAAATATTATCCGCTAGTTGTGCCAACAAGTATCCCTCAACTGTAACACCATTTGAGTGAGATACCATTTTGGTCACTTTTGCCACTTTTGCAAGAAAGAGCCAATTCTTGTTCCTGTGGTTTCGAGCTGATTTTGATCATCCTAAAAGCTTTTAAAGGATCAATCATGAGTGTCTAAAGCATTGGATTACTTCTGGCACAAGCATCTTTACAGTTAGCACAAGGAGCTTCAATAGGTAAATGCATCACAACTTGAACTCTTAAGATATGCATTTCTTTGATGTCCATTGATCATAAACATGTCATATATATCAAATGTGTTGTGTTTGAACCAATTTGCCGTGCTATTGTTGCTTGTATGATGAGATAGCATAGAACTTGCAAATCTTGTCTTATTTTGAAACCATTATCGGGTTTTAAAATAGGAGCATCTTTAGAAAATTATAAAAGAACCATTGGATTCCTCATAAAATTCTAGGCAGAATCCATCTAAATTTCATCCAATTCCATGGAGAATTGACGAAGTTATGGCCTTCATGCAAATCCACCAAAACATGGTTTTTGCCTTGGCCAGACCTGAAATTCAGGTCACCCTTATGCATTCATGGGGTGGTTTTGATTCACGGATGTATCACCACCCCAGTGGTAGCAGCGCGCGTGTGTTTGGTTGGAGGTCATGGGTTCAAGACCCACCCAAAACATTTTTGCTATTTCTCTCATTTTGCTATTTTTCTCATTTTTCATGATTTTTATTAAATTATCACAAAATTATTTTCTCTCTCAATTTTAATTATTTTATATTGGTTCTTTTTTTGAAAATTCACAAAAATGTTGAAATATTTTATTCCACAAAAAAATTTGAACTTATATTATTTATTTAATATAATTTGAATTTTTGTATTTAATTTAATTTTATTTGTTTTCAAACATTTTTAAATGAGATTCCCACCTTGATTTTTCACAATTAATTGGAATTCAAGTCTTCATGTGATTAAACATGATTTTAAAAAAATAATTTTCAAAGCTTACCATTTGATTTTAAATATATTTTATATTTTATATTTAATTTCCATTTGAAAATTATATGTTTTTAATTAAAATTAAGATTTATATTGATTTTAATTTTTCAAACTTCATTTCAAAAACTTTTGGGCCTCAGTCATTGGTTAAGACCCGATGTGATTTTCAAAACGACGGTGGGATCATTATTTTTCACTTGGGCCTCTCCCTGAGTTATAAGTATCATTCTCTCTTCTTTTTAAAGTACTTTTGGGCCTCTTGATAGAGTTTAAGTCTGATCTCTTTGTAAATAAACCAATTTGGGCCTCAGTTATTGTATAATTCCCAATACGTTATAAAAAATCTCGGCACGATCGCCGTTTTCAGAACAATTTTCATCTGGGCCTCCCTTTGGTTGTAAGTATCATTTTTATTCTTTTTCAAACCCTTTTGGGCCTCTAATAGAGTGTAAGACCTAACCCCCCTTTGTACATAAATAATTTGGGCCTCGGTCATTATATAAGTCCCGGTACAATTTTCAAAGTAACGATGCGATCACTATTTTTTATCTGGGCCTCTCCTTGAGTTGTAAGCCCCATTTCTTGTATAAAAATAAACTTTTGGGCCACTAATAGAGTGTAAGACACATCATTTCTGTAAATACAAATAATTTAGGCCTCAGTCATTGTATAAGTCCCTCTGTGGTTTTCAAAATTACGACGCTATCGTCGCTTTTTTAAAAGAATTCATCTGGTTCTCTCTTTGAGTATAATCCCCAAACTTCCTTTTAAAACAACATTCCTTTTGATTTAGATTCAAATTCAAAGTTATATCAAAACTTTCTTCAATTTCTTGAATAACTAACTATACAATTGTGGTTACAATGTCGGAGTTTGCACAACTGTAAGTTTCATTATCCTTCTCAATATATGCTTGTTTATATATTTTATCTGTATATACTTTGCTTAGAGTTTTCCCCAGCAATTAGGTCTAGGTCTAGATCAGACCAGTGGTTACTCTTTCAATACAGTCAAAACTAGTTCCCCGTAGGAAATTCTAGATACAGTCTTGCCTCCTCTTGGGCTTATACAAAATGGAACAGAGAAAGGCATTATTCCTGGTGAAACATTTCCCAAGATTGTCACAACTTAGAAATATTTGTATAAGAAATTCATTTCCCCCATAGAGGATTAATTCCCGGTGAAACCTCTCTTGAATTTCTTCAAACCCTAGAGTTGTTCTCTAAAGAAAGGATTATTCCCGGTGAAACCTTTCTTGAACTTTTCTTATTTTGGGACCCAAAGGCTTCCTAAAAGTATCCCCAACCTCCTCTTGGGCTTTGTACAAGGACCCTCAGGCTTCTTAGAAGTTCTCAACCTCCTCTTGGGCTTAATACAAGGACCCGAAGACCTCCTACAGGTATAGGACATAACCTAGTCATCTTTTGTTAGTTTAATCCTCCAGAGAGTCAGAATTCCAAAACATCAGACCAGTTTAGGGTTGATTCTCATCCCTTAAAACATCAGCCTCCTCTTGGGCATCATACATAGATCATCCATTAGTTAAGAGTTAACCTTTTTATACCAGTAGACTTGGAAAGTCTCATCTCCTTTTGGATCTCAAAGAAACCCTCAAGTTTCCTAAAAGCACAGGAAGAATCCTGATCACCTGATTAATCTCCAGCAGAGTTAGAACCTCCATAGGGTTTAAAACTTAATCTTTAAGCCTTCAATTTAAATTCCCCAGCTAAGGTCAAATCACCTCCAATAAATCCTCAGAAAAATCAGAAACCTCATGGCATCTGATATTTTAAACTCTTCTTTAATCCCCATCAAGAGTTGATTCCCCAACTTGGACCTGTCTCTGGATTTCAATAATCCTCAGAAGAAGTTAGCCTCCTCTTAGCCTTCATATAAGAAACCCTCCAACCAGCCTCCTCTTAGGCTTTGTATAATGATTTTCCCTCAGTAGATTTAGCCTCAATCTTGGGCTTTGTACAAGACAGATAAAATATTTTCCAGCTGAGTCAATAAATTTTAGCCTCAATATTGGGCTTTATACAAGACACCTATAAAACCTCCCAAGTGCAGTCAATTCTTTTAGCCTCAATCTTGGGCTTTGTACATGACAGACCAAACTTTCCCTGGGAGAGTCAATTCTTTTCAGCCTCAATATTGGGCTTTGTACAAGACAGAAATAAAACTCCCTAACCGAGTCAACCTTTTAGCTTCAACCTTGGGCTTTGATCAAGACACACAAAAATCAACACCCCTCAGAGGAAATCAAGATTTCTCTATAGGAAGACATTTCTCTGTACATCACACATCAAAACAGACAATAAAAAAACCCAATCCCAGATAATTGATGTAAGTGGCACACTTATTGATTCAAAAATCCAAGTTATAGTCCCTCTTTATCCTGGTATATCCCTTCTTTCATCTAATTACTGTAAGTGGCAAGCCTCTGGTTTATTTACATCCAAGCCAATGTTCCTCTCTTAGCATGAAAGACTCCTAAGGAAATGCTGCCATTTGCTCTCCACGGTTATCGCACATCCGTCTGAACTTCAACAGGGCAACCCCTTTCTCTTTAGTATATGGCATGGAAGTAGTGCTCCCCATAGAAGTAGAGATCACATCAATTTGAGTATTGATGGAAGCTAAGCTAACAGAGGTTGAATGGTGTCAAAGTCGACACGATGAACTGAACCTAATCGAAGAAAAACGAAAAACGACTCTATGCCACGGTCAGCTGTATCAGCAAAGAATGAAGAAAGTGTTTTACAAAAAGGTCCGACCCCGTGTCTTCAGAAAAGGGGACCTCGTGCTCAAAAAGATACAATCATTCCTCACTGATTCCCGAGCAAATGGACTCCGAATTATGACGGCCCCTATGTGGTCAAGAAGGCCTTTTCAGGAGGTTCCTTGAGACTTGCAACCATGGATGGAGAGGAGTTTACCTACCCCACGAATGTTGATGTAGTCAAGAAATACTTCGTCTAAATAAAAAAAAATGTCTAGGTGGATTGAAAACCTGAAAGGGCATTCCAGGCAAAAATGAGAGACATAAGCAAAAAAAAAATCATCCCGATGGATTGGAAACCTCAAGAGACAATCCAGGCAAAAGTTAGGGATTCATGGCAAGTAACTATGTCCAACAAGGTTAAATCCCCAGCGGTAACACCATCCGTCGAAAGACTTCAGTCAAGGTCATCTTCAACTGAAGTTCAGGATGTTTAGAATTCAAAGTTGGTAGAAGGATAGCGTTTGTTATGTTTCAATGTAGCCCTTTTCCCGTAAATTACCATTTTCTAAACTTTGTAAATGCTCTATGGGATCACGCACTTGGCTGATTACTATTCTATCAATAAATTTGAGCCATAGTGCTTTTGTTTGCATTTCTCATTTATTTTGCTTTACAGAATGATATTTTTAACATGATCAACGATTCTTGAAAAAAAAATGAATTTAATTTTCATATTTTTCTTCTGCTTTTAAAAATAAAGATGGCAATACCTTTTTAACTACTGAACACAAAAAAGGAACATCGATGGCTTCTCTGGAAGTTGATTAAACCTCAAAGTGCAGAATCAAAGTACTCCTTCTAAACTAGTGCACCTGAATGAAGGATCAATCATTACAGATATAATATCCCGTCTGACATCCCTGACAGAGTTCTTACCTCTGAAGACCGATTATTGGTTATTTCTCCCCCAGCGGGGTCTACCTCTCCTAACCAAGACATGATTGATATCTTAAATCAATGATACTTTTCATCCCTTGTAGTAGCCGAGTATCCAGTTGTATTCATTCACTAGTCTGTGTGTCGTGTCTGTTTTGTCAGCATAAACATACATACATCGTGCATAATTGATTCATATTCATACATATGTTGCATTACTATCACTCTGGTCAGTCTCATCCCCAAGTGATAAAGTTCTCTCACCAAAAGTTGTCAGTTCTTTACTCATCCGAAAATGTATATTCTGAGCAATTTCTCCCCAGTTTATATCTGGATTGGAATCTGTCCTCTACCACTTTGATAACTTGAACCTCTAAAAGGCAAGAAGGCATTCGACAGACACTTTTGGAACATCACTCTTCACCATTGGAGATGTTATTTTTTCCTTTCCTGGAATAAATAAAATCCCCAGAGAAAGCCTCTCAACAAAAGATTCTTAGAAATACGGCGGTTTCTCCCTGAAAAAAATTGTTTTCAATGGAGTCATCAGCACCTTAAAATTGGATCACATCACATGTCATTTCTCTGAAAAGATCTCGAAGAAAAGTATGATGTAATATCCCCAAGCAAAAAATGATCTCTCAAGAGACTCATTTACCCCAGTAGAGTCAACAAATGGCATCTCCAACAGAGAAGTTTGCACACCTCTACAGCTCAGATAAGTGGGTGTCACCGGCAAGTCTGACATCAAATTTTTCCATCAAATGGCATCTCCCCAATAAAACTCGGCGAGAAGTTTGATGAAAACCGCTACAAATAGCATTCCTTGTTGAGGAAGGAACTCGACAAGAAGAAACTTAGACCAGTTCCATGGTTGAAGACCAGGATCGAGGGGAAGTTTATTTGAAAAGAAACTTAGACCAGTTCCATGGCTGAAGACCAGGATCGAGGGGAAGTTTATTCCAAGAAGAAACTAAGACAAGTTCTGTGGCTGAAGACCAGGATCGAGGGGACGTTTATTTCAAAAAAAACTGAGACCAGCTCCGTGGCTAAAGGCCAGGATCGAGGGGAAGTTTTGCTCTTTTTCTAAGTAACATTGTTTGGCAAATGAAGATGGATAAGAAAACTGCCATTCATAACCACCGTCAAAATTTCGGGTATTCCGATATTTAATCCTCTTGCACCCTGAATGTCTGAATATCTCCGCCATTCACAACTTCGGGTCCAAGAAGATTAAATAGGGGCATCTGTCATATCCCAAATTTTGACCACAAGATTTCCCATCATTGTGAGTATCATTAGCATAATATGGATGTGCCATCGTACCTCATCAATCTCCTCAAGGATTGTTGAACATTCACTACAATCAAGAATTAGGGTTTCGAGCCCTATCAAAATAATTATACAAAAGATCAACCAAGAAATGACATGATCTTCAGCTTGTCTAACCTCTCAAAACATCCATGAAGTATCAAGAGGTCTCCCATATCAAGAATCAAGCACAAGAGTGCAACATCTCAAGTTGATCAAGCCTCAAGATCGCCAGTGTCACCAAATTAGGGTTTTGATTGACCAAGGCCTCCAGATGAAGTTTTTCATCTCGGCATGAGCCAATACCTCAAAACTTCATCCAAGAAGCTTAAATGGACCTCATGGATCCAATCATCAAGTCAAAACAACCTTAGGGGGAGCATTCATCAAAAATTAAGAATTACGGTTTCTTGACCTAATTCACCCCTAAGTTGACTTTTGAGACAAGACATGAACCAAGACCTCAAGGCATGATTTAAGGGCCTTAAATACACCACATTGATCCATTTGCAACAATGGATTGATCCCAGAAGCTTGATTCACAAGTTTCAATTTCATCTGGACCACAATTAGGGTTTTGAAGAAAAAATCAATTGTATCTTTGACTTTTGACCAAGACATGTTACCAAACCTTGGGACATGATTCAAGACACCCTAAAACACCTATGTAATCCATCCATTAGGTTTGAATTAGGTCAAGAACTTGATTGCATAGAAGATCACACAGTTTGGAATTCATCTGACAAAAAAGTCAACTTTGCCCAAAATCAAGTTTGACTTTTTGGATTTTTTCACAAATGTGATTCCCTTAAGTCAAAAACAATGTTAATGTATGGTTTTGATCATCATTCATCAAGAAAAATCAAGAAAAGTGAGGTTTCTTGCAAAAGGGGCAACCATAAGAAACTTAAATTTTTCTAAGTTATGGAACAAAATGGATTTGGTACCCACTTTGCGAGGTCATAACTCCCAAACCCTAAGGCCTTTTTCTTTCATCCAAAGCTCAAATGAAATTTCACAGGACATACATCAAAAGTGATAACTACAAGACATTCCAAATCCTCATTGATTTTGAGTTATGGATTGATCAAAATCACAAAATGTGAAAATGACCACTTTTTCCAACACTTAGTGAAATTTTCAAGTCATAATCTGTTTCATTTTTTGCCAACTTTGAGACCTTTTTTCACCTTGATCCAAGCTAAACCAGGTCCATTGGTGGACATCAAAGTTAAATTATGTCATGAGAGCTTTCTAAAGAGTACAAGAACTCCCATTAATTCAACTTGATCAAGGAGTTATGGATCTCACAAAATGCCTTGCTCAAACTGGTTTTCAAGGAAGATTTGGTGCATTTCTTGTGCCACATGATTTCCATTTCAAATTCTGTCATCTTGCAAGCTTTGTCCTCTTCCAAAATCATAGGGAATCTTGATGACTCACTTGATATTTTCAAGCTTGGACCATTGAGTAAAGAATCCTATCCTTTGGCACGTGATCATTCAAAGTTTCAAATCCAAAAACTCCAATTTATCATTTGGCATTGATGTGGAACATAGAGTTATCATGAACCAAGCCTTATCAGTCCAATTGAGTCAAGGTTATTGCAAAAATTAGAAGACCTCATTGTACAACATCAAAATCAGAAAGTCAACCTCCAAAACCTCAAATTTTGACTTTTCTACATTTTTCATGCCATGTCTTGATCCGATCACTTTCAAAACCAATTAATCCTTCAAATACTCTCCAAATATTATCCGCTAGCTGTGCCAACAAGTATCCCTCAACTGTAACACCATTTGAGTGAGATACCATTTTGGTCACTTTTGCCACTTTTGTAAGAAAGGGCCAATTCTTGTTCCTGTGGTTTCCAGCTGATTTTGATCATCCTAAAAGCTTTTAAGGGATCAATCAAGAGTGTCTAAAGCATTGGATTACTTCTGGCACAAGCATCTTGACAGCTAACACAAGGAGCTTCAATAGGTAAGTGCATCACAACTTGAACTCTTAAGATATGCATTTCTTTGATGTCCATTGATCATAAACATGTCATATATATCAAATGTGTTGTGTTTGAACCAATTTGTCGTGCTATTGTTGCTTGTATGATGAGATAGCATAGAACTTGCAAATCTTGTCCTATTTTGAAACCACTATCGGGTTTTAAAATAGGAGCATCTTTAGAAAATTATAAAAGAACCATTGGATTCCTCATTAAATTCTAGGCAGGATCCATCTAAATTTCATCCAATTCCATGGAGAATTGAGGAAGTTATGGCCTTCATGCAAATCCACCAAAACATGGTTTTTGCCTTGGCCAGACCTGAAATTCAAGTCACCCTTATGCATTCATGGGGTGGTTTTGATTCACGGATGTATCACCACCCCAGTGGTAGCAGCGCGCGTGTGTTTGGTTGGAGGTCATGGGTTCAAGACCCACCCAAAACATTTTTGCTATTTCTCTCATTTTGCTATTTTTCTCATTTTTCATGATTTTTATTAAATTATCACAAAATTAATTTCTCTCTCAATTTTAATTATTTTTGATTGGTTCTTTTTTTGAAAATTCACAAAAATGTTGAAATATTTTATTCCACAAAAAAATTTGAACTTATATTATTTATTTAATATAGTTTGAATTTTTGTATTTAATTTAATTTTATCTGTTTTCAAACATTTTTAAATGAGATTCCCACCTTGATTTTTCACAATTAATTGGATTTCAAGTCTTCATGTGATTAAACATGATTTTAAAAAAAATAATTTTCAAAGCTTACCACTTGATTTTAAATATATTTTATATTTTATATTTAATTTCCTTTAAAAATTATATATTTTTAATTAAAATTAAGATTTCTATTGATTTTAATTTTTCAAACTTCATTTCAAAAACTTTTGGGCCTCAGTCATTGTTTAAGACCCGATGCGATTTTCAAAACGACGGTGCGATCATTATTTTTCACTTGGGCCTCTCCCTGAGTTATAAGTATCATTCTCTCTTCTTTTTAAAGTACTTTTGGGCCTCTTGATAGAGTTTAAGTCTCATCCCTTTGTAAATAAACCAATTTGGGCCTCAATTATTGTATAATTCCCAATACGTTATAAAAAATCTCGGCGCGATCGCCGTTTTCAAAACAATTTTCATCTGGGCCTCCCTTTGGTTGTAAGTATCATTTTTATTCTTTTTCAAACCCTTTTGGGCCTCTAATAGAGTGTAAGACCCAACCCCCCTTTGTACATAAATAATTTGGGCCTCGGTCATTGTATAAGTCCCGGTACAATTTTCAAAGTAACGATGCGATCACTATTTTATATCTGGGCCTCTCCTTGAGTTGTAAGCCACATTTCTTGTATAAAAATAAACTTTTGGGCCACTAATAGAGTGTAAGACACATCATTTCTGTAAATACAAATAATTTAGGCCTCAGTCATTGTATAAGTCCCTCTGTGGTTTTCAAAATTACGACGCGATCGTCGCTTTTTTAAAAGAATTCATCTGGGCCTCTCTTTGAGTATAATCCCCAAACTTCCTTTTAAAACAACTTTCCTTTTGATTTAGATTCAAATTCAAAGTTATATCAAAACTTTCTTCAATTTCTTGAATAACTAACTATACAATTGTGGTTACAATGTCGGAGTTTGCACAACTGTAAGTTTCATTATCCTTCTCAATATATGCTTGTTTATATATTTTATCTATATATACTTTGCTTAGAGTTTTCCCCAGCAATTAGGTCTAGGTCTAGATCAAACCAGTGGTTACTCTTTCAATACAGTCAAAACTAGTTCCCCGTAGGAAATTCCAGATACAGTCTTGCCTCCTCTTGGGCTTATACAATATGGAACAGAGAAAGGAATTATTCCTGGTGAAACATTTCTCAGGACTGTCACAACTTAGAAATATTTGTATAAGAAATTCATTTCCTCCAGAGAGGATTAATTCCCGGTGAAACCTCTCTTGAATTTCTTCAAACCCTATAACTGTTCTCTAAAGAAAGGATTATTCCCGGTGAAACCTTTCTTGAAATTTTCTTATTTTTGGACCCAAAGGCTACCTAAAAGTATCCCCAGCCTCCTCTTGGGCTTTGTACAAGGACCCTCAGGCTTCTTAGAAGTTCTCAACCTCCTCTTGGGCTTAATACAAGGACCCGAAGACCTCCTACGGGTATAGGACATAACCTAGTCATCTTTTGCTAGTTTAATCTTCCAGAGAGTTAGAATTCCAAAACATCAGACCAGTTTAGGGTTGATTCTCATCCCTTAAAACATCAGAGAAGATGCATTAGCTTGTAGATATTCAAAAAGTAAAACATTAGTTTACTCTAAATCAAGTAAAACAATATATCTAAAATAAGAGAAGATGCATTTAGCTTGTAGATATTCACTACAGAGAAAACAATAAATTGATATGAATTTCATTATGAAAATAAAGCAATACCAGCAACACTTACTCAACCCAATAATATTATGAAATTCATGTGAATCCCAACAATTGAGTGTTTTGTAAGGATAGACATAAATTCCACAAAATAACACTAAAAAATGATAAGTAACAGTTATATTTTTATAGTTTCTTATAAAAATAAGCAACCTTCATTCAAGAGTTACAAACTTAAAATGTTTGTGAACAATTACTATCAAAGACACAAAACAATTTCTTTTAAAGAATAATAGCATATGTTTATTTCTTCAAGAAAACTAAATAAAAGGATAGATTGCACAACAAGGAACAAAGCAATTACACATAATTGAAAATTTTAAAAAAGGAATCTTGATGCATATCTAGGCACCTTCGTAACACATTCATTGCTTCAAAATTTACAGTATCATGATATGTGTTCCGTTTCAATAATACTCAATATTTAGAAACCAGAACCTAATTTTCCAGTGTTAAATCGCCATGCCTAAGTTAAAAAAAAAAAACATGAACATGTTTCCTCAGTGCATTGGAACAGTTTTCATATTAGCCCGTGTCCTTGATCTAAAGAACAGAGCATGTGATATGTGCCATAAAATATGTCACTTTTCTTTTCCCTATTGGTTTGATTCAACTGACATGGTTTATGAGATGTTTTGGTGTTTTGTTCTTGGAGGTTAGCGATAACCGCAAAATGCAGATATAATAACGTTAGTGATAACCCCAACATGCATTTAACTGTTTACTCTTAACCACAAAACAATGTACTAGGAAGTATGGGGTAGGGGTAGCGTAGTTTAGGATATCTATAGCATGCTTTTAAATTGCGGTCCGCACCCGCAATTGCACCCGCAATATTGCGGATGCGGTTGCCTCCGCAACCGCATCGGATCGCAATTGCGGTGTGATTTGAAAATATTGCTTCCGACTATGTTTGGAACAACATTAGATAATTTCAATCATGTTTCTTCAATTATTTTCATCTAAAATTAAAATATTAAAATCTTAAAACTCAATTTACTTATTATGTAATGGAAAAACTTAACATTAAGTGTTTTTCAACTTTGTATTTCAGACACCTCCTTATAAAAATTCACACCGCAACGGTCGCAATACGCATCGCAACACCCGCAATGACCGCAATCGCAACACCCGCAACCGCACTCGCATCCGCAACCACAACCGCAATTTAAAACCATGATCTGTAGTGTTTTATTTTTGTACAGGTATATTTGTTTACCTTGTTATTGAGTGCTCATAAATCATATCTCATGTTGGCTGGATATCTTTAGATATTGGCAGTGGAGGTGTGTGTATGTCGTTCGTCGGCGTCGGTTTGGTGTTATTGTGTATACCTTTCTTTTCGTCTCAGACCCAATGGGTGGCTTGGGAGGGGATTTTTGGTTAGATCCTTCTTTAGTTCTGGTGTGCTCTTGCTGCAATATGTTTAGTTTAGTTTTCTGGAGTGTTTGTAATTTATGAGACGTTTTTCATTTGAATATTCCTTATCTTTTAAATTTTAGGCCTGTAAATTTCTCGATGAGTCTTAGAACCCCAAGTTTACACTAATTATTGCACACAAAAGTGATCATACAAAACTCTTCAAATCGGGAGCTTCAGACAATGTGTCAGCTGGTAAGTTATTTTTTTTAGGGAATATTGAGGACAACACAATTTGTCATCCAAGGAATTTGCACTTTTACTTGTGCCCTCAAGCAGGAAATATTGTGAGTAAATTATTTTTTATGAGTGTCACCAATACCATAGTGTTTTCATTATTTTTTATGATTCAGTACCTATAAGACATTAATTTTAACCTTCATTAACTATTGTACTCTGTCATTGTTGTTTGGGTGAATTAAATGATCTGGATTTATTTTTTCTCTTAAAACCTATTCTCAGGGAACTAGTAGGTCAACACATTATCAAATTCTGTTGGATGAGATTGGCTTTTCTACCCTTGATCTACAGGATCTTGTCTAGACTAGGTAGGGGATTTTGGGTTAGATCCTTCTTTAGTTCTGGTGTGCTCTTGCTGCAATATGTTTAGTTTAGTTTTCTGGAGTGTTTGTAATTTATGAGATGTTTTTCATTTGAATAATCCTTATCTTTTAAATTTTAGGCCTGTAAATTTCTCGATAAGTCTTGGAACCCCAAGTTTACACTAATTATTGCACACAAAAATGATCATACAAAAGTCTTCAAATCGGGAGCTTCAGACAATGTGTCGGTAGGTAAGTTGTTTTTTTTCAGGGACTATTGAGGACAACACAATTTGTCATCCAAGGAATTTTGACTTTTACTTGTGCCCTCAAGCAGGAAATATTGTGAGTAAATTATTTTTTATGAGTGTCACCAATACCATAGTGTTTTCATTATTTTTTATGATTCAGTACCTATAAGTTATTAACTTTAACCTTTATTAACTATTGTATTCTGTCATTGTTGTTTGGGTGAATTAAATGATCTGGATTTATTTTTGCTCTTAAAACCTGTTCTCAGGGAACTAGTAGGTCAACACATTATCAGATTCTGTTGGATGAGATTGGCTTTTCTACCCTTGATCTACAGGATCTTGTCCAGACTATTTCCTATGTGCAAGTGAACAACATATTTGCCAAAGGAGCACCACTGTCATATCTTATAAGAATCAACGAAATATATCTTATGATATTATTTGTTTTATGACTATAGTTGTCAGAGGAGCACCACTGTCATATCTATCAGTAAGTTCTATCAAATTTTTATTTATTTGTTCATCATATATAATTATTATTAAGAGGATCAAAATGAACATTGAAAGAATAAGTGTCATTGAATAATAAGATAATACAAGCTAGGATATATATACAAGTATGGTTGCTTACACCATGAGAAACCTACATTGTAGCACAGTATAGTGTAATCATGAAGGTGTAACTAACTTCTGATCAACTAAATAACTTGAAACAAACTTAATTCAAGTTAATTATTTATGTGTGATTGTATCATCATCATCTTCTACGTGTGCATGTATGGCATGGTTCAATATTCCCTTACAAGATGAAGGTTGATACATGTTTATCAACTTCATCTTAACCAATAGTGCATGAAAAGGATGAGGATGGATAAACTTAGTGAAAAGTTCTGCAAGTTTGTTCTTTTAATTGACAGAAATAAGCTTTAAGACTCCTTGAATCTTCTTTTCTCTAACAATGTGGCAATCAATTTCCAAGTGCTTCGTTCATTCAGGAAAAATTGGATTTGAGGCAATGTGAAGGGCACTTTGGTTATCACAATAGATGACTAATGTTTTGGTACAGGTAATGTGTAGATATTTCATGAGGTAAAGGAGCCATTGTAGTTTACATGTGGCTGTGGCAAGGGCCCGATACTCAGCTTCAGATGAGGAACGAGATACAGTAAGTTGTTTCTTGGTGTGCCATGAGATGAGGGAACGACCAAGAGAGAAACATTGGCCAAAGATGGAAATGCGTGTGTCAATACAACCAGCCCAATCAGCATTAGAATATCCATGTAGCTGCAAGGAGGAGTCTCTAGGTAGAAGAATGCCTCGAGCTGGATAGGATTTGAGGTACTTTAGGATTCTGCGGGCTGTTTTGAAGTGGGTGTTTGTGGGGAAAGCCAGAAATTGACTCAGTTGTTGGGTGCAAGATGTAATATTTGGCCTTAATGGATTAAGATATATTAGCCTTCCTATGAGTCTTCTATAGGATGGAATGTCATGATAGGGAGGGCTAAAATCTTGATGCAATTTCAGTGTAGGATCAGATGGAGTGGTGACAGGTTTAGAGTCAATAAAACCTAAATCCTCTAGTATAACAAGGAAGTATTTTCTTTTGAATAGAAGGATACCTTCATTAGAATGAGTAACTTCAATACCTAGAAAATACTTGAGCTTGCCCAAGTCTTTGATCTTGAAAGCACTACGCAAAAAATATGATTAGACAGCACCAAAAAGAGAGCGGTTTTATGAAAAAGCGCTGCTAAAAAGAATAAAAAAATTTCGCTAAAAAAAAGCGCCTTAAAAGAAAGACTTTAGAAAGCGCTTTTCAAAAGCGCTGTAAAAGAATGTAAAAGAGTGCCACCTTAGACAGCGCTTTCCAAAAAGCGCTGCTATAGGTATCACTTTAGAGAGCGCTTTTAAAAAGCGCTGCTATAGGTATCACCTTAGAAAGCGTTTTAAGAAAGCGCTCTAATAGGGCTCAATTTCTTTTCACTTTAGAAAGCGCTTTCTAAGGAAAAGCGCCCTCTAAAGTCATTTACTAATTAAAATATAAAACAATTCTAAACATTTTCAGAGACAGCGCTATATTTGTTGTTTGGCAAAATTGGGGGTCGAACCCACGCCCTTTAGGTATGGAAAGGAATTTTAAATTATATTAATATATCAAATTATATTTAATATATTTAAATTATATATTTTAACTTATTTAAATTATATTTAATATATATAACTTATATTAATATATAATTTAAAATATATTAATTTAAAATATACTTTAAATTATATTAATATATCAAATTATATTTAATATATTTAAATTATATTTAAATTTATTTTAAATTATATTTTAAATTATTCAAATAATATATTTAAATATATATGTTTTAAGTACAAACATTTTAACTTATTTAAATTATATTTAATATATATAAATTATATAAATTATATAAATATATAATTTGAAATATATTAATTTAAAATATGCTTTAAATTATATTAATATATCAAATTATATTTAATATATTTAAATTATATTTAAATTTATTTTAAATTATATTTTAAATTATTCAAATAATATATTTAAATATATATGTTTTAAATACAAACATTTTAACTTATTAAATTATATTTAATATATATAAATTATATTAATATATAATTTAAAATATTTTAATATTAAATATACTTTAAATTATATTAAATTATATTTTAATTTATTTTAAATTATATTTAAAATTATTCAAATAATATATTTAAATATATATGTTTTAAATACAAACATTTTAACTTATTTAAATTATATTTAATATATATAAATTATATTAATATATAATTTAAAATATACTTTAAATTATATTAATATATCAAATTATATTTAATATATTTAAATTATTTTAAATTATATTTTAATTTATTTTAAATTATATTTAAAATTATTCAAATAATATATTTAAATATATATGTTGGCACCTTATTTTATATATTTATGGAGTCAGTATAAACACTGGATTAGGGCGTAGTACTGCTGGTCAAGGAGGTTTGTGTGTTTGTTTGCCATGCTTTGAGTCTGGGGTTCGAATCCCCCTCGCCCCAGACTCATTTTTATATTTTTTGACATTTTCAGTTAACCCTAAGACAGCGCTTTCTAAGGACAAAGCGTTGTTATATGCCTTCTAAAAATAGCCTTTAGAGAGCGCTTTAGAAAAGCGCTGTCTAAAGTTTAACCTTAGAAAGCGCTTTTTAAGTAAAGCGCCCTCTAAGGTCATTTATTAATTAAAATATAAAACACATTTCATTTCATTTTCTGAAACTGCTTCTAATCATTTTCTTCTCGCGACCCTTGCTCTCTTTCTTCTCTGCTGAAACCCTTGCTCTCTTTCTTCTTTGCCATTGTCGTCGTTCATCTTATATTGTCGTCGTTCATTCGCGGTTGCCGTCGTTCTGCTGCCGTCGTTCATTGTCGTGACTTCACTGCTGCCGTCGTGACGAAGAAGAGGTACATTGTTGTTGATGTTCTTACTTCTAACATTGTTGTTGTTGTTCTTACTTCTAACATTGTTCGTTGTTGCTGGCCGTAAATCGTTCTTGCATGTTACTGTTGTTCGTTGTTGCTGTTCGTTGTTACTGTTGTTCGTCGTTGCTGTTCGTTGTTACTGTTCTAACATTGTTGTTGATGTTTTTTATTTATAAATTTATTTCTCTTGATTTTTAAACTATTATTGTTGTTCTTGTTTGATATATATAATAGAATATGACCCTGCAGCGAAATTTTGTGTAGGATTACTATTGAATATGTTACTGTTCGAATATTTTGTGTAGGATTACTATTGACCTCTCCTTTTGGTACCTGTTAGAATTAGAAACTCAGAATCTTATCATTCTTTTATAAGGGTGTTTGTTTATTTACTTGGTTAGGCTTTGTAAGTTGCTTAGGCTTTTGTGTAGGATTACTATTTCAGTGTTTATTTACTCAGAATCTTTTGTGTAGGATTACTATTTCAGTGTTTATTAATTATTTTTCTTTTCCTTTTCAATTTTCACTTTAACTTGCTTAGGCTTTGTAAGTTTTAAGTATTCATTAACAGTGAAGTGAGGGTGTTGGTAAGAAACTCTTTTGCTTTATGAGTTTATATTTGTCATTTACTTTTTGTTTTTTTCTTTCTAACATGTAAAATGTCTAATAACCAGGAAGACACCCACGAGACACAAGATACACAGGAATCTCAGAATGAAGCTTCGAATGCGAATGTAGAACATGAAATAAAAAGAGGAAAAACCATTATGAAGAGAATCATCCGTGCTAGAGATAAAGGGATGAGATTTGATGTACATTGGAGTGAACAGAACCAACTAGTTGAGCCTAACGGTTCAATGTTATCTTCATACATTGGTTCACTTGTCCGTCAGCACATTCCAATCACTAGTGATAATTGGAGGAGTAAATCGTTGGATGCTGGTAAAGAAAAGATATGGACTGAGATACAGGTACTTACCAAATATGATTGATGATATTAGATTTTTATTGACGATTAAGTCTTTAATTTACTTATACTAAAACACTTTATGTTTATATGTGTATGTTTTTTCGTAGAGGTCCTTTAATATTGAAGAAAGCCAACAAAAGTATTGTCTTCAATTGGCCGGAAAGTGACACAGAGGGTTTAGAGCCTTATTATCAAACAAATATCTTAGGGACGAGAACAAAATTTTTGTTGAAGCAGAACTTCCACCGTTGTATGCGGATGTGATTACACCGCAAGAATGGGGCATTTTTGTAGACAAACGGAAAACCGAAGATTTCAATGTAATATTGTCTTGTCATGTCTATTGATTGTATTATATTTGTGTTTCATTAGTTTGTTTTGATATGACTTAAAATTTTTTATCCAGAAATTGAGTGCCATTAATCGCGAAAGAGCATCAAACCCCGCATATCCATACCGAAAAGGGCGTTTGGGATATGCACGATTACAACAAAAATTGGTAAGTATATATTAATGCTATGATTTTATTAATTGTATTATTGTGTTATAATTGATGAACTTATTATTTAACTAAATGTGTAGTTAGAAGAGTCTAAAAGTGAAGAATCATCACTTCCGGACCATGTTTTGTGGAAGGAAGCTCGCTTGGGTAAGGGTGAAGCTGTTACAGAAGATGTTCAGCATGTTTATGAAGAATGTGTAAGTATAACATTATGTCTCAAAGTTAATTGAAATTTTATTAAATTATAATTAATTTTTAATCCCCACTAATAATTTTCGATATATCAATGAATTTCAGGAGAATCTATCTAAATCCACACCCGCAGGTGAGGATGATTGCAGGAGCATTCTTAGTCGAGTACTAAATGTTCCTGAGTATCCCGGTCAGGTGAGAGGTAAAGGATTTGGTGTGACTCCATCATCCTTGTATAAGCAATCAAGGAAAAAAAATCCCACCACCCAAGAAATCATGCAAACTGTGATGGCACTACAAGCGCAAGTCCAAGCATTGCAGCAGGATAAAGAGAGATATGAGGCGGAAAGGCGCGGGTCCGGTTTGAAAGATGCTAGTGACAAAGCTAGTATCAATTCTCCAAATAAAATTCCCGAGGTAATTAGCACATATTTATTTTAATTAAATTGACACATTTATTTTATTTGACCTTTATACATATTAACAGTTACATATTTATTATTGCTTCAGGGCATTTCATCTTGCCAGCTGTATTTGTCGTTTCCGACTTATCGCATGATTGGCAAGGGAAAAGTGCATAACTTTGCGGGAGCGTTACTTCACCATCATCCGCTCCCACAAGGTTATCTGAAAGTGTCGGTTGATATCGCTTTAGATACGGATGCGTTACTACCGATACCAGACTCGGTTTCAGAGGTTACATTGCTGCGGGATGCAATAGGTTCGTTTGTTGCATGGCCGTTAGACCTCATTTGCATAGGTGATGAGGTATGTTGAAAACCATTACGAATCTCTTAATATTCAAATGTCAATTCTGAATGATTATGAAAATCATTCTGAACCATTACTTACATTTTTTTTACATGGTAATGTTAGACTCCTACAAAACCCGCAGCAAAGAATAAAGGGGTTTTGCTGCAAAACGAGTATATTGAATCACACAGAGAGGTAGCTTTTAAGGGTTATTTTATTATCCGAATTCATGATTTTCTACTTTACCTAACTTATATGATTGTTAGGTTACTGCTCCACCTTCACAACAGACCGGCAAGAAAAAAGCGCCTACAAGGACCGTGAAGGAAAAAAGTAGACCTCACTTTCAGACGTGTCTAGGTACACTTTTGGAAATGTCAGATTTGATGCAAGGTGTTATTCGTCAAATCAACATGAACGAAGGTGTTTTTGGTTTTCCTCATTCCGAGATAATCGGAAAAGAGGACATGGAGCAGGTTTTCAATCATACTGAATTAGGCATCGGTGTTATGCATTCATACATCTGGTACTCCAATCAATCTATTATTTATTTAGTTGAACAATTTATTTACACATTTCAATGATAATAGTCTAATGTTTATTATGTTTTTATTTAAGGTGCATGTATGAAAAATTCATGCGGGGGACGGATTTGTCAAACAAATTCCGTTTCTTCTCTTGCAACCTTGTTAATGCACCGAGAATTGGTATGAATGCAATTGAAGTAAGAGACCACTTACTTGAGCGATTTACGGCCAGCCACACAGAATGTCTATTTCTTTTACCGTATAATACTGGAAACGGGTAAGATTTTCATTATAATTTCATTCTAATCTTTAATTTGTATCTTTTGCGTAGAAATTATCCATCTAAACTTTTGTTATACTTTACAGTGGACACTGGTTGTTGGTTGCCATTAATCCTATAACAGAAGTGGTCTATTATCTTAATTCATTGGATACTGATTGGTCCACATATCAGAATATGAAGGATGTGGTTGACACGTAAGTGAGACTGTTCGAAATATTCGTGTGTATTTGTATATCTAATTATTTCTGTGACATTGTTCTAAGTTTACGTTTTTCTTTTATAGAGCTATACTACTATACCGTGCACAAAGAGAGACTCGAGTAGCACGGGCTAGATCAACCAATATTACATGGGTCAAAGTGGAGGTATATTAATTTTCAAAATATTGCTTATTAGTGATGCTACTTAATAACACAAAACATCTATATATTATTTCTTATTTGTTTGTCTATGTGTAGTGCCCTCGTCAGCGTAATGGCATAGACTGCGGGTACTTCGTTTTGAGGTTCATGAGAGAAATCATTCAAATGGAACAATTGGAGATTCCTATTAGGGTATGCATGGTTTTATAACTTAGGATTTATTTTAATATTTATCGGATATGTTATATAATTTATTATTTTTAACTAAATAATGCGTATTTTGTTTTGTTATGTAGTATTTCGAAGATATGGCGTGTTCTTCTTACACAAGGAAACAATTGAATTATATTACGGAAGAATTGTGCGAATTATTTCTTCTAAAAATTTTTTTTTGAATGTATAGTTTTGTGAATATAAGAAAATTCTGTTGCAAGAAGAATTCTGTTGTAAATTTTGTGAATTCTGTTAATGTATATATATGAATTCTGTTGTTGCAAGAATTTTGTGAATTTTGTAAATTTTGTGAATTCTGTTGTAAGTCTTGTGAATGTTAATTTTATTGAAATGTATATATGAATTCTGTTGTTGCAAGAATTCTATTTCTTGAAATGTATAAGAATTCTGTTGTTGCAAGAAATTATATAAGAAATGCTGGTTTGAAACTATGCAGGTTTCTGCATAAAAAAAAATGGATAAAATGGGATTTTTTATACGTAGAAAAAACCAATAAAATTATAGGTATACTTTAGAGAGCGCTTTTAAGGAAAAAACGCTCTCTAAAGGGTACTTTAGAGAGCGCTTCTAGGGAAAAGCGCTCTCTAAAGGTATACAAAAAAATCATTTTCAGTATACGTTAGACAGCGCTTTCAAAAGCGCTGTCTAAAAGCACCTTTAGAGAGCGCTTTTGAAGGAAAAAGCGCTTTCTAAAGTTTATAAAAAAAAATTTAAATTTTAAAAGTATACTTTAGACAACACTTTTATAAGCGCTGTCTAAAGTTCCCTTTTAGAGAGCACTTTTTCATAAATAAAAAAGCGTCGTCTTTACCTACGACAGCGCAGGCTTAGACAGCGCTTTTAAGCGCTTTTATAGGGCAAAAAAAGCGCACTATTTTCCCTCTTTTCCCGTAGTGAAGTGTTGTCCAAGGGTGTTTTGATTCTTTGAAATTCATGAAGATCATTGCCTGTTAATATCACATCATTAACATAAACTAGTAGAATTGTGATGGATGATGTGTTGAATTTGACAAAGAGAGAGTGATCTGAGGTGGCCAGTTTGTAGTGATTCTCAAGCCAAAATGAAGTGAGCCTTTCACACCATCTTCTTCTAGCTTACTTAAGTCCATATAAGGATCTAACAAGCTTACACACTTGGTTAGGCTTGCTTTCAGAAACTCTAGGGGGAATCATCATGTACACATTTTCTTCAATGTCTCCATGCAGGAAGGCATTGTTTACATATAATTGATGTATAGGACAGTGTTTACAAGAGGCTAAAGCAATGATGGTTCTCACAATAGTGACTTTGGCAACTGGTGACTAGGTGTCAAAATAATCAAGGCCCTCAATCTAATTATATCCCTTAGCTACTAATCGTGCCTTAAATCTGTCAATAAAACCATCAGCAAGGTATTTAATCTTGTAAACCCATCTGCCGCCTATAGGATTGACATTTGGTGGAAGGGCAACAATCTTCCAAGTGCTGAAAGCTCAAGCTGTATTGCTTGTCTCCAACATTCATGTTTAGATGCCTCATTATAATTTCTAGGTTCAATATTAGAAAGAAAGGACAATGCATAATGAGAATGTGCAGAAGAAAGGGATGCATGAGAAAGAGAGATGGGATAAATAGTACCTTTGGAAGCTTGACTTGAAGTAGTAAGAGAATTGCATAGATAGTCTTGCAGATAAGAGGGATGATGTCTCATTCTAGAAGAGGTTCTAGGGGGAGGGTCAGCAGTATCAGGGGTAGGCATTCTAATTGGCTGGTCAGAGGCAATAGGTGTTGGAAGAGGCAAATCATCAATGATAGGAGTAGTGTGTGGTTCAACTGGTTGAGGGGGTTAGTTTTGGATAGGGATAACTATAGGTGTGATGATAGAGGTAGGTTTATTAGGAGGTGTTGTTGTAGGTTGGTCATTGGAGTGTTTGTCTGATTTAGAGGGAAAGTAAGACCATGAAGTATTCAAGGTATGGTTCTTGGGTTGATAAGGTAAGATGTGTTCATTAAAGATAACTTTTTTGGATACAAATATTTCAGAGGCTTGAAAGTCAAGTAGTATGTATCCTTTCATACCAAGTTTGTAACTAAGGAAGATGGATTTTCTTGCACTAGGGTCTAACTTTGTCCTTTGAGCTTGAAGTGTGGAAGCATAACATTGAGAGGCAAACACTCTGAATGTGGCAAGGTCAGGAATGTTGTTATGAAGTATTTGGTAAGGTGATTTGTCATGAAGGACATGTGTTGGCACTCTGTTAATAATGAATTTAGCAAAGAGAAGGGCATATGACCAATAAGAGTTTGGTAACTTGGACTGATATAGGATAGCTCTGCCTGCATTCAAAAGGTGTTGGTGTTTTCTTTCTACCCGACCATTTTGTTGGGGGTTTTCAACACATGAAATGTGATGCATAATGCCTTTGGAGGCATAAAACTGGTGTAAGAAGAACTCAAGACCATTATCTGGCCTAATAGTTTTAGGTGTAATTTGAAATTGATTAATGATCATGGTAATGAAGTTTTGAACTTGTATGGATACCTCAGCTTTAGATTTTATAATTACAATCCATACAAATCTTGTGTGATCATCTAAAATGGTCAATAAATATTTGTGATTATGAATAGATGGAGTTGATAAAGGACCCCAAATATCAAAATGTAAGAGCTCAAATTTTTGAGATGCAATTGAATTACTTGAATGATAAGGCAACTTTCTTTGTTTGGCCAAATCGCAAATTTCACAGGTAGCATGAATATCCCAATCAAATGATGAGTATATTTTTTGACGTTTGAGCTATTCTTTTGGGGGAAGCATGTCCTAAACAAAAATTCCATAAGGCTGACTTAGGAATGACAATATTTTGGATGTGTGATAAAGGAAAAGATGTATTGACATGGCATGTTTTGGCTTGTGTTAGGCTTTTGAGTTGGTGAGGGGAGATGGGATTTTCAGAATGAGTGTCCATTAGCTACAGAATATACATTACATTCTCTTTACTACCCAAACCAATCATCCTCATGGTATTCATTTCCTGCAATAAATAATGATCAACAGAAAATTGGGTAGAACATTTCAAGTTATGACACATTTTTGAAATGGATTTCAAATTAAGTTTAAAGTCTGGTGCATACAAGACATGTTTAAGATATAAAACAAGTGTAAAGCTAGCATTGCCAGCATATTGAACAATTGCACAATTGCTATTGGGAAGGGTGATCTTTATAGGTTTAATTCGATAGTATGAACTAAATAAATGTAAAGATGAACAGACATGGTCATTGGCTCCAGAATCTAAACTCCTTGCATGAGAAAGATTACTTATATGATAAGTAATGTTGCAAATAGTACCTGAAACTTTATTACAGATGGTACCCAAGGTTTCACGATTTGTAATCTGGCTAGTTAACACCTGATTAGTTGTGGAAGTAGAGATAGGTGTGGCATTTTTAAGTAAACTAATGAGTTGATCATATTGAGCTTAAGAAATAGGCATTTGGTTGTTGGCAATTGAGGCATCTGGTGTGATTTCAGGTGAGGGATTCTCCACTTGACTTGCATTGACAGATGATTTGTTATTGTTAAAGTTGGGATGGCCATGCTTTTGATAGCAGAAATAAACAATATGGCAAGTTCTGTTGTAGAAGGTACACACCCTAGGATCACTTATGGAGTTATGAGATCCACCCTTATGCTTCAAATCTGATCCATGAGCAACATTGATGGAAATAGATGAATCATCAACAGGTGTGAGATTCTTGTGGTGACTCTCTTCTTGAACCAAAAGAGAACAAATTCGATTTATGGATGGTAAGGGATCCATAATCAAAACATGAGTCTTAACAGCAGAGAAAATATCATCCAAACTAGTAAACTGGATAGCTTGTTCTTCAAGTCTGTGTTCTTGAGAATTACGAACTGCATAGCATATACACCTGTGAGCATGGTGCATGATTGGGAGAGGTTTATGGAAATTAAGTTCTTCCCAAAGGCCTTTGAGCTCAAGAAAGTACTCCATAACTGATCTGGAGTTTTGTTTCAAATTATTGATGGAAGCACGCAAAGCAAAAATACAAATACGATCAGCCTTGAAAAATCATTCATGTAAACCATTCCAAGCATCAATAACATGTTCATGAAAGAAAACTGTTGAAGTAATTTATTCACTAACCAAATTGATGAACCAAGAAAGGATAAGCTGATTATAGTGTTTCCATTGATCAAAGTTGAGATGATCTTCATACACAATTTCAATGGATCCATCAATGTACTTCGGTTTTTTCTTAGCACCCAATGAACGTTTCATGGATATGCTCCATGTGAGGTAGTTGGAACCATTGAGCTTGGGATTGATGGTGACTGAATTAGGGCCTTCACTCGAGTGAATGTAGTAGATAGAGTCAAGATCAAGTTGAGAGTTTGGTGAAAACGCGGAGGCATGTTGAATCGATGAGGAAGAAGATTAGAATTTGTAAGAAAAATTCAAGAAAATCAACAGAGGAAAGCAAGAAAAATTGCAGAGCAGAGATTGATGATCAAGGTATCAACAATGGTGCAATGTGATGAGAAAATTAAGGGAGATAATGAAGAAGAAGAAGAAGGAAACAAACAATTATAGAATGAATTTGAAGAAGTGTGTTCATTGATAAGAGCTTGATACCATATTAAGAGGATCAAAATGAACATTGAAAAAAGAATTCTCATTGAAGAATAAGATAATACAAGCTAGGATATATATACGAGTATGGTTGCTTATACCATAGGAAACCTACATCCTAGCACACCAAAATGTAACCATGAATATGTAACTAAGTTATAATCAACTAACTAACTTATAACAGACATAATTCAAGTTAATTATTGATGTGTGATTGTATCATCATCATCTTTTACGTGTGCATGTATGACATGGTTCAATAATTAGGATTTTATTCTGGCTAGAATATATATTTGTGTGTGTGTGTGTGTGTGTGTGTGTGTGTGTGTGTGTTCATTGGGAGAATAAAAACACAATAAACCTTTAATTCCTTCATCAATCTTCGTACAAGGCACTAGCTTGGATGAATTGTCAATAAGTTCAACCTTAGAAGCCTGGGTTCGGACACATGCCCTATATTTATATATTAGTTTCCATTGTGTCGATCCTACGACCTACATATTTAGGTATTGAAGTAGGAAAAAAAATAAAAAAATAGATACTTGTAAAATGTTGACCAAAACTATGAAGGAACTAAGAATATTTTTTAGAGTTAACATAATAAAAAACTTTTATTACTATAGCAATAGATGGAATGTTGGATTGACAAAGTGAACCATGAGAAACATCCGTGCCCAAAATTAGAGTTGGAGTTTTGGTTACAATTGGGATGGATGGAGAATGTTCAACCTCTAACAGATAATTCATCCAACCAAGCTACACGGGAATAAAAACATTCAATGGTTGGAAGAAATGACATGGGCAATGGTAAGTTTCAAAGAAATCATTGTAAAAATAAATATACCTTAGCATTGATCTTCAGTAAAACATTGGTCAGGTATTGGTCATTTAGCCTAGAGGGTTCTACACACTGAGTAACAATTCCAAAGTCAACAAGATTTTTCTTCTTCCATGGACCTTCACATGTCAAAATTATTTTTTTTCAGAACATTTAACAATTTCCTTAAACAATTACTTTAAATTGTTTAAGTAATTGTTTAAGGCAATTATTAAATGTTCTTAACCAAAAATAATCCTGACATGTGAAGGTCCATGGAAGAAGAAGAATCTTGTTGACTTTGGAATTGTTACTCAGTGTGTAGCACCCTCTAGACTAAACGACCAATACTTGACCAATGTTTTACTGAAGATCAATGCCAAGGTATATGTATTTTTGCAATAATTTTTTGAAACTTATCATTAGCCATGTCATTTCGTCCAACCATTGAATGTTTTTATTCCCTTGTAGCTAGGTGGGATGAATTATATGTTAGAGGTTGAACATTTTCCATCCATCCCAATTGTATCCAAAACTCCAACTCTAATTTTGGGCATGGATTTTTCTCATGGTTCACCTTGTCAATCCGACATTCCATCTATTTCTACGGTAATAAAAGTTTTTTATTGTGTTAACTCAAAAAAAAATTCTTAGTTCCTTCATAATTTTGGTCAAAAATTTACAATTATCTATTTATTTTTATTTTTTTTCCTACTTCAATACCAAAATATGTAGGTCGTAGGCTCGACACAATGCCTAAATTGATCAGACCACTTCAATATTTTTACAGGTTGCACATAATTTTCTTATTGAATCATTAGGGAGAAATATTTAGGAAAATATCAAAATAAAAAAAAATAAAGTTAGGATTTTACTTGAATTCTTTGTTATTAAAATTCTATCTCCTGCCTTTAGGATTGTAATCTTCCCCATTTCCGAACATATTAGCTAAAAAATTAATATAAAACGTATTTTATACAAATATATAGAAGAAAAGATGATAGTAAATGAAGTGCCATCAGTAATAGCAAGTTATCTCTCATTTAAATAGACTTTCATTATTCAAAAAGTAAAACATTGGTTTACTCTAAAACAAGTAAAACAATATATCTAAAATAAGAGAAGATGCATTTAACTTATATTCACTACAGAAAAATAATAAATTGATATAAATTTCATTATGAAAATAAATCAATACCAACAACACTTACTCAACCCAATAATATTATGAAATTCATGTGAATCCCAACAATTGAGTGTTTTGTAAGGATAGAAATAATTCCACAAAATAACACTAAAAATACAAAGTAACAGTTATATTTTTATAGTTTCTTATAAAAATAAGCAACCTTCATTCAAGAGTTACAAACTTACAGTGTTTGTGAACTTTTACTATCAAAGACACAAAACAATTTCTTCTAAAGAATAATAGCATATGTTTATTTCTTCAAAAAAACCAAATAAAAGGATAGATTGCACAACAAGGAACAAAGCAATTGTTAAATATAACTAGTATGAGTAGTATGTGTAATAGTCTCATATTGGCTAGAAATGTGGAAACTAGAGCATTTATAAGTGAGAGAACCTACACAACTATCACCTTAAAGTTTTGGGTGAGTATGTGGTGTGTCTCTCACACAGGTGTTGCTCTAGAAAAAAAAAATTCCACAATGTTCAATGCCATAACAGTGGTATCATGAGCAATTGCAGATAAACTCACACTTGAGGGGAAGTGTTTTAACAAGTGTGAGTAGTGTGGATAATAGTCCTACATTAGATAAAAATGTGACCCTAACAACAATTACACATCATACAAAATTATAATCCTAAAAGTTCTTCCACAAAAACTTCCCGCCAAAACTCTTCTATCAATTTATTCATTAATTATTTTATTTTTATTAATAATAATAACAAATTATATTAATATTAATTAATTAACTAATAGAAAAACCAAACACTAACTCATTTAAATGAAACTTCTATCTAACTACCTATTAACCACGTAATATTATTACCACACAACACAAGTAATCAATTAAACGCTTAATAATTATTAATGCAATAATTATTAATAAACAATTAATTATTTTCCTCTAATAGATTTATCAATTAATTGATAATTAAATTAAAGTTTTGTTTTCCATTCACTCACGTTGATACTTATCCCTTTATTACAATTTGCTTATAAAAAACAACTAATAAATAACCAGTAACTACATTACTTAAAACTTGAACTCAAAACTTGGGAGTTAACGTTTTTTTATAATCCTAGAAGTTCTTCCACAAAAACATCCACGCCAAAACTATTCTATCAATTCATTCATTAATTATTTTATTTTTAATAATAATAAATTATATTAATATTAATTAATTAACTAATAGAAAAACCAAAAACTAACTCATTTAAATGAAACTTCTATCTAACTACCTACTAACCACATAATCATACTCAATTATAATTCTATAATGTCTTCCTCAAATTTTCCCTACAAAATCTTTAAGGTTAAAATTGATATTTTAATTCCACCCACATATCTTCCCCATCATCGTCACTTTATATTTATATGTGAAACATGAATGCAATTTTATATTATACTTCTCTCACCATGAAAATATAATTTTCTTACATCTCAATCAATTCTATATTACCCTCTTCCTTATTATGTAATTATCATTTCTTTACATGTTTGATGTGCTTTTCGTTTATAAGATGGCAATGTGTAAACGAATATATTTTTCAAAATTATGTTTACTATCTATTAACTTTCTTTTCTTTGATATTGTCTTAAATGTTAGTATGCATTTGGATACACTTGAAGATTTTGATGTCATGGATGAAAAGTTTGTCAGTAAAATTAAGGTATTTTTCAATTATGTTGTTAGATTATTTTATTTTACAATTTATTATATTGTTGGATTATTTTATTTTACAATTTATTATATTGTTAAATCTTCCTATTTTATCAATTTAATATTGATTCAAGTCATTTATTGTGATTCATTGTAGTTGATAGGATGACCGATGACAAATAAAACTACTATTAATATTTTATGGATTTAATTCTTTATGTAGAACAAGTCCAAGTATCTAAAAAGGAGAACGACAAAATCATCAATTTTTATTTATTTTTGCCTTCTTTTTGTTTTTATTCATTGTATTGATAAATTTGTACTTTCACATAACTTATTTGGTGAACCTCATTTTTACTTTTTGATTTTGATTGAATTAAGGAATTTGAGTATTTGACATTTACATATTTTTTATAATTATTTGTTTGAGAGTCATTGAAATATTGATTTGTATAATAATAATAATAATAATAATAATAATAATAATAATTATTATTATTATTATTATTATTATTATTATTTATTTCATTTATTATTAATTATTGATGGTAGTAACCGGTGAATAATCAACCCACTAACTCTACTAATTTTCCTTACTTAAGTTACCTTTGCTTAAATAAAAATATCCACCAATTATTATTACTATTTATTAATTAATTAATTAATTAATTAATATTTATTTATAAAAACTATATTATTTATAGTTAATAATTAATAATTAAATAACATAAGATTGCATTCCATTAAAATCACTCTAATGTAACTATATGTGAAAGGCACCACATTCCAAGTTCAATAAAATATACTTATATAAAGTAACATAGTTATAAAGCAAGATAGTTTATTTTTCTAAACTTATAAACATATCTAACCTCATGCTTCTCTTTTATGATTTTATAGTATCAATATATAATTAAATACCAATTTTATGTTATACTTTCTATCCTAATTTTTTTTATTTTACTTAATAATTTTTAACATACTTTTATTTCTACCTTTTAACTACTCTCTTAAATAATCTTTTAGTAAGAAAATTATACTTTCACTATCATTAGGAGAGATCAATTCAACTAATTAATTGTGAGTTGAGTTTAACTTATTTCACACATAATTTTTATTTATTTGTTGAATAGTATCACTGTCATCACTTAACATCACATTATATATATAAAACAAAGCACATGGATGATTTTAGTTTTTTTAGTAATAATTATTTTGTTTTGCATATTTTTAATAGTTTTTTAATTTTAATTTAATCAATGGTTTGTTTATCTATATAAATAAAAAATTATTTATTTATAATAGTTGTTTACATTATTAATTTCTATTTTTAATTATTTATATTTCAAATATAATTATTTACTATCAATTATTCAAAAAAATCCGTGCATTGCACGGGTTTACCGACTAGTTTTATTAAATCCTAATAATAGGATAGATTGAACGATTACTATTATAATAGTGGTTTACCTTGTTATTGAGTGCTCATAAATCATATCACTTGTTGGCTTGTTATCTTTAGATGTTGGCAGTGGAGGTGTTTGTATATCGTTCGTCGGCGTCGGTTTGGTATTATGGTGGATACCTTTCTTTTCGTCTCAGACCGTGTGGGTGGCTTGGTAGGGGATTTTGGGTCAGATTCTTCTTTAGTTCTGTTGTGCTCTTATTGCAATATCTTTAGTTTAGTATTTTGGAGTGTTTGTTATTTATGGCTCCTGTCTTCTACAGTGGGGCAGTAAGCTTTACTGCTTCAATTTTGTTTAGGAGAATAACTGCTATAATTGGTGTGTGAACTAGTGTGTTATTTGAGCATTTCTTATGTCTATATTAATGGAATTTCTTAATTTTGCCTTTAATAAAAACTAAACAAGATCGTGTAGTCTTCAGTGTTGACCAAATAAAAGTTTTTTTATCGTCCGTGTATGATTGTTAAATATCCACGTGACTTTTCATTGAAAGAATAAAAACACAATAAACCTTTAATTCCTTCGTCAATCTTCGTACGAGACACTAGCTTGGATAAATTGTCAATAAGTTCAACCTTAGAAGCCTGGGTTCGCACACATGCCCTATATTTATATATTAGTGTCCATTGTGTCAATCCTACGACCTACATATTTAGGTATTGAAGTAGGAAAAAAAAAAAAAAAATACATAATTGTAAAATGTTGACCAAAATTATGAAGGAACTAAGAATATTTTTTAGAGTTAACATAATAAAAAAAATTTATTACTGTAGCAATAGATGGAATGTCGGATTGACAAAGTGAACCATGAGAAACTTCCATGCCCAAAATTAGAGTTGGAGTTTTGGTTACAATTGGGATGGATGGAGAATGTTCAACCGCTAACAGATAATTCACCCAACAAGCTACAGGGGAATAAAAACATTCAATGGTTGGACGAAATGACATGGCTAATGGTAAGTTTCAAAGAAATCATTGTAAAAATAAATATACCTTATCATTGATCTTCAGTAAAACATTGGTCAGGTATTGGTCGTTTAGCCTAGAGGGTTCTACACACTGAGTAACAATTCCAAAGTCAACAAGATTCTTCTTCTTCCATGGACCTTCACATGTCAAAATTATTTTTTGTTCAGAACATTTAACAATTTCTTTAAACAATTAATTTAAATTGTTTAAAGCAATTATTAAATGTTCTTATTAAAAAATAATTCTGACATGTGAAGGTCCGTGGAAGAAGAAGAATCTTGTTGACTTTGGAATTGTTACTCAGTGTGTAGCACCCTCTAGGCTAAACGATTAATACCTGACTAATGTTTTACTGAAGATCAATGCTAAGGTATATTTATTTTTGCAATAATTTCTTTGAAACTTATCATTAGCCATGTCATTTCGTCCAACCATTGAATGTCTTTATTCCCTTGTAGCTTGGTGGGATGAATTATATGTTAGAGGTTGAACATTCTCCATCCATCCCAATTGTATCCAAAACCCCAACTCTAATTTTGGGCATGGATGTTTTTCATGGTTCACCTTGTCAATCCGACATTCCATCTATTTCTACGGTAATAAAAGTTTTTTATTGTGTTAACTCTAAAAAATATTCTTAGTTCCTTCATAATTTTGGTCAAAATTTTACAATTATCTATTTTTTTTTTAATTTTTTTTCCTACTTCAATACCAAAATATGTTGGTCGTAGGCTCGACACAATGCCTAAATTGATCAGACCACTTCAATATTTTTACAGGTTGTACATAATTTTCTGAGATCATTATTGAATCATTAAGGAGAAATATTTAGGAAAATATCAAAATAATAAAAAAAAAAGTTAGGATTTTACTTGAATACCTTGTTATTGCAATTCTATCACCTTCCTTTGGGATTGTAATCTTCCCCATTTTCGAACATTAGCTAAAAAATTAATATAGAACGTATTTTATACAAATATATAGAAGGAAAGATGATAGCAAATCAAGTGTCATCAGTAATAGCAAGTTATCTCTCAATTAAATAGACTTTCATTATTCAAAAAGTAAAACATTGATTTACTCTAAAACAAGTAAAACAATATATATAAAATAAGAGAAGATGCATTTAACATATATTCACTACAGAGAAAACAATAAATTGATATAAATTTCATTATGAAAATAAAGCAATACCAGCATCACTTACTCAACCCAATAATATTAGGAAATTCATGTGAATCCCAACAATTGAGTGTTTTGTAAGGATAGACATAAATTCTACAAAATAACACTAAAAAAAAATACAAAGTAACAGTTATATTTTTATAGTTTCTTATAAAAATAAGCCACCTTCATTCAAGAGTTACAAACTTACAGTGTTTGTGAATTATTACTATCAAAGACACAAAACAATTTCTTCTAAAGAATAATAGCATATGTTTATTTCTTCAAAAAAAACCAAATAAAAGGATAGATTGCACAACAAGGAACAAAGCAATTGTTAAATATAACTAGTGTGAGTAATATGTGTAATAGTTCCACATTGGCTAGAAATGTGGAAACTTGAGCATTTATAAGTGGTGTGTCTCTCACACAGGTGTTGCTCTAGAAAAAAAAATTTCCACAATGTTCAATGCCATAACAGTGGTATCATGAGCAATTGCGGATAGACTCACACTTGAGGGGAAGTGTTTTAACAAATGTGAGTAGTGTGGATAATAGTCCCACATTGGATAGAAATGTGGCCCTAACAATAATTACACATCCTACTAAATTATAATCCTAAAAGTTCTTCCACAAAAACTTCCCGCCAAAACTCTTCTATCAATTTATTCATTAATTATTTTCTTTTTTTTAATAATAATAACAAATTTTATTAATATTAATTAATTAACTAATAGAAAAACCAAACACTAACTCATTTAAATGAAACTTCTATCTAACTATATATCTATTAACCACGTAAAATTATTACCACACAACACAAGTAATCAATTAAACACTTAATAATTATTAATGCAATAATTATTGTTAGGCAATTAATTGTTTTCCTCTAATTGATTTATCAATTAGTTGCTAATTAAATTAAATTTTTGTTTTCCATTAACTCACGTTGATACTTATCACTTTATTACAATTTGCTTATAAAAAAAGGGAAATGCTAACTAGTGCCCCTGGGGCACTGGTTAAGAGATTTAAAAGGTAAGTTGAACATCTTTTAATAAACTATAAATACATATTTTTTCTAAAAATATATATATTCAATGCATTGAAAACATAAATAATTAACTTTTTTTAAGAATCTTACGTTTATTTAATGAACTAAACATTTAAGATTTTCCTTATTTATAATTCTTAACCAGTGCCCCTAAGGTACTGGTTAGCATGACCCTAAAAAAAAACTAATAACTAACCACTAACTACATTAATTAAAACTTGAACTCAAAACTTGGGAGTTAACGTTTTTTTATAATCCTAGAAGTTCTTCCACAAAAACTTCCACGCCAAAACTCTTCTATGAATTCTAGGGGTGACAAAACAGGCCCGACCCGTTGGGCATGCTCATTTTACCCGCACTTTAGTGCGGGGTGGGCTAAGGATTTAGGCATTCACCCTCTAATGTGTCCGCCCCGCCCCGCCCCGTTTTCTTCGCGGGCTTTTGCGGGCACGAACATTTACATAAAATTTTGCATTTTTAAGCTTAAAAGATGCAATGCCCGTGGGTTTTCCCTCCCCGCCCTCACTTTTTTGCGGGGTGGGCCTAAGTTTTAGGCCCGCATCCTCAACTATGACCGCCCCGCCCCGCCCCATTTTTGTGTGGACATTTGCGGGGCAGGCCTAAACGGGGCGGGCATGCCCATTTGCCACCCCTAATCAATTCATTCATTAATTATTTTATTTTATTAATAATAATAATAATAATAGAGATTAATTGGAATACACTGTCAGTGTAAAATTACTTTACACTATCACAACTTAGAAATATTTGTATAAGAAATTCATTTCCCCTAGAGAGGATTAATTCCCGGTGAAACCTCTCTTGAATTTCTTCAAACCCTAGAACTGTTCTCTAAAGAAAGGATTATTCCCGGTGAAACCTTTCTTGAACTTTTCTTATTTTTGGACCCAAAGGCTTCCTAAAAGTATCCCCAGCCTCCTCTTGGGCTTTCAACAAGGACCCTCAGGCTTCTTAGAAGTTCTCAACCTCCTCTTGGGCTTAATACAAGGACCTGAAGACCTCCTACAGGTATAGGACATAACCTAGTCATCTTTTGCTAGTTTAATCCTCTAGAGAGTCAGAATTCCAAAACATCAGACCAGTTTAGGGTTGATTCTCATCCCTTAAAACATCAGCCTCCTCTTGGGCATCATACATAGATCATCCATTAGTTAAGATTTAACCTTTTCATACCAGTAGACTTGGAAAGTCTCATCTCCTTTTGGATCTCAAAGAAACCCTCAAGTTTCCTAAAAGCACAGGAAAAATCCTGATCACCTGATTAATCTCCAACAGAGTTAGAACCTCCATAGGGTTTAAAACTTAATCTTTAAGCCTTCAGTTTAAATTCCCCAGCTAAGGTCAAATCACCTCCAATAAATCCTCAGAAAAATCAGAAACCTCAAGGCATCTGATATTTTAAACTCTTCTTTAATCCCCATCAAGAGTTGATTCCCCAACTTGGACCTGTCTCTGGATCTCAATAATCCTCAGAAGAAGTTAGCCTCCTCTTAGGATTCATATAAGAAACCCTCCAACCAGCCTCCTCTTAGGCTTTGTATAATGATTTCCCCTCAGTAGATTTAGCCTCAATCTTGGGCTTTGTACAAGACAGAAAAAATATTTTCCAGTTGAGTCAATAAATTTTAGCCTCAATCTTGGGCTTTATACAAGACACCTATAAAACCTCCCCAGTGCAGTCAATTCTTTTAGCCTCAATCTTGGGCTTTGTACAAGACAGGCCAAACTTTCCCCGGAAGAGTCAATTCTTTTCAGCCTCAATATTGGGCTTTGTACAAGACAGAAATAAAACTCCCTAACCGAGTCAACCTTTTAGCTTCAACCTTGGGCTTTGATCAAGACACACAAAAATCAACACCCCTCAGAGGAAATCAAGATTTCTCTATAGGAAGACATTTCTCTGTACATCACACATCAAAACAGACAATCAAAAAACCCAATCCCAGATAATTGATGTAAGTGGCACACTTATTGATTCAAAAATCCAAGTCGTAGTCCCTCTTTACCCTGGTAAATCCCTTCTTTCATCTAATTACTGTAAGTGGCAAGCCTCTGGTTTATTTACATCCAAGCCAATGTTCCTCTCTTAGCATGAAAGACTCCTAAGGAAAAATGGCATTGCTCTACACTGAGTTAAAGTTTCTTCCTTCAGGACAACTCCCTTATAAAGGAAATTATGGCATTGCTGGATTCCATACATTCCAGTTAAAGTAATTCCCCTTTAAACCAATCCCGACAATTGTGATGAATAGGTGAGATATCTCCCTTTAGAGATGACAAATTCTCTCTCAGTCAAACCTTTAGCCTCAATCTTAGGCTTGGAACAAGACACAAATAACCTCTAGCTTCAATCTTGGGCTTTAAACAAGACACCAAACATCTTTTTCCTCCCATAGAATAGGAGGAACTACGATTGCTCTGATTTCCCTGTTATCTTTACGAGAATACGTATGCATAAGATTGCGAAATCTTAGCGAGCACACAAATAAAAAACCTTTAGGTCCAGTACCTTACCAAAAACATCGAAAAACCCGAAAAGAAAAAAAATACTCTCTCAACACTCCCAAAGGAGAAACCTTCCCAACCTATAACAGTAAACACCAGAAAGTATAGAAAAACATGCCAAAGAAAATCTATGGATAACCATATATACGCTGGGTAATTGACAACTTCCCTTTGTATAATCTAACCCCGGACCGCCCAATCTCTTAACAATTGTTAAAGAAAATATTTGCGTGCAAGGTTAGTTTTAGATATCTTTCCTTTCCTTTCCAGCTTCAAAGGGTAAATAAGAAATCAGAAAGTAGCACCCAATTTCAACCATTGCGGTAAGGTGGTCGCGTCACCGACAAAAATCGCACGCTACAGCACATCGCAGAAAGCAAAAAAGTTCACCACAACCCACTTTAATATTTTTACAGGTTGCACATAATTTTCTGAGATCATTATTGAATCATTAGGGAGAAATATTTAGGAAAATATCAAAATAAAAAATAAAGTTGGGATTTTACTTGAATACCTTGTTATTGAAATTCCATCTCCCGCCTTTGGGATTGTAATCTTTCCCATTTCCGAACATTAACTAAAAAATTAAAATAGAACGTATTTTATACAGATATATAGAAGGAAAGATGATAGCAAATTAAGTGCCATCTGTAATAGCAAGTTATCTCTCAATTAAATGGACTTTCATTATTCAAAAAGTAAAACATTGGTTTACTCTAAAACAAGTAAAACAATATATCTAAAATAAGAGAAGATGCATTTAGCTTGTAGATATTCACTACAGAGAAAACAATAAATTGATATGAATTTCATTATGAAAATAAAGCAATACCAGCAACACTTACTCAACCCAATAATATTATGAAATTCATGTGAATCCCAACAATTGAGTGTTTTGTAAGGATAGACATAAATTCCACAAAATAACACTAAAAAATGATAAGTAACAGTTATATTTTTATAGTTTCTTATAAAAATAAGCAACCTTCATTCAAGAGTTACAAACTTAAAATGTTTGTGAACAATTACTATCAAAGACACAAAACAATTTCTTTTAAAGAATAATAGCATATGTTTATTTCTTCAAGAAAACTAAATAAAAGGATAGATTGCACAACAAGGAACAAAGCAATTACACATAATTGAAAATTTTAAAAAAGGAATCTTGATGCATATCTAGGCACCTTCGTAACACATTCATTGCTTCAAAATTTACAATATCATGATATGTGTTCCGTTTCAATAATACTCAATATTTAGAAACCAGAACCTAATTTTCCAGTGTTAAATCGCCATGCCTAAGTTAAAAAAAAAACATGAACATGTTTCCTCAGTGCATTGGAACATATTAGCTCGTGTCCTTGATCTAAAGAACAGAGCATGTGATATGTCCTTGATCCGTAAACATGTCACTTTTCTTTTCCTTATTAGTTTGATTCAACTGACATGGTTTATGAGATGTTTTGGTGTTTTGTTCTCGGAGGTTAGTGATAACCGCAAAATGCAGATATAATAACGTTAGTGATAACCCCAACATGCATTTAACTGTTTACTCTTAACCACAAAACAATGTACTAGGAAGTATGGGGTAGGGGTAGCGTAGTTTAGGATATCTATAGCATGGTTTTAAATTGCGGTCCGCACCCGCAATTGCACCCACAATATTGCGGATGCGGTTGCCTCCGCAACTGCATCGGACTGTAATTGCGGTGTGATTTGAAAATATTGCTTCCGACTATGTTTGGAATCACATTAGATAATTTGAATCATGTTTCTTCAATTATTTTCAACTAAAATTAAAATATTAAAATCCTAAAACTCAATTTACTTATTATGTAATGGAAAAACTTAACATTAAGTGTTTTTCAACTTTGTATTTCAGACACCTCCTTATAAAAATTCACACCGCAACGGTCGCAATACGCATCGCAACACCCGCAATGGCCGCAATCGCAACACCCGCAACCGCACCCGCATCCGCAGCCACAACCGCAATTTAAAACCATGATCTGTAGTGTTTTATTTTTGTACAGGTATATTTGTTTACCTTGTTATTGAGTGCTCATAAATCATATCTCATGTTGGCTGGATATCTTTAGATATTGGCAGTGGAGGTGTGTGTATGTCGTTCGTCGGCGTCGGTTTGGTGTTATTGTGTATACCTTTCTTTTCGTCTCAGACCGTATGGGTGGCTTGGTAGGGGATTTTGGGTTAGATCCTTCTTTAGTTTTGGTGTGCTCTTGTTGGAATATGTTTAGTTTAGTTTTCTGGAGTGTTTGTAATTTATGAGATATTTTTTATTTGAATATTCTTTATCTTTTAAATTTTAGGCCTGTAAATTTCTCGATGAGTCTTAGAACCCCAAGTTTACACTAATTATTGCACACAAAAGTGATCATACAAAACTCTTCAAATCGGGAGCTTCAGACAATGTGTCGGCTGGTAAGTTATTTTTTTTCAGGGAATATTGAGGACAACACAATTTGTCATCCAAGGAATTTGGACTTTTACTTGTGCCCTCAAGCAGGAAATATTGTGAGTAAATTATTTTTTATGAGTGTCACCAATACCATAGTGTTTTCATTATTTTTTATGATTCAGTACCTATAAGACATTAATTTTAACCTTCATTAACTATTGTATTCTGTCATTGTTGTTTGAGAGAATTTAATGATCTGGATTTATTTTTTCTCTTAAAACATGTTCTTAGGGAACTAGTAGGTCAACACATTATTAGATTCTGTTGGATGAGATTGGCTTTTCTACCCTTGATCTACAGAATCTTGTCCAGACTAGGTAGGGGATTTTGGGTTAGATCCTTCTTTAGTTCTGGTGTGCTCTTGCTGCAATATGTTTAGTTTAGTTTTCTGGAGTGTTTGTAATTTATGAGATGTTTTTCATTTGAATAATCCTTATCTTTTGAATTTTAGGCCTGTAAATTTCTCGATAAGTCTTGGAACCCCAAGTTTACACTAATTATTGCACACAAAAATGATCATACAAAAGTCTTCAAATCGGGAGCTTCAGACAATGTGTCGGTAGGTAAGTTGTTTTTTTTTTCAGGGACTATTGAGGACAACACAATTTGTCATCCAAGGAATTTTGACTTTTACTTGTGCCCTTAAGCAGGAAATATTGTGAGGAAATTATTTTTTATGAGTGTCACCAATACCATAGTGTTTTCATTATTTTTTATGATTCAGTACCTATAAGACATTAACTTTAACCTTCATTAACTATTGTATTCTGTCATTGTTGTTTGGGTGAATTAAATGATCTGGATTTATTTTTGCTCTTAAAACCTGTTCTCAGGGAACTAGTAGGTCAACACATTATCAGATTCTGTTGGATGAGATTGGCTTTTCTACCCTTGATCTACAGGATCTTGTCCAGACTATTTCCTATGTGCAAGTGAACAACATATTTGTCAAAGGAACACCACTGTCATATCTTATAATAATCAACGAAATATATCTTATGATATTATTTGTTTTATGACTATAGTTGTTAGAGGAGCACCACTGTCATATCTATCAGTAAGTTCTATCAAATTTTTATTTATTTGTTCATCATATATAATTATTATTAACAGGATCAAAATGAACATTGAAAGAATAAGTGTCATTGAATAATAAGATAATACAAGCTAGGATATATATATACAAGTATGGTTGCTTACACCATGAGAAACCTACATTGTAGCACAGTATAGTGTAATCATGAAGGTGTCACTAACTTCTGATCAACTAAATAACTTAAAACAAACTTAATTCAAGTTAATTATTGATGTGTGATTGTATCATCATCATCTTCTACATGTGCATGTATGGCATGGTTCAATATTCCCTTACAAGATGAAGGTTGATACATGTTTATCAACTTCATCTTAACCAATAGTGCATGAAAAGTTAAGGATGGATAAACTTAGTGAAAAGTTCTGCAAGTTTGTTCTGTTAATTGACAGAAAGAAGCTTTAAGACTCCTTGAATCTTCTTTTCTCTAACAATGTGGCAATCAATTTCCAAGTGCTTCGTTCATTCAGGAAAAATTGGATTTGAGGCAATGTGAAGGGCACTTTGGTTATCACAATAGATGACTAATGTTTTGGTACAGGTAATGTGTAGATATTTCATGAGGTAAAGGAGCCATTGTAGTTTATATGTGGTTGTGGCAAGGGCCCGATACTCAACTTCAGATGAGGAACAAGATACAGTGAGTTGTTTCTTGGTGCGCCATGAGATGAGGGAACGACCAAGAGAGAAACATTGGCTAAAGATGGACATGCGTGTGTCAATACAACCAGCCCAATCAGCATTAGAATATACATGTAGCTGCAAGGAGGAGTCTCTAGGTAGAAGCATGCCTCGAGCTGGATAGGATTTGAGGTACTTTAGGATTCAGCGGGCTGCTTTGAAGTGAGTGTTTGTGGGGGAAGCCAGAAATTGACTCAGTTGTTGGGTGCAAAATGTAATATTTGGCCTTAATGGATTAAGATATATTAGCCTTCCTATGAGTCTTCTATAGGATGGAATGTCATGTTAGGGAGGGCTAAAATCTTGATGCAATTTCAGTGTAGGATCAGATGGAGTGGTGACAGGTTTAGAGTCAATAAAACCTGAATCCTCTAGTATAACAAGGAAGTATTTTCTTTTGAATAGAAGGATACCTTCATTAGAATGAGTAACTTCAATACCTAGAAAATACTTGAGCTTGCCCAAGTCTTTGATATTGAAAGCGTTGTCCAAGGGTGTTTTGATTCTTTGAAATTCATGAAGATCATTGCCTGTTAATATCACATCATTAACATAAACTAGTAGAATTGTGATGGATGATGTGTTGAATTTGACAAAGAGAGAGTGATCTGAGGTGGCCAGTTTGTAGTGATGCTCAAGCCAAAATGAAGTGAGCCTTTCACACCATCTTCTTCTAGCTTGCTTAAGTCCATATAAGGATCTAACAAGCTTACACACTTGGTTAGGCTTGCTTTCAGAAACTCTAGGGGGAATCATCATGTACACATTTTCTTCAATGTCTCCATGCAGGAAGGCATTGTTTACATATAATTGATGTATATGACAGTGTTTACAAGAGGCTAAAGCAATGATGGTTCTCACAATAGTGACTTTGGCAACTGGTGACTAGGTGTCAAAATAATCAAGGCCCTCAATCTGATTATATCCCTTAGCTACTAATCGTGCCTTAAATATGTCAATAAAACCATCAGCAAGGTATTTAATCTTGTAAACCCATATGCCGCCTATAGGATTGACATTTGGTGGAAGGGCAACAATCTTCCAAGTGCTGAAAGCTCAAGCTGTATTGCTTGTCTCCAACATTCATGTTTAGATGCCTCATTATAATTTCTAGGTTCAATATTAGAAAGAAAGGACAATGCATAATGAGAATGTGCAGAAGAAAGGGATGCATGAGAAAGAGAGATGGGATAAATAGTACCTTTGGAAGCTTGACTTGAAGTAGTAAGAGAATTGCATAGATAGTCTTGCAGATAAGAGGGATGATGTCTCATTCTAGAAGAGGTTCTAGGGGGAGGGTCAGCAGTATTAGGGGTAGGCATTCTAATTGGCTGGTCAGAGGCAATAGGTGTTGGAAGAGGCAAATCATCAATGATAGGAGCAGTGTGTGGTTCAACTGGTTGAGGGGGTTGGTTTTGGATAGGGATAACTGTAGGTGTGATGATAGAGGTAGGTTTATTAGGAGGTGTTGTTGTAGGTTGGTCATTGGAGTGTTTGTCTGATTTAGAGGGAAAGTAAGACCATGAAGTATTCAAGGTATGGTTCTTGGGTTGATAAGGTAAGATGTGTTCATTAAAGATAACTTTTTTGGATACAAATATTTCAGAGGCTTGAATGTCAAGTAGTATGTATCCTTTCATACCAGGTTTGTAACTAAGGAAGATGGATTTTCTTGCATTAGGGTCTAACTTTGTCCTTCTTGCTTGAAGTGTGGAAGCATAACATTGAGAGCCAAACACTCTGAATGTGGCAAGGTCAGGAATGTTGTTATGAAGTATTTGGTAAGGTGATTTGTCATGAAGGACATGTGTTGGCACTCTGTTAATAATGAATTTAGCAAAGAGAAGGGCATATGACCAATAAGAGTTTGGTAACTTGGACTGATATAGGATAGCTCTGCCTGCATTCAAAAGGTGTTGGTGTTTTCTTTCTACCCGGCCATTTTGTTGGGGGTTTTCAACACATGAAATGTGATGCATAATGCCTTTGGAGGCATAAAACTAGTGTAAGAAGAACTCAAGACCATTATCTAACCTAATAGTTTTAGGTGTAATTTGAAATTGATTAATGATCATGGTAATGAAGTTTTGAACTTGTATGGATACCTCAGCTTTAGATTTTAAAATTAAAATCCATACAAATCTTGTGTGATCATCTAAAATGGTCAATAAATATTTGTGATTATGAATAGATGGAGTTGATAAAGGACCCCAAATATCAAAATGTAAGAGCTCAAATTTTTGAGATGCAATTGAATTACTTGAATGATAAGGCAACTTTCTTTGTTTGGCCAAATCGCAAATTTCACAAGTAGCATGAATATCCCAATCAAATGATGAGTATATTTTTTTTATGTTTGAGCTATTCTTTTGGGGGAAGCATGTCCTAAACGAAAAATTCCATAAGGCTGACTTAGGAATGACAATATTTTGGATGTGTGGTAAAGGAAAAGAAGTATTGACATGGCATGTTTTGGCTTGTGTTAGGCTTTTGAGTTGGTGAGGGGAGATGGGATCTTCAGAATGAGTGTCCATTAGCTACAAGATATACACTACATTCTCTTTACTACCCAAACCAATCAACCTCATGGTATTCATTTCCTGCAATAAATAATGATCAACAGAAAATTGGGTAGACCATTTCAAGTTATGAAACATTTTTGAAATGGGTTTCAAATTAAGTTTAAAGTCTGGTGCATACAAGACATGTTTAAGATATAAAACAAGTGTAAAGCTAGCATTGCCAACATATTGAACAATTGCACAATTGCTATTGGGAAGGGTGATCTTTATAGGTTTAATTCGATAGTATGAACTAAATAAATGTAAAGATGAACAGACATGGTCATTGCCTCTAGAATCTAAACTCCATGCATGAGAAAGATTACTTATATGATAAGTAATGTTGCAAATAGTACCTGAAACTTTATTACAGATGGTACCCAAGGTTTCACCATTTGTAATCTAGCTAGTTAACACCTGATTAGTTGTGGAAGTAGAGATAGGTGTGGCATTTTTAAGTAAACTAATTAGTTGATCATATTGAGCTTAAGAAATAGGCATTTGGTTGTTGGCAATTGAGGCATCTGGTGTGATTTCTGGTGAGGGATTCTCTACTTGGCTTGCATTGACAGATGATTTGTTATTGTTAAAGTTGGGATGCCCATGCTTTTGATAGCAGAAATAAACAGTATGGAAAGTTCTGTTGTAGAAGGTACACACCCTAGGATCACTAATGGAGTTATGAGATCCACCCTTATGCTTCAAATCTGATCCTTGAGCAGCATTGATGGAAATAGATGAATCATCAACAGGTGTGAGATTCTTGTGGTGACTCTCTTCTTGAACCACAAGAGAGTAAATTCGATTTATGGATGGTAAGGGATCCATAATCAAACATGAGTCTTAACAGCAGAGAAAATATCATCCAAACTAGTAAACTGGGTAGCTTGTTCTTCAAGTTTGTGTTCTTGAGCATTACGAATTGCATAGCATATACACCTGTGAGCACGGTGCATGATTGGGAGAGGTTTATGGAAATTGAGTTCTTCCCAAAGGCCTTTGAGCTCAAGAAAGTACTCCATAATTGATCTGGAGTTTTGTTTCAAATTATTGATGGAAGCACGCAAAGCAAAAATACAAATACGATCAGCCTTGAAAAATCATTCATGTAAACCATTCCAAGCATCAATAACATGTTCATGAAAGAAAACTGTTGAAGTAATTTATTCACTAAACGAATTGATGAACCAAGAAAGGATAAGCTAATTATAGTGTTTCCATTGATCAAAGTTTAGATGATCTTCATACACAATTTCAATGGATCCATCAATGTACTTCTGTTTTTTCTTAGCACCCAATGAACGCTTCATGGATATGCTCCATGTGAGGTAGTTGGAACCATCGAGCTTGGGATTGATGGTGACTTAATTAGGGCCTTCACTCGAGTGAATGTAGTAGATAGAGTCAAGATCAAGTTGAGAGTTTGGTGAAAAACGCGGAGGCATGTTGAATCGATGAGGAAGAAGATTAGAATTTGTAAGAAAAATTCAAGAAAATCAACAGAGGAAAGCAAGAAAAATTGCAGAGCAGAGATTGATGATCAAGGTATCAACAATGGTGCAATGTGATGAGAAAATTAAGGGAGATAATGAAGAAGAAGAAGAAGGAAACAAACAATTGTAGAATGAATTTGAAGAAGTGTGTTCATTGATAAAAGCTTGATACCATATTAAGAGGATCAAAATGAACATTGAAAGAAGAATTCTCATTGAAGAAGAAGGTAATACAAGCTAGGATATATATGCGAGTATGGTTGCTTATACCATAGGAAACCTACATCCTAGCACACCAAAATGTAACCATGAATATGTAACTAAGTTATAATCAACTAACTAACTTATAACAGACATAATTCAATTTAATTATTGATGTGTGATTGTATCATCATCATCTTTTACGTGTGCATGTATGACATGGTTCAATAATTAGGATTTTATTCTTGCTTGAATATATATGTGTGTGTATGTGTGTGTGTGTGTATGTGTGTGTGTGTGTGTTCATTGAGAGAATAAAAACACAATAAACCTTTAATTCCTTCGTCAATCTTCGTACAAGGCACTTGCTTGGATTAATTGTCAATAAGTTCAACCTTAGAAGCCTGGGTTCGGACACATGCCCTATATTTATATATTACTGTCCATTGTGTCGATCCTACGACCTACATATTTAGGTATTGAAGTAGGAAAAAAAATAAAAAAATAGATAATTGTAAAATGTTGACCAAAACTATGAAGGAACTAAGAATATTTTTTAGAGTTAACATAATAAAAAACTTTTATTACTGTAGCAATAGATGGAATGTCGGATTGACAAAGTGAACCATGAGAAACATTCGTGCCCAAAATTAGAGTTGGAGTTTTGGTTACAATTGGGATGGATGGAGAATGTTCAACCTCTAACAGATAATTCATCCAACCAAGCTACACGGGAATAAAAACATTCAATGGTTGGACGAAGTGACATGGGTAATGGTAAGTTTCAAAGAAATCATTGTAAAAATAAATATACCTTAGTATTGATCTTCAGTAAAACATTGGTCAGGTATTGGTCATTTAGCCTAGAGGGTTCTACACACTAAGTAACAATTCCAAAGTCAACAAGATTTTTCTTCTTCCATGGACCTTCACATGTCAAAATTATTTTTTGTTCAGAACATTTAACAATTTCCTTAAACAATTACTTTAAATTGTTTAAGTAATTGTTTAAGGCAATTATTAAATGTTCTTAACAAAAAATAATTCTGACATGTGAAGGTCCATGGAAGAAGAAGAATCTTGTTGACTTTGGAATTGTTACTCAGTGTGTAGCACCCTCTTGGCTAAATGACCAATACTTGACCAATGTTTTACTGAAGATCAATGTCAAGGTATATTTATTTTTGCAATAATTTCTTTGAAACTTATCAATAGCCATGTCATTTGGTCCAACCATTGAATGTTTTTATTCCCTTGTAGCTTGGTGGGATGAATTATATGTTAGAGGTTGAACATTCTCCATCCATCCCAATTGTATCCAAAACTCCAACTCTAATTTTGGGCATGGATTTTTCTCATGGTTCACCTTGTCAATCCGACATTCCATCTATTTCTACGGTAATAAAAGTTTTTTATTGTGTTAACTTAAAAAAAAAATTCTTAGTTCCTTAATAATTTTGGTCAAAATTTTACAATTATTTATTTATTTTTATTTTTTTTCCTACTTCAATACCAAAATATGTAGGTCGTAGGCTCGACACAATGCCTAAATTGATCAGACCACTTCAATATTTTTACAGGTTGCACATAATTTTCTGAGATCATTATTGAATCATTAGGGAGAAATATTTAGGAAAATATCTGTAACGCCCTGTATAATATTCATCTAGAATAATACCATACAAGTGTTTCTATTTGGTACTGACACATCAAAAGTGCCTAATGACATAATTCACATATTTGTCCATTTCTAAAACATAGTACAACTATGGCACAAGCTATGGAAATTAGCCAAAATAAAATAAAACTAAGATCAATATACAATATTCCTCATTGTCCAAGAACAATAAAAAATACACAGCGGAATAAGCTTAACTAAGCTTCTCTTGAAACATCCAATCATAGCTTCACTTGTAAATCAACCTGCAATCCGAACCTGAAATATAGCAACTATAGTGGGGTGAGATACATCAAATCTCAGTGGGTTCTTATCTTATAGATTCTCTCGGATTAAAAGGGGTTCTAATAATCCTAGCTCAAGTCCGGGGAAGGGAAAAGGACTTTGAGTTCACAATTCATTCTTGCCCTATATGGAAACATACTTACGAGTTCTCTAACTCTCGCATCAACAATGGGTATCTCCCACGAAGGCATCCTTCCCCGGGCCAACCCTACAAGAGGATTCGACACGGGTCACGGATCCTTAAATTCGTAGACAAACATTCTCGGCCAACCCTTCCAAGGAGTTTTCGACACGAGTCATGGATGCTAAGGCAACTAACTTTTCTAGGCCATCCACAAGGGCTATCCAACACGGGTCCCGGTTATCTACACATAGTACTTTCCCCGGCCAGCCCACACCAGGGGCCCTTCAGCCCGGTCAATAATACCATCATCTAAGCAACCTCCCCGGTTATCCCTCATAAGAGGACCGGAACGCGGGTCACAGTTACTTAGGTATCGATCACTCGTCGCAATCCCTCATGTTCCATACTAGGGTCTTCTCCTTGTCTCGATCATTTATCAATCCAAGCCACAACTAGAAACGTAACCCTCCTAGTCATTCTGTATTAAAGGTTGATGTTTTCCTCACTCTCTCTATTTCACTTTACATTAACATGCATACTCACTCACAACAAGTTAAACAATAATAGGATATGCAAAACACATCATATTTGCATAATAGAATAACACACCACAATTTAAACATAATTATATCACTTTTAAACTTTCCAGATTATTTAATCGGTCGGTAAAATCAACATGTTTTACTTCCATTGCGTAGAATATTTCCTCGGCTTTACATCGATATAAAGAACAATCGAAACCGATAAACGAAACTAAAGTTATGAATTTTTCCGTCAAAAAGTATAATTTTTCAACTCCCAGGTCGCGCTCAGCACGCCCTGGTCCGCGCTCAGCGTGCAACTCCTTGCCACGAGAGGTTCCAAGAATTAAACACCGCGCTCAGCGGGCACCTGCGCACTCAGCGCACTCTGCGAAACTCAGAAAAATACCTGCTATAACAGTTCAAAACCAGCCCCTCTACACCATCAATACCAATTCCAACAACCCATTAGAGGCATAATCAACATGTTTCCAACATAGTTCCATCATCAAACTTCACAATCAAGTTTTGAACAAAATCACAAATTCTACATAAACCTAGAATTTCTCATCAAACCAAAATCAACCAAAACATCAAAACAAGCATCAAAACATGTTTCTATGATCATACCAATCATTCATTTCGATTTCTAACAAATTCTAACCGTTGTAACATCGATTTCTAAGATTTCGACCTAAAACTCATAATACCCAAAACTTAAGAAAAAGGTTTCTAGCTAAACCCACATCTAGAGATGACCAAGATGATGAAACCCAAGAAGTTTGGTGAAGCTTGGATGAAGATTGGTGATGATCTTGAAGCTTCTCCTCCAAAATCTTGTTTTTCTCTTCTTTTCCCTTCTACCTCTTTTCTCTCCTCTTTTCTTCTTTCTCTCTTACCAACTTTCTCTTTCTTTCTATCTTTTTCTTTTTAATCCAAATGAGGGAAAAATTGCATATATAGTAAGCATTATTAAAACAATACTACTAAATGTCCAAAATGTCTCTAGAGTCCAATTAAATAAAATGTCTCCGAAACAAATAATATTAATTGGGTTAATTCTAAGTACCGAAGTTACTCTAATTATTTTATCAAATGATTTCTCAGAGCAACCGGACTCAGTTAATCACAATATGATATTATTCGGTGCAATAAAATACGGGGTATTACATCCTCCCCCCCCTTAAATAGAAATTCGCCCCCGAATTTCCTTCGTTCAACAATAACCACTTCTTGCATCATTGTCTAAGTTCCACACTCACTTCACTTCCGTTAACCTTCTGTTCAATTTTGACGCATACCAATTCTAAATTGGTTTCATAGACCCAAATTCTTATTTTCACCACTTAACAACTTCACGTCCTTAAACATACTCTTGTTCTAACATCGAGTTAACTTCCCACTTTGCTTCCCCCAACTCATCTGTTGTTTCTTACTAACACACTTGGTCGCCCTTTACTACTGACAGAAGGTACCATTCTACTTTCCTCTACTGAGTCACAAACCAACCCGTAATACCTTATCTTGATTCAGGATAACAAACACTCAACAAACCCGTTTGAGGCAACTCGGTAATTCCTTCCATTTATGTAATTACCGACATCTATCCTTTCATAAATCCTTTAACATTAGGGCCACTTCATATCTAGTCGAACAACTTCTTTACCAGTTCCAGCTGGTCTGATACTAAAACATTGTAACCATTAAATCCGTTACTTCCTTTCTTTCGGATCACATCAATTGGTAACACACTTATCCAATGGGTCCTTACTAACCAATGGCATACAAAACTTACTGACGTCTTTTGGTAGAACAATTTCCTCGCCAACACATAATATAATAACATCCGTCCCAACTCTCTAGACGATAAAGATGCATGAGTTATACTGTTACAACCATAACATATACAACTCCAATTCCATTCAAGACTTGAACCCATATATCCAAAATAGCTTAACCACTTCTGGTTCTGGTTACCACATTCCAGATCGATTCTCCTTACGGTTTCCGACTTACTCAGGGTTTCTTGCTGATTCAAGATCTCATCCAATAACAGCGTAACACCAACATAGAACTTCAATCACACGCGAGATACCACTTACCAAAACTCGAACCATTAAATTCGAAATTGTGAGTTTCCACCACCCACAATTCTCACACAACACTTCATACGCAAAAACTTCGTCGAAGTCCATACCATGCTTCTCAGTTGAATCCACTTTTCTTAATCGTTACGTTCCATATATGATTCTAAGTCACATACTTAACTTTGGAACGTCCAATTCTTACTAGTACTTGGAAATATAACTTTTCAAATTTCCTTCTCTTGTTAAAACACCACTGCACACAACTGGTACCACTCTCACGGTCTAAATCTAGTGTCGTGAACTCACGGAAGATAACAATTACCAACCCGGACCAACCGTCCATACCTTACAATGGCCATAATTACACACCGAAATGTATTCCTTGCAAGATCAATACTTTGTGAGTATTTTCCAACTTCGTTCTTAAGATTCTCAATGGTAATGATAACAATACTCTTAAGATTTTCTCACAAGGTCACTTCTTTAAAGTTAACTCTCTTGCTGCTTGAACAAATGGCCAACTATGCCACACTTTTCTAGAAGTCACAATTCCAAAACGCAAATCCTTCCTTCACTTACTTGCAATCTCGTTCTCCATTCACACAATACTCTCCACTCAGAGCAACACAAGGAAACAAAACGCAGATGATGGTTCCTAAGGGATTTCACAATTACACACACGTTAATCGATCAACCACCTGAGTTAATCGGTTAACTTCTCCCAAATTCTACGTAAAGCACCCTTCATGCACGTGTTAAACGGTTAACCCCATTGAGTTAGTCGGTTAACACTGTTGCAGAACGAAACCCAGTTTCTTCTTAATTCAAATCATCCCTACTCAACCCATCGATCCAATTTGTTCTAACTCGAAATATCATTCTCAACTCACGGCTTCTTAACTTGTATCACATTTACCAACCATGATCCACTCGAAGTAAAACCAACAAAGTTGACAACACACTCCAACCAAGTGACAGGCAAAAATTCCAAATTCTCTCGCGGTCACCTTACAAATCTTCAGTGGGGTAGTTCATTTTCTACTCATACAACTATACCAGCGGAAAGTCAACAATGACGACATTCTAGGGTTTTAGTCACCACTCATACTTGATTCGTCCATAAGCAACACCCGACACCCATCCATCACACGGTACTACGAAAATGATGGACATCTCATTTCAAGCATACCACCTTACCCTCTCACTTAACTCCCTGGGCGAGAAATAAAACCACAATGTTCTTAGTCCAACAAAAGGTAGATTCCGAATATTCCAATTATGCACAAATACAAAAGTTCTCTCTATACTTGAAAATAAATCGGGGCAATGTATCCTCTTGAAGAACCTTCCCATCACTTCGTACACATTAACCGGGATTTCTTACCCTTCACCATCCATTGCACACCACACTTACACTTAAGTCACTAAATGAAATGCTTGCATCCGATAATTCTCATTAACTAACTACAAGACCTTTCCGGTATGAATCACTCCATGATTTATACTTAGTCCGTAACAAGTCTTGATTTTGCTTCTCGTTGTTTTTCCACAACCTTGTTCCTTAAAATACAATACCCACTGTTCCACAAAGTACGTCTCTTCATACTTATCTCAAGAATAAGAATCCAACACGTACACTTGTAATCACAGTGCTACTACTACGCTCGTTCTTAATACCAAAGTGTAACTTTCCATGCCACATCATACTTACTAGAGTTCTGACGGGTGAACCATCCTTGGTTACACTTCCTTAACGTAAGCCTCAACAACTACTCAATAGCTCTAGTACACAATCGTCCAAAAATACATTCCTTTGTCATTTCCTCATATATACTGTTGACACCGTTTTCTACATCGTGCTTACTTTCGCTCTCCCTGGTACTCCTCCTAAGTCCAAATATAAAACCATCTTACTGCGATTCCCTTAGATTCCAAGATACTTACTCTATATCTGAATACAACTTCTTCCGGTCCTTATCGTTATGCTTTCTGTTACTAACTGAAGTCCACACTTTCTCCGGCATAAAACCTTATACTGTTCCTTGGGTATTTTAACCATTCCAATTTCTAAAATGGCCTCTTATCAAATGCAGAGAAATCCCGATGTAACATCTCGAATTTGATCTCTCTATACAACTGAATATACACCATTCATCACCCACTCTTCGTCCGACACATACTTATTCAACTTGAAGCATGTAACCACATCCTGGTGTTTCCTTCTCATACATCTCTACTACCTTAGGTTCCCATAAAAGTCGGACGTCCTTGACCCTCAACTTTTGAACTAGTCAGAAGATATTGTTCTGAACACACTCCTTAATGTACTTTCGCCCATTCAAGATACCTTAACGACCTTAGAAATTGAGGCACCAAAATTTATCTCACCTCCGGACCTTGTGTCACACATTTCACAAAACAACTTTCTTTTTCCACGGAATGGGATTACTTGAAATTTCTATCTAAATCAGTGGTCGATCCATCTCTACGAGCGACTTTACAAAGTCCCCAATACCTTAACCAATCATCCGATAGAGATCTTTAACTTTCGGACTCCATTCATTCCAAAGGATTGCTTAACCACACATCGTTCTTCATTTCCATGCTACCCAAGCACAATTTCTACTAAAACCCCACTGAGCCTACCAAAACTCCACACTACACTCTTGGTTTGAGTATACTCTCACAGCACAAGTTCCGACAACACTACGGATCCTCGTGGTCGCTCAACCATGATTCTACCTATCACATACACAGTATTAGGTTGATCAGGCCCAATGCTAGATAGTATGATATTAAGTTTCATGACGGCAAGACACACTTAAGAGGCAGGAATAGATTTACTTATGATGTTTCAAGGCTAGGTCGAGGACACAACCTGCTCTGATACCAACTGTAACGCCCTGTATAATATTCATCTAGAATAATACCATACAAGTGTTTCTATTTGGTACTGACACATCAAAAGTGCCTAATGACATAATTCACATACTTGTCCATTTCTAAAACATAGTACAACTATGGCACAAGCTATGGAAATTAGCCAAAATAAAATAAAACTAAGATCAATATACAATATTCCTCATTGTACAAGAACAATAAAAAATACACAGCGGAATAAGCTTAACTAAGCTTCTCTTGAAACATCCAATCATAGCTTCACTTGTAAATCAACCTGCAATCCGAACCTGAAATATAGCAACTATAGTGGGGTGAGATACATCAAATCTCAGTGGGTTCCTATCTTATAGATTCTCTCGGATTAAAAGGGGTTCTAATAATCCTAGCTCAAGTCCGGGGAAGGGAAAAGGACTTTGAGTTCATAATTCATTCTTGCCCTATATGGAAACATACTTACGAGTTCTCTAACTCTCGCATCAACAATGGGTATCTCCCACGAAGGCATCCTTCCCCGGGCCAACCCTACAAGAGGATTCGACACGGGTCACGGATCCTTAAATTCGTAGACAAACATTCTCGGCCAACCCTTCCAAAGAGTTTTCGACACGAGTCATGGATGCTAAGGCAAATAACTTTTCCCGGCCATCCACAAGGGCTATCCAACACGGGTCCCAGTTATCTACACATAGTACTTTCCCCGGCCAGCCCACACCAGGGGCCCTTCAGCCCGGTCAATAATACCATCATCTAAGCAACCTCCCCGGTTATCCCTCATAAGAGGACCGGAACGCGGGTCACAGTTACTTAGGTATCGATCACTCGCCGCAATCCCTCATGTTCCATACTAGGGTCTTCTCCTTGTCTCGATCATTTATCAATCCTAGCCACAACTAGAAACGTAACCCTCCTAGTCATTCTGTATTAAAGGTTGATGTTTTCCTCACTCTCTCTATTTCATTTTACGTTAACATGCATACTCACTCACAACAAGTTAAACAATAATAGGATATGCAAAACACATCATATTTGCATAATAGAATAACACACCACAATTTAAACATAATTATATCACTTTTGAACTTTCCTGATTATTTAATCGGTCGGTAAAATCAACATGTTTTACTTCCATTGCGTAGAATATTTCTTCGGCTTTACATCGATATAAAGAACAATCGAAACCGATAAACGAAACTAAAGTTATGAATTTTTCCGTCAAAACGTATAATTTTTCAACTCCCAGGTCGCGCTCAGCGCGCCCTGGTCCGCGCTCAGCGCGCAACTCCCTGCCACGAGAGGTTCCAAGAATTAAACACCGCGCTCAGCGGGCACCTGCGCGCTCAGCGCGCTCTGCGAAACTCAGAAAAATACCTGCTATAACAGTTCAAAACCAGCCCCTCTACACCATCAATACCAATTCCAACAACCCATTAGAGGCATAATCAACATGTTTCCAACATAGTTCCATCATCAAACTTCACAATCAAGTTTTGAACAAAATCACAAATTCTACATAAACCTAGAATTTCTCATCAAACCAAAATCAACCAAAACATCAAAACAAGCATCAAAACATGTTTCTATGATCATACCAATCATTCATTTCGATTTCTAACAAATTCTAACCGTTGTAACATCGATTTCTAAGATTTCGACCTAAAACTCATAATACCCAAAACTTAAGAAAAAGGTTTCTAGCTAAACCCACCTCTAGAGATGACCAAGATGATGAAACCCAAGAAGTTTGGTGAAGCTTGGATGAAGATTGGTGATGATCTTGAAGCTTCTCCTCCAAAATCTTGTTTTTCTCTTCTTTTCCCTTCTTCCTCTTTTCTCTCCTCTTTTCTTCTTTCTCTCTTACCAACTTTCTCTTTCTTTCTATCTTTTTCTTTTTAATCCAAATGAGGGAAAAATTGCATATATAGTAAGCATTATTAAAACAATACTACTAAATGTCCAAAATGTCTCTAGAGTCCAATTAAATAAAATGTCTCCGAAACAAATAATATTAATTGGGTTAATTCTAAGTACCGAAGTTACTCTAATTATTTTATCAAATGATTTCTCAGAGCAACCGGACTCAGTTAATCACAATATGATATTATTCGGTGCAATAAAATACGGGGTATTACATCCTCCCCCCCTTAAATAGAAATTCGCCCCCGAATTTCCTTCGTTCAACAATAACCACTTCTTGCATCATTGTCTAAGTTCCACACTCACTTCACTTCCGTTAACCTTCTGTTCAATTTAGACGCATACCAATTCTAAATTGGTTTCATAGACCCAAATTCTTATTTTCACCACTTAACAACTTCACGTCCTTAAACATACTCTTGTTCTAACATCGAGTTAACTTCCCACTTTGCTTCCCCCAACTCATCTGTTGTTTCTTACTAACACACTTGGTCGCCCTTTACTACTGACAGAAGGTACCATTCTACTTTCCTCTACTGAGTCACAAACCAACCCGTAATACCTTATCTTGATTCAGGATAACAAACACTCAACAAACCCGTTTGAGGCAACTCGGTAATTCCTTCCATTTATGTAATTACCGACATCTATCCTTTCATAAATCCTTTAACATTAGGGCCACTTCATATCTAGTCGAACAACTTCTTTACCAGTTCCAGCTGGTCTGATACTAAAACATTGTAACCATTAAATCCGTTACTTCCTTTCTTTCGGATCACATCAATTGGTAACACACTTATCCAATGGGTCCTTACTAACCAATGGCATACAAAACTTACTGACGTCTTTTGGTAGAACAATTTCCTCGCCAACACATAATATAATAACATCCGTCCCAACTCTCTAGACGATAAAGATGCATGAGTTATACTGTTACAACCATAACATATACAACTCCAATTCCATTCAAGACTTGAACCCATATATCCAAAATAGCTTAACCACTTCTGGTTCTGGTTACCACATTCCAGATCGATTCTCCTTACGGTTTCCGACTTACTCAGGGTTTCTTGCTGATTCAATATCTCATCCAATAACAGCGTAACACCAACATAGAACTTCAATCACACGCGAGATACCACTTACCAAAACTCGAACCATTAAATTCGAAATTGTGAGTTTCCACCACCCACAATTCTCACACAACACTTCATACGCAAAAACTTCGTCGAAGTCCATACCATGCTTCTCAGTTGATTCCACTTTTCTTAATCGTTACGTTCCATATATGATTCTAAGTCACATACTTAACTTTGGAACGTCCAATTCTTACTAGTACTTGGAAATATAACTTTTCAAATTTCCTTCTCTTGTTAAAACACCACTGCACACAACTGGTACCACTCTCACGGTCTAAATCTAGTGTCGTGAACTCACGGAAGATAACAATTACCAACCCGGACCAACTGTCCATACCTTACAATGGCCATAATTACACACCGAAATGTATTCCTTGCAAGATCAATACTTTGTGAGTATTTTCCAACTTCGTTCTTAAGATTCTCAATGGTAATGATAACAATACTCTTAAGATTTTCTCACAAGGTCACTTCTTTAAAGTTAACTCTCTTGCTGCTTGAACAAATGGCCAACTATGCCACACTTTTCTAGAAGTCACAATTCCAAAACGCAAATCCTTCCTTCACTTACTTGCAATCTCGTTCTCCATTCACACAATACTCTCCACTCAGAGCAACACAAGGAAACAAAACGCAGATGATGGTTCCTAAGGGATTTCACAATTACACACACGTTAATCGATCAACCACCTGAGTTAATCGGTTAACTTCTCCCAAATTCTACGTAAAGCACCCTTCATGCACGTGTTAAACGGTTAACCCCATTGAGTTAGTCGGTTAACACTGTTGCAGAACGAAACCCAGTTTCTTCTTAATTCAAATCATCCCTACTCAACCCATCGATCCAATTTGTTCTAACTCGAAATATCATTCTCAACTCACGGCTTCTTAACTTGTATCACATTTACCAACCATGATCCACTCGAAGTAAAACCAACAAAGTTGACAACACACTCCAACCAAGTGACAGGCAAAAATTCCAAATTCTCTCGCGGTCACCTTACAAATCTTCAGTGGGGTAGTTCATTTTCTACTCATACAACTATACCAGCGGAAAGTCAACAATGACGACATTCTAGGGTTTTAGTCACCACTCATACTTGATTCGTCCATAAGCAACACCCGACACCCATCCATCACACGGTACTACGAAAATGATGGACATCTCATTTCAAGCATACCACCTTACCCTCTCACTTAACTCCCTGGGCGAGAAATAAAACCACAATGTTCTTAGTCCAACAAAAGGTAGATTCCGAATATTCCAATTATGCACAAATACAAAAGTTCTCTCTATACTTGAAAATAAATCGGGGCAATGTATCCTCTTGAAGAACCTTCCCATCACTTCGTACACATTAACCGGGATTTCTTACCCTTCACCATCCATTGCACACCACACTTACACTTAAGTCACTAAATGAAATGCTTGCATCCGATAATTCTCATTAACTAACTACAAGACCTTTCCGGTATGAATCACTCCATGATTTATACTTAGTCCGTAACAAGTCTTGATTTTGCTTCTCGTTGTTTTTCCACAACCTTGTTCCTTAAAATACAATACCCACTGTTCCACAAAGTACGTCTCTTCATACTTATCTCAAGAATAAGAATCCAACACGTACACTTGTAATCACAGTGCTACTACTACGCTCGTTCTTAATACCAAAGTGTAACTTTCCATGCCACATCATACTTACTAGAGTTCTGACGGGTGAACCATCCTTGGTTACACTTCCTTAACGTAAGCCTCAACAACTACTCAATAGCTCTAGTACACAATCGTCCAAAAATACATTCCTTTGTCATTTCCTCATATATACTGTTGACACCGTTTTCTACATCGTGCTTACTTTCGCTCTCCCTGGTACTCCTCCTAAGTCCAAATATAAAACCATCTTACTGCAATTCCCTTAGATTCCAAGATACTTACTCTATATCTGAATACAACTTCTTCCGGTCCTTATCGTTATGCTTTCTGTTACTAACTGAAGTCCACACTTTCTCCGGCACAAAACCTTATACTGTTCCTTGGGTATTTTAACCATTCCAATTTCTAAAATGGCCTCTTATCAAATGCAGAGAAATCCCGATGTAACATCTCGAATTTGATCTCTCTATACAACTGAATATACACCATTCATCACCCACTCTTCGTCCGACACATACTTATTCAACTTGAAGCATGTAACCACATCCTGGTGTTTCCTTCTCATACATCTCTACTACCTTAGGTTCCCATAAAAGTCGGACGTCCTTGACCCTCAACTTTTGAACTAGTCAGAAGATATTGTTCTGAACACACTCCTTAATGTACTTTCGCCCATTCAAGATACCTTAACGACCTTAGAAATTGAGGCACCAAAATTTATCTCACCTCCGGACCTTGTGTCACACATTTCACAAAACAACTTTCTTTTTCCACGGAATGGGATTACTTGAAATTTCTATCTAAATCAGTGGTCGATCCATCTCTACGAGCGACTTTACAAAGTCCCCAATACCTTAACCAATCATCCGATAGAGATCTTTAACTTTCGGACTCCATTCATTCCAAAGGATTGCTTAACCACACATCGTTCTTCATTTCCATGCTACCCAAGCACAATTTCTACTAAAACCTCACTGAGCCTACCAAAACTCCACACTACACTCTTGGTTTGAGTATACTCTCACAGCACAAGTTCCGACAACACTACGGATCCTCGTGGTCGCTCAACCATGATTCTACCTATCACATACACAGTATTAGGTTGATCAGGCCCAATGCTAGATAGTATGATATTAAGTTTCATGACGGCAAGACACACTTAAGAGGCAGGAATAGATTTACTTATGATGTTTCAAGGCTAGGTCGAGGACACAACCTGCTCTGATACCAACTGTAACGCCCTGTATAATATTCATCTAGAATAATACCATACAAGTGTTTCTATTTGGTACTGACACATCAAAAGTGCCTAATGACATAATTCACATACTTGTCCATTTCTAAAACATAGTACAATTATGGCACAAGCTATGGAAATTAGCCAAAATAAAATAAAACTAAGATCAATATACAATATTCCTCATTGTACAAGAACAATAAAAAATACACAGCGGAATAAGCTTAACTAAGCTTCTCTTGAAACATCCAATCATAGCTTCACTTGTAAATCAACCTGCAATCCGAACCTGAAATATAGCAACTATAATGGGGTGAGATACATCAAATCTCAGTGGGTTCCTATCTTATAGATTCTCTCGGATTGAAAGGGGTTCTAATAATCCTAGCTCAAGTCCGGGGAAGGGAAAAGGACTTTGAGTTCACAATTCATTCTTGCCCTATATGGAAACATACTTACGAGTTCTCTAACTCTCGCATCAACAATGGGTATCTCCCACGAAGGCATCCTTCCCCGGGCCAACCCTACAAGAGGATTCGACACGGGTCACGGATCCTTAAATTCGTAGACAAACATTCTCGGCCAACCCTTCCAAAGAGTTTTCGACACGAGTCATGGATGCTAAGGCAAATAACTTTTCCCGGCCATCCACAAGGGCTATCCAACACGGGTCCCGGTTATCTACACATAGTACTTTCCCCGGCCAGCCCACACCAGGGGCCCTTCAGCCCGGTCAATAATACCATCATCTAAGCAACCTCCCCGGTTATCCCTCATAAGAGGACCGGAACGCGGGTCACAGTTACTTAGGTATCGATCACTCGTCGCAATCCCTCATGTTCCATACTAGGGTCTTCTCCTTGTCTCGATCATTTATCAATCCTAGCCACAACTAGAAACGTAACCCTCCTAGTCATTCTGTATTAAAGGTTGATGTTTTCCTCACTCTCTCTATTTCATTTTACATTAACATGCATACTCACTCACAACAAGTTAAACAATAATAGGATATGCAAAACACATCATATTTGCATAATAGAATAACACACCACAATTTAAACATAATTATATCACTTTTGAACTTTCCCGATTATTTAATCGGTCGGTAAAATCAACATGTTTTACTTCCATTGCGTAGAATATTTCTTCGGCTTTACATCGATATAAAGAACAATCGAAACCGATAAACGAAACTAAAGTTATGAATTTTTCCGTCAAAAAGTATAATTTTTCAACTCCCAGGTCGCGCTCAGCGCGCCCTGGTCCGCGCTCAGCGCGCAACTCCCTACCACGAGAGGTTCCAAGAATTAAACACCGCGCTCAGCGGGCACCTGCGCGCTCAGCGCGCTCTGCGAAACTCAGAAAAATACCTGCTATAACAGGTCAAAACCAGCCCCTCTACACCATCAATACCAATTCCAACAACCCATTAGAGGCATAATCAACATGTTTCCAACATAGTTCCATCATCAAACTTCACAATCAAGTTTTGAACAAAATCACAAATTCTACATAAACCTAGAATTTCTCATCAAACCAAAATCAACCAAAACATCAAAACAAGCATCAAAACATGTTTCTATGATCATACCAATCATTCATTTCGATTTCTAACAAATTATAACCGTTGTAACATCGATTTCTAAGATTTCGACCTAAAACTCATAATACCCAAAACTTAAGAAAAAGGTTTCTAGCTAAACCCACCTCTAGAGATGACCAAGATGATGAAACCCAAGAAGTTTGGTGAAGCTTGGATGAAGATTGGTGATGATCTTGAAGCTTCTCCTCCAAAATCTTGTTTTTCTCTTCTTTTCCCTTCTTCCTCTTTTCTTCTTTCTCTCTTACCAACTTTCTCTTTCTTTCTATCTTTTTCTTTTTAATCCAAATGAGGGAAAAATTGCATATATAGTAAGCATTATTAAAACAATACTACTAAATGTCCAAAATGTCTCTAGAGTCCAATTAAATAAAATGTCTCCGAAACAAATAATATTAATTGGGTTAATTCTAAGTACCGAAGTCACTCTAATTATTTTATCAAATAATTTCTCAGAGCAACCGGACTCAGTTAATCACAATATGATATTATTCGGTGCAATAAAATAAGGGGTATTACAATATCAAAATAAAAAAAATAGTTAGGATTTTACTTGAATTCATAGTTATTAAAATTCTATCTCCTGCCCTTGGGATTGTAATCTTCCCCATTTCCGAACATATTAGCTAAAAAATTAATATAAAACGTATTTGATACAAATATATAGAAGGAAAGATGATAGCAAATCAAGTGCCATCAGTAATAGCAAGTTATCTCTCATTTAAATAGACTTTCATTATTCAAAAAGTAAAACATTGGTTTACTCTAAAACAAGTAAAACAATATATCTAAAATAAGAGAAGATGCATTTAACTTATATTCACTACAGAGAAAATAATAAATTGATATAAATTTCATTATGAAAATAAATCGATACTAGCAACACTTACTCAACCCAATAATATTATGAAATTCATCTGAATCCTAACAATTGAGTGTTTTGTAAGGATAGATATAAATTCCACAAAATAACACTAAAAAAAATACAAAGTAACAGTTATATTTTTATAGTTTCTTATAAAAATAAACAACCTTCATTCAAGAGTTACAAACTTACAGTGTTTGTGAACTATTACTATCAAAGACACAAAACAATTTCTTCTAAAGAATAATAGCATATGTTTATTTCTTCAAAAAAACCAAATAAAAGGATAGATTGCACAACATCGAACAAAGCAATTGTTAAATATAACTAGTGTGAGTAGTATGTGTAATAGTCTCACATTGGCTAGAAATGTGGAAACTAGATCATTTATAAGTGGGAGAACCTACACACCTATCACCTTAAAGTTTTGGGTGAATATGTGGTGTGTCTCTCACACAGGTGTTGCTCTAGAAAAAAAAATTCCACAATGTTCAATGCCATAACAGTGGTATCATGAGCAATTGCGGATAGACTCACACTTGAGAGGAAGTGTTTTAACAAGTGTGAGTAGTGTGGATAATAGTCCCATATTAGATAGAAATGTGACCCTAACAACAATTACACATCATACTAAATTATAATCCTAAAAGTTCTTCCACAAAAACTTCCCGCCAAAACTCTTCTATCAATTTATTCATTAATTATTTTATTTTTATTAATAATAATAACAAATTATATTAATATTAACTAATTACCTAATAGAAAAACCAAACACTAACTCATTTAAATGAAACTTCTATCTAACTACCTATTAACCACGTAATATTATTACCACAAAACACAAGTAATCAATTAAACGCTTAATAATTATTAATGCAATAATTATTATAAAACAATTAATTATTTTCCTCTAATTGATTTATCAATTAATTGATAATTAAATTAAAGTTTTGTTTTCCATTCACTCACGTTGATACTTATCCCTTTATTACAATTTGCTTATAAAAAAAACTAATAAATAACCACTAACTACATTACTTAAAACTTGAACTCAAAACTTGAGAGTTAACGTTTTTTTATAATCCTAGAAGTTCTTCCACAAAAACATCCACGCCAAAACTATTCTATCAATTCATTCATTAATTATTTTATTTTTAATAATAATAAATTATATTAATATTAATGAATTAACTAATAGAAAAACCAAACACTAACTCATTTAAATGAAACTTCTATCTAACTACCTACTAACCACATAATCATACTAAATTACAATTCTATAATGTCTTTCTCAAATTTTCCCTCCAAAATCTTTAAGGTTAAAATTGATATTTTAATTCCACCCACATATCTTCCCCATCATCGTCACTTTATATTTACATGTGAAACATGAAAGCAATTTTATATTATACTCGTCTCACCATGAAAATATAATTTTCTTACATCTCAATCAATTCTATATTACCCTCTTCCTCATTATGTAATTATCATTTCTTTACATGTTTGATGTGCTTTTCGTTTATAAGATGGCAATGTATAAATGAATATATTTTTCAAAATTATGTTGACTATCTATTAACTTTCTTTTCTTTGATATTGTCTTAAATGTTCATATGCATTTGGATACACTTGAAGATTGTGATGTCATGGATGAAAGGTTTGTCAGTAAAATTAAGGTATTTTTCAATTATATTGTTAGATTTTATTTTATTTTACAATTTATTATATTGTTGGATTATTTTATTTTACAATTTATTATATTGTTAAATCTTCCTATTTTATCAATTTAATATAAATTCAAATCATTTATTGTGATTCATTGTATTTGATAGGATGACTGATGACTAATAAAACTACTATTAATATTTTATGGATTTAATTCTTTATGTAGAACAAGTCCAAGTAACTAAAAAGGAGAACGACAAAAGCATCAATTTTTATTTATTTTTGCCTTCTTTTTGTTTTTATTCATTGTATTGATAAATTTGTACTTTCACATAACTTATTTGGTGAACCTCATTTTTACTTTTTAATTTTAATTGAATTAAGGAATTTGAGTATTTGACATTTACATATTTTTGATAATTAATTGTTTAAAAGTCATTGAAATATTGATTTATATAATAATAATAATAATAATAATAATAATAATAATTATTATTATTATTATTATTATTATTATTATTATTATTATTATTTATTTCATTTATTATTAATTATTGATGGTAGTAACCGGTGAATAATCAACCCACCAACTCTACTAATTTTCCTTACTTAAGTTACCTTAGCTTAAATAAAAATATCCACCAATTATTATTACTATTAGTTAATTAATTAATTAATTAATATTTATTTATTTATAAAAACTATATTATTTATAGTTAATAATTAATAATTAAATAACATAAGATTGCATTCCATTAAAATCACTCTAATATAACTATATGTGAAAGGCACCACATTCCAAGTTCAATAAAATATATTTATATAAAGTAACATAGTTATAAAGCAAGATAGTTTATTTTTCTAGACCCATAAACATATCTAACCTCATGCTTCTCTTTTATGATTTTATAGTATCAATATATAATTAAATACCAATTTTATGTTATACTTGCTATCCTAATTTTTTTTATTTTACTTAATATTTTTTAACATACTTTTATTTCTACTTTTTAACTACTCCCTTAAATAATTTTTTAGTAAGAAAATTATACTTTCACTATCATTAGGAGAGATCAATTCAACTAATTAGTTGTGAGCTGAGTTTAACTTATTTCAAACATAATTTTTATTTATTTTTTGAATAGTATCACTGTCGTCACTTAACATCACATTATATATATAAAACAAAGCAGATGGATGATTTTAGTTTTTTAAGTATTAATTATTTTCTTTTGCATATTTTTTATAGTTTTTTAATTTTCATTTAATCAATGGTTTGTTTATATATATAAATAAAAAATTATTTATTTATAATAGTTGTTTACATTATTAATTTTTATTTTTAATTATTTCTATGTCAAATATAATTATTTACTATCAATTATTCAAATAAATCCGTACATTGTACGGGTTTACCGACTAGTTTTCTTAAATCCTAATAATAGGATAGATTGAACGATTACTATTATAATAGTTGTTTACCTTGTTTTTTTTTTAGTAGGCAATATCATTAAACGAGATTAAGGAAATCTCAAACCGGAAATTACAAGAAGTGGAGCGGGTGTTTAAACCACTCATAGAGCCTACAAGTAATGTTATCCTTCCTACCTAGAATCAAAAAGTTCCAAGCAAAGTTTTTGATGTCGAAAACAATGTCGTTCACATTAAGTATTACACCATTAAACAAGATATTATTCCTGTACTTCCATAGAATCCAGCAAGTAATAAACCAGATAGAGTTTTTAGAGGCCACTCCACAACAACCCTTCATCCTAGTGTTCCAAATTCTAGCATGGAGGTAGATGTTATTTTCCGAAATTGTACCAATATTCAACCAGTCACAAATTTTGTTCCATACCAAAGTGGACTTGGGGCAAGAGATAAAAAGATGAGCTGAATCTTCTAAGTGAAGAAAACAGAAACAACATACCTTTTCATGGTCATTATCGATAATCTTCTTAATCACCAAGTTAGCTCTAGTAGGGAGTCTATCTTGAGCCAATCTCCAACCAAAAAACTGGATGGTGGGCGGAAGAACCGTGTTCCAAAGAGTTTGAATCAAATCAGCAGAGGTAGTAGCAGCCCCACTAAGATAGCAAGAGTTGTTCAATGCCACGTAGCAAGAGTTACTGAGTGCTCATAAATCATATAACATGTTGGCTTGATATCTTTAGATGTTGGTAGTGGAGGTGTTTGTAGTTCGTCGGTGTCGGTTTGGTATTATGGTGGATACCTTTCTTTTCGTCTCAGACCGTGTGGGTGGCTTGGTAGAGGATTTTGGGTTAGATCCTTCTTTAGTTCTGGTATGCTCTTCCTGCAATATCTTTAGTTGAGTATTTTGGAGTGTTTGTTATTTATGGCTCCTGTCTTCTACAGTGGGCAATAGGCTTTACTACTTCAATTTTGTTTAGGAGAATAACTGCTATAATTGGTGTGTGAACTAGTGTGTTATTTGAGCATTTCTTATGCCTATATTAATGGAATTTCTTTATTTAGCCTTTAAAAAAAACTAAACAAGATCGTGTAGTCTTTAGTGTTGACCAAATAAAAGTTTTTTAGGTCCGTGTATGATTGTTAAATATCCACGTGTCTTTTCAATTCTCCTGTTGCCGGTGGCTCTTAATGTTAGTAATATCATGTGACTAATAATGTTAGTAATGCTGTATAAATGAAATGCTTAGTTCGCCTCTTGGCGAGTTTTTAAATATTCTGCAAGTCAATTGTTTTGAGTTACAAAAACACAATTTCCTTCTTTTTTTTTTTCAACAAGTTGGTATTATAGTTTTGTTTGATACACTCAAAAATCTTTGCTCAACTTCGATGTTTAAAGAAGTGCAATCTACACAAATTGTAAGCAATTTTCCCCTTAAAAGTATACAGCTCATCTCTCTTTTTCTTTTTTTTTGGTTCTACTATGTTTCCCACATATTAATTTTTTTATATTAAGTTAACTAAACTTTATAAAATCAATTTATAAAAGGAGAATTGTCTTTTTATAAACTCCAGAGATTTTAGCATTATTTTATGCAGCACATGAAGTTTTTTTAATAGTAAATTTGTTATTGAAATTGTAAGTATCCTTTTTTATAAACAATTTCATTAATAGGAGATTAAGGGCATTTCAAAACCAACGAACTACAACCAACAATCCTACATAAAGATTACAAAAAATCGTAGGGGAATTTGTGTCACTCGTACAAGCTACACTTCTTGCTATCATTTCTATCTCTTTCATATTTCCTTTAGATTTTGAGTACAGGAATGAGCTCTCAGACGAAATGCGACAGATCGAGCATGAACGGGGACAACAGATCGACCATGAAGAAGAGGTCAGAGTATTGAAGAGGTATCTTTCATTGTTTAAGGTGATTAGTTATTTGACCCCTTCATTTTTTATTTTCAGACATGGATGTATCTTGCTATTCCTGTTTTACTGATTTTGAATTTGATATTTCAAATGTAAGCCATTCCCAACATTGTTGTTCATACATTTTTTCAAGTCTGTGATTTACATGGTTAATCAATGGTTCTTCAATGAATTTAACTCTGTTTTTGTGTGAAGAGCTTAGAAATCCAGTGGTAATGACTTTAACTCTGTTTTTGTGTGAAGAGCTCAGATCGCTTCTTGTATGAATAGCTCTTGTGAAGGTTCTTGTGTGAAGAGCTTAGAAATCCAGTGGTAATCTTTAACTTCTCAATTTATCGAGCATACTTAAGACTATTATTATGCTAAATCACATGTTTTCATGGCTGCAATTTCAGATTAATGGCAACCAATTTGGTGTACTCCAAGTCAGGACAATGATACCCTATATTTAGAAACAGTTTAACCGACTTCATTTTTATCTTTTGTTATTTTATAGAAATAGGTTCATTGATAATGTTTATGTTGTAAGCGCATAATTAAATTGCTTATCAAAACAAGACCAAAGTGTGTTTGGATTTCAGTTTGGAAGTACTCAACCTCGTGCTTGACGGAATCCGTCTTCCTTGGTTGATTGGGTCAGGAGTAAGTTGGACCTCTTTCAAGCTGAAATTGAAACATACTTAGTCATGTTAGGATATTCGGCTTAATTTGAAGCTTATAGCATAAGCACTTATATGAATAAGCTATTTCTATAACACATGATAAATTAAAGTTAAACTGTTTTCTTGTAACCAATCCTGGAAAGCTTATGGAAATAAGTTGAAAACAAATTATCAACATATCAGAAGTTGTTTTATTAGTTCTAACAATATCATAAGTGCTTTTAAACTCAAATAAGCCTATTGAAACAAGTCCTAATAAATGTGTGCATTGAAGCTGACTCTTTGGAATTGTATTTACCTTACCTTAATATTCTACTGCAGATGAGGAAGATGTGATTTTTCAGGGAGTCAACAAGTACCGTTCATCATTAAACTTGACTTCTCTAACAAAGAATGACAATGCTAATTGTTTTGCTGAAGAATTAGCTGACCAGTTCAAGAGTCAACCCTTACCACAGGTGCCAACACAGTGCCAGGTACTAAAACTAACCTCTTCATCCATCCGGACCTTTTAGCAATATGCCACTTAAATATTTCTGAGACAAGGGATGGATCTATGATGCTTTTTTTTGCTGTAAATAATTTCTGTCAGAATTATAAGTACATGGATAAATCATCAATGGTATGTTGATAGTTTCTGCAATTGTATTTGATTAAATTACTGGAAAATGTTTTGTTGTTGTTGCTGCCTAATAATTTCGGAATGTTGTTGTTGCTGAAGGCTAGATGATAAAGACGATTGTGTTGTCGAAGGCTGCATACCAGATGATGTTTGCATAACAGATTGTTGAGAGGTATTCAACTGATTTGATTGCAGAAGATTCTTCTGTTGTTGTTGCTGCTGCATCTGAGACATCTTATGCTTCATAACCTGTTGCTGCTGCCTGTAAAGAATATGTTGATTCTGTGGTTGTTGCTGTTGCTGTGGGGAACAACTTGATGCCTACCTAGATAAATCAACTATGGTATGTTGATAGTTTCTACAATTGTATATGATTAAATTATTAGAAATTTTTTGGTCTGTGAATGTAAAGTTAACACATAAATCTTTAGGACGGGGCATATTCCATAATGTGTTTTATTAAAATGATGCATTTCCTTTGTTCTTCCACTACTTGCACTTGCAGGTCTTCAACATAGATGAAAGCTAACTGTTGTGCAACCTAGGGAGAACACAACTAACATATATCTTAGACACCGTATTATTAATTTTGTGGATATTTTGATATGTTATTTGAGACAGTGAAATCCTGGAAATCTTTTCTCTGATGCATCCTGGAAAGCTAACTGTTATTGTATTTCTGTTTTTCTTTCTCTGATTTTGTTCCTCTTTATAAGGTCAATCTAAGTTCCAAATGTAGTTTAAAAAAACTCTTTATTTGTAATAGTATTTAGTGTAAAAAACATATGCTTTTTTTGACAATACATTTGTTGTCTAAATTGTATTGCTTCTGTTGTGCGATGGAGTTAAACCATCTTAAATATTTCTCCCTTTGTTCTTTGGATTGAACCTACCTTCAAGTGGAAATTTTGATATATCTTTTGATATTCTGTGAGATATTTCCTATTTTCAATATATATCTTTATTGTATCAAAATCATACTTTGTCTTTTGATGATTCAAGATTCAAACTTTGTGAATATAGCTAGAAATACCTTCATGCTTCAGGTTGGTGCTTATAGTTTGATCCTGCTAGATGTTTAATGTTAGTTGCCTAATTCTAGATGATCAAGATTAATTTTTGGTGCTTTCACTGTTACATTTTTTACCACTTAGATGATACACTTTCTTAATATAGTCCTCTAATATAACTATAGTTTATATTTTCATAATTTAATTTTCTTTTTCATTTATATAAGTCCCATTGGAGTGATTGCATATATTTTATTATGTAGCAGCCGTCCATTTTGAGCTCGGACTGAGTCTTGTATCTTTCGTACTGTATTGAAAGCTAATCCAAGTTTTGATGAACCTCCCTGGATTTCTCTATCAGATGAGTCAAAGGATTTTGTTAAGAGATTGCTTAATAAAGATCCACAGAAAAAAATGAGTGCATCACAAGCATTAAGTGAGTTTCTCAGCTATAATTTTAGGCTCTCATTCTTATTTTTATAATTTGTTACTCACAATTGTGTAATTAAGAGAATATATGCCATCTTTTTTCGTGTTTGCATATACAAAACTTTAAACTATATGCCATCTTTTTCTAATCTAAATAATCAGTTTATAGTTAATTTAAAGTTTATTTTTATTGATTATAATTATTATAATAAGTTGGTGGTAGGAGTGCTAAAGTGAACTTTCCAGAAGTGCCTAAAGGAGGTGAAAGGTTATTAATGAAAAAAAATAGAAGCAGCTACCAGAATCTATGCTGAAAAGTTATTGATCAAAGTTTTTCCTGCAAAATACACATCATTTAGTTTTTCTTTTCTCCAAACTATATTATATGTCAAACTGACTCACACTAGATTTTCAGATAGTTGTGAAATGTATACATATAAAGGTTTATATCAATTATATGGTTTGTAATTGTGAAGAAAAATATTCCAAAATTTGATGGGCTAAGATTTATTCAAATCAAAATTTATTTAAATAAACCTTATTTGGAGGGTGTAAACTGGTGTTGAAATGGATGCAAAAGGATTTTTGTGTATAACTCTACTTAATATTGGAGTTAAGTGTGTATTTCACCCTTATAAAATAATAGCCTTCTAAATTTTATCTTTGATTAATTAATTTTTTCAGTTGTTTTGCAGATATATGTAAAACAAGTCTCTAAAAAATATAGTTTAAAATTCAATTTTTTAGCTATAAATTTTTACATTTATCTTAGACTTTTAAAAGGATTTGATTTTGTAAGAATGAAAGAAAAATTCATAATCTCAACTTCTAAAATATGTATAAAAATAGTATTACATGACATTTATTTTAAAATTGAAGAGAATGTATGTTATTAAAATTTATTAATATTATAGTATTTTTGAAATAATAGTTATTTTAAAATAAATACAAATGGGTTCAATGATCTTACCAAGTGTGTAGAGAAGAATTTATATCGGTTGTTACATTTACAAAGATTATGAAATATCAACATTAAAATTCAATAAAAATGAGTAAGATGAAAAGATGTACTTTTTTGCAAAAAACTTTATTGATATAAAAAGAAAAGATTTTAGTGATTTTTAATTTTATTCCAATATGTATTCATATGTGATTGGAACAGTTCATAAAATCGGACATAACATAACCCGTTAAATCTAAACAATATATATATATATATATATATTCAAAATCTAAGACCAATTCTAATTATCAACATACATAAATATAGGAACCATTGTTTCAAAAACTCAAACGACATTCATCGAAGGGAGGAATTTACTTGATGGAGTCTTGTATCATCATCATCTTTTACGTGTGCATGTATGGCATGGTTCAATAATTAGGATTTTATTCTTGCTTGAATATATATGTGTGTGTGTGTGTGTGTGTGTATGTGTGTGTGTGTGTTCATTGAGAGAATAAAAACACAATAAACCTTTAATTCCTTCGTCAATCTTCGTACAAGGCACTAGCTTGGATGAATTGTCAATAAGTTCAACCTTAGAAGCCTGGGTTCGGACACATGCCCTATATTTATATATTAGTGTCCATTGTGTCGATCCTACGACCTACATATTTAGGTATTGAAGTAGGAAAAAAAATAAAAAAATAGATAATTGTAAAATGTTGACCAAAACTATGAAGGAACTAAGAATATTTTTTAGAGTTAACATAATAAAAAAATTTTATTACTGTAGCAATTGATGGAATGTCGGATTGACAAAGTGAACCATGAGAAACATCTGTGCCCAAAATTAGAGTTGGAGTTTTGGTTACAATTGGGATTGATGGAGAATGTTCAACCTCTAACAGATAATTCATCCAACCAAGCTACACGGGAATAAAAACATTCAATGGTTGGACAAAATGACATGGGTAATGGTAAGTTTCAAAGAAATCATTGTAAAAATAAATATACCTTAGCATTGATCTTCAGTAAAACATTGGTCAGGTATTGGTCATTTAGCCTAGAGGGTTCTACACACTAAGTAACAATTCCAAAGTCAACAAGATTTTTCTTCTTCCATGGACCTTCACATGTCAAAATTATTTTTTGCTCAGAACATTTAACAATTGCCTTAAACAATTACTTTAAATTTTTTAAGTAATTGTTTAAGGCAATTATTAAATGTTCATAACAAAAAATAATTCTGACATGTGAAGGTCCATGGAAGAATAAGAATCTTGTTGACTTTGGAATTGTAACTCAGTGTGTAGCACCCTCTAGGCTAAACGACCAATACTTGGCCAATGTTTTACAGAAGATCAATGCCAAGGTATATTTATTTTTGCAATAATTTCTTTGAAACTTATCATTAGCCATGTCATTTCGTCCAACCATTGAATGTTTTTATTCCCTTGTAGCTTGGTGGGATGAATTATATGTTAGAGGTTGAACATTCTCCATCCATCCCAATTGTATCCAAAACTCCAATTCTAATTTTGGGCATGGATTTTTCTCATGGTTCACCTTGTCAATCCGACATTCCATCTATTTCTACGGTAATAAAAGTTTTTTATTGTGTTAACTCAAAAAAAAATTCTTAGTTCCTTCATAATTTTGGTCAAAATTTTACAATTATCTATTTATTTTAATTTTTTTCCTACTTCAATACCAAAATATGTAGGTCGTAGGCTCGACACATGCCTAAATTGATCAGACCACTTCAATATTTTTACAGGTTGCACATAATTTTCTGAGATCATTATTGAATCATTAGGGAGAAATATTTAGGAAAATATCAAAATAAAAAAAATAAAGTTAGGATTTTACTTGAATTCCTTGTTATTAATATTCTATCTCCTACCTTTGGGATTGTAATCTTCCCCATTTCCGAACATATTAGCTAAAAAATTAATATAAAACGTATTTTATGCAAATATATAAAAGGAAAGATGATAGCAAATCAAGTGCCATCAGTAATAGCAAGTTATCTATCATTTAAACAGACTTTCATTATTCAAAAAGTAAAATGTTGGTTTACTCTAAAACAAGTAAAACAATATATCTAAAATAAGAGAAGATGCATTTAACTTATATTCACTACAGAGAAAATAATAAATTGATATAAATTTCATTATGAAAATAAATCAATACCAGCAACACTTACTCAACCCAATAATATTATGAAATCCATGTGAATCCCAACAATTGGGTGTTTTGTAAGGATAAACATAAATTCCACAAAATAACACTAAAAAAAACTACAAAGTAACAGTTATATTTTTATAGTTTCTTATAAAAATAAGCAACCTTCATTCAAGAGTTACAAACTTACAGTGTTTGTGAACTATTACTATCAAAGACACAAAACAATTTCTTCTAAAGAATAATAGTATATGTTTATTTCTTCAAAAAAACCAAATAAAAGGATAGATTGCACAACAAGGAACAAAGCAATTGTTAAATATAACTAGGGTGAGTAGTATGTGTAATACTCTCACATTGGCTAGAAATGTGGAAACTAGAGCATTTATAAGTGGGAGAACCTACACACCTATCACCTTAAAGTTTTGGGTGAGTATGTGGTGTGTCTCTCACACAGGTGTTGCTCTAGAAAAAAAAATCCACAATGTTCAATGCCATAACAGTGGTATCATGAGCAATTGCGGATAGACTCACACTTGAGGGGAAGTGTTTTAACAAGTGTGAGTAGTGTGGATAATAGTCCCACATTAGATAGAAATGTGACCCTAACAACAATTACACATCATACTAAAGTTTTGGGTGAGTATGTGGTGTGTCTCTCACACAGGTGTTGCTCTAGAAAAAAAAATTATAAGTGGGAGAACCTACACACCTATCACCTTAAAGTTTTGGGTGAGTATGTGGTGTGTCTCTCACACAGGTGTTGCTCTAGAAAAAAAAATTCCACAATGTTCAATGCCATAACAGTGGTATCATGAGCAATTGCGGATAAACTCACACTTGAGGGGAAGTGTTTTAACAAGTGTGAGTAGTGTGGATAATAGTCTCACATTAGATAGAAATGTGACCCTAACAACAATTACACATCATACTAAATTAGAATCCTAAATGTTTTTCCACAAAAACTTCCCGCCAAAACTCTTCTATCAATTTATTCATTAATTATTTTATTTTTATTAAAAATAATAACAAATTATATTAATATTAATTAATTAACTAATAGAAAATCCAAACACTAACTCATTTAAATGAAACTTATATCTAACTACCTATTAACCACGTAATATTATTACCACACAACACAAGTAATCAATTAAAAGCTTAATAATTATTAATGCAATAATTATTATTAAACAATTAATTATTTTCCTCTAATTGATTTATCAATTAATTGATAATTAAATTAAAGTTTTGTTTTCCATTCACTCACGTTGATACTTATCCCTTTATTACAATTTGCTTATAAAAAAAAACTAATAAATAACCACTAACTACATTACTTAAAACTTGAACTCAAAACTTGGGAGTTAACGTTTTTTTATAATCCTAGAAGTTCTTCCACAAAAACATCCACGCCAAAACTATTCTATCAATTCATTCATTAATTATTTTATTTTTAATAATAATGAATTATATTAATATTAATGAATTAACTAATAGAAAAAACAAAAACTAACTCATTTAAATGAAACTTCTTTCTAACTACCTACTAACCACATAATCATACTAAATTATAATTCTATAATGTCTTCCTCAAATTTTCCCTACAAAATCTTTAAGGTTAAAATTGATATTTTAATTCCACCCACATATCTTCCCCATCATCGTCACTTTATATTTATATGTGAAACGTGAATGCAATTTTATATTATACTTCTCTCACCATGAAAATATAATTTTCTTACATCTCAATCAATTCTATATTACCCTCTTCCTCATTATGTAATTATCATTTCTTTACATGTTTGATTTGCTTTTCGTTTATAAGATGGCAATGTGTACATGAATATATTTTTCAAAATTATGTTTACTATCTATTAACTTTCTTTTCTTTGATATTGTCTTAAATGTTAGTATGCATTTGGATACACTTGAAGATTTTGATGTCATGGATGAAAGGTTTGTCAGTAAAATTAAGGTATTTTTCAATTTTGTTGTTAGATTATTTTATTTTACAATTTATTATATTGTTGGATTATTTTATTTTACAATTTATTATATTGTTAAATCTTCCTATTTTATCAATTTAATATTGATTCAAGTCATTTATTGTGATTCATTGTAGTTGATAGGATGACCGATGACAAATAAAACTACTATTAATATTTTATGGATTTAATTCTTTATGTAGAACAAGTCCAAGTAACTAAAAAGGAGAACGACAAAATCATCAATTTTTATTTATTTTTGCCTTCTTTTTGGTTTTATTCATTGTATTGATAAATTTGTACTTTCACATAACTTATTTGGTGAACCTCATTTTTACTTTTTGATTTTGATTGAATTAAGGAATTTGAGTATTTGACATTTACATATTTTTTATAATTATTTGTTTGAGAGTTATTGAAATATTGATTTGTATAATAATAATAATAATAATAATAATAATAATAATAATAATAATTATTATTATTATTATTGTTATTATTATTAATATTATTTATTTCATTTATTATTAATTATTGATGGTAGTAACCGGTGTTAAGCCCATATATATATATATATATATATATATATATATATATATATATATGCAACAAATCATATATCATACATGAAAAGTACGTTTGGTACTGAAATGCATAAGTTCCTAGTAACACTGTATACATAAAGATGCCCAAAGCAACCTAAAACAAAACACTGACATGCTATATGTAGAAAATGTTCCAAAGATAAAACTAAGAACTAGATCACTAAGGATCTCAAAAGACTTCACAACGGAAGCAAAACCAACAGCTAAGCAAGGATAGTCACACAGCCTTATCCTTACCCTTCGCGGAACCTGCAGAACCTGTGATGTAAACAACAACAGTGGGGTGAGATACATCAAATCTCAGTGAGTTCGCTATCTTAGAGCCCTCTCGGCTCTACAAGGTTCTAGTAAACCTAACTCAAGTCAAAAGGGAAGGGAAGTGACTTGAGTACTCACACACAAAATATCTCCACACTAGTGAGCCTATTAGCTCACTATAGTACCAAGGTACGTCCTGAGTCTGTAAACTCGAGGAATCTCACTAATCAATAACCATATCAAGGTATCCCCTTTTCCTATCCGCTTCTACGTCTAGAAGACGACCCGAGTCATGGATCCTTGAAGCTACTTGGCATACGAAATGGATTCGGGATCATCGGCCCGTACACCGTGATCCGTCACTTCACACGGCCCGTACACCATCACAAGTCTCTTTACCCGTAGGCTCCATCCGTACTACACGCAGGAATCAAACCTACCAAGTAGTTGTGCATACGTTTCAGAGGAGGTGTTCGAGTCTCATGAAACTACACCGCAAAAGACACTGGTTATGATTTAAATACACACGCCTCGGCCTTTCATGAACGAGCGTTGACACTTATGAGAATTCACATTTTGACACAGTTTATGGTAATGCTCCTCACTCTACCTATTCCATATTTTAACATGCATACATTTTCGACAACAATTACACACCATTAACGACAAAAGTCGACAAAACAACACTATTCAAAAGTCCCAGCATAATTAAATCGGCCAACAAATCTTAAAATCATTTTAATAAGAAAGTACATTCTGTTAGCTTTCCAATGATATCAAGAACGTTAAAAACGGACAAACGAGTCAAAAGTTATGGACATAACACGAAATGGTATCTCGAAAAAACACAATTCTGCACCCTCTGGTCGTACGCGTACTGGTCTAAGCCATACGCGTATTGCCAAGCTGGCTCGCCCAGCCATACGCGTATTGCCCAAGGTCATACGCGTATGGGCATAGGCTATTTTCCTTCAAAATTACCTTTTAAAAGTCCAATACGCGCACCACCATGTCTCATACGCGTATCGCCTTGTCCATACGCGTAACACCCAATTTTCTTCACATCCATACGCGTATTGCCCAACTCAATACGCGTATGGCCCTGCGCGATACGCGTATGGGCAGTTGAAACCCAGAATTTTCCTGCAGAAAAAGTCTGCTACGGGTTATTTCAATTCAACCCCAAAAATCTCATTTTTCCAATCAAAATATACCACAACATGCTCTAATCCTAACAATCAGTATCACATACAATCAATGATCGAATTTCAGCAGTTATACTATGGTTTTAATGTAAAATTTCAGATTTCCTACAATATCAAACTAACTCTAAAACTCAAACAAATCTTAATCTAAAGAGTCTAACTAGAACCCACCTGGATTACTAGATGAGGAGGTTGAATGCTGAGATGAAAAGATGAAGATTTGCTGATGTTTATTACTCTTGAGCTCTTGGAGAAATTTTCTCTTCTTCCCCTTCCTTTTCCTTTCTTTCTTTTCTTTTTCTCTCAGTTTCTATCTTTTCTCCAAATAAGGAAAGGAAAAGAAAAATGGACAAGGAATATTAATTGGTAATACTACTAATCATCCAATTTATCTCAATTACACCAATTAATAAAATTCGAAATTAAATAATATTACTCTAATCAAATTTCTGAGTTCATTGGTTTACTCCAATTATTTTTTCCAATAATTGCTCAGAGTACCCCGGAACCCAGTTGATCATACTAATATTATCCACTAACTCTACTAATTTTCCTTACTTAAGTTACCTTAGCTTAAATAAAAATATCCACCAATTATTATTACTATTAATTAATTAATTAATTAATTAATTAATATTTATTTATAAAAACTATATTATTTATAGTTAATAATTAATAATTAAATAAGATAAGATTGCATTCCATTAAAATCACTCTAATGTAACTATATGTGAAAGGCACCACATTCCAAGTTCAATAAAATATACTAATATAAAGTAACATAGTTATAAAGCAAGATAGTTTATTTTTCTAAACTCATAAACATATCTAACCTCATGCGTCTCTTTTATGATTTTATAGTATCAATATATAATTAAATACCAATTTTATGTTATACTTTCTATCCTAATTTTTTTTATTTTACTTAATATTTTTTAACATACTTTTATTTCTACCTTTTAACTACTCTCTTAAATAATCTTTTAGTAAGAAAATTATACTTTCAATATCATTAGGAGAGATCAATTCAACTAATTAATTGTGAGTTGAGTTTAACTTATTTTAAACATAATTTTTATTTATTTGTTGAATAGTATCACTGTCGTCACTTAACATCACATTATATATATAAAACAAAGCACATGGATGATTTTAGTTTTTTTAGTAATAATTATTTTGTTTTGCATATTTTTAATAGTTTTTTAATTTTAATTTAATCAATGGTTTGTTTATCTATATAAATAAAAATTTATTTATTTATAATAGTTGTTTACATTATTAATTTCTATTTTTAATTATTTATATGTCAAATATAATTATTTACTATCAATTATTCAAAAAAATTCGTGCATTGCACGGGTTTACCGACTAGTTTTATTAAATCCTAATAATAGGAGAGATTGAACGATTACTATTATAATAGTGGTTTACCTTGTTATTGAGTGCTCATAAATCATATCACTTGTTGGCTTGATATCTTTAGATGTTGGCAGTGGAGGTGTTTGTATATCGTTCGTCGGTGTCGGTTTGGTATTATGGTGGATACCTTTCTTTTCGTCTCAGACCGTGTGGGTGGCTTGGTAGGGGATTTTGGCTTAGATCCTTCTTTAGTTGTGGTGTGGTCTTACTGCAATATCTTTAGTTTAGTATTTTGGAGTGTTTGTTATTTATGGCTCATGTCTTCTACAGTGGGCAATAAGCTTTACTGCTTCAATTTTGTTTAGGATAATAATTGCTATAATTGGTGTGTGAACTAGTGTGTTATTTGAGCATTTCTTATGCCTATATTAATGGAATTTCTTTATTTTGCCTTTAATAAAAACTAAACAAGATCGTGTAGTCTTTAGTGTTGACCAAATAAAAGTTTTTTTATCGTCCGTGTATGATTGTTAAATATCCACATGACTTTTCATTGAAAGAATAAAAACACAATAAACCTTTAATTCCTTCGTCAATCTTCGTACGAGGCACTAGCCTGGATAAATTGTCAAAAAGTTCAACCTTAGAAGCCTGGGTTCGGACACATGCCCTATATTTATATATTAGTGTCCATTGTGTCGATCCTACGACCTACATATTTAGGTATTGAAGTAGGAAAAAAAATAAAAAAAATAGATAATTGTAAAATGTTGACCAAAACTATGAAGGAACTAAGAATATTTTTTAGAGTTAACATAATAAAAAAACTTTTATTACTGTAGCAATAGATGGAATGTCGGATTGACAAAGTGAACCATGAGAAACTTCCATGCCCAAAATTAGAGTTGGAGTTTTAGTTACAATTGGGATGGATGGAGAATGTTCAACCGCTAACAGATAATTCATCCAACAAGCTACAACGGAATAAAAAAATTCAATGGTTGGACGAAATGACATGGCTAATGGTAAGTTTCAAAGAAATCATTGTAAAAATAAATATACCTTATCATTGATCTTCAGTAAAACATTGGTCAGGTATTGGTCGTTTAGCCTAGAGGGTTCTATACACTGAGTAACAATTCCAAAGTCAACAAGATTCTTCTTCTTCCATGGACCTTCACATGTCAAAATTATTTTTTGTTCAGAACATTTAACAATTTCTTTAAACAATTACTTTAAATTGTTTAATGCAATTATTAAATGTTCTTAACAAAAAATAATTCTGACATGTGAAGGTCCATTGAAGAAGAAGAATCTTGTTGACTTTGGAATTGTTACTCAGTGTGTAGCACCCTCTAGGCTAAACGATTAATACCTGACCAATGTTTTACTGAAGATCAATGCTAAGGTATGTTTATTTTTGCAATAATTTCTTTGAAACTTATCATTAGCCATGTCATTTCATCCAACCATTGAATGCTTTTATTCCCTTGTAGCTTGGTGGGATGAATTATATGTTAGAGGTTGAACATTCTCCATCCATCCCAATTGTATCCAAAACTCCAACTCTAATTTTGGGCATGGATGTTTTTCATGGTTCACCTTGTCATCCGACATTCCATCTATTTCTACGGTAATAAAAGTTTTTTATTGTGTTAAATCTAAAAAATATTCTTAGTTCCTTCATAATTTTGGTCAAAATTTTACAATTATCTATTTTTTTTTTAATTTTTTTTCCTACTTCAATACCAAAATATGTTGGTCGTAGGCTCGACACAATGCCTAAATTGATCCGACCACTTCAATATTTTTACAGGTTGCACATAATTTTCTGAGATCATTATTGAATCATTTAGGAGAAATATTTAGGAAAATATCAAAATAAAAAAAAAAAAAAGTTAGGATTTTACTTGAATACCTTGTTATTGCAATTCTATCTCCTACCTTTGGGATTGTAATCTTTCCCATTTTCGAACATTAGCTAAAAAATTAATATAAAACGTATTTTATACAAATATATAGAAGGAAAGATGATAGCAAATCAAGTGTCATCAGTAATAGCAAGTTATCTCTCAATTAAATAGTCTTTCATTATTCAAAAAGCAATACATTGATTTACTCTAAAACAAGTAAAACAATATATATAAAATAAGAGAAGATGCATTTAACTTATATTCACTACAGATAAAACAATAAATTGCTATAAATTTCATTATGAAAATAAAGCAATACCAGCATTACTTACTCAACCCAATAATATTATGAAATTCATGTGAATCCCAACAATTGAGTGTTTTGTAAGGATATACATAAATTCAACAAAATAACACTAAAAAAAAAATACAAAGTAACAGTTATAGTTTTATAGTTTCTTATAAAAACAAGCCACCTTCATTCAAGAGTTACAAACTTACAGTGTTTGTGAACTATTACTATCAAAGACACAAAACAATTTCTTCTAAAGAATAATAGCATATGTTTATTTCTTCAAAAAAACCAAATAAAAAGATAGATTGCACAACAAGGAACAAAGCAATTGTTAAATATAACTAGGGTGAGTAGTATGTGTAACAGTCTCACATTGGCTAGAAATGTGGAAACTAGAGCATTTATAAGTGGGAGAACCTACACACCTATCACCTTAAAGTTTTGGGTGAGTATGTGGTGTGTCTCTCACACAGGTGTTGCTCGAGAAAAAAAAATTTCCACAATATTCAATGCCATAACAGTGGTATCATGAGCAATTGCGGATAGACTTACGCTTGAGGGGAAGTGTTTTAACAAGTGTGAGTAGTGTGGATAATAGTCCCACATTGGATAGAAATGTGGCCCTAACAACAATTACACATCCTACTAAATTATAATCCTAAAAGTTCTTCCACAAAAACTTCCCGCCAAAACTCTTCTATCAATTTATTCATTAATTATTTTATTTATTTTTAATAATAATAACAAATTCTATTAATATTAATTAATTAACTAATAGAAAAACCAAACACTAATTCATTTAAATGAAACTTTTATCTAACTATCTATTAACCACGTAAAATTATTACCACACAACACAAGTAATCAATTAAACACTTAATAATTATTAATGCAATAATTATTGTTAGGCAATTAATTGTTTTCCACTAATTGATTTATCAATTAATTTCTAATTAAATTAAAGGTTTGTTTTCCATTAACTCACGTTGATACTTATCCCTTTATTACAATTTACTTATAAAAAAAGGGAAATGCTAACTAGTGCCCCTGGGGCACTGGTTAAGAGATTTAAAAGGTAAGTTGAACATCTTTTAATAAACTATAAATACATGTTTTTTCTAAAAATATGTATATTCAATACATTGAAAACATAAATAATTAACTTTTTTTAAGAATCTTATGAGTATTTAATGAACTAAACATTTAAGATTTTCCTTATTTATAATTCTTAACCAGTGCCCCTAGGGTACTGGTTAGCATGACCCTAAAAAAAAACTAATAAATAACCACTAACTACATTAATTAAAACTTGAACTCAAAACTTGGGAGTTAACGGTTTTTTATAATCCTAGAAGTTCTTCCACAAAAACTTCCACGCCAAAACTCTTCTATCAATTCTAGGGGTGGCAAAACAGGCCCGGCCCGTTGGGCATGCTCGTTTTACCCGCACTTTAGTGCGTGGTGGGCTAAGGATTTAGGCCTTCACCCTCTAATGTGTCCGCCCGCCCCGCCCCATTTTCTTCGCGGGCTTTTGCGGGCGCGAGCATTTACATAAAATTTTGCATTTTTAATTGGAATACACTGTCAGTGTAAAATTACTTTACACTGTCATCCAATTAGAATTAGTTATTTTGATACATGAGAAGAGAGAAACAAGGAAGAAGTGGTTATTCAAATGATTTATTTATAATGTAATTTGTTTTATTTTTAATTTCATAAATATGTGTCCAAATAATTAATTCTAATTGGATGACCGTGTAAAGTAGTTTTACACTGACAGTGTATTCCAATTAATCTCATAATAATAATAATAATAATAATAATAATAATAATAATAAATTGTATTAATATTAATTAATTAACTAATAGAAAAACCAAACACTAACTCATTTAAATGAAACTTCTATCTAACTACCTACTAACCACATAATCATACTAAATTACAATTCTATAATGTCTTCCTCAAATTTTCCCTCCAAAATCTTTAAGGTTAAAATTGATATTTTAATTCCACCCACATATCTTCCCCATCATCGTCACTTTATATTTATATTTGAAACATGAAAGCAATTTTATATTATACCCCTTTCACCATGAAAATATAATTTTCTTACATCTCAATCAATTCTATATTACCCTCTTCCTCATTATGTAATTATCATTTCTTTACATGTTTGATGTGCTTTTCGTTTATAAGATGGCAATGTATAAATGAATATATTTTTCAAAATTATGTTGACTATCTATTAACTTTCTTTTCTTTGATATTGTCTTAAATGTTCGTATGCAGTTGGATACACTTGAAGATTTTGATGTCATGGATGAAATGTTTGTCAGTAAAGTTAAGGTATTTTTCAATTATGTTGTTAGATTATTTTATTTTACAATTTATTTCATTGTTGGATTATTTTATTTTACAATTTATTATATTGTTAAATCTTCCTATTTTATCAATTTAATATTAATTCAAATCATTTATTGTGATTCATTGTATTTGATAGGATGACTGATGACTAATAAAACTAATATTAATAATTTATGGATTTAATTCTTTATGTAGAACAAGTCCAAGTAACTAAAAAGGAGAACGACAAAAGCATCAATTTTTATTTATTTTTGCCTTCTTTTTGTTTTTATTCATTGTATTCATAAATTTGTACTTTCACATAACTTATTTGGTGAACCTCATTTTTACTTTTTAATTTTAATTGAATCAAGGAATTTGAGTATTTGACATTTACATATTTTTTATAATTATTTGTTTAAGAGTCATTGAAATATTTATTTATATTATAATAATAATAATAATAATAATAATTATTATTATTATTATTATTATTCATTTCGTTTATTATTAATTATTGATGGTAGTAACCGGTGAATAATCAACCCACTAACTCTACTAATTTTCCTTACTTAAGTTACCTTAGCTTAAATAAAAATATCCACCAATTATTATTACTATTAATTAATTAATTAATTAATTAATTAATATTTATTTATAAAAACTATATTATTTATTGTTAATAATTAATAATTAAATAACATAAGATTGCATTCCATTAAAATCACTCTAATATAACTATATGTGAAACGCACCACATTCCAAGTTCAATAAAATATAATTATATAAAGTAACATAGTTATAAAGCAAGATAGTTTATTTTTCTAGTCCCATAAACATATCTAACCTCGTGCTTCTCTTTTATGATTTTAGAGTATCAATATATAATTAAATACCAATTTTATGTTATACTTTCTATCCTAATTTTTTTTATTTTACTTAATATTTTTTAACATACTTTTATTTCTACTTTTTAACTACTCCCTTAAATAATTTTTTAGTAAGAAAATTATACTTTCACTATCATTAGGAGAGATCAATTCAACTAATTAGTTGTGAGCTGAGTTTAACTTATTTCAAACATAATTTTTATTTATTTTTTGAATAGTATCACTGTCGTCACTTAACATCACATTATATATATAAAACAAAGCACATGGATGATTTTAGTTTTTTTAGTAATAATTATTTTGTTTTGCATATTTTTAATAGTTTTTTAATTTTAATTTAATCAATGGTTTGTTTATCTATATAAATAAAAAATTATTTATTTATAATAGTTGTTGACATTATTAATTTTTATTTTTTCTTATTTATATGTCAAATATAATTATTTACTATCAATTATTCAAAAAAATCCGTGCATTGCACAAGTTTACCGACTAGTTTTAATTAAATCCTAATAATAGGATAGATTGAACGATTACTATTATAATAGTGGTTTACCTTGTTATTGAATGCTCATAAATCATATCACTTGTTGGCTTGTTATCTTTAGATGTTGGCAGTGGAGGTGTTTGTATATCGTTCGTCGGCGTCAGTTTGGTATTATGGTGGATACCTTTCTTTTCGTCTCAGACCGTGTGGGTGGCTTGGTAGGGGATTTTGGGTTAGATTCTTCTTTAGTTCTGGTGTGCTCTTACTGCAATATCTTTAGTTTAGTATTTTGGAGTGTTTGTTATTTATGGCTCCTGTCTTCTACAGTGGGCAATAAGCTTTACTGCTTCAATTTTGTTTAGGAGAATAACTGCTATAATTGGTGTGTGAACTAGTGTGTTATTTGAGCATTTCTTATGCCTATATGAATGGAATTTCTTTATTTTTCCTTTAATAAAAACTAAACAAGATCGTGTAGTCTTTAGTGTTGACCAAATAAAAGTTTTTTTATCGTCTGTGTATGATTGTTAAATATCCACGTGACTTTTCATTGAAAGAATAAAAACACAATAAACCTTTAATTCCTTCGTCAATCTTCGTACGAGGCACTAGCTTGGATAAATTGTCAATAAGTTCAACCTTAGAAGCCTGAGTTCGGACACATGCCCTATATTTATATATTAGTGTCCATTGTGTCGATCCTACGACCTACATATTTAGGTATTAAAGTAGGAAAAAAAATTAAAAAAATAGATAATTGTAAAATGTTGACCAAAATTATGAAGGAACTAAGAATATTTTTTAGAGTTAACATAATAAAAAAACTTTTATTACTGTAGCAATAGATGGAATGTCGGATTGACAAAGTGAACCATGAGAAACTTCCATGCCCAAAATTAGAGTTGGAGTTTTGGTTACAATTGGGATGGATGGAGAATGTTCAACCGCTAACAGATAATTCCTCCAACAAGCTACAGGGGAATAAAAACATTCAATGGTTGGACGAAATGACATGGATAATGGTAAGTTTCAAAGAAATCATTGTAAAAACAAATATACTTTATCATTGATCTTCAGTAAAACATTGGTCAGGTATTGGTCGTTTAGCCTAGAGGGTTCTACACACTGAGTAACAATTCCAAAGTCAACAAGATTCTTCTTCTTCCATGGACCTTCACATGTCAAAATTATTTTTTGTTCAGAACATTTAACAATTTCTTTAAACAATTACTTTAAATTGTTTAATGCAATTATTAAATGTTCTTAACAAAAAATAATTCTGACATATGAAGGTCCATTGAAGAAGAAGAATCTTGTTGACTTTGGAATTGTTACTCAGTGTGTAGCACCCTCTAGGCTAAACGATTAATACCTGACCATTGTTTTACTGAAGATCAATGCTAAGGTATATTTATTTTTGCAATAATTTCTTTGAAACTTATCATTAGCCATGTCATTTCGTCCAACCAATGTTTTTATTCCCTTGTAGCTTGGTGGGATGAATTATATTTTAGAGGTTGAACATTCTCTATCCATCCCAATTGTATCCAAAACTCCAACTCTAATTTTGGGCATGGATGTTTTTCATGGTTCACCTTGTCAATCCGACATTCCATCTATTTCTACGGTAATAAAAGTTTTTTATTGTGTTAACTCTAAAAAATATTCTTAGTTCCTTCATAATTTTGGTCAAAATTTTACAATTATCTATTTTTTTTTTGTAATGCCCACGTATATAATACATGCATCAAATCATATATTATACATGATAAGTACGTTTGGTACTGAAATATACAATAAGTTCCTAGTTAACACATTATATACATAAATGCCTCTAATACAAAACACTAAAGTCTAAGGCATTACATATACAAGATGTTCCAAGATGATAAAAACTAAGAACTAGATCAATACAATGATCTCAAAACATAACGCCATAGCGGAAGCCATGCCATCACAAAAGCTACGATCCGTAAGGAAAGTCAAATAACCTTGTCCTTACCGTTCGCTGAACCTGCAGAACCTGTGATGTAAACAACAACAGTGGGGTGAGATCCATCAAATCTTAGTGAGTTCGCTATCTTAAAGTCCTCTCGGCTTTACAAGGTTCTAAAAATAAACCTAACTCATGTCAAAGGGGAAAGGGGAAAGACCATGAGTACACACGCACAAGTAACCATCACGGTGAGCCTGTAAACTCACACTAGTACCGAAGTACCTCCTGAGCCTGTAAACTCAAGAATTCACAAATCAATAACCAATACCAAGGTATCCCCTATTCCCGTCCGCTCCTATGTTTAGAAGACGACCCGAGTCATGGATCCTTGTAGCTACTTGGCATACGAATTGGATTCGGGATCACCGGTCCGTACACCGTGATCCGTCACTTCTCACGGCCCGTACACCGTCACAAGTCTCTTTACTCGTAGGCTCCAATCGTACTTAACACTGGACTCAAACCTGCCAAGTAGTTGTGCATAACGTTTCAGAGGAGGTGCTCGAGTCTCATGAAACTACACCGTAAGAAACAGTGGTTATGATTTAAATGCACACGGCTCGGCCTTTCATGCACGAGCGTTGCCACACACGAAACAATTCACACTTCCGACACAGTTTTTGGTAATGTTCCTCACTCTACCTAATTCATATTTTAACATGTATACATTTTCAACAGTAATTACACACCATTCACAGATAAAAGTCGACAAAATGACACTATTCCAAAAATCCCGACATAATTAAATCGTCCGACAATCTTAAAACCATTGTAATAAGAAAGTACATTTTATTATCTTTCCAACGATACCAAAAATGTTCAAATCCGAGTTACGTACAAAAAGTTACGGCATTTGAAACAAACGATCGAAAAATAATCACAACAGCAGAATTTCTGCAATTCTCCTGGCCATACGCGTATTGGCACACCCCATACGCGTATTGCCCAAAATTCTCGGTCAGCCATACGCGTATTGCCCAAGGCCATACGCGTATGGGCAGAGACAATTTTTCCCCTGAATTCCTTTTAAAATTGCCATACGCGTATCACCCTTGCCGTACGCGTAATGACAAGCCCCATACGCGTATTGACATGCCCCGTACGCGTATGGGCAGAGAAAAATGCAGAAAAACCAGCAGAAAATTCCTGTTACGGGTTGATCCAAAGTCACCCCAAAATCCCATTTTTGATCAATCACAAAGCATCAAAACATGCTATAACATAACAAGCAGTATAACATACAATCAAACATTGAATTTCAACAGTTAGATTCATGATTTTATACCAAAAATACCCAATTTTCACAATTCCAACCTAACTCTAAACTCAAAATAAACTCTACTCTAAAGGGTCTAACTAGAACCCACCTGGACAACAAGATGAGGATGATGAAATTGAGATGAAGAGATGAAGAACAGATGCTTGATGATGATCTTGAGCTTTTGAGAAGATTTCTCTCCTTTTTCCTTCTCCTTCGCTTTTCCTTTCTTTTCTTTCTCTAGCTTTTGTTTGTTTTCAAGGAAATGAAAAGAAAATAGAATAGTATAGAAAATTCTCATTAATTAGCAATACTACTAAATGTCGAAATTAGCTCAAATGAACCAATTAATAAAAACTCAACGTTAAATACTATTAATTTAATCAACTCTGAGTTTGTCGGTTTACTCTAATTATTCTATCAAATAATTACTCAGAGTATTCCGGAACCCAGTTGATCATAATAATATTCACCAGAGCGTTTATAAATTTACGGGGTATTACATCCTCCCCCCCTTAAATAGAAATTCGTCCTCGAATTTAGAATATTACCTGAACAGATGTGGATAAGAATCTCGCATTTCTGACTCTAGTTCCCAAGTAGCATCACCCGGATGCGTCATATCCCATTGCACCTTAACGAGTGGAATATCTTTGTTCCTTAACACTTTTGTTTCTCTTCCCACAATGCAACTTGGTTGTGGTTCAAAAGTCAAATCCGTCTCTATACCCACGGATTCTGGTAGACTTGGCTGAAGAGGATCAGGAATAAACTTACGGAGCTGAGATACGTGAAAAACATCATGCATTTCAGATAGAGAGGGTGGTAAGGCTAATCTGTAAGCAACTTCACCAATCCTTTCTAAAATCTGATGCGGTCCCACGTACCTCGGACTTAATTTACGTGACTTAAACGGTCCCTTCAATCTTAATCTCGGAGTAACTTTCAGAAATACATGATCACCTTCCTCAAATTCCAAAGGTCTCCTACGGTTGTCCGCATAACTCTTTTGACGATCTTGTGCTTGTTTAACTTTCTCACGGATCATTCGAATCTTTTCCGTAGTCTCTTGAATAATCTCGGGTCCTAAAATTATATCTTCGCCAATTTCAGCCCAACACAAAGGTGTTCTACACTTCCTCCCATACAATGCTTCATAAGGAGCCATACTGATGCTCGCATGGTAACTATTGTTATAGGAAAACTCAATTAACGGCAAAAGTTCTTTCCAATTCCCTCTACTCTCTAGCACACAAGCTCTTAACATATCCTCCATCGTCTGTATTGTTCGCTCAGTCTGACCATCCGTTTGAGGATGATTCGACGTGCTCAAACGCAAATTCGTACCCATCGCTTGTTGGAACACCTTCCAAAATCTCGAAGTAAACTTCGGATCTCTATCGGACACAATACTAGAAGGAATACCATGCAATCTCACAATCTCAGCAATAAACAATCTTGCAAGATGACTTGCCTTATAAGTAGTCTTTACGGCTAAGAAATGTGCAGATTTCGTTAGTCGATCGATAATTACCCAAATAGAATCATAACCTCCTTGTGTACTAGGTAAGCCCACTGCAAAGTCCATAGAAATACTATCCCACTTCCAAACTGGAATATCCAACGGTTGCAACAGACCACCCGGTCTTTGGTGTTCAATCTTCACCTGTTGACACACCGCACATTCTGACACATATTCCGCTATATCCTTTTTCATCCCAGACCACCAATAATCCTTCTTTAAATCCTGATACATCTTCGAAGAACCAGGGTGTATCGTAAAAGTGCCTTTATGAGCTTCATCTAAAATCTTCCTTTTCAATGCCTCATCCTTCGGAACACAAATCCGTTGATTAAACAAAACGATCCCATCAATTGCTCGTGTAAAACCCGGTTGAAGTAACAATTCTTGTAACTTCTCCTCTAACAATTGTTCTTGTTGAATCTCAACTCTTAAAGTAGAATTGACATTCAAATTTCCCATAATTACACCATTCGGAGTCCACACAAATTGGAGATTAAGATCTCGAAACTTTTCCAACAACGAATACTCCAAAATCATCAATTCCGCACTATGAACCATTTTCCGACTTAAAGCATCCGCTACCTTATTCGCCTTTCCTGGATGATACTTCAATTCTAAGTCATAATCCTTCAGGTACTCCATCCACCTTCTCTGTCGCATATTCAACTCCTTTTGGTCAAACAGATATTTCAAACTCTTGTGGTCACTGAACATCTCAAAGCGTACACCATATAAATAATGATGCCACGCCTTCAGTGCAAACACCACTGCAGCTAGTTCCAAATCATGAGTTGGATAATTCTTCTCGTGAACTTTCAACTGTCGAGAAGCATAAGCTACTACTTGACCGCCTTGCATCAGAACACCCCCTAATCCCCTCTTAGAAGCATCACAGAATACTTCATAAGAGTTGTTAGGATCAGGAATAATTAATACTGGAGCACTCGTCAAACTTTCCTTCAATTTCATAAAACTTTGTTCACAACCCGAATCCCACTCAAAAGCAAAGTCCTTCCGAGTAAGTTTCGTCATTGGTAAGGCCAATTGAGAAAATCCTTTAATGAACCTTCTATAGTAACCTGCCAATCCTAAGAAACTTCTAACCTCTGAAACGTTCCTCGGTCTCTCCCAATTAATCACTGCTTCTACCTTCGATGGATCCACTGCCACACCACCTTGAGATATAACATGTCCAAGAAAAATTACTTCCGACATCCAAAACTCACACTTACTCAACTTAGCAAACAATTTCTTCTCTCGCAATACCGATAAGATAATTCTCAGATGTCTCCGTGCTCTTGTGGAGTCCGAGAACAAATAAGAATGTCGTCAATAAAGATTACCACAAATTGGTCCAAGTAGGCCTGAAATATACGGTTCATATAATCCATAAAAACAACTAGAGCATTCATCACACCGAAAGGCATCACTAGGAATTCATAATGACCGTAACGTGTTCTAAATGCAGTTTTGGGCACATCGGAACTCTTCACTCGGATCTGATGATAACCCGACCGTAAATCAATCTTTGAGAACACACAGGCTCCCTTCAATTGATCTAACAAGTCGTCTATCCTGGGTAAGGGGTACTTATTCTTAATGGTGACTTTATTTAATTTATGGTAATCAATGCACAACCGCATTCCCCCATCTTTCTTATTTACCAATAACACTGGAGCTCCCCAAGGGGAAACACTAGGTCTAACAAAATGCTTAGACATCAAGTCCTCCAATTGGTCCTTTAATTCTCTTAATTCAAGCGGTGCCATCCGATACGGAGAAACGGATATAGGAGCCGTTCCCGGTACTAGGTCAATAGAGAACTCAACTTCTCTCTCCAGAGGAAGAGAAGAAACATCCTCAGGAAACACTTCAGGAAATTCACACACTATTGGAATACTCAGAACTTGCTGTTCACTACTTTCTTCCTTAGTAAGAACCAATAAAACAGATTTCTCTTTCTCAAACAAGAAATTTACCATTCCCACCGTACCTTCTAAAATCGTTGATAATACATCTTTCGGAGTAGCCTCGGCAGATGGAATAATAATTAGCTTCTCCTCACAACCGATAAAAACCAAATTAGCTGAAAGCCAGTCCATTCCCAGAACAACATCCACTTTCTTAAGCGGCAAACAAATAAGATCAATCTGGAAGACTCTTTCGTTCACCGACAACACACAATTTTCACACATCAATGGTGTTTCAACCATTTCATCCATGGCAGTAGTAACCACCATAGGAGGAAACAAAGGAATAGTTTGCAACCCAAGTCGCTTCACACAACGTGTGGACACAAAAGAATGTGTTGCCCCACAATCAAATAAAACAAAACAAGGATGTCCATTTACGAAACACGTACCCGCAATCAAGGAGTTGTCACCCTTTGCTTTCCTTGAATCCAAGGTATACACTCGGCCAGTAGTCTTCCCTTGTGTAGGATTCCTACCCTGAGGACAATCTCTCGCTACGTGACTCATCTTGTTACACTGATAACACCATATTCCCTCTGAAAAACACCTACCAAAATGATTCCTTCCACAAGTACGACATACCGGAGGCACACTAGTTCTATAACCCTGCACTTGCTTCCCTTTGGAAGACTGTTACCTTTGCCTAAACTGTTGATTCGACCTTCCTCGGTCACCTTGAGTTGCCCTGTTCAAATCCACCTCCATTTGTACCTTTTTCAAACTATTCTCCGCCACATAACATTGTCTTAACATTTCCGCATAAGTAGCAAATTCCCGTTGAGACACGCTATGTGAAATTTCAGCCCTCAAACCAAACAAAAACTGATCAATCTTCCACCTCTCATCAGGAGCATACATGGCCTGCCTAGAATAGTCAGCCATGATCTCAAATTTTTCCGCATAGGAAGCCACTGATAAATTGCCCTGTCTCAACTGTTGGAACTCAAACTCCTTCTGAGACCTTAAAGAACTCAGAAAATATTTCTCCATAAAAGTTACCTTAAATTGTTCCCACACCTTTGGTACCTCTTGGATTGTCATTAAGGCTGAAGCGCTCTCCCACCACCTCATGGCAGGACCCTTTAGCAAGTGAGAAGCAAAGACCACCTTATTTTCCTCACTACAGTGCACTATCAAGAAAATCCGTTCCATACCTGATATCCATTCATGCGCCTTCACCGGATCTAACCCCCCCTGAAACTCCGAAGGATTCATACGAATGAATTCTCTATAGGTTCCCCCTGCAACTTCAGGAACAACTATTGGAGGATGCAGACCATCAGCCATTTGCTGTACCATTCCTTGTATGAACTGATTTTGCTACTGCTGCATCTGTTGCAAGAATTGATACAAAGGGGCGTTCCCTTCAGCACCCTGTGGAACCGTCCCAGCTGGAGTAGTCCTCGGAGTCCTTGGTCTTCCACGGTTGTTTCTACGTCTGTCGGCCATGTTCCTGAATGTCATACAAATAGGATTAAGTTGATCAGGCTCAATACCATAAATATAACACGTAAAACCAACGGCGACACCACGTATATGAAACGGAAATAATTACTTATTCTATTTCATGGCTAGGTCGAGGATACGACCTGCTCTGATACCAACTGTAATGCCCACGTATATAATACATGCATTAAATCATATATTATACATGATAAGTACGTTTGGTACTGAAATATACAATAAGTTCCTAGTTAACACATTATATACATAAATGCCTCTAATACAAAACACTAAAGTATAAGGCATTACATATACAAGATGTTCCAAGATGATAAAAACTAAGAACTAGATCAATACAATGATCTCAAAACATAACGCCATAGCAGAAGCCATGCCATCACAAAAGCTACGATCCGTAAGGAAAGTCAAATAACCTTGTCCTTACCCTTCGCCGAACCTGCAGAACCTGTGATGTAAACAACAATAGTGGGGTGAGATCCATCAAATCTCAATGCGTTCCCTATCTTAAAGTCCTCTCGGCTTTACAAGGTTCTAAAAATAAACCTAACTCATGTCAAAGGGGAAAGGGGAAAGACCATGAGTACACACGCACAAGTAACCATCACGGTGAGCCTGTAAACTCACACTAGTACCGAAGTACCTCCTAAGCCTGTAAACTCAAGAATTCACAAATCAATAACCAATACCAAGGTATCCCCTATTCCCGTCCGCTCCTACGTCTAGAAGACGACCCGAGTCATGGATCCTTGTAGCTACTTGGCATACGAATTGGATTCGGGATCACCGGTCCGTACACCATTATCCATCACTTCTCACGGCCCGTACACCGTCACAAGTCTCTTTACCCGTAGGCTCCAATTGTACTTAACACAGGACTCAAACTTGCCAAGTAGTTGTGCATAACGTTTCAGAGGAGGTGCTCGAGTCTCATGAAACTACACCGTAAGAAACAGTGGTTATGATTTAAATGCACACGGCTCGGCCTTTCATGCACGAGCGTTGCCACACACGAAACAATTCACACTTCCGACACAGTTTTTGGTAATGTTCCTCACTCTACCTATTTCATATTTTAACATGTATACATTTTCAACAGCAATTACACACCATTCACAGATAAAAGTCGACAAAATGAAACTATTCCAAAAATCCTGACATAATTAAATCGTCCGACAATCTTAAAACCATTGTAATAAGAAAGTACATTTTATTATCTTTCCAACGATACAAAAAATGTTCAAATCCGAGTTACGTACAAAAAGTTACGGCATTTGAAACAAACGATCGAAAAATAATCACAACAGCAGAATTTCTGCAATTCTCCTGGCCATACGCGTATTGGCACACCCCATACGCGTATTGCCCAAAATTCTCGGCCAGTCATACGCGTATTGCCCAAGGCCATACGCGTATGGGCAGAGACAATTTTTCCCCTGAATTCCTTTTAAAATTGCCATACGCGTATCACCCTTGCCGTACGCGTAATGACAAGCCCCATACGCGTATTGACATGCCCCGTACGCGTATGGGCAGAGAAAAATGCAGAAAAACCAGCAGAAAATTCCTGTTACGGGTTGATCCAAAATCACCCCAAAATCCCATTTTTGATCAATCACAAAGCATCAAAACATGCTATAACATAACAAGCAGTATAACATACAATCAAACATTGATTTTCAACAGTTAGATTCATGATTTTATACCAAAAATACCCAATTTTCACAATTCCAACCTAACTCTAAACTCAAAATAAACTCTACTCTAAAGGGTCTAACTAGAACCCACCTGAACAACAAGATGAGGATGATGAAATTGAGATGAAGAGATGAAGAACAAATGATTGATGATGATCTTGAGCTTTTGAGGAGATTTCTCTCCTTTTTCCTTCTCCTTCACTTTTCCTTTCTTTTCTTTCTCTAGCTTTTGTTTGTTTTCAAGGAAATGAAAAGAAAATAGAATAGTATAGAAAATTCTCATTAATTAGCAATACTACTAAATGTCGAAATTAGCTCAAATGCACCAATTAATAAAAACTCAACGTTAAATACTATTAATTTAATCAACTCTGAGTTCGTCGGTTTACTCTAATTATTCTATCAAATAATTACTCAGAGTACTCCGGAACCCAGTTGATCATAATAATATTCACCAGAGCGTTTATAAATTTACGGGGTATTACATTTTTCCTACTTCAATACCAAAATATGTTGGTCGTAGGCTCGACACGATGCCTAAATTGATCAGACCACTTCAATATTTTTACAGGTTGCACATAATTTTCTGAGATCATTATTGAATCATTAAGGGGAAATATTTAGGAAAATATCAAAAAAAAAAAAAAATAAAGTTAGGATTTTACTTGAATACCTTGTTATTGCAATTCTATCTCCTGCCTTTGGAATTGTAATCTTCCCCATTTTCGAACATTAGCTAAAAAATTAATATAGAACGTATTTTAAACAAATATATAGAAGGAAAGATGATAGCAAATCAAGTGTCATCAGTAATAGCAAGTTACCTCTCAATTAAATAGACTTTCATTATTCAAAAAGCAAAACATTGATTTACTCTAAAACAAGTAAAACACTATATATAAAATAAGAGAAGATGCATTTAACTTATATTCACTACAGATAAAACAATAAATTGATATAAATTTCATTATGAAAATAAAGCAATACCAGCATCACTTACTCAACCCAATAATATTATGAAATTCATGTGAATCCCAACAATTGAGTGTTTTGTAAGGATAGACATAAATTCTACAAAATAACACTAAAAAAAATACAAAGTAACAGTTATAGTTTTATAGTTTCTTATAAAAATAAGCCTTCTTCATTCAAGAGTTACAAACTTACAGTGTTTGTGAACTATTACTATCAAAGACACAAAATAATTTCTTCTAAAGAATAATAGCACATGTTTATTTCTTCAAAAAAACCAAATAAAAGGATAGATTGCACAACAAGGAACAAAGCAATTGTTAAATATAACTAGTGTAATACCCCGTATTATCTAAATGCTCAATTGGATATCAGATGAGATCAGATGAGCATCTATGTCCTCTATCCTTGGTAAATTGGATTAATGGAACCCTCTAAGTACTTTAAGTATTGACTTTTGGGATCAATAGAGCAACTGTTGAACTCTGAAGAGATCAATTATTTCAATTCACGAAAGGATTTTTAAGGTAACTTTAATAATTGATCAATTTGGTTGAGATGACAAAATATCTATTGGAGGTATTTTTCCCTGTTGGAATTATATTATATAATAAGCATTATATATATATATATATATATATATATATATATATATATATATATATATATATATATGTTTGTTAAGAGAAAAAGAGAAAATTAGTGAAGAAGAAGAAGAAGAGGAAAAGGAAAGAAGAGAAAGAGAGGAAATGGAGAAAGATGAAGAAGAGAAACCCATGGATCATCAGCATCTTCTTCAAACTCCTCTTCGATGATCAGGTGGGTTCTAGATAGAAACTTAAATTCTAGAATTAGAGATAATTTTAGCTTAAGTTAGGTTTTGTGAGAAATGGCTTAAATTGGTAATCGATGAAAGTTAACGGATAAAATGAGTTATAAATTGTGTAGTATAATCATTACCCATGTATGATCATCTGTAAATGTATGTTTTGCATGTTGGTGAAGTTTTGGGATGAGAAATTGGTAACCTAGCTCTGTTTTCACGCTACTGGAAAACCCACTTTTCCCAGATTCGCACTGCGAATCCCCCAGCGAAGGGGAAATCGTGCACTCGCTGGACGTTCGCACGGTGAATGAGGAGGCGAATGTTCGCCAGACATTCGCCAGTGGTTCGCACTGCGAACCTTAGCTTGTTTTGGTGTCATTAGAAAGCTATGGCGACCCTCTATCTGATAAAAAAGTGGAAATCTTGGGTATGATGTGGGATATTTTATTTAGTGGAAAATGAAGGAAAGTAATGATTGCGAAATGTCGGAATTGACATCTTTTGGATCGTGAATCCGATCGAGGCATATTTATAGCCGATGTAAAGTTGTGGGAATATCCTACGGGATAAGAGTGAGATATATTGGTTTCGGAACCCGATTAAATAAACCGGAGGGAAACCGAAAGTGATGTGTTATGTGATGTGTGATTATATGTATTTATTTGTAATATTGTGTTATGCCATATCTATTTAATATTGTTGCTAAAATGAATGAGATAATATGCTTGTTAAAATGAATTAGGAAGAGTGAGGAAACTTTACCCCAAAACAAATGGTATAATTCTAGGTTGTGAATAGAATTTTGATAGAAACTCTGGATGGCGATGCTCATGCATTTATTGGCGAGTTCGGGCCTGGAGTAGATAACCTAGATGGCAAGGCTCGAGCACCTGATGTTGAGAGTGCATCCCTGACGAGATTGGCCTAGAGGTGAGTGAGACACTAGTATGGAACATGTGTGTAAACCTTTGTGGTTTGTGATAAGGCATTGTGGCCTTGTGATTGTCGAATACAATCACGTTAGTATATGCGATCACGTAATCGTAACCGGTTATCTTGTGAGTGCGTTTCATGGGTCTCGAGCTCCTCTGAAACATGTGCACGACTACTTGGCAGGTTTGATTACCGCGTGCAGTACGAATGGCGCTCTGGGAGCGTATGCTTGTGACGGTTAATGGCCCGTGTGAAGTGACGGTTCATAACGGTTAATGGCCCGTAGAACCCGAATCCATTCGTATGTCAAGTAGGTTACCAGGATCCATGACTCGGGTCGACTTCTAGACGTAGAAGCGGACGGGAACAGGGGATGCCTTGGTGTGCTTACCGATTAGTGATATTGTGAGTTGATGAACTCATGACATGTTTCTATATAGTGTGAGGTTGTGAGATTGAGTACTCAAGGTCATTTTCCCTTCCCGTTTGACTTGAGTGAGGATTGATAGAACCTTGTAAAGCCGAGAGGACCTATAGGATAGGGAAATCACTGAGATTTGATGTATCTCACCCCACTATAGTTTCTGTATTTCAGGTGCAGGTTTGGTTACAAGTGGAGCGACGCTGGGATGTTTCAAGAGAAGCTTAGTTAAGCTTATTCCGCTGTGTATTCTTTTATTGTATACAATTGAGGATATTGTATATCATTCTTAGTTTGATTATTTTGGCTAGTTTCCATGACTTGTGCCATGTGTTGTATTTATGTTTTAGGAATGGACAATCATGTGAACGATGCCGTTAGGCACTTGTGATGTGTCAGTACCTAATAAAATGCTTGTATTGTATTATTCTAGATATATATTATACAAGGCATTACAGTTGGTATCAGAGCAGTTCGTGTCCTCGACCTAGCCTTGAAACATCATAAGTAAATCTATTCCTGCCTCTTAAGTGTGTCTTGCCATCATGAAACTTAATATCATAATATGTAGTGGTGGGTCTGATCAACCTAATACTATGTATGTGATAGGTAGAATCATGGTTGAGCGACCATGAGGACTCCGAAGTGTTGTCGTAACTTGTGCTAGGAGGGTAGGCTCAAGCCAAGAGTAGTGGTGTGGAGTTTTGGTCAACTCTGTTGAGGTTTTGGTAGAAGTAGTGTTTTGGGTAGCATGGGATTTAAGAGTGTTGTGTTGTTCAAGCAATCCTTTGGAATGAATGGAGTCTGAAAGTTGAGGATCTCTATCGGACGATTGGATAAGGATTTCAAGTAATCTCATTCTGTGGAAAAGAAAAGTTGTATTATGGAATGTGTGACGTAAAGTCCGGAAGTGAGATAAATATTGGTGCTTTAGTTTCTAAGGTCGCTATGGTATCTTGAATGGACGAGAGTACCTTAACGAGTGTGTTCGGAATAATATCTTCCGACTGGTTAAAGTTGAGAGTTAAGGATGTTCGGCTTTTATGGGAACCTAAAGTAGTAGAGAAGCGTGAGAAGGAACACAAGAATGTGTTACATGCTTCAATGAAACAAGTATGCGCCGAACGAAGAGTAGAAGACGAATTGCATACATTCAGTTAGGTAGAGAGTTTAAGTTCAAGGTAACACGTTAGGATTTTTATTTTCGGTGAGACGTCAATTTGGAATTTGTTAACTTGCCCAAGGAACCATATAAGGTATTATGTTGGAGGAAGAATGAACTCCATTTAGTAACGGAAGTGTAGTGATATAGATCAGAAGGGGTTCGTATTAAGAGACAGAGTAAGCATCTTGGATTAAAGAGAATCTTAGTAAGATGGTTTATATTGAGACCCAAGAGGATTACCGTGGAGAGCAAAGTAATCGCGATGTGGAAAACGGTATTAACGGTATGTTATGAGAAAGGTTACACCTTGGTAGTAAGAACAAGCGTAGTAGTAGCATCGTGGTCACAAGTGTACGGGATGGATTATTATTCTTGAGACAAGTGTGAAGGGACGTACCTTGTGGAGCAGTGAGTACTGTATCTTTTCAGAAGCAAGATTGTGGTAAATCAACGAAAAGCAACTCAGGACCTATTATGGACTAAGTGTAAATCATGGAACGATTTATACCGGAAGGGTTTTGTTAATAGTTGATGAGAATTGTCAGTTGCAGATTTTCCATTACGTAATTTGGTTTACGTGAGATGTTCAATGGATAGTAAAGGGTAAGAAATTCCAGTTAGTGTGTACGAAATGGTGGAAAGGTTCTTCTAGAGGATGCATTGCCCCGATTTAGTTACAAGTATGGAGAAACCTCTGTAATTGTGAATAATCGAAATATTCGGAATCTACCTTTTGTTGGAATAAGAACGTGGTTGCTAGTATTTCCTCACCAAAGAATTCAAGTGAGGGAATAAGGTGGTGTGCTGCAGGTTATGTCCATCGCTTTCGTGGTGTAGTATGATGGAGGCGTGTTGAGTTTTCCCTATGGATGAATCAAGTATGAGTTGTGGCTCAAACCTTGGAATGTCGTCATTTTGACTTCCCGCAAGTGTAGTTGTTTAAACATAGAGGAACTATCCCGCTGAAGCTTTGTAGTGTGACCTCGTCAGAATTTGGAATTTTACCTTGTCACTTGGTGGGAGTGTGTCGTCTGCCTGTTTTGATTTTGTCGGTCTTACCTTGAGTCGATCATGGTTGGTGAATGTTATATAAGTGAAGAAGCCGTGAGTTGTGAATAATATTCCAAGTTAGAACAAATCGGATTGATGGTTTGAGCAGGGATGGTTTTGAACTAAGAAGAAACTGGTTTTGTTCTGTGGTAGCGTTAACTGATTAACACTTGCTCGGAAGGTGTTTTACGTTGAATTTTGAGGAGTTAACTGTTTAGCTTAGATGGGTAATCGAGTAACGTGTGGGTAAATTGTGAAATCCCTTGAAAGCTATCATCTGCATTTTGTTGCCCCGATGGGAGAGTATCATGTGATTGGGAAACAGGATGGCAAGTGAATGAAAGACGAAATTGTGTTTTTGAATGTGGGACTTCTGAAAGGGGTGTTGCATAGTTGATCATCTGTTTAGATGACAAGGGAATTTGACTTCGAGGAAGTAATCTTGTGAATTGTGTTGAGTAGGAGAAAGTCTTAAGTATATTGTTATCCCTATTGATGAGAGTCTTAAGGACGAAGTTGGAAAATATTCTCGAAGTGTAGATCTTGTAAAGATCGTTTCGGTAATTTAATTTATGGTATTAGTAAGGTATGAGCAGTTGGTATTTTGGACCCGTGAGAGTGGTACTAGTTGTGTGTAATTGTGTTTGACCCAGAGAGGAATTTGAAAGTTATCTTTCCAAGTACGAGTACGAATTGGACGTTCCGAAGTTAAGCATGTCCTTTGAGGGTGTGTGTACGTGTAGAGTGTTGTGTGTGGATTGGTGAGTAGTATGGAAACTCACAATCTCGCTTGGAATGGTTAAAGTTTTGATAAGCGGTGATTCGTATATGTTTGAAGTTCCGTGATGGTGTTACATTGACAGTGGTGGAGATTGGTGACGACATGAGCCTTGAGTAAGTCGGAAATCGTAAGAAGAATCGATTTTGGAATGTGGTGACCAGAACCGGAGGTTGTTAAACTGTGTTGGGTATATTTGATTTCGAATTTAGAATGGAATTGGAGTTGTATATCTTATGGTTGTAGCAGTGTAACTCTTGTGTCTTTATCGTTTGGGGAGTGTTGGACCGATGTTAAGATATTGTGTGTTGGCGGGGGAATTGTTTACCATAAGACGCCAATAAGTTTCTTGTACCACGGGTTAGTAAGGGACCTCAGTGGAAAGGCGTGTTTCACTGCAGATTGTTAGCTACTTGGTAATGCTTAAGAATTCGTAATGTTCTACTGTTAAGACTGATTACGCAGTGGAATATGACAGATGAAATAGTTGGTCAAAATGGTAGGGATTTGGAAGATTGTTACTTGTAAAGATGAAAATGACATTTGTAATACCCCATAATTATGTGAGCATTTTGGATAATATTAGTATGATCAACTGGGTTTCGGGGTACTCTGAGCAATTATTGGATAAAACAATTAGAGTAAACTGGCGAACTCGGATTGATTAGATTTAATATTATTTAAACTTGGAATTTTATTAATTGGTGCATTTGAGATAATTTGGATAATTAGTGGTATGACCAATTAATGTTAATATGAATATTTTCCTTTCATTTCCTTATTTGGTAATAGTTAGAAACTTAGAGAAAAAGGAAAAAGGAAGAGGAAGAAGAGGAAATTCCCCAAGAGCTCTAGGTCATCAATCATCAACCAATCTTCATAGTTTCATCTTAGCTGCAACCTCCTCATCTAGTAATCCAGGTGGGTTCTAGTTAGACTCTTTAGATTAAGGTTTTATTGAGTTTAGAGTTAGTTTGGACATTGTTAGAAATGAGAATTTTTACTCTAAAATCATGTTTTATTGATTTTATGCTTACTACTTGTTACATATGTGTTGTTGTGTATCAAACTGGTAAATTTCTGGTGTTTAGAAGTGAATTGGTAGTGAAAATGGGTCAATTTCGCAGACCCAATTTATGCAGAAAATTCTGGGTTTCACGCTGCCCATACGCGTATCACCCAAGGCAATACGCGTATTGGTCAAGGCAATACGCGTACGGCTGCGTAAAAATGTAGGCAATACGCGTATTGGGGTCCCATTTTCTCGGCCATTAGCCCATTTGCGTATTGATACGCGTACGGTAATGGGCATTACGCGTAGGGGTCATGGTAGTACGCGTATTGGAAATTTTGAAAGGAATTTTGAAGGAAATCAGCCTCTACTCATACGCGTATGACCTTGAGCAATACGCGTATGGCTGGGCGAGCCAGCTTGGCAATACGCGTATGGCACAAGGCAATACGCGTACGGCCAGGAGGATGAAAAATTGTGTTTTCTCGCGATACTATTTTCCGTTGTGTCCATAACTTTTGACTCGGTTATCCGTTTTTAATATTCTTGATATCACTGGAAAGCTAACAAATTGTGTTTTCTTATTAACACGGTTTTAATATTGTTAGCCGATTTAATTATGTCGGGATTTTGGGAATAGTGTCGTTTTGTCGACTTTTATCGTTTACCGGTGTGTAATTGTTGTTGGTAGTGTATGCATGATAAAATATGGAATAGGTAGAGTGAGGAGTATTACCCTAAACAATGTCGAAGTGTGAATTGTCATAAGTGGCAACGCTCGGGCATGAAAGGTCGAGGCGTGTGTATAATAATCATAACCATTTTATCTTACGGTGTAGTTTCATGAGACTCGAGCACCTCCTCTGAAACGTATGCACAATTACTTGGCAGGTTTGATTCCCGCGTATAGTACGAATGGAGCCTACGGGTAAAGAGACTTGTGATGGTTAACAGGCCATGAGAAGTGACGGTTCACGGCTATCAGGCCGATGATCCCGAATCCATTTCGTATGCCAAGTAACTTCAAGGATCCATGACTCGGGTCGTCTTCTAGACGTAGAAGCGGACGGGAAAAGGGGATGCCTTGGTACGGTTATGAATTAGTGAGTTCTTGAGCTAACAGGCTCAGGACGTACGTCGGTTCTAGTGTGAGTTAATAGGCTCACCGGTGTGGATATTTATACAGTGTGTGTACTCAAAGTCATTTCCCTTCCCTTTTGGCTTGAGTTAGGTTATTAGAACCTTGTAGAGTCGAGAGGACTTTATGATAGGGAACTCACTGAGATTTGATGTATATCACCCCACTGTTATTGTTTACATCACAGGTTCTGCAGGTTCCGCGAAGAGTAAGGATAAGGCTGTGTGACTATCCTTGCTTAGCTGTTTGTTTTGCTTCCGTTGTGGAGTCTTTTGAGATCCTTAGGGATCTAGTTCTTAGTTTTATCTTTTGAACATTTTGTACATGTAGCATGCCAGTATTTGTTTTATCTTTACTTTGGGGCATTTCTATGTATACAGTGTTACTAGGAACTTATGTATTTCAGTACCAAACGTACTTTTCATGTATAATATATGATTTGATGCATGTATTTATATATGGGTATTACAATGACATCAAAATCTTCAAGTGTATCCAAATGCATACTAACATTTAAGACAATTTGAAAGAAAAGAAAGTTAATAGATAGTAAACATAATTTTGAAAAATATATTCATTTACACATTGCCATCTTATAAACGAAAAGCACATCAAACATGTAAAGAAATGATAATTACATAATTACCCTCTTCCCCATTACGTAGAATATTTCCTCGGCTTTACATCGATATAAAGAACAATCGAAACCGATAAACGAAACTAAAGTTATGAATTTTTCCGTCAAAAGTATAATTTTTCAACTCCCAGGTCGCGCTCAGCGCGCCCTGGTCCGCGCTCAGCGCGCAACTCCCTCCCACGAGAGGTTCCCAGAATTAAACACCGCGCTCAGCGGGCACCTGCGCGCTCAGCGCGCTCTGCGAAACTCAGAAAAATACCTGTTATAACAGTTCAAAACCAGCCCCTCTACACCATCAATACCAATTCCAACAACCATTTAAAGGCATAATCAACATGTTTCCAACATAGTTCCATCATCAAACTTCACAATCAAGTTTTGAACAAAATCACAAATTCTACATAAACCTAGAATTTCTCATCAAACCAAAATCAACCAAAACATCAAAACAAGCATCAAAACATGTTTCTATGATCATACCAATCATTCATTTCGATTTCTAACAAATTCTAACCGTTGTAACATCGATTTCTAAGATTTCGACCTAAAACTCATAATCCCAAAACACAAAGAAAAAGGTTTCTAGCTAAACCCACCTTGAAAAGATGATGAAAATGATGAAGGTGAGATGATTGAATGAAGTTTGGAGCAATGGATGATGATTCTCTTGGATTTTCTTCACAAAACCTTCTTTCTCTTCTTTTCTCCTTTCTCTCTATTTCCTCTTCCTTTCTTTCTTCTTCTTTTCCTTCTTTTCTCTTTCTCTCACTTCTTACTAACTTCTTCTTTTTATATGTTTGGAAAGTGGAAGGAAAATAATAAGAAATAAACTCAGTATTAGAAATAATACTACTAAATGTCCAAAAAGTCTCTTAATTCCACTTAAATAAAATACGGGGTATTACAATAAATATCCACAACGGTGAGCCTATTAACTCACACTAGTACCGAAGTACGTCCTGAGCCTGTTAGCTCAAGAACTCACTAATCCATAACCGTACCAAGGCATCCCCTTTTCCCGTCCGCTTCTACGTCTAGAAGACGAACCGAGTCATGGATCCTTGAAGTTACTTGGCATACGAAATGGATTCGGGATCATCGGCCTGTTAGCCTTGAACCGTCACTTCTCATGGCCTGTTAACCATCACAAGTCTCTTTACCCGTAGGCTTCATTCGTACTATACACGGGAATCAAACCTGCCAAGTAATTGTGCATACGTTTCAGAGGAGGTGCTCGAGTCTCATGAAACTACACCGTAAGATAAAATGGTTATGATTATTATACACACGCCTTGGCCTTTCATGCACGAGTGTTGCCACTTATGACAATTCACACTTCGACATTGTTTAGGGTAATACTCTTCACTCTACCTATTCCATATTTTATCATGCATACACTTCTAACAACAATTACACACCAGTAAACGATAAAAGTCGACAAAATGATACTATTCCCAAAATCCCGACATAATTAAATCGGCTAACAATCTTAAAACCATGTTAATAAGAAAATACAATTTGTTAGCTTTACAATGATATCAAGAATATTAAAAACGGATAACCGAGTCAAAAGTTATGGACACAACGGAAAATAGTATCGCGAGAAAACACAATTTTTCATCCTCCTAGCCGTACGCGTATTGCCTTGTGCCATATGCGTATTGCCAAGCTGGCTCGCCCAGCCATACGCGTATTGCTCAAGGTCATACGCGTATGAGTAGAGGATGATTTCCTTCAAAATTCCTTTCAAAATTTCCAATATGCGTACTACCATGACCGCTACGCGTAATGCCCAATACCGTACGCGTATCAATACGCAAATGGGCAGATGGCCGAGAAAATGGGACCCCAATACGCGTATTGCCCACATTTCTGCGCAGTCGTACGCGTATTGCCTTGACCAATACGTGTATTGCCTTGGGTGATACGCGTATGGGCAGCGTGAAACCCAGAATTTTCTGCATAATTTGGGTCTTTGAAATTGACCTATTTTCACTTCCAATTCACTTCTAAACACCAGAAATTTACCAGTTTGATACACAACAACACATATGTAACAAGTAGTAAGCATAAGAATCAATAAAACATGATTTTAGTGTAAAAATTCTCATTTCTAACAATGTCCAAACTAACTCTAAACTCAATAAAACCTTAATCTAAAGAGTCTAACTAGAACCCACCTGGATTACTAGATGAGGAGGTTTTAGCTGAGATGAAACGATGAAGATTGGTTGATGATTGATGACCTAGAGCTCTTGGGGAATTTCCTCTTCTTCCTCTTCCTTTTTCCTTCCTTTCTTTCTTTCCTTTTTCTCTAAGTTTCTAACTATTACCTATTAAGGAAATGAAAGGAAAATATTCATATTAACATTAATTGGTCATACCACTAATTATCCAAATTATCTCAAATGCACCGATTAATAAAATTCCAAGTTTAAATAATATTAAATCTAATCAATCCGAGTTCGCCAATTTACTCTAATTGTTTTATCCAATAATTGCTCAGAGTACCCCGGAACCCAGTTGATCATACTAATATTATCCAAAATGCTCACAAAATTATGGGGTATTACAGTCATGGATGAAAGGTTTGTCAGTAATATTAAGGTATTTTTCAATTATGTTGTTAGATTATTTTATTTTACAATTTATTATATTGTTGGATTATTTTATTTTACACTTTATTATATTGTTAAATCTTCCTATTTTATCAATTTAATATTGATTCAAGTCATTTATTGTGATTCATTGTAGTTGATAGGATGACCGATGACAAATAAAAGTACTATTAATATTTTATGGATTTAATTCTTTATGTAGAACAAGTTCAAGTAACTAAAAAGGAGAACGACAAAAGCATCAATTTTTATTTATTTTTGCCTTCTTTTTGTTTTTATTCATTGTATTGATAAAATTGTACTTTCACATAACTTATTTGGTGAACCTCATTTTTACTTTTTGATTTTAATTGAATTAAGGAATTTGAGTATTTGACATTTACATATTTTTTATAATTATTTCATTGAGAGTCATTGAAATGTTGATTTGTATAATAATAATAATAATAATAATAATAATAATAATAATAATTATTATTATTATTATTATTATTATTTATTTTATTTATTATTAATTATTGATGGTAGTAACCGGTGAATAATCAACCCACTAACTCTACTCATTTTTCTTACTTAAGTTACCTTAGCTTAAATTAAAATATCCACCAATTATTATTACTATTAATTAATTAATTAATTAATATTTATTTATAAAAACTATATTATTTATAGTTAATAATTAATAATTAAATAACATAATATTGCATTCCATTAAAATCACTCTAATATGACTATATGTGAAAGGCACCACATTCCAAGTTCAATAAAATATATTTATATAAAGTAATATAGTTATAAAGCAAGATAGTTTATTTTTCTAGACCCATAAACATATCTAACCTCATGCTTCTCTTTTATGATTTTATAGTATCAATATATAATTAAATATCAATTTTATGTTATACTTGCTATCCTAATTTTTTTTATTTTACTTAATATTTTTTAACATACTTTTATTTCTACTTTTTAACTACTCTTTTAAATAATCTTTTAGTAAGAAAATTATACTTTCACTATCATTAGGAGAGATAAATTCAACTAATTAATTGTGAGGGAGAGATAATGGTAATTGGGAGGGAGAGTATTGGAAGTGGGATATCAAAGTGGATTTAGGTGAAGCTTCGGAGATAGCTCGGGTTCAGCTGGAAGAATTGTATTTGATATTGGCTGATGTTTCCATTATTAAGAATACCAAGGATTCAATTAAATGGTTGCTGGAGAACAATTACTTTTATTCTGTTTCATCTGTTTATGATTTTTTGCAGGGGAAGATGGAAGAGAATACTGTAAAGATTGGAAGTGAAATGAAAGTGGCATTTAAGTTAACATGTCTAGCGCAAGTTCCGTTTAAGGTGAAAGTGTTTGGTTGGAGGATGCTTCATAGGCGAATACCAACGAGGGATAATTTGAGTAGGCGTGGAATTGTTACTAATAGGTTCGAGATGTCTTGCGCTTTTTGTTTTATTGATAGGGAGTCGTCTGAACATGTATTATTTCTGTGTAGTAAAGCTATTTTGGTGTGGAATTTTGCTTGTAAATGGTTGGGGATTCCGTGTATATTGGTAGGAAATATGGTCTATCATTTAACATGTTGGATACAGGGTTGTGTTGATAGAGGGTTGGTTGTTAGAATAACAGTAGGGTTATGGTTATCGATTTGTTGGATCCTTTGGTTATGCCGTAACAATATTATTTTTAGGGACGAATTTTGGGATTTAGATACGATTTCAAATCGTATTTTAATTTATACATGGTGGTGGATAGGTAGGAGTTATAATAGTCCCTATTTTCGTAATTATTTCACTTGGGTTAATTTTCCGAGTGATTTTTGTAGCCGGTGATATTTGATTAGGCTATAGTTGTATACGGGTTGGGGTACCCCTTTGCACTCCGGTTTATTCGAATATTTAGCTTATTAAAAAAAAACTAATTAATTGTGAGTTGAGTTTAACTTATTTCAAACATAATTTTTATTTATTTGTTGAATAGTATCACTGTTGTCACTTAACATCACATTATATATATAAAACAAAGCACATGGATGATTTTAGTTTTTTTAGTAATAATTATTTTCTTTTGCATATTTTTAATAGTTTTTTAATTTTAATTTAATCAATGGTTTGTTTATCTATATAAATAAAAAATTATTTATTTATAATAGTTGTTTACATTATTAATTTCTATTTTTAATTATTTATATGTCAAATATAATTATTTACTATCAATTATTCAAAAAAATATGTGCATTGCACGAGTTTACCGACTAGTTTTATTAAATCCTAATAATAGGATAGATTGAATGATTACTATTATAATAGTTGTTTACCTTGTTATTGAGTGCTCATAAATCATATCACATGTTGGCTTGATATCTTTAGATGTTGGCAGTGGAGGTGTTTGTATGTCGTTCGTCGGTGTCAGTTTGGTATTATGGTGGATACCTTTCTTTTCGCGTCAGACCGTGTGGGTGGCTTGGTAGGGGATTTTGGGTTAGATTCTTCTTTAGTTCTGGTGTGCTCTTACTGCAATATCTTTAGTTTAGTATTTTGGAGTGTTTGTTATTTATGGCTCCTGTCTTCTACAGTGGGCAATAGGCTTTACTGCTTCAATTTTGTTTAGGAGAATAACTGCTATAATTGGTGTGTGAACTAGTGTGTTATTTGAGCATTTCTTATGCCTATATTAATGGAATTTCTTTATTTTGCCTTTAATAAAAACTAAACAAGATCGTGTAGTCTTTAGTGTTGACCAAATAAAACTTTTTTTATCGTCCGTGTATGATTGTTAAATATCCTGTGACTTTTCATTGAAAGAATAAAAACACAATAAACCTTTAATTCCTTCGTCAATCTTCGTATGAGGCACTAGCTTAGAGAAATTGTCAATAAGTTCAACCTTAGAAGCCTGGGTTCGGACACATGCCCTATATTTATATATTAGTGTCCATTGTGTCTATCCTACGACCTACATATTTAGGTATTGAAGTAGAAAAAAAAATAGATAATTGTAAAATGTTGACCAAAATTATGAAGGAACTAAGAATATTTTTTAGAGTTAACATAATAAAAAAACTTTTATTACTGTAGCAATAGATGGAATGTCGGATTGACAAAGTGAACCATGAGAAACTTCCATGCCCAAAATTAGAGTTGGAGTTTTGGTTACAATTGGGATGGATGGAGAATGTTCAACCGCTAACAGATAATTCATCCAACAAGCTACAAGGGAATAAAAACATTCAATGGTTGGAAATGACATGGCTAATGGTAAGTTTCAAAGAAATCATAGTAAAAATAAATATACCTTATCATTGATCTTCAGTAAAATATTGGTCAGGTATTGGTCGTTTAGCCTAGAGGGTTCTACACACTGAATAATAATTCCAAAATCAACAAGATTCTTCTTCTTCCATGGACCTTCACATGTCAAAATTATTTTTTGTTCAGAACATTTAACAATTTCTTTAAACAATTACTTTAAATTGTTTAAAGCAATTATTAAATGTTCTTATTAAAAAATAATTCTAACATGTGACGGTCCATGGAAGAAGAAGAATCTTGTTGACTTTGGAATTGTTACTCAGTGTGTAGCACCCTCTAGGCTAAACGATTAATACCTGACCAATGTTTTACTGAAGATCAATGCTAAGGTATATTTATTTTTGCAATAATTTCTTTGAAACTTATCATTAGCCATGTCATTTCGTCCAACCATTGAATGTTTTTATTCCCTTGTAGCTTGGTGGGATTAATTATATGTTAGAGGTTGAACATTCTCCATCCATCCCAATTGTATCCAAAACTCCAACTCTAATTTTGGGCATGGATGTTTTTCATGGTTCACCTTGTCAATCCGACATTCCATCTATTTCTACAGTAATAAAAGTTTTTTATTGTGTTAACTCTAAAAAATATTCTTAGTTCCTTCATAATTTTGGGCAAAATTTTACAATTATCTATTTTTTTTTAATTTTTTTTCCTACTTCAATACCAAAATATGTTGGTCGTAGGCTCGACACAATGCCTAAATTGATCAGACCACTTCAATATTTTTACAAGTTGCACATAATTTTCTGAGATCATTATTGAATCATTAAGGAGAAATATTTAGGAAAATATCAAAATAAAAAAAAATAAAGTTAGGATTTTACTTGAATACCTTGTTACTGCAATTCTATCGCCTGCCTTTGGGATTGTAATCTTCCCCATTTTCGAACATTAGCTAAAAAATTAATATAGAACGTATTTTATACAAATATATAGAAGGAAAGATGATAGCAAATCAAGTGTCATCAGTAATAGCAAGTTATCTCTCAATTAAATAGACTTTCATTATTCAAAAAGTAAAACATTGATTTACTCTAAAACAAGTAAAACAATATATATAAAATAAGAGAAGATGCATTTAACTTATATTCACTACAGAGACAACAATAAATTGATATAAATTTCATTATGAAAATAAAGCAATACCAGCATCACTTACTCAACCCAATAATATTATAAAATTCATGTGAATCCCAACAATTGAGTGTTTTGTAAGGATAGACATAAATTCTACAAAATAACACTAAAAAAAAATACAAAGTAACAGTTATGTTTTTATAGTTTCTTATAAAAATAAGCCACCTTCATTCAAGAGTTACAAACTTACAGTGTTTGTGAACTATTACTATCAAAGACACAAAACAATTTCTTCTAAAGAGTAATTGCATATGTTTATTTCTTCAAAAAAAACCAAATAAAAGGATAGATTGCACAACAAGGAACAAAGCAATTGTTAAATGCCATAGAAAAATGTGAAAACTTGAGCATTTATAAGTTGTGTGTCTCTCACACAGGTGTTGCTCTAGAAAAACTTGTTTCCACAATGTTAAATGCCGTAACAGTGGTATCATGAGCAATTGCGGATAGACTCACACTTGAGGGGAAGTGTTTTAACAAGTGTGAGTAGTGTGGATAATAGTCCCACATTGGATAGAAATGTGGCCCTAACAACAATTACACATCCTACTAAATTATAATCCTAAAAGTTCTTCCACAAAAACTTCCCGCCAAAACTCTTCTATCAATTTATTCATTAATTATTTTCTTTTTTTAATAGTAATGACAAATTCTATTAATATTAATTAATTAACTAATAGAAAAACCAACCACTAACTAATTTAAATGAAACTTCTATCTAACTATCTATTAACCACGTAAAATTATTACCACACAACACAAGTAATCAATTAAACACTTAATAATTATTAATGCAATAATTATTGTTAGGTAATTAATTATTTTCCTCTAATTGATTTATCAATTAATTGCTAATTAAATTCAAGTTTTGTTTTCCATTAACTGACGTTGATACTTATCCCTTTATTACAATTTGCTTATAAAAAAAGGGAAATGCTAACAAGTGCCGCTGGGGCACTGGTTAAGAGATTTAAAAGGTAAGTTGAAAATCTTTTAATAAACTATAAATACATGTTTTTTCTAAAAATATGTATATTCAATGCATTGAAAACATAAATAATTAACTTTTTTTAAGAATCTTATGTGTATTTAATGAACTAAACATTTAAGATTTTCCTTATTTATAATTCTTAACCAGTGCCCCTAGTGTAATACCCCGTATTATTTAAATGCTCAATTGGATATCAGATGAGATCAGATGAGTATCTATGTGCTCTATTTTTGATTAATTGGATTTATGGAATCCTCTAAGTACTTTAAGTATTGACATTGGGGATCAATAGAGCAACTAGTGAACTCTGAAGATATCAATTATTTTATTAAAGAGATGGATTAATATTTATTAATTCAAGAAAGTAAATTTGGTAACTCTAATAATTGATCAATTGAGTTGAAACGATAAAATATCAATTGGAGATATTTTATTCTATTGGGTTATATTATATAATAATAGTATTATATATATATATATATATATATATATATATATATATATATATATATATATATATATATATATATATATATATATATATATATATATACTTGTTAGTAAGAAAAGAAAAAGAAAATGGAAGAAGAGAGAAAGAGAAGGAAGAGAAGGAAGAAGGGGAAAAGAGAAAGAGAGGTTGGATCATCACCATCTTCTTCAAACTCCTCTTCGGTTATCAGGTGGGTTCTAGTTAGATGCTTTAGTGGTAGAGTTGTTGAGTTAGAGTTATGGTTTTGGTTTTGCGAGAAAATGAGTAATTTTCCTAAATCAAAGAATCTAACGGATGAAACGCGATATAAATTGTGTTGTATGATCAATATATGTGTGGAATCATCTGTTGATAATTATTTTGATGTCCCAACATGTTTAGGTATGAGTTCCAATGGTTTTAGTATGAGAAAAATAGGGTTTTTAAGCTTCTGCAACAGGGTTAACCGGTTAACAGTATGGGTTAACCGATTAACCCATGGAAAAATGGTGTTTTACGTGAAAATTGAACTGGTTAACCGGTTAACCAAATGTGTTAACCGATTAACACTGTAACTTTTGGAAAAAATACTTTAAAAATCCATAACTTTTGATCCGTAACTCGGATTGAGGCACGGTAGGATGCGTTGGAAAGATATTTCAATGCTCTTTATGATAGTGGAATATAAACATATGTTTATGCCTTGGAGTGATAAGGAAAATATGAAAAAAGTAATGTATGTTTGAAAAGTGTGGTTTATGTTTCCACCAAAACTCAAGGATCGGGAATCCGATTGATACGAGTCCAAAGCCTTTGGAAAGATAATCCAATAAGGTAGTGAATGGTGATTTGAGACCATGATTTAACCAAGGATGTTTGGTAGAGGATAGTAGTGGCTTTTGTGCCTTAAAACGTGTATGAACTATAATGTGATTATGTTTGACATGTTATGCTATTATATGTGTTACTTGTAATATTTGTGTTATGCCATATCTATCTAATATTGTTGTTAGAATGAATGAGATAATACGCATGTTAAAATGAGTTAGGGAGAGTGAGGAAACTTTACCGCGAAAACAAATGGCATAGTTAAGATTGGTATAATTCTAGGTTGTGACTAGAATTGTGATAGGAAGTCTGAATGACAACGCTCGTGCAAGAGAGGCCGAGGCGTGTGTCCTATACGACATGGTATAGAAAGAGTGAAAGACCCTAGTATGGAACATGAGGGATTGCGATGAGAAATCGATACCTAAGTAACTGTGACCCGCGTTTTGATCCTCTTATGATGTATAACCGGGGAGGTTGCTTAGAAGATGGTATTATTGACCCGTGTTGAAGGACCCCTGCTGCGGGCTGACTGGGAAAAGTACTAGGTGTAGATAACCATGACCCGTGTTGAATAGCCCTTTGTGGATGGCCGGGAAAATTTATTTACCTTAGCATCCAAGACTCGTGTCGAAAACTCTTTGGAAGGGTTGGCCGAGAATGGTTGTCTACGAACTTAAGGATCCGTGACCCGTGTCCATAACCTCTTGTGTAGGCTGGCCGGGGAAAGATGCCTTGGTGTGTGTTACCGATTAGTGATAATATTTTGAGTTGTTGAACTCACGAACATGTTTCCATATAGGGTGAGCTTATGAAATTGTGAGAGTGTGAACTCAAGAGTCCTTTCCCCTTTCCCCGGACTTGAGTTAGGATTGTTAGAACCGGTTAAAGCCGAGAGAACCTATAAGATAGGTAACTCACTCCGATTTGATGTATCTCACCCCACTATAGTTGCTTTATTTCAGGTGTGGTTGCAGGTTTGATTTACAAGTGGAGCGATGCGTGGATGTTTAAAGAGTAGCCTAGTTAAGCTTATTTTTCCGCTGTGTAATCTTTTGTTGTATACAATTGAGGATATTGTATATTATTCTTAGATTTTTATTTTGGACTAGTTTCCATGCCTTGTGCCATATGTTATTTTTACGTTTTAGAAATGGACAAGTATGTGAACTATGTCAGTAGGCACTTTTGATGTGTCAGTACCAAATAAAACACTTGTATGGTATTATTCTAGATGAATATTATACAGGGCGTTACAGTTGGTATCAGAGCAGGTCGTATCCTCGACGTAGCCTTGAAACATCATAAGTAAATCTATTCCTGCCTCTTAAGTGTCTCTCGCCATCATGAAACTTAATATCATACTATGTAGTGTTGGGCCTGATCAACCTAATACTATGTATGTGATAGGTAGAATCATGGTTGAGCGACCACGATGACTCCGAAGTGCTGTTGGAACTGGTGCTGTGAGGGTAGGCTCAAGCCAAGAGTTAGTAGTATGGAGTTTTGGTCAGCTCAGTTGAAGGTTTAGTAGAAGTTATGCTTGGGTAGCATGGAATTAAGGAGTGGTGTGTTGCTCAAGAAATCCTTTGGAAGTTATGGAGTCTTAAGGTTAAGGATCTTTAGCGGACGAGTGGTTAAGGTGTCAAGGAATACGTAAAATCGCAAGTAGAGATGGATTGACCACTAGTGTGGATAAGGATTTCAAGTAATCTCATTCCATGGGAAAAAGAAAAGTTGTTTTGTGGAACGTGTGGCGTAAGGTCCGGAAGTGAGATAGTATTTGGTGCTTCAATTTTTAAGGTCGTTAAGGTATCTTGAATGGACGAGAGTACCTTAAGGAATGTGTTCGGAACAATATCTTCCGACTGGTTAAAAGTTGAGAGTTAAGGACGTTAGGCTTTTATGGGAACTTAAAGTAGTAGAGAAGTGTGTGAAGGAACACCAGGATGTGTCTACATGCTTCAAGTGAAACAAGTGTGAGCCGAAAGAAGTGTAAGAAATGAGTTGTGTATCTTCAGTTATGCGTGGAGATTAAGTTCAAGGTAATACATCAGGATTTCTTTTTTCGGTGAGAGATCAATTTAGAATTTGTTAAATTACCCAAGGAACCGTATGAGGTATTGTGTGGGAGAAAGAATAAGCCTCAGTTAGTAACGGAAAGTGTAGTGCTACGGACCGAAAGAAGTTTGTGTTGAGAAACAGAGTAAGTACCTTAAATTCATGGAAAATTTAGAGAGATGGGTTTTATGTTTGGACCTGCGAGGATTACAATGGAGAGAGAAGTAAAACGCTTTGTGGAAAACGGTATTAACAGTATGTTATGAGGAGGTGATAACGGAACTTATTTTGGACGACTGTGTGATGGAATTATTAAGATATTGCTAAGGCTAAAATTTAGAAAGTGTAATCACGAATGGTTCACCTGTGAGGAGCCTTTTAGTATGGCGTGAAATGAGAAAGTTACACTTTGGTATTGAAGGACGTGTAGTAGTAGCATTGTGGTCGCAAGTGTACGTGTTAGATTCTTATTCTTGAGACAAGTGTGAAGGGATGTACTTTATAGAACAGTGAGTATTGTATTTTAAGAAACAAGATTGTGGTAAAACAACGAGAAGCAAAATCAGGACTTATTACGGACTAAGTGTAAATCATGAAATGATTTATACCGGAAGGGTTTTGTAACTAGTTGATGAGAATTGTCGGTTGCGAATCTTCCATTAAGTACTTTGGTGTAAGTGGGATGTGTAATGGGTAGTGAAAGGTAAGAAATCCCGGTTAGTGTGTACGAAGTGATAGAAAGGTTCTTCAAGATGGTGCATTACCCCGATCTATTTTCAAGTATAGAGAAACTTCTGTACTTGTGAATGATTGGATTATTCGGAATCTACCTTTTGGTTGAACCAAGGACGTTGTTGTTTTAGTTCTCTCCAAGGAAATTCAAGTGAGAGAACAAAGTTGTATGCTTGATATGAGATGTCCATCATTTTGTGGTACCATATAATGGTTTTATGTTTGATTTTGCTTATGGACGAATCAAGTATGAGTTGTGGTTAAGACCCTAGAATGTCGTCATTATTGGCTTCCCGCTAGTGTCGTTGTATGAACAGAGAGTGAGTTGTCCCACTGAAGTTTTGTAGAGTGACCGCGTCAGAATTTGGAATTTTGCCTTGTTACTTGGTTGGAGTGTGTCATCTGCATGTTTTGATTTTGTCGGTTTTACCTTGAGTGGATCATGGCTAGTGAATGTTATATAAGTTAAAAAGCCACGAGTTGAGAATAATATTGTGGGTTAGAGCAAGCCGGATTGATGGTTCTGAATAGGGATGTTTTTTGAATTATGAGAAATTGTGTATTTTCAGTTCCTGCAGCGGTGTTAACCGATTAACACAATGGGGTTAACCGATTAACACTTGTATGGAAGGTGTTTTACGTTAAATTTTGAGAAGTTAACCGATTAGCTCCGATGGGTAATCGATTAACATGTGTGTAAATTGTGAAATCCCTTAGGAACCATCATCTGCGTTTCGTTACCTTATGTTGATCCGAGTGGAGAGTTTTGTGTGAATGTAAAACGGAATTCCAAGAAATGAAATACGTATTCGTGGTTGAAAATCAGAACTTATGGAAAGGTGTTACTTAGTCGACCATCTATTTAGATGACAAAGGAATTTGACTACAAGGAAGTAATCTTATGAACCGGATTGAGTATGAGAAAGTCTTAGGCGCATTGTTATTATTACTGTTGAGAACTTTAAGAACGAAGTCAGAGATTACTCACGAAGTATTGAATTGTAAAGATTGTTTTGGTATTTTAATTGTTGGTGTTAGTAAGGTATGAGCGGTTGGTCAGAGTTTAGTAACTGTTATCTTCCGTGAGTTCATGGTATGAGATTTAGACCGTGAAAGTGGTACCAGATGTGTGCAGTTGTGTGTTACCCAGGGGAGGAAATTTGAAAGTTATCTTTCTAAGTACGAGTAAGAATTTGACGTTCCGAAGTTAAGTAGGTGACTTAGAATCGCTTATCAAATGGAACGAATGAGAAAAGTGGATTCAGTTGAGAAACGTGGCATGTCCTTTGAGGGTGTGTGTGCGTGTGGATTGTTGTATGTGGATTGGTGAGTAGTATGGAAACTCACAACTTCGCTTTGAATGGTTTAAGTTTAATAAGGGGTAACTCGCATATGATTATAGTCCTATGTTGGTGTTACGTTGTTAGTGATTGATATCACGAATCAACAAGAAACATTGAGGGAATTAGAAATCGTAAGAAGAATTGATATGGAATGTGGTAACTAGAAACGAAAGTTGTTTAGGTATTTTGGATGTATTATTCGAGTATGGGTGAATTTCGGAGTTGTATAGGTTATGGTTGTAACAGTGTAACTCCGGTATCTTCACCGTCTGGAGAGTATTGGACCGATGTTAGGATATTGTGTGTTGGCGAGGAAATTGTTCTACTATAAGACGCCAGTAAGTTTCTTGTACCATTGGTTAGTAAGGATCCCAGTGGATAAGTGTATTTCTCCGTGGACAGTTAGCTAATTGACAGTGCTCGAGAATTCGTAGTGTTCTACGGTTAGAAGTTGAGTTGTACAGTGGAAGGTGATAGATGAAGAGTTCAGTCAGACTAATAAGGATTAGAATGATTGTTACTTGTAAGTGTGGAAGTAAGGAGATCTTGTTCTAAGTGTGTTACCTTTTGGTGTGACACGAAAGAAAGGAAATGTCAGATTTAATGAGTACCGTGTATAGTATCAGACCAAAGGGAACTGGTAAAGAAGACGTTTGGCTAATTGTGGAGTGATTTAGAACGTTGAAGGATTTATGGAGGAATAGTTGCCGGTAATTGTATGAAGTTAAGGAATCACCGCATTACCTCATGAGGATTTGATGAGTGGTTGTTATCCTGAACCAAGATAAGGTGTTACGGTTTGGTTGGTGACTCAGTAGAGGAATGTAGAATGGTACACTCCTTCCGAGGTAGGATGCGACCAAGTCTTTTTATGGAACAACAGATGAATTGAGGAAACGCAAAGTTAGAAATTAACTCGATATTGGAATAAGAGTATGAATAAGGACGTGAAGTTTGATAATTCGTGAAATTTAGAATTTGGTCTGCGAAATCAAGTTGGATTATGGATACGTCAGAAATTGTAACGGAAGTAAAGTTAAGAATGGATCTAAGACAATGATACAAGTTGAGGTTATTGTGGAATAGAGGAAATTCGGGGGCGAATTTCAATTTAAGGGGGGGAGAGTGTAATACCCCGTATTATTTAAATGCTCAATTGGATATCAGATGAGTATCTATGTGCTCTATCTTTGATTAATTGGATTTATGGAATCCTCTAAGTACTTTAAGTATTGACATTGGGGATCAATAGAGCAACTAGTGAACTCTGAAGAGATCAATTATTTTATTAAAGAGACAGATTAATATTTATTAATTCAAGAAAGTAAATTTGGTAACTGTAATAATTGATCAATTGAGTTGAAACGATAAAATATCAATTGGAGATATTTTACTCTATTGGGTTATACTATATAATAATAATATTATATATATATATATATATATATATATATATATATATATACTTGTTAGTAAGAAAAGAAAATGAAAATGGAAGAAGAGAGAAAGAGAAGGAAGAGAAGGAAGAAGGGGAAAAGAGAAAGAGAGGTTGGATCATCATCATCTTCTTCAAACTCCTCTTCGGTTATTAGGTGGGTTCTAGTTAGATGCTTTAGTGGTAGAGTTGTTGAGTTAGAGTTAGGTTTTTGGTTTTGCGAGAAAATGAGTAATTTTGCTAAATCAAAGAATCTAACGGATGAAACGCGATATAAATTGTGTAGTATGATCAATATATGTGTGGAATCATCTGTTGATAATTGTTTTGATGTCCCAACATGTTTAGGTATGAGTTCCAATGGTTTTAGTATGAGAAAAATAGGGTTCTTGAGCTTCTGCAACAGGGTTAACCGGTTAACGGCATAGGTTAACCGATTAACCCATGGAAAAATGGTGTTTTACGTGAAAATTGAACTGGTTAACCGGTTAACCAAATGTGTTAACCGATTAACACTGTAACTTTTGGAAAAAATACTTTAAAAATCCATAACTTTTGATCCGTAACTCGGATTGAGGCACGGTAGGATGCGTTGGAAAGATATTTCAATGCTCTTTATGATAGTGGAATATAAACATATGTTCATGCCTTGGAGTGATAAGGAAAATATGGAAAAAGTAATGTATGTGTGAAAAGTGTGGTTTATGTTTCCACCAAAACTCAAGGATCGGGAATCCGATTGATACGAGTCCAAAGCCTTTGGAAAGATAATCCAATAAGGTAGTGAATGGTGATGTGAGACCATGATTTAACCAAGGATGCTTGGTAGAGGATAGTAGTGGCTTGTGTGCCTTAAAACGTGTATGAACTATAATGTGATTATGTTTGACATGTTATGCTATTATATGTGTTACTTGTAATATTTGTGTTATGCCATATCTATCTAATATTGTTATTAGAATGAATGAGATAATACACATGTTAAAATGAGTTTGGGAGAGTGAGGAAACTTTACCACGAAAACAAATGGCATAGTTAAGATTGGTATAATTCTAGGTTGTGACTAGAATTGTGATAGAAACTCTGAATGACAACGCTCGTGCAGGAGAGGCTGAGATGTGTGTTCTGTACGACATGGTATAGAAAGAGTGAAAGACCCTAGTATGGAACATGAGGGATTGCGATGAGAAATCGATACCTAAGTAACTGTGTCCCGCGTTTTGATCCTCTTATGATGGATAACCAGGGAGGTTGCTTAGAAGATGGTATTATTGACCCGTGTTGAAGGGCCCCTGGTGGGGGCTGACCGGGAAAAGTACTATGTGTAGATAACCGTGACCCGTGTTGGATAGCCTTTGGTGGATGGCCGGGGAAATTTATTTACCTTAGCATCCAAGACTCGTGTCGAAAACTCTTTGGAAGGGTTGGCTGAGAATGGTTGTCTACAAACTTAAGGATCCGTGACCCGTGTCCATAACCTCTTGTGTAGGCTGGCCGGGGAAAGATGCCTTGGTGTGTGTTACCAATTAGTGATAATATTTTGAGTTGTTGAACTCATGAACATGTTTCCATATAGGGTGAGTTTATGAAATTGTGAGAGTGTGAACTCAAGAGTCCTTTCCCCTTTCCCCGGACTTGAGTTAGGATTGTTAGAACCGGTTAAAGGCGAGAGACCTATTAGATAGGGAACTCACTCAAATTTAATGTATCTCACCCCACTATAGTTGCTTTATTTCAGGTGTGGTTGCAGGTTTGATTTACAAGTGGAGCGATGCGTGGATGTTTCAAGAGAAGCCTAGTTAAGCTTATTTTTCCGTTGTGTAATCTTTTGTTGTATACAATTAAGGATATTGTATATTATTCTTAGATTTTTATTTTGGACTAGTTTCCATGCCTTGTACCATATGTTGTTTTTACGTTTTAGAAATGGACAAGTATGTGAACTATGTCAGTAGGCACTTTTGATGTGTCAGTACCAAATAAAACACTTGTATGGTATTATTCTAGATGAATATTATACAGGGCGTTACACCTAGGGTACTGGTTAGCATGACCCTAAAAAAAAACTAATAAATAACCACTAACTACATTAATTAAAACTTGAACTCAAAACTTGGGAGTTAACATTTTTTTTATAATCCTAGAAGTTCTTCCACAAAAACTTCCACGCCAAAACTCTTCTATCAATTCTAGGGGTGGCAAAACAGGCCCGGCCCGTTGGGCATGCTCGTTTTACCCGCACTTTAGTGAGGGGTGGGCTAAGGATTTAGGCCTTCACCCTCTAATGTGTCCGCCCCGCCCCGCCCCGTTTTCTTCGCGTGCTTTTGCGGGCACGGGCATTTACATAAAATTTTGTATTTTTAGTTGGAATACACTGTCAGTGTAAAATTACTTTACACTGTCATCCAATTAGAATTAGTTATTTTGACACATGAGAAGAGAGAAACAAGGAAGAAGTGATTATTAAAATGATTTATTTATAATGTAATTTGTTTTATTTTTAATTTCATAAATATGTGTCAAAATAATTAATTCTAATTGGATGACCATGTAAAGTAGTTTTACACTGACAGTGTATTCAAATTAATCTCATAATAATAATAATAATAATAATAAATTATATTAATATTAATTAATTAACTAATAGAAAAACCAAACACAAACTCATTTAAATGAAACTTCTATCTAACTACCTACTAACCACATAATCATACTAAATTACAATTCTATAATGTCTTCCTCAAATTTTCCCTCCAAAATCTTTAAGGTTAAAATTGATATTTTAATTCCACCCACATATCTTCCCCATCATCGTCACTTTATATTTATATGTGAAACATGAAAGCAATTTTATATTATACTCCTCTCACCATGAAAATATAATTTTCTTACATCTCAATCAATTCTATATTACCCTCTTCCTCATTATGTAATTATCATTTCTTTACATGTTTGATGTGCTTTTCGTTTATAAGATGGCAATGTATAAATGAATATATTTTTCAAAATTATGTTGACTATCTATTAACTTTCTTTTCTTTGATATTGTCTGCAATGTTCGTATGCATTTGGATACACTTGAAGATTTTGATGTCATGGATGAAAGGTTTGTCAGTAAAATTAAGGTATTTTTCAATTATGTTGTTAGATTATTTTATTTTACAATTTATTATATTGTTGGATTATTTTATTTTACAATTTATTATATTGTTAAATCTTCCTATTTTATCAATTTAATATTAATTCAAATCATTTATTGTTACTCATTGTATTTGATAGGATGACTGATGACTAATAAAACTACTATTAATATTTTATGGATTTAATTCTTTATGTAGAACAAGTCCAAGTAACTAAAAAGGAGAACGACAAAAGCATCAATTTTTATTTATTTTTGCCTTCTATTTGTTTTTATTCATTGTATTGATAAATTTGTACTTTTACATAACTTATTTGGTGAACCTCATTTTTACTTTTTAATTTTAATTGAATTAAGGAATTTGAGTATTTGACATTTACATATTTTTTAAAATTATTTGTTTAAGAGTCATTGAAATATTGATTTATATAATAATAATAATAATAATAATAATAATAATAATAATAATAATAATAATTATTATTATTATTATTATTATTATTATTATTATTATTTATTTCATTTATTATTAATTATTGATGGTAGTAACCGGTGAATAATCAACCCACTAACTCTACTAATTTTCCTTACTTAAGTTACCTTAGCTTAAATAAAAATATCCACCAATTATTATTACTATTAATTAATTAATTAATTAATTAATTAATATTTATTTATAAAAACTATATTATTTATAGTTAATAAATAATAATTAAATAACATAAGATTGCATTCCATTAAAATCACTCTAATATAACTATATGTGAAAGGCATCACATTCCAAGTTCAATAAAATATATTTATATAAAGTAACATAGTTATAAAGCAAGATAGTTTATTTTTCTAGACCCATAAACATATCTAACCTCATGCTTCTCTTTTATGATTTTATAGTATCAATATTTAATTAAATACCAATTTTATGTTATACTTGCTATCCTAATTTTTTTTATTTTAATTAATATTTTTTAACATACTTTTATTTCTACATTTTAACTACTCCCTTAAATAATCTTTTAGTAAGAAAATTATACTTTCACTATCATTAGGAGAGATCAATTCAACTAATTAGTTGTGAGTTGAGTTTAACTTATTTTAAGCAAAATTTTTATTTATTTTTTGAATAGTATCACTGTCGTCACTTAACATCACATTATATATATAAAACAAAGCACATGGATGATTTTAGTTTTTTAAGTATTAATTATTTTCTTTTGCATATTTTTTATAGTTTTTTAATTTTAATTTAATCAATGGTTTGTTTATATATATAAACAAAAAATTATTTATTTATAATAGTTGTTTACATTATTAATTTTTATTTTTAATTATTTATATGCCAAATATAATTATTTACTATCAATTATTCAAATAAATCCGTACATTGTACGGGTTTACCGACTAGTTTTCTTAAATCCTAATAATAGGATAGATTGAACGATTACTATTATAATAGTTGTTTACCTTGTTATTGAGTGCTCATAATATAACATGTTGGCTTGATATCTTTAGATGTTGGCAGTGGAGGTGTTTGTATGTCGTTCGTCGGTGTCAGTTTGGTATTATGGTGGATACCTTTCTTTTCGTCTCAGACCGTGTGGGTGGCTTGATAGAGGATTTTGGGTTAGATCCTTCTTTAGTTCTGGTATGCTCTTCCTGCAATATCTTTAGTTGAGTATTTTGGAGTGTTTGTTATTTATGGCTCCTGTCTTCTACAGTGGGCAATAGGCTTTACTACTTCAATTTTGTTTAGGAGAATAACTGCTTATAATTGGTGTGTGAACTAGTGTGTTATTTGAGCATTTCTTATGCCTATATTAATGGAATTTCTTTATTTAGCCTTTAAAAAAAACTAAACAAGATCGTGTAGTCTTTAGTGTTGACCAAATAAAAGTTTTTTAGGTTCGTGTATGATTGTTAAATATCCACGTGTCTTTTCAATTCTCCTGTTGCCGGTGGCTCTTAATGTTAGTAATATCATGTGACTAATAATGTTAGTAATGCTGTATAAATGAAATGCTTAGTCCGCCTCTTGGCGAGTTTTTAAATATTCTGCAAGTCAATTGTTTTGAGTTACAAAAACATAATTTCCTTCTTTTTTTTTTTCAACAAGTTGGTATTATAGTTTTGTTTGATACACTCAAAAATCTTTGCTCAACTTCGATGTTTAAAGAAGTGCAATCTACACAAATTGTAAGCAATTTTCCCCTTAAAAGTATACAGCTCATCTCTCTTTTTCTTTTTTTTTGGTTCTACTATGTTTCCCACATATTAATTTTTTTATATTAAGTTAACTAAACTTTATAAAATCAATTTATAAAAGGAGAATTGTCTTTTTATAAACTCCAGAGATTTTAGCATTATTTTATGCAGCACATGAAGTTTTTTTAATAGTAAATTTGTTATTGAAATTGTAAGTATCTTTTTTTATAATTTCATTAATAGGAGATTTAGGGCATTTCAAAACCAACGAACTACAACCAATAATCCTACATAAAGATTACAAAAAATCGTAGGGGAATTTGTGCCACTCGTACAAGCTACATTTCTTGCTATCATTTCTATCTCTTTCATATTTCCTTTAGATTTTGAGTACAGGAATGAGCTCTCAGACGAAATGTGACAGATCGAGCATGAACGGGGACAACAGATCGACCATGAAGAAGAGGTCAGAGTATTGAAGAGGTATCTTTCATTGTTTAAGGTGATTAGTTATTTGACCCCTTCATTTTTTATTTTCAGACATGGATGTATCTTGCTGTTCTGGTTTTACTGATTTTGAATTTGATATTTCAAATGTAAGCCATTCCCAACATTGTTGTTCATACATTTTTTTAAGTCTCTGATTTACATGGTTAATCAATGGTTCTTCAATGAATTTAACTCTGTTTTTGTGTGAAGAGCTTAGAAATCCAGTGGTAATGACTTTAACTCTGTTTTTGTGTGAAGAGCTCAGATCGCTTCTTGTATGAATAGCTCTTGTGAAGGTTCTTGTGTGAAGAGCTTAGAAATCCAGTGGTAATCTTTAACTTCTCAATTTATCGAGCATACTTAAGACTATTATTATGCTAAATCACATGTTTTCATGGCTGCAATTTCAAATTAATGGCAACCAATTTGGTGTTACTCCAAGTCAGGACAATGATACCCTCTATTTAGAAACAGTTTGACCGACTTCATTTTTATCTTTTGTTATTTTATAGAAATAGGTTCATTGATAATGTTTATGTTGTAAGCGCATAATTAAATTGCTTATCAAAACAAGACCAAAGTGTGTTTGGATTTCAGTTTGGAAATACTCAACCTCGTGCTTGACGGAATCCGTCTTCCTTGGTTGATTGGGTCAAGAGTAAGTTGGACCTCTTTCAAGCTGAAATTGAAACATACTTAGTCATGTTAGGATATTTGGCTTAATTTGAAGCTTATAGCATAAGCACTTATATGAATAAGCTATTTCTATAACACATGATAAATTAAAGTCAAACTGTTTTCTTGTAACCAATCCTGGAAAGCTTATGGAAATAAGTTGAAAACAAATCATCAACATATCAGAAGTTGTTTTATTAGTTCTAACAATGTCATAAGTGCTTTTAAACTCAAATAAGCCTATTGAAACAAGTCCTAATAAATGTGTGCATTGAAGCTGACTCTTTGGAATTGTATTTACCTTACCTTAACATTCCACTGCAGATGAGGAAGATGTGATTTTTCAAGGAGTCAACAAGTACCGTTCATCATTAAACTTGACTTCTCTAACAAAGAATGACAATGCTAATTGTTTTGCTGAAGAATTAGCTGACCAGTTCAAGAGTCAACCCTTACCACAGGTGCCAACACAGTGCCAGGTACTAAAACTAACCTCTTCATCCATCCGGACCTTTTAGCAATATGCCACTTAAATATTTCTGAGACAAGGGATGGATCTATGATGCTTTTTTTTTGCTGTAAATGATTTCTGTCAGAATTATAAGTACATGGATAAATTATCAATGGTATGTTGATAGTTTCTGCAATTGTATTTGATTAAATTACTAGAAAACGTTTTGTTGTTGTTGCTGCCTAATAATTTGGGAATGTTGTAGTTGCTGAAGGCTAGATGATAGAGACGATTGTGTTGTCGAAGGCTGCATACCAGATGATGTTTGCATAACAGATTGTTGAGAGGTATTCAACTGATTTGATTGCAGAAGATTCTTCTGTTGTTGTTGTTGCTGCTGCATCTGAGACATCTTATGCTTCATAACCTGTTGCTGCTGCCTGTAAAGAATATGTTGATTCTGTGGTTGTTGTTGTTGCTGTGGGGAACAACTTGATGCCTACCTAGCTAAATCATCTATGGTATGTTGATAGTTTCTGCAATTGTATATGATTAAATTATTAGAAATTTTTTGGTCTGTGAATGTAAATTTAACACATAAATCTTTAGGACGGGGCATATTCCATAATGTGTTTTATTAAAATGATGCATTTCCTTTGTTCTTCCACTACTTGCACTTGCAGGTCTTCAACATAGATGAAAGCTAACTGTTGTGCAACCTAGGGAGAACACAACTAACATATATCTTAGACACCGTATTATTAATTTTGTGGATATTTTGATATGTTATTTGAGACAGTGAAATCCTGGAAATCTTTTCTCTGATGCATCCTGGAAACCTAACTGTTATTGCATATCTGTTTTTCTTTCTCTGATTTTGTTCCTCTTTATAAGGTCAATCTAAGTTCCAAATGTAGTTTAAAAAAAAACTCTTTATTTGTAATAGTATTTAGTGTCATAAACATATGCTTTTTTGACAAAACATTTGTTGTCTAAATTGTATTGCTTCAGTTGTGCGATGGAGTTAAACCATCTTAAATATTTCTCCCTTTGTTCTTTGGATTGAACCTACCTTCAAGTGGAAATTTTGATATATCTTTTGATATTCTGTGAGATATTTCCTATTTTCAACATATATCTTTATTGTATCAAAATCATACTTTGTCTTTTGATGATTCAAGATTCAAACTTTGTCAGTATAGCTAGAAATACCTTCATGCTTCAGGTTGGTGCTTATAGTTTGATCCTGCTAGGTGTTTAATGTTAGTTGCCTAATTCTAGATGATCAAGATTAATTTTTGGTGTTTTCACTGTTACATTTTTTACCACTAAGATGATACACTTTATTATGTAGCAGCCGTCCATTTTGAGCTTGGACTAAGTCTTGTATCTTTCGTACTGTATTGAAAGCTAATCCAAGTTTTGATGAACCTCCCTGGCTTTCTCTATCAGATGAGTCAAAGGATTTTGTTAAGAGATTGCTTAATAAAGATCCACAGAAAAAAATGAGTGCATCACAAGCATTAAGTGAGTTTCTCAGCTATAATTTTAGGCTCTCATTCTTATTTTTCTAATTTGTTACTCACAATTGTGTAATTAAGAGAATATATGCCATCTTTTTTCGTGTTTGCATATACAAAACTTTAAACTATATGCCATCTTTTTCTAATCTAAATAATCAGTTTATAGTTAATTTAAAGTTTATTTTTATTGATTATAATTATTATAATAAGTTGGTGGTAGGAGTGCTAAAGTGAACTTTCCAGAAGTGCCTAAAGGATGTGAAAGGTTAGTAATGAAAAAAAAATAGAAGCAGCTACCAGAATCTATGCTGAAAAGTTTTTTATCAAAGTTTTGCTTGCAGAATCAATGCTGAAAAGTTATTGATCAAAGTTTTTCCTGCAAAATACACATCATTTAGTTTTTCTTTTCTCTAAACTATATTATATGTCAAACTGACTCACACTAGATTTTCAGATAGTTGTGAAATGTATACATATAAAGGTTTATATCAATTATATGGTTTGTAATTGTGAAGAAAAATATTCCAAAATTTGATGGGCTAAGATTTATTCAAATCAAGATTTATTTAAATAAACCTTATTTGGAGGGTGTAAACTGGTGTTGAAATGGATGCAAAAGGATTTTTGTGTATAACTCTACTTAATATTGGAGTTAAGTGTGTATTTCACCCTTATAAAATAATAGCCTTCTAAATTTTATCTTTGATTAATTTATTTTTTCAGTTGTTTTGCAGATATATGTAAAACAAGTCTCTAAAAAATATAGTTTAAAATTCAATTTTTTAGCTATAAATTTTTACATTTATCTTAGACTTTTAAAAGGTTTTGATTTTGTAAGAATGAAAGAAAAATTCTTAATCTCAACTTCTAAAATATGTATAAAAATAGTATTACATGACATTTATTTTAAAATTGAAGAGAATGTATGTTATTAAAATTTTATTAATATTATAGTATTTTTGAAATAATAGTTATTTTAAAATAAATACAAATGGGTTCAATGATCTTACCAAGTGTGTAGAGAAGAATTTATATCGGTTGTTACATTTACAAAGATTATGAAATATCAACATTAAAATTCAATAAAAATGAGTAAGATGAAAAGATGTACTTTTTTGCAAAAAACTTTATTGATATAAAAAGAAGAGATTTTAGTGAATTTTAATTTTATTCCAATATGTATTCATATGTGATTGGAACAGTTCATAAAATCGGACATAACATAACCCGTTAAATCTAAACTATATATATATATATATATATATATATATTCAAAATCTAAGACCAATTCTAATTATCAACATACATAAATATAGGAACCATTGTTTCAAAAACTCAAACGACATTCATCGAAGGGAGGAATTTACTTGATGGAGTCTTGTCCTTGAACGAAGTTATCGATTTTGCAAAAAGATCCAAGAAAGAATTATTACTTCTTAAGGTTGATTTCGCCAAAGCTTACGACTGTATGGAGTGGCAATACTTGCGTGATGTAATGAAAATAATGGGCTTTGGAGAAAAATGGTTGACATTGATGGACGATGGAGTTTTCAACAGTTTCACTTCTGTTTTGGTCAATGGGAGTCCTACTAAGTACTTTGCTGTCAATAGAGGACTCAAACAAGGAGATCCGTTGGCTCATTTCCTTTTCACAATCGCAGCAGAAGGCCTGGTAGTGCTTATGGATAGAGAAGTAAACAGAAGAATATACTCTGGTTTTAGAATGGCTCAGGATGTGGACATTCACCTCCTTCAATACGCAGATGACTCTATCTTGGTGGGAGATGGATCGTGGAAAAATCTAATTGCAATAAGGCTGTTTTGAAGGGATTCCCCTTGGTTTCCGGTCAAGATATAAATTTCAGCAAATGTTTTCTCTTTGGGATTGGTATGGAAGATTCGAAGCTTAGGGCTGCCGAAAATTTTTTGTCTTGTAAAGTTTCAGTATGTCCGTTTAAGTTTCTGGGTATTCTCATCGGTGGAAATCATAGATTAATCTCTTTTTGGAAACCATTGATCGATAAAGTACGCTAAAGATTGAACACGTGGAAAGGCCGGTTTCTGTCGATTGGAGGAAAAGTTACCCTTATTAATTCAGTGTTAGAAAACCTCCCCATACATTACATGTCTTTTTACAAACTTCCTAGTCGGGTTACAAGAATTCTTACTTCCATTCAAAAAAGGTTCTTATGGAACGGTTCAACGATTAAAAAAGGAAACTCATGGGTTTGGTGGGATGTGATCTGTAAAACTAAAGAAGAAGAAGGACTAGGGGTGAAAGACATTAAGATATTCAATATAGCTCTGATGTTTAAATGGATTTGGAAAATATTATTGCAGGATGAGTTTTTGTGGAAAGGAATACTAAATCACAGATATCCTAATCCGGAACTTGCTTTTCATCATGGTCTGCTTCCTAAGTATCTTGTTCCTCCATCACTTTGGTGGAGGGATTTGATTAACGTTTCAATCTTTTGTGCCAATAACAGGTTCGCACATTTAGTGTCTTATACAATTGGAGACGGCGTTAAGGCATCCTTCTGGCTAGCGTGTTGGGTTGGTTCCGATACGTTGGCATCTTCTTTTCCTGAAATCTGGAATAGTGTGGTAAATAAGAAGGGTAAGATTGTGGACTATGGATTACGTGTTGCCGGCTACTGGCGTTGGAACATAGACTTGATGCTTCAGAAGTGTCCTGAAGATCACGAGTGGTATGCTGATGCCCTTCAGTCCGTGCTACAGGGTGTCGAAGTGAACGAAGATGCTTCAGACAATATTGTCTAGCAGCATGATAGCAGCGGTACCTTTAATGTCTCATCTTTATATAGTTTGCTGCAGAATAAAGAAGGAGAACACAGTTGGAATTGTGGGGAAAATCTGAAGTCAACATTCAAGTTAATATGGTTAGCACATACTCCTCATAAAGTCAATGTTTTTGGTTGGAGATTGTTACACAACAAAATCCCTACCTGTCACAATCTCAAACGCAGAGGTATTATAACTGATGAATAAGACATGGTGTGTCCTTTTTGCTTTCTAGATGAAGAAAAGTCTGAACATTTATTTTTCCACTGTTATAAATCAGTGTTGGTTTGGAAGTATATGTTTAGGTGGGTAGGTATTGAGGAACTTTATTTTGGAGATATTTTGAACTACTTATCAGGTTGGATGGAAGGATGTGTGAAGAAGAAGATTAATGTTATGAATGCGATTGGACTGTGGCTTATTATTTGTTGGGTAATTTGGTTGTCTAGAAATAACATAATGTTTAGGGACGAGTTTTGGGAGTTGGATACTATTACTAATCGACAGTTTTTTTGGTGGTGGATAGGAAAGAAACATTAAAACGCATCTAATTGTAATTACTACGCTTGGGTTAATGCTCCTTGTGATTTTTTGTAGGCCCTGATTTTAGAAGTGATCTTTTTGTATATGGTTTTGGATACACCTAGTATCCTATTTACTTAATCATCTTTTGCTTATTAAAAAAAACATACATAAATATTACTCTTAATATGTATTTGAATATAATTCAAATATTAATATGTGTCATACTTTTTTTCATACCCGTGCGGACGCACTGGTTTTCATATCCATATGCATTTCAGTACAATTGTAAAGTACAAAATTATTTCTAATCTGTTTATTTGTAAAAAGTTTGTATATTCTAAAATGATTATTCAAATCCTCACAGGTCACTACCATAACAATACCTATTTATTTTTAAGTATTTATTTTCAAATTTACACATCCATTTAAATATATTTTATATCATTTTAAATAAATTAATCCGTGCGGATGCACATGTATGTTGGATCATTACTATAGCCAAATAACTATTTTTGAGATGATTACTCTTGATATTTTTTTAATTCAAAATTTATAAATTATTGTTAATACATGTAAAGATGTATTAAAAAAGAGCCACAAACATTTATATTTTTTATCGAATGATTTAAGCTAAGAATCTACTTATCCGTGCGGACGCACGGGTCTTCTACTAGTTTTTTTAATAGTAAATTTGTTATTGAAATTGTAAGTCTTTTTTTGAAAACAAATTCATTAATAGGAGATTAAGGACATCTCAAAACCAACAAACTACAACCAACAACCCTACATAAAGATTACAAAAAATCGTAGGGGAATTTGTGCCACACGTACAAGCTACACTTCTTGCTCTCATTTTTACCTAAAATCAACCAATTCCAAGAGTAAACAATAATAGCATTAACTATATCTTCTACATTACAAATTTCGTCTCTAAACAAAATATTATTTCTAGTCCTCCAAATACTCCAACAGGTGATAAACCAAATTGAATTTGTCTTTCCCTCTTTTCCACGACCTTTAAGACGCTGAACCATTCCTTCGCGTAAAGCCTACAATAAGTTTCCAAAATTCTTCCTATGTCCACCCCACTCACAAATCTTACTCCAAACCCTCAAAGATTTATGTCAAGAGAAGAATAAGTGAGAGGAGTCTTCAATCTCTTGGAAACATAGCACACAAACCTTGTCATGGTCATTCTCTATAATGTGTTTAACCGCTAAATTCGACCGCGTAGGTAACCTATCTATCACCAACCTCCAAGCGAAAACTTGGACCTTTAAAGGGATAAAAGTACTCCAGAAAAGATTAAGCAAATCTACGGATTGTTCGTAAAGCAAGTTCAAGTATTCGAAAGAGTTTGGGAAGGAGTAGCAAGAAATTACTGAAAAGACTTTTGAACGGTCGAAAGACCACTCCCAAGCGTCCTTTACATCCTGCTGAATTTGCACCTCTTCCAGAATCTTCCTGCAATCGTCCAGTTCCGGCTGAAGCTGCTGATCCTCACCTTCCAGGAATTCCCTGAATTTCCAGCTCCAATGACCAGCTTCCCAATCCCCCATCTCACATACTGAGCATAGGGTCTTCCTGCATGCTTGGAATAGTGACGGGAATCTGCATTTCAAAGCAGAATTTCCCAGCCAAGTGGCTTGCCAAAATGTCGTATCTACGCCGTCACCAACCTTACCTACCAGAAGATTACTGAACCTGTCAAATTCCTCTGAAACAGAAGTGGACATTATGTCTTTCATCCACAATGAATCAGTTTTCGAACTTCCAACTTCCATGAAAGTTTGAACTTTCATACTCAAGTTTTCGTATCTTTTTTCAAGCAATGGCCTCCAAATTTCATTACCGTCACAGAAGAATTTCCAGAGCCATTTAGCGAGAAGGGCCCTGTTAAAGCAACCAACGCCACTACAACATTTGTTGTCTCTGGCAACATTTTTTTAGGTAACATGTAAAAATTGTTGCCTAAAATTCGTATAGGCAACAATTTATGGTTGTTGACAAAAATATATTAGCAACCCTTGATGTAATGCCCTGTATAATATTTGTCTAGAATAACACAATACAAGCATTTTATTTGGTACTGACACCATCATAAGTGCCTAATGGTGTAATTCACATTCATGACCATTTCTAAGACATAACACAATCTATGGTACAAGCTATGGAAACTAGCAAAAAAAAAATATAAAATCTAAGAATAATATACAATATCCTCAATTGTATACAACAAATACACAGCGGAATAAGCTCAACTAAGCTTCTCTTGAAACATCCTAGCATAGCTCCACTTGTAAATCAAACTTATACTCAAAACCTAAAAATAATCAACAATAGTGGGGTGAGATACATCAAATCATAGTGAGTTCCCTATCCTATGGGTTCTCTCGGATTTACAAGGTTCTAACCAATCCTAACTCAAGTCAAGGGGAAGGGAAAATACTTTGAGTTCACAATCTCACACTATATGGAAACATGTCATGAGTTCATCAACTCACAATATCAATAATCGGTAACCACACCAAGCCATCCTTTTTTCCCCTCCGCTTATACGTCTAGATGTCGACCCAAATCATGGATCCTGGTAACCTACTTGACATACGAATGGATTAGGGTTTTACGGGCCATTAACCGTTATGAACCGTCACTTCACACGGGCCATTAACTGTCACAAGCATACGCTCCCAGAGCGCCATTCGTACTGCACACAGGAATCAAACCTGCCAAGTAGTTGTGCACATGTTTTAGAGGAGCTCGAGACCCATGAAACGCACTCACAAGATAACCAGTTACGATTATGTGATCTCACACACAACGTGATTGTATTCAACAATCACAAGGCCACAATGCCTTAAGGCCACAAAAGCCTTTCACAAAGAACACAAGGTTCGAACATATGTCCCATACTAGTGTTTCACTCTCTCCTAGACCAATCTCGTCACGGATGCATCTTCCTACATCAGGTGCCTGAGCCTTGCCATCTAGGTTATCTATTCTAGGCCAGAACTCGCCAATGAATGCACGAGCGTTGCCATCCAGAGTTTCTATCACAATTCTAATCACAACCTAGAATTATACCATTTTGTTTTGGGGTAAAGTTTCCTCACTCTTCCTAATTCATATTTTAGCATGCATATTCCCTTAATCATGTTTCACAACAATTAGATAGACATGGTATCACATAATTGACATATAACAATATCAAACACAAAACAACACATAAAAGCATAACAAGTCACTACTATCCCCTACCAAGCATCCTTGGCTAAATCATGGTCTCACATACCATTTAATAGCACATTGGATCTTCTTTCCAATGCCTCAAGTCCCATATCAATCGGCTTCCCGATTCATGAATTTTGGTGGAAACGGGGACTACAATATTCACACATACATTACTTTCCCATATTTTTCTTATCAACCCATAGCATATAACAATGTTTCTACCTCACCATCACAAGGAGCATTGAAATAGCTTTCCAACGCTTCGAACGGGGACCAAAACGGACTTACGGTTCAAAAGTTCTGAAGAAAACAAAATCAGACATTTTGGGAAAATTCTGTGACCATGAGCCGACGCATGGTTCTATGAGTCAACACATAATCCTGGAGGTTTCGCCCGAGTCAGCGCACGGTGACCATTAGTCGACGCATGGTTGCAGGGGTTGGCGCATAGTTGCATATTTTGCTAAAAAATTCAGTTTTCGACCGTTAAATGCCTTCCGGACCTCCGATTTCTATTTCGTAAAAAGCCCCGGTTTCAGAATTCGACATACTATGATATTTTCTCCATAAAAAGGCCATCCAACATAATTAAAAAATTAATTCCAATTTATCAAATAGGAAAAGTTTAGGTTTTTCAACCAAACCCATTCAATTCAACTCAATCCAACATACCCAATCCATACTATATCAATCAATCATGTTCTAAACATAACAACAAGTATTCTATGCAGTTTAACCGCATTTCATCCGTTAGATTTCATTGATTAACCGTTTAATCATTTTCTCTCAAATCTAACCTAAGTTCTAAACTTATATTTCTAGAACTTAGCGTGTATAACTAGAGCCCACCTTAGCAATGAAGAGAAGTTTGAAGAAGATGATGAATAGTGCAGATGATGAAGATCCAAGCTTTCTCCTTCTCTTCTTTCTCTTCTTCTCCTTTTCCATGTTTTCTTCTTTTTCTTCTTTCTCTTTTTTTCTTTTTCTTCTTCTCACCCACTTTCTCTTTCTCTTTCCAACAAATATATATATATATAAAAACCAATATTATATAATATAATCCAACAGGGTAAAATATCTCCAATTGATATTTTATAGTCTCACACCAGTTCATCAATTATTAGAGTTACCATAAAATACTTTCCCGGATTAATAAATATTAATCCGTCTCTTTAATAAAATAATTGATCTCTTCAGAGTTCATTAGTTGCTCTATTGATCCCAAATGTCAATACTTAAAGTACTTAGAGGATTCCATTAATCGAATTATCCAAAGACAGAGTACACAAAAGCTCATCTGATCTCATCTGATATCCAATTGAGCATTTAAATAATATGGGGTATTACACTTGATAATCGCTGCCAAAAATACTTTTGGGGACGCTTTTAGAGCATCACTCTTTTATTTTTTTTGCAACGATTGTTAATTGTATCCTTAACTACTTTTGGGGACGATTTTGGAGCGTCATTATACTATTTCATTAGCAATGTTTGATAATTGTCCCCTTAAATACTTTTGGGGACATCTTTAGATTGTTACATTAGTTCTAATAAAAGGATACATTCCTTCAATGTTGCATAAAATTTTAGCAACATCGAATTTTAGGTGGAAACTTCCCTCCAAACCTATCCACTAAAAAAATATTTCCCCCTAAACATTATCACAATTTATATTCGATTCGTCCCCAAACAAAACCCAACACACAACCATTATACGATACCACAACAGCGATGGACATCTCATATCAAGCATACAACCTTGTTCCCTCACTTGAATTCCTTAGAGAGAAACAACACAACAACGTTCTTAGTCCAACAAAAGGTAGATTCCGAATATTCCGATTATTCACAAATACAGAAGTTTCTTTATACTTAAAAATAAATTGGGGCAATGCATCCTCCTGAAGAACCTTTCCATCACTTCGTACACATTAACCGGGATTAATTACCCTTCACTATCCATTGAACATCCCACGTACACCAAATCACGTAATGGGAGATTCGCAACCGACAATTCTCATCAACTAGTTACAAAACCCTTCCGGTATAAACCGTTCCATGATTTACACTTAGTCCGTAATAAGTCCTAATTTGCTTCTTGTTGTTTTACCACAATCTTACTTCTTAAAATACAATATTCATTGTTCCACAGAGTATGTCCCTTCACACTTGTCTCAAGAATAAGAAACCATCACGTACACTGGTGACCACGATGTTACTACCATGCTTGTTCTAAATTCCAAGGTGTAACTTCCTCAGTTCAGTTCGTACTACTAGGGTTCACTTAGGCGAACCATCCTTAATTATAGGTTCATCAATACTTTACATCCTGCAGAATTTGCACCTCTTCCAGCATCTTCCTGCAATCGTCCAGTTCCGGCTGAAGCTGCTGATCCTCACCTTCCAGGAATTCCCTGAATTTCCAGCTCCAATGACCAGCTTCCCAATCCCCCGTCTCACATACTGAGCATAGCGTCTTCCTGCATGCTTGGAATAGTGACGGGAATCTGCATTTCAAAGCCAAATTCCCCAGCCAAGTGGCTTGCCAAAATGCCGTATCTACGCCGTCACCAACCTTACCTACCAGAAGATTACTGAACCTGTCAAATGCCTCTGAAACAAAAGTGGACATTATGTCTTTCATCCACAATGAATCAGTTTTCGAACTTCCAACTTCCATGAAAGTTTGAACTTTCATACTCAAGTTTCCGTATCTTTTTTCAAGCCATGGCCTCCAAATTTCATTACCGTCACAGGAGAATTTCCATAGCCATTTAGCGAGAAGGGCCCTGTTAAAGCAACCGACGTCACTACAACATTTGTTGTCTCTGGCAACATTTTTTTAGGTAACATGTAAAAATTGTTCCCTAAAATTCGTATAGGCAACAATTTATGGTTGTTGACAAAAATATATTAGCAACCCTTGATGTAATGCCCTGTATAATATTTGTCTAGAATAACACAATACAAGCATTTTATTTGGTACTGACACCATCATAAGTGCCCAATGGTGTAATTCACATACATGACCATTTCTAAGACATAACACAATCTATGGTACAAGCTATGGAAACTAGCAAAAAAAAATATAAAATCTAAGAATAATATACAATATCCTCAATTGTATACAACAAATACACAGCGGAATAAGCTCAACTAAGCTTCTCTTGAAACATCACAGCATAGATCCACTTGTAAATCAAACCTATACTCAAAACCTGAAAATAATCAACAATAGTGGGGTGAGATACATAAAAATCATAGTGAGTTCCCTATCCTATGGGTTCTCTCGGCTTTACAAGGTTCTAACCAATCCTAACTCAAGTCAAGGGGAAGGGAAAATACTTTGAGTTCACAATCTCACACTATATGGAAACATGTCATGAGTTCATCAACTCACAATATCAATAATCGGTAACCACACCAAGCCATCCTTTTTTCCCCTCCGCTTATACGTCTAGAAGTCGACCCAAATCATGGATCCTGGTAACCTACTTGACATACGAATGGATTAGGGTTTTACGGGCCATTAACCGTTATGAACCGTCACTTCACACGGGCCATTAACTGTCACAAGCATACGCTCCCAGAGCGCCATTCGTACTGCACACAGGAATCAAACCTGCCAAGTAGTTGTGCACATGTTTTAGAGGAGCTCGAGACCCATGAAACGCACTCACAAGATAACCAGTTACGATTATGTGATCTCACACACAACGTGATTGTATTCAACAATCATAAGGCCACAATGCCTTAAGGCCACAAAAGCCTTTCACAAAGAACACAAGGTTCGAACACATGTCCCATACTAGTGTTTCACTCTCTCCTAGACCAATCTCGTCGCGGATGCATCTTCCTACATCAGGTGCCTGAGCCTTGCCATCTAGGTTATCTATTCTAGGCCAGAACTCGCCAATGAATGCACGAGCGTTGCCATCCAGAGTTTCTATCACAATTCTAATCACAACCTAGAATTATACCATTTTGTTTTGGGGTAAAGTTTCCTCACTCTTCCTAATTCATATTTTAGCATGCATATTCCCTTAATCATGTTTCACAACAATTAGATAGACATGGTATCACATAATTGGCATATAACAATATCAAACACAAAACAACACATAAAAGCATAACAAGTCACTACTATCCCCTACCAAGCATCTTTGGTTAAATCATGGTCTCACATACCATTTAATAGCACATTGGATCTTCTTTCCAATGCCTCAAGTCCCATATCAATCGGCTTCCCGATTCATGAATTTTGGTGGAAACGGGGACTACAATATTCACACATACATTACTTTCCCATATTTTTCTTATCAACCCATAGCATATAACAATGTTTCTACCTCACCATCACAAGGAGCATTGAAATAGCTTTCCAACACTTCGAACGGGGACCAAAACGGACTTACGGTTCAAAAGTTATGACGAAAACAAAATCAGACATTTTGGGAAAATTCTGTGACCATGAGCCGACGCATGGTTCTATGAGTCAACACATAATCCTGGAGGTTTCGCCCGAGTCAGCGCACAGTGACCATTAGTCGACGCATGGTTGCAGGGGTTGGCGCATAGTTGCATATTTTGCTAAAAAATTCAGTTTTCGACCGTTAAATGCCTTCCGGACCTCCGATTTCGATTTCGTAAAAAGCCCCGGTTTCAGAATTCGACATACTATGATATTTTCTCCATAAAAAGGCCATCCAACATAATTAAAAAATTAATTCCAATTTATCAAATAGGAAAAGTTTAGGTTTTTCAACCAAACCCATTCAATTCAACTCAATCCAACATACCCAATCCATACTATATCAATCAATCATGTTCTAAACATAACAACAAGTATTCTATGCAGTTTAACCGCATTTCATCCGTTAGATTTCATTGATTAACCGTTTAATCATTTTCTCTCAAATCTAACCTAAGTTTTAAACTTATATTTCTAGAACTTAGCGTGTCTAACTAGAGCCCACCTTAGCAATGAAGAGGCGTTTGAAGAAGATGATGAATAGTGCAGATGATGAAGATCCAAGCTTTCTCCTTCTCTTCTTTCTCTTCTTCACCTTTTCCATGTTTTCTTCTTTTTCTTCTTTCTCTGTTTTTCTTTTTCTTCTTCGCACCCACTTTCTCTTTCTCTTTCCAACAAATATATATATATATATATATATATATATATATATATATATATATATAAATATATATATAAACCAATATTATATAATATAATCCAACAGGGTAAAATATCTCCAATTGATATTTTATAGTCTCTCACCAGTTGATCAATTATTAGAGTTACCTTAAAATACTTTCCCTGATTAATAAATATTAATTCTTGTCTTTAATAAAATAATTGATCTCTTTAGAGTTCATTAGTTGCTCTATTGATCCCAAATGTCAATACTTAAAGTACTTAGAGGATTCCATTAATCCAATTATCCAAAGATAGAGTACACAAAAGCTCATCTGATCTCATCTGATAGCTAATTGAGCATTTATATAATATGGGGTATTACACTTGATACTTGATAATCGCTGCCTAAAATACTTTTGGGGACGCTTTTAGAGCATCACTCTTTTATTTTTTTTGCAACGATTGTTAATTGTATCCTTAACTACTTTTGGGGACGATTTTGGAGCGTCATTATACTATTTCATTAGCAATGTTTGATAATTGTCCCCTTAAATACTTTTGGGGACATCTTTAGATTGATACATTAGTTCTAATAAAAGGATACATTCCTTCAATGTTGCATAAAATTTTAGCAACATCGAATTTTTGGTGGCAATCTTCCCTCCAAACGTATCCACTAAACAAATATTTCCCCCTAAACATTATCAAAAAAATATTTAAATATAAAAAAAATCATCTAACACATAAAATAATAATAATATAGTAGTATATTATTATATTATGTGTTTGATAATTTTTTATATTTATTATATCATCTAACACATATCTCTCATTTAGAGAGAAATATTTTTTTGGATGATTTTATATATTTAGAATTTTGTTTATATTATTATCTAACACATCCCACCATTTAAGGAATATTTTAATATAAAAAATTACTAATCTCTACCTGATCAAGTTTCATAATAAAATATATATAAATTTAAATTTTTTGAAAATAATAAAAAAAATAGTACACACTTTTTATTTATTTATTGAGAAAAGGCTTAATCATACTATGAAGCACCACATAATTCATTGAAACAAATATAACAAATTAATAGGATTTGAATAAAAATATTTTATCTTAAATTAAAAATAATTTTAAAATAAAAATATAAGTAACAAAAATAATTAAAAAACAACATATTTTTTTGCGTATTTAGATTCATATATTAGTAAATGATTACATCAATAAAATATAGCTTACTTTTCCATATATTATCTTAAAATAAAATAAATTTTAAAATAAAAATATTAGTAACATAAATAAATAAAAAAACACATTTTTCCATGTTCGGATTCATAAATTATTTCTATTTTCTTATTTTCTTTAATTATAAAAGAAATGTAATAACTCATGGGTTTGCACGAATACTGATCTTGATACCCGTACGTTCGCACGAATACTAATGTGTTACACGTATTTGTTTTTAAAATGTACTTTCTCCATAGCGGTTTATAAGCAAAATAAATTTTTAAATAATATACTATATAATATTCTTTTAAAATAATGTTAATAAAGTAATTAAGAAATAACTCAACAATTCAGTCTCTTTTACAAATATACATATATATATATATATATATATATATATATATATATATATATATATATATATATATATATATATATATTTATTGTGAAGGCTGGATCAGATCCTGTAGAATCGGGCCGCCAAGTGCGTCAGGGATGTTGGTCGTGTGGAGAGAAGAGGGTGTACCTGCAAGGCACTCCGACACTCAAGTAAGAAATAGTCAGAGAAAAGGAGCAAGTACAAAGTATGAATTCTTAGGGTGAATATTGGATACCTGATCCTCTCAAGCGAGACGGTTTATATAGAGCCCCCAACGCGTGGCCAACGGTCCTATTTTCGGGGCGAAATAACCGTTTTCCCGAAGAATAGGTAACTTCCCAAACTAGCCGTTATGTCGGGCAGGGTGCCCAAAACTAGCCGTTATGTCGAGCATAGGCATAGCTCCGGGAACCTGCCCATAGCTGTTCGAGGAGCAATGAAGCCGTGCGTGACGGGCAGTAATTCCAGGGAGGAACATTGTATTCCTTGCCCGGTTGGAGGGGCAGAAAGGTAACTTTTGGCCCTTTGTGGATTGAACTGAGGCAATTTGGGCCGCTCTGGAGCAGAGGCGGATTGGGCCAGGTCTAGCCGTTGGTTCAGTCCAGAACAGGAGCCCCCCAAGTTGTTGTTCCCGAGCATGAGAGTGATGACTTAAGGACAGCTCGTTGCTCCGGGGAGCTAGCATGGAGTCGTCGTTTGAAGATGAGGAGGATCGTCTAATTGTGCTCGTGCCCCCCTGTGTCCGTGAGATTCGTGGTCGTGACCTTGTTGCCCGGTGTTCGGGGAGACTAATGGTCAGACAGAATTGGAAACGTTGGGACGCCACGTGTGCCTAGAGCTCCGTGTAGCAGTTACTAGGCAATGATGGCTAGTGTATAGCCATTATGGCCTACGAGCATGTGTTCGTACGTGCCACTTTGTATAAAAGGGGAAAATTCATTCTATTTGGAACTTTTCAGTCTGATTTTTCTTCGCTTCCTTTAGTAGTCTTGCCCGTAACCGTCTTCCGCCTACTCCGACCACCGCATCAAGCTTCGAGCAGCTTCTTTCTTTTACTTAAATCAATTAAGTTTTCTGATCTAGAACTTGTTCTACTCCTTTTGGTTGTTGATGGTAGGTTGCATGTGGTTAGGGCTAGGTGTAGAGGTTGAAATAGGCGGATTTTCGGCGATTGTTGGTGGTGGACGGCGGTTGTGCCATTTTTCCACCGCTGACATGTCGTTGGAACCATTAGTATGTTTCAGCGAAGAGGGCGGTTTATAGCGATGTTGCAACAACTATGTATGTGTGACCGTCGTGTCTATTCATCTTCTGATTGGGTGATGAGTTTTCCGGTAGAACATTCCCAGATTCTGGTGAAGCGTTGCGATTTCCGGCGAAGCTTCAAACGGACACTGGGTGTGAGTGTGGGGAAGCTCCTCACTCTGGGATGATTAGTTTCGTACGTCTCCTCGCGGGGGGTTTCAGCTTTTCCTTTGATGTCAGGGCTTAGGCCGGGGACGTTGTCCTTAGCCCTTTGCACGCCCTCTCACTTGACTTAGCAGTGGAAGGGTTGATTTGATTTGCTGTCAAATTCACTTTCTTCTCTGCTTTTCAGGTGATTGTAATGGCGACGGGGCCTGTAACACCCCTTTCTATACCCCCAAATAACATATTAAATCATTTAGGCACGTATTGAAAATTTTATCAGAGTATAATTGCAAACACAGCATAAAAAGGTATGTCACATTATGCTTGAAATTAAAACACATACAACACCTGCTCAAAATGATATGCAACAATGGGGTAACTTTCAAACAATAAAGGATCTCAGTCCTTATACCCACATCTCAATATTTAGAATAAAAGCGGAAACATCTAAAATATTGAATAACAACCACATATATACCTCAACATATATATACATCATCCAGTATGAATCACAAACAACATCATGTTTATATACACAAATTCATCAGCAAGATACATATGCAAATGTATCACAAAAAGATCAAAACGTCCTAGCTACCCGGTGCTACATATCAGAGCCAACCGACCAACAAGGAAAATGAAGACACGCTTCACAAAAGACCACCAGATACCTAATCTGCAATGCCTCATAGAGCATCATAAAACAGCAGAAGGGTGAGAAGTATTATCATAATAACGTTGCATATAATTATATATCTCAACATATAATACACATATACCACATTCTCACCACAACTCATCACTATGCATGTATATATACATATCACACCAAGCATATACCATAAATCAAATACACGGCATAACAATCCGTAATTAACGCATCTTTCACATAGGCATATTCATTCATGCTCAAATACATGCATCCCCAATACATCTCAATTCATCACCATTCATTCAACATAACACGCATACATGTTTATTCACCAATGTATCATTACAAAGATACAACTCTTATCGCCATTCATCACATCTTACTCAATATACATCGCAAGGCATATATATATATATACAAAACCAAACATATACATCACAATGCTTATCATTCAACATAAATACATATATTCAGGTTCCTTCATCAATGCACATATACAAAGATGACCAATGCAAATCATAGAGACCGACTCACGACTCTATGCAAATGCAATGCGGTACCGACTCAATCATCACTAGTTCACTCAGGAACTCTGCTGGAATCATCGCTCGTTACATAGAGTAACTCCCCGTCGGGCCTACGATGTTCCCCGTCGCTATAAACCATTATTTCAGGGCGTACGACGTTTATGGATTTCTTTAGTCCACTATTTCAGGGCGCACAATCAGATTGCCATAGTCCACTATTTCAGGGCGCACAATCATTTGTGATTAATCGCTTCTACCATTATTTCAGGGCGTAAGACGATAAAACTGATTGTGATTAATCGCTTCTACCATTATTTCAGGGCGTAAGACGATAAAACTGATTCATCTATGAATCTTCCAATGCAAGAATGCATATCATGATACTTGACACATTAATGACTCATGCCAACATCAAATGCTCATGCATTAACAATAATCATGTATTTCAAGTACATATAAAGTAATGCACACAATTGCCCCAAATGGCCACAAACACCAATACACCATTCCACAACATCAAATTCCCATCAAAGAATCATCACACAAGCCATCTCATAACACATCATAATATGTCTTACAATATTGAAAAATAACTCAAAATTCCATTATTCGGTTTTCCAAAAAAGTTGGCTAAAAGTCGGCCAAAAATAGTATTTTCTATCATCATCAAAAAGTACTCATCGACAGCTTTGATTCGGTATAAAGAACTCTTAAATACGATAAACGGTTAACAAGATATGAATATTTCAAAATAACGCAAAAACATAAACCGGACGCCCGACACTACGAAACGGTTCGTAAAAACTGTACCGATTGGACCAAGTTCAGACCCCAAAACTATTTTTCCTAGAAAGAACATCTCGTTAGCTTTCCAACGCTTCGAACGAGGATCAAAACCGACTTACGGTTCAAGAGTTATGAATTTCCGAAGTTTCCCCGACAAACCAGAATTTTCTGGTTCAGCACAGTATGTATCGATACATAGGCTTATGTATCGACGCATAGAGGCCACATGTATCGATACATAGCACGCATGTGTCGACGCATGCTGTAGTGAAAATGCTGTTTTCTCAAATTTCTTCAGCATGTATCGATGCATAAGGGTTATGTATCGATACATAAACCATTTCGTATCGATACATAGCTGTTATGTATCGATTCATAGCCCTGTTTTTCTCAAAAATCAGATTTCTCAAATTACACCCTTGCTGTAACTTTTCCAAATGCCCGAAAACTCGACTAAATCGAACATTTTCACTGAAACAAACATATACGCGCAACCACCAATTACATAAGAACAATTTAGAACACATAAACGAAATTTCTACGACGTTCGATTTTTCGATTAAATTTCAACCTTTCAAAAACCAGAATTTTCAAACATCGCCAAATCGAATAAAAAGAACGATATACGACGACCTAACCTTCCTCGATACAACTACGTAATTTATTTCGAAATTCATCCGTGAAAACATCGATTTCTATCGATTTCCTACAATTCGACCTAAACGGAAACAACAACGGAAACATACCGAAAACTAACCGAAACATAACCAAACTTCATGAAACTTTAAACAGCAGCTCACAAACATATAACCAACCAACACATGTATTTATACGACTTTTCGACCGTAAAAACATCGGTTTCTATCGATTTCGTCAAATACGGCATAAACGGAAACATATGGAAAACCAACCAAAACATCCACACAAAACACATACATAATCATACACAAAGTTAGGATAACAATATTTCACACCCTTACCCGATTAAATCGACTCCGAAAGATTGATCTTGGTGATTTTCCACACTTTTCTCTTCGCTCTTCTCTTTTCTCCTCTCTTTTCCTTCTTCTTCTCTTTTTCTCTCAAAATTCTGTTTTTTCTCCCTTTCTCACCTCTAACTTTCTATTTTAATAAAACAAATATCTATCCCCACAAAAAGACCAAAAGACCCCTACACTCAAATATCTCGCAAACGCTCTCAAAACGCGACAAAATATAATCACGATGAAAAATAACATTTTTCTAAATAAAAGTCGAAAATAAAATAATATAATAATAAAATAATCAAAACGACTCGATTAATTAAATAAGACAAAACCGGGGCGTTACAGGGCCAGATAGAGAGGTTATTATAGATATGTCAGAGGAAGAAACGGGCTTCGAAGATAGCAGCTCGGCAACCTCGAGTTCGGCGACTTCGAGTTCTTCTAGCAATGTCGGGGAGGAGGAAGAGTTGGACGACATGGACGAGGATGTCGACGAGATCTCCGCGGAGGAGTGGGAGGTTGTCGAACCTGCCGAGCATGTGTCCACTTTCGCAAAGTCCTTGGTGGACGTTTTCACGGAGGTAGGACCAGGGGGAGAGTGGAAGGTATACTTCTTTTCCTTAGACGGTCGTGTCTGTACGCATTTCGGGGACCGTTTTGCCATGTATGAATACGCTTTCAAGGAGCTGGGCTTGAGGTTGTCGTTCACTGATTTTCAACAGTCAGTGTTTGTGCATTTAAGATTGGCCCCTACGCAACTGCATTCTAACTCGTTGGCCTTCATCCGGGCGTTCGAGCTGGTATGCGAGCATCTCTCCATAGGGGTTACTCTTCCTTTGTTCTTCACTGTCTTTCATATCCAACGGCAGCTGTCGGGGAGGAAGTACGGCTGGGTTTCCTTGAAGCAGCCCCGTAAATTGTTTAAGCCCTTCTCGGAGTCAATACGGAAGTTCAAGGAGCATTATTATGTTGTCGAGCCCTTGTCCAAAGCTGCCCAGGACAGTACGTATATCTGGGAGATTGAGGTGGATTAAGACGGGAATGACCTGCACGACGAGGAAGGGAGGTTTATCGGGCGGAGAATCTATAAGTTCCCCATCCATTAGGCACCAGATCATTTTGCCAAGAAGCCCAGTGACTATGTCTTCCAGCCGAGTGAGCTACACGGGCAGGACGCCGTGACGTACGAGGTGCTGGTGAAGTGGGTCAACTCCTTCCGGCTTGCTGAGTGTTGGACGAGCAAGGGTAGTCCGATCTTCGAGGAGGATGGGAGCCAGAGGGTTGAGCATCGATTTGCCAATATCAAGGCAATGTTGGAGTGCAAGACTCCCGTGGATGCCGAGAAGCTGCTTGGTAGTCTTAGTTATTTCGATTTTGTTCGCGTTATTTCTTTTCCTTGTATCTAATATGCTCGTATATTGTTTGTACAGGTGAGATGCCTCAGGCCCACGACAGAGTTGTGAGGAATTCCCTAGCAAGGAACAAGGTCGGGGCAGCCCCTCCGAAGTCTCGGTTTGCTGGTGCCCGTGCCCCTCCTCCCATGCAGTCTACTGTGGGGACCTCTTCTCCTACTCAAGCTCCCCGAGGGTCTCCTTTTCTTTTGACCGGTCGGTCCAAGCGGCCAAGGTTTAATGATGTTGTGGACCTTACTCGGGCGTCGGAGAAGGGGAAGTTCGAGCTTCCTCCTTGCATCCATGATCGGAAGTTCTTCGAGGGGAAATATCTGATTGTGCCCCGGACGGAGTCTCTTCGCTTGGAAAGTATGGATCGCCCGAGCAAGAGGGCGTTGGTGACCCAGGACGCTTCTGCCTTGGTCAGGATGTTGGAGATGGCAGCTGTTTACGCTGAAGGGGACTCGGCAACTGAGGCCGAACTTACTGCTGCCCGTGCTACCATGGTGTCCCTCAAGGAAGAAGCTAAGGGTGCCGACGATGCCGGAAGAAAGCCGAGGAGGAGGTAGCTCGGTTGAAGGAGGAGAACTCGACGCTGGCGGCAGAGAAGAAGTCTGTCGAGGAGTTGATCCAGCGGCTGAAGGCGGCCAATGCCCCGGGTGACGATGAGCCGGAAGATGTGAAGGAGATGAAGACGAGATCTGAGCTGGTCGCTCGTATGCTGACGGTCGAGGATAACGACATTGCTGTTGCGGAGGGTCCTTTAGAAACGTCGTGGTTCACCTGCAGGTGGTGAACCTTTAGCTCGATTTTTCTGTCGAGGGTACTCACTACCAGGCGCATGTTGAGGATGGTCATATTATCATGCCCGACGGTCTCCTTGAAGGTACCCCTAAGGATTAGCCCACAGAGGACCAGGGACCTCATCCAGAGCCAGCCGAGCATGCGGACGAGTGAGGAGTTTATGTTTTTGATGTTGTTGTAATATGTCTGGCCTGCGTGCCGTGTAATTGCTTGTAGTTTATTTTTAGGGGGGCGTGGCCGCCTTCTTATGTAATTTAGTACAAACTTGGCCCTTGTGGCCACTTATTATGTTAAATTATTACATGTTTGATTCTGCCATTTGCATGATTTTACTTGCTTTTATTTTTTGCTAAGTATTGTACTCATGCTCGTTGTAAATGTATACCTGCCCGTGATTGGGAGTATTTGACTTGCGCAAATGTTTTAGGGGGACTGCTCATTGTAGATGTGTTCGACAGTGAGGGGAACTGGTCAAACGGCCGGGGAATATCCTGGTGGGGTGCGGAGCTCAGGTCTCGTTTGAGGCCTGAGTTTGCGGCGTGAACGTCCCATCGCGAGCTGGGGTTCTGCCAGTCATGGTACTTTGACGACATCAATGCTCAATCGAGGACCGCTGTCGAGCAGTTACCCGGCTCGTTACTGAGCGAGGTTCTGCTTTATTCGTATGCGACGCTTGTACCTATATGCGCATAGTGGTCGGTAGTTAACGTTCGTCGTTACGACGGGTCGAACCGAGAATTTAGCTGTAGTATTGTTTTAGCTTTTCAGCGTTCCATGGTCGAGGAAGTTCTTCCCCAGTGAGATGTTCTAGGTAGTAGGCCCCATTTTCCGTTTTTGCTCGGATGCGATAGGGTCCTTCCAAGTTGGCTGCTAGTTTGCCTTCGCGCGAGTCTTTGTGGTTTCTTCTTAAAACAAGGCTTCCCATGTCGAACTCTCGCCGTATAACCTTGGCGTTGTGCCTGATGGTAATTTTTTGTTTTAGTGAGGCTTCATGGAGGGCTGCCCTGGTTCAGATTTCCTCGACAAGGTCTAGCTCTTCTCTTAATGATTCGTCATTCATCTCCTCGTCTAGGGGCGACTCTATCCGCCTAGAGGGCACGTGAACTTCGACGGGAATTACAGCCTCGGTCCCGTATGCTAGACGGAAAGGTGTTTCCCCAGTCGTTGAGTGTGGAGTGTGTGGTATGCCCACAGTACGCTGTGCAGTTCCTCGACCCATGCCTTCTTTGTTTCGTCTAGCCTTTGCTTGAGGCCTCAAAGGATGACTCGGTTGGATGCCTCAGCCTTCTCGTTTGTTTGAGGGTGCTCAACTGATGCGAAGTGCTGCTTCGTGCCTAGTTGGGCGACGAAGTCTTGGAACTTCCTATCCGTGAATTGCGTCCTGTTGTTCATTACTATAGCTTGGGGGATACCGAAACGTGTAAGGATGTTTCGTTTGTAGAAACGTAGGATGTTGATGGCAGTTATTTTGGCTAGAGCTTCCGCTTCTATCCATTTTGTGAAATAGTCTACGCCTACTATTAGGTATTTGTTCTGACTTAATCCTACCACGAAGGGTCCTAGGATGTCTAGGCTCCACTAGGCGAATGGCCACGGGGAAGACATAGCCTTGAGCTCGTTAGGCGGAGCCAGGTGCATGTCCCCGTGCCATTGGCATTTATCGCATTTCTTCACGTGTTTCTTCGCGCCGTTTTACATGGTCGTCCAGTAGTAGCCTGCCCGGATAGCTTTTTGAGCAAGGGACCTTCCGCCGAGATGTTGGGCGTTGATTCCCTCGTGGATTCCGCACAGGATGTGTGCGACCATTTCCTCCTCAACACATTTGAGCAGCAGAATGGAGAATCCTCGTCTATAGAGTTTATCTTCGACCAAAACATAAGAGCAGGCTCTTCGCCTGACTACGCTGGCCTCCTTTGGGTCGGACATGAGTTCGTCTTTGGCGAGATAGTTATAGACTGGGGTCATCCAGCAGTTGTTGTCGCCGATCACCTGCACGTCGAGTGTCGGGGAGACCTTCTCGATGCTAGGTCGAGGAAGTACTTCCTGTATGACGGATTTGTTTCCGCCTTTCTTCTTTGTACTGGCAAGTTTGGATAGCACGTCTGCTCGCACATTATGTTCGCGGGGAACATGTTTCACTTCCACTGTTGTGAACTTCGCCATCTCCTTCTTGACCAGGGCCAAGTACTCGGTCAGGTTGTCAGTTTTGGCATGATACTCTCTCCAGACCTGGAGGGCCACGAGTTGTGAGTCTATGCAGATGACGACTTCCTCTACACCCAGGTCCTCGGCCAGGCGTAACCCATCGAGGAAGGCTTCATATTCAGCCTAGTTGTTGGAGGTTGGGAAGGACAGTGTGAATGATACCTCAACGATAATTCCTTCGCCGCTTTCCAGTATAATGCCCGCACCACTTCCTGCCGAGCTTGAGGCACCGTCGACGAAGACGGTCCATTTGCGCGCTTCGCTCGCAGGGGAGTCTGCGAATGTCATTTCCACGACGAAGTCGGCCAGAGCTTGGGCCTTGAGGGCTTTTCTGCCTTCATATTGGATATCAAATTCAGACAGTTCTAGCGACCATTTGAGCATTCAGCCGGCCATATCTGGTCGTCCGAGCAGCTGCTTTATGGGCTGATCTGTTCGAACCACGATTGTGTGAGCCAGGAAGTACTATCTTAATCTTCTGGCTGCGTTGATGAGGGCCAACACCACCTTCTCTATCTGTTGGTATCTTGACTCTGGTCCTTGCAGCACTTTGCTAGTAAAATATATGGGTTTCTGCCCGTCAGGTGGCTCGCGTATGAGAGTGGCACTCACTGCTTCGGCTGCTACGGCCAGGTATAGGTACATTGTTTCGCCATTGTCCGGGCGAGAGAGGAATGGTGGCTCTGAGAGTGCTCGTTTCAAATGGAGAAGGGCCTTGTCGCACTCCTCGGTCCATTCGAATGCTGCCTCTTTGCGGAGGAGTTTGAAGAATGGTAGGGCGTGCTGGGCGGACTTGGCCATGAAACGAGATAGTGACGTGAGCATCCCGTTGAGGGACTGGATGGATTTTTTGGACTTGGGCGTAGGAAACTCGGAGAATGCCCGGAATTTGTCGGGATTGGCTTCGATTCCTCGTTCCGTTAGGTAGAAGCCGAGGAATTTTCCTCCTCGGACACCGAACGTGCACTTCTCCAGATTAAAACACATTTTGTATTTCCTGGCCTGTTTGAAGCCCTTTCTCAAATGGGCAGTATGATCGATTTCCTCGTAGGATTTTACGATCATGTCGTCCTTGTAGACTTCGAGCATGTCGCCTATATCTCCCCGAAACACTTTGTTCATCATTCGTTGGTACGTTGTGTCATACCCCAAATTTTGACCACTAAGATTTCCCATCATTGTGCAAATCATCAGCTCAATATAGATGTACCTTTATGCCTCATCAATCTCCTCAAGGAATTGTTGAGCATTCACTACAATCAAGCTTAGGGTTTCAAGCCCTCTCAGAGCCTTTAGACAAAGGATCAATCAAGGAATGACATGATCTTCAACTTGTCTAACCTCTTAAACATCCACAAAGGATCAAGATGACTCCCACATCAAGAATTAGGCACAAGAGTGCAAAATTCCAGGTGGATCAAGCCTCAAGTTCATCTAATACAAAGTCAACTGACGCAGAAAGTCAAAGTTTGACTTTTGGTCAACTTTGACCTTCACAAGCAATTACTCAAGAAAATATGATGGATGATTTAATTTGATCAAATTTAAATCAAGAAATCATGCAAAATTGCAAAATTGATCAAATTGAAAGAAACTTAGAAATTATTTCTAAGTTAAAATCATGTTCAATTGCACAACTTTTCAAGGTTGTAACTATTTATCCAAGCATCCATTGATTTTGAGTAAGAGCTACTTTTAAAGAGGGTATTTAATACTTCAACATTGTAGAAGGAATCAACTCAAAATATCATAAGGATTGAAAGATATAAGTGACCAAAGTTGGGAATTCTTAATGTCCAATGTTCTGACATTGCATAGGGACATCACTAATATTTTTTCAGCAAGAATGCCCCAACTTTAAGGACGTTTTTCTCCATGATGCAAGTTGAACCAGGTCTGGAGTCAAACATTAAAGTTGAAGTACGTTGTCTCAGCTTTCCAGAAAGGTGTAGAACTTCCTTGTAGCATACTCGAGCAGGGAGATATGATTTTCGCAAGAAGCAGTGATAAAGCAGAATTTTCATGACAGCTTTTGGGACAGATTTGACTACACAAGTTCAAGACCATTTTTGATGACTTTGCAAGCTGAACCAAGGCCAAAGTCAAACATCAAAGTTAAAGTATGTCATTAGGGCTTTCTAAAATGTATAAGAACTCCCATTAATTCAACTTGAGCAAGGAGTTATGAACCTCACAACAGGCCTTGCTCGAGCTGATTTTTTAGGACAGATTTTGCGCACTTTTCTTGTGCCACCCAAGTTTCAAGCTTTGTCACCATGCAAGACAAGCATCAAAGATGCAATTCACTTCAATTCAAAAGATCATAGTGGATTAAAAGATACAAGTGATTAAAGTTTGGAATTATTAATGTTCAATGTCTAATGTTTCAACATTGCATAGGGACGTCATTAATATTTTTCCAGCAAGAATGTCCCAACTTCAAGGATGTTTTTCTCCATGATCCAAGTGGATTCAAGGCAAACCTTGAACATCAAAGTTGAAGTACGTTGTCTCAGCTTTCCAGAAAGGTGTAGAACGTCCTTGTAGAATACTCGAGCAGGGAGATATGATTTTCGCAAGAAGCATTGATAAAGCAGAATTTTCATGACAGCTTTTAGGACAGATTCGACTACACAAGTTCAAGGCCATTTTTGATGACTTTGCAACATAAAAGTTGAAGTACGTTGTCTCAGCTTTCCAGAAAGGTGTAGAACGTCCTTGTAGCATACTCGAGCAAGGAGATATGAATTTTACAATAGGGCTTGCTGCAGCTGAATTTTTCATGGGGCAGATTTGCACATTTCTTGTGCCACACGAATTTCCAACCCTTGTCATCACTTTGGACACCTCTGAGGATCAAATCTAAAGGGGACAATCACTGAGCCAAACCTCCAAAGTCCTTGGAACAAGAAGTAGCATGCTTTTCCTAAAAATCCCTAAAAGAGGAACAAGACTCCAATTTTGGATTGGAGCATTTAATAGATGCTTAGAGGTGGGCATGGACTGACACATTTGCAACTGAATTCAGTCAAGATTCCTCCAACAAGTAGGGAACCAAAGCTCTGTGCCCTAACCTCTAGTCAATGGCTAGAGGAGACTTTGATTTTCATTGGCCAACATTGGCCAAACCTTTGCTGCAGCCACCATTCACTATTGCTGCAAAAACAAACTTGCTCTACTATAAATAGAGCTCATTTGTGTTCAGTTTGAGTACACCAAAGCCATCAAACAGATGCTTTCCTCAAAATCTCTTCTTTCACCTCAAATTTGCCTTCCAAAGCAAGTAATTCTGATTTTTTGAGTTAGAAAGCAATTCCACTCAAACTAATCACACACACACCTCATATATATCATATGTAAGCTGTGCAAACTATCACAAGTGACCTGTAATCACAAAATCACAAAGTCACTTCTCAAAACCTCAAAATGAAACTTTTTTTCATTTTTCAAGCCATGTCTTGATTCAGTCACTTTCCAAACCAGATAAAACCTCAAACACACTCCAAATATCCTCCTTGAACTGTCCCAAATGGTTCCCAACATCTGGAACACCATTTGAGAGAGTTGTTGTTTTGGTCACTTTTAACCCCTTTTGCAAGAAAGGGACAGTTTGTGTTTTTGCAGGTACCAGTTGATTCCAATCATCCTTAAAGCTTCTAAGGGATCATTTGAGTGTGTCTAAAGCATCAAATCATTTCTGGAACAAGAGGCTTGACAGATTGCACAAAAACTCCAAAAAGCTCAAAAAGAGGTAAGCATCACAACTTGGAATCCTTGAAATCATGCATTGCTTTGAAGTCCACTGACCATACACATCTCATACATGTTGTATATGTTGTATTTGGGCTAATTCACCATGTAATTCATGCCTGTATCAAAGTGTAGCAGAGAAAATGCAATTATAGGTCCTTTTCAAAACCACTATTGGGTTTTGAGGAGGAAGTGTGATTTGAAAAAACTACCACCACCATTGGATTCCTTGTGAAATTCTGGGCCAGATGCATATAAATTTTGTCTCAAACTATTGAGATTTGAGAAAGTTATGGGTGTTAGAAGTTTGATAAAAAAGATGTTGAAAACTCATGAGTGATGTTGTGACATCACATTCCTCTTTTTCTTACTTTATCTTCAAAACTCAACCAATTTTTTCACATAGCAAAAATTATCATTTTTCAAGTCTGTTTTACACACTTCTTATTCATACTCCAAAATATTTTATTCCACAAAAAAATTAGTTTTATATTATTTATTTAATATAATTAGTATTTTTGTGAATAAATTCCTTTTTAATGTTTTTAAAACATTTTAAAAGTGAACTCTCATATTGAAAATCAAGACCAAATGAATTTTATTCCATCTTGTGATTAAAACATCATTTTTCAAACCCCAACCAAAAATCACAAGTTGCTTATTTGGTATTTTTATCATTTTGTATTGATTTTCTTTTAAGAATTCACTTTTAAAATGATAAAATTAAGATTTCTTTGATTTTCACCATCATAAAACTTTTTAAAACTCATGGGCCTCTATTAGAGTGTAAGACCCAACCCCTTGTGTACAGAAAACTTTTTGGGCCTCATTCGTCGTATAAGTCCCCCTGTACATTTTCAAATAAACGGCGCGATCGTCACCTTTTTTAAAATAAACCTGGGCATACCCTCGAGTAGTAAGACCCATTTCTTTTTCTTAAAACTTTTTGGGCCTCTAATAGAGTGTAAGACCCAATCCTTTCTTGACCAAAACATTTTGGGCCTCAGTGCATTGTATAAGTCCCGATACCGTCAAAAACAAACGGCGCGATCGTCGCCTTTTGAAAAATAACCCTGGGCCTCTCCTCGAGCTATAAGACCCATTTAACACTTTTGGGCCTCTATTAGAGTGTAAGACCCAATCCCCTTTTAACCAAAATCTTTTTGGGCCTCACTTATTGTATAAGTCCCTCTGCGTTAAAAGAAAACCTCGGCGCGATCGCTATTTTTAACGAAAAAATCATCTGGGCCTACCCTCGTGTTATAAGCCCCACTCTTTTTCTTTAAAAACTTTTTGGGCCTCTTGAGAGAGTGTAAGACCCATCCCCTTTGTACAGAAAACCTTTTGGGCCTCAGTCACTTGTATAAGTCCCTCTGTACAAAAATAACAGTGCGCTCACTGATAAAACCCTGGGCCTCTCCTTGAGCTGTAAGCCCCAAATCTTTCTTTTTCAAAGCACTTTCTCCTTTGATTTTGAATATACTGTTGTTTTTAATCTTTCTTTGTTGAACAACTAACCAAACAGCATGGAAGCTCTACAACCGAGTAAGTGTTTATACGCTTTCATTTACCGCTTTCATATACATATAACTGTATTGTGGGGCTGTTTAACTGTAAGTCTCCTTTCACAAACTCATATATATATAACTGTATTGTGGGGCTGTTTCGCTGTAAGTCTTCTTTCATAAACTCATATCAACTGTGTAATAATAGTATAGATATTTAGAGTTTCCCCGGCAACTACGTCTAGAACTAGGTGACGCCGTTTTGTTTATTCGTAGAAATAGACAACTAGATCCCCAATAGGATCACCAGACACAGTCTTCTCTCAGGCTGTCCTCATTAGGAATTGTCAAGAAACTCTACTCCCAAAGATGAATGTATTCTCCGTGAATGGCATCTTTGAGTTTATTCCAAATTCTCGAACTTTCCTGACTTTGATCTATTCTCGGTGAATGGCATTGCCTTGAAATTCTCGGGGTTTGGGGACCCATCGGCTTCTTAAAAGCATCGGCCTCCTCTTGGGCATCGTACAAGGACCCACAGGCTTCCTAAAAGCAACCCCGCCTCCTCTTGGGCTTAGTACAAGGACCCTACGGCTTCTTAGAAGTATTCACAGCCTCCTCTTAGGCTTCGTATAATGATCTCTTCCTCCGAGAATGATAGCCTCCTCTTGGGCTTCGTACAAGGACCCGTCGGCTTCTTAAAAGTTTCCAGCCTCCTCTTGGGCTTCGTACAAATTGTCCTGACGACCTCCTAGAGGTATAGGAACAGAACCTAGTCATCCTCATTGAACAGTCCTTTCGTAGAGTCTACTACTGTTTCTCAAAGCATAGTACAAAAAGATAAAACTCTAGACATGGACAGTCTAACTTCCTTGAGTCTCAAAGACATTCTCAAGTGACCCCTTCGTTAAATAGGAAGGAAACCCGCAGACCCGGACAATCTCAATACCCTTTGGATTTCCCGTTTCCTCAAAGAGAAGGAAATATCCCTAATCCTCAAATCAAATCCCTGAGTACAGTGTTACTCGTATAAGAACTGATTTTCTCTTTTAAAATCAGTATACTGGATCTGTCACTCAACTGAAACAGTTACAATAGCCTCCTCTTGGGCTTTGTACAATGATTCTCCCCAGCGGAGTCAAACAACGTTTAGCCTCTCTCTCTGGCTTTGTACAAGACACATAAGAGACTCTCTCGTTGAGTCAATCACCCCTTTCGCCTCCATCTCGGGTACGAGATACAAAAAGGTTCTTATCGAGCCAAACAAACAACAACCTCCATCTCGGGCTTCGTACGAGATACAAAAAACTCTCTTGTTGAGTCAAATAGCCTTCATCTCGGGCTTTATACGAGATACCAAAAGACTCCCTCGTTGAGTCAAAAACCTTTTAGCCTCTCTCTCGGGCTTTGTATGAGACACATATTAGCCTCCTCTTAGGCTTTGTATAAGAAAACCACTGGTTGATCCAATCAACCTTTTAGCATCAAAGTTGTGCCTCGTTCACAGTACACAAACATCAACAACTCCTTCCTCTTCATCTAATCGCTGTAAGCGGCAAGCCTCTGGATCATTTACATCCATGCCACTATCCCTCTCTTAGCATGAGAAATTCCTAAGGAAAGATAGCATTGCTCTACACTGAGTTAAAGTCTTCTCCTTCAGGTTAAAACCCCCTATAAAGGAAATTATGGCATTGCTAGGATCCGCGTATCCCGGTTAAAGTAATTCTCCTTTATAAACAGTTGTGACATACAACCCCCTCTTTAGAGATGACAAATTCTCTCTAAAGTTGAGACTTTTTCAGCTTCATATCTTGGGCTTTGAACAAGATACAAATAGACTTTTCAGCTTCACATCTTAATCTTTGAACAAGATACAAATCACCTTTCGCTTCACGTCTTGGGCTTTGAACAAGACACCAAAAACCAATTTCCTCCCATAGAATAGGAGGAACTACGAACGCTCTGATTTCCCTGTTTCGGTAAACGGGAATACGTAGGCATAAGATCGAAAGAAAAGATCCTAGCGAGCACAATCAACAAAAAACCCAAATCCCATATCTCCATCAATCAAAAGCAGTAATTCAAAAGCATCAGTCCTAACATCCTAACCCTTGTTCCCCGCTAGAAAGTCCTAAAAAGAAAGAAAACGTATTGGCGAAAATATAAATAACCAGTACAAAGGCCCCCCCATATTGATAGCATCCGTAACTTAACAGACCGCTGTTTAAACTCAGTATGCAAAGCAGGGTTAATTGGAGACGTCTATTTCCCTTCCTTATTCAGCTCACAATAGGATAAAAAATGAATCGACCTGTAGTTAAAGCTCAACCGCAGAGAGCGACCAACGCTTAAGAACCGCGTCCAAAATCGTTCGCTACAGAAAAATGGCGCCCACCGTGGGGCCTTTCAAAGTTAGATCTAGGAACGGTCTTTTGTCTCTTCACTTGTGTGAATACCACAGATTGGGGCCTCAGTCGGGGAACCCATTTTCTGTCAGGAACTTAGGATTCTTAGCTTTAAAGGTCTTGGATGTTTAGGATAAATATATATACTACTTTTCCTAATTGAATATGTGTTTATTTTTCTGCTACTGGGAATGCGTGTGATGCCGCATGTGGTGAGATTGAGTATACACTTAAGATAAGTGATGGCGACGAGGTCGACCATCAACCTCAGTGGAGGCATCCTAATGTAACCATTCTCTCACCTAGACAATGGGTCGGTTGTGATGCCTGAGAAGCTGAGGAGCCAAACCCTTTCGTAGTGCGGAAACTATCGAAAATAGTTGTTACGCGATACTACCCTCATTTGAGGCTGGTGATCTATTCTCGGTGAATGGCACTTACTCTAACATTGCTCTACAACTCGCTGGCGATCCGCTTGTTGTTTTGCTTTCCTGGGAGGAGCTGATGATAATGAGTACAGGTACAAATATCACCTTAGTATAAACCTTTGGGGATGGGTAGAGCCTTGACTTCATGACAACGACCCTTTGACCCCATGTTTTTTCTATGTTTTTGTGTGCTGCATTCATGCATTCATTTACTAAAACATTAAAACATTCAAAAAATTTCTCTTCTAGTCTCTCTGTTTTTCAAATTAAACTAAGACTGTGATTGCAAATATCAGAGAAAAGGATTACGCTAATGGATTTCGGTAGAAGGAGAACTCATACGTACACCTTCAAGGTTCCAAAACTAGAGGATTTAAGAGGTTTGGCGAGGATGATCACTAACCGAGAGGCTTGCAGAGCCAAGTACGGAGGTCTGCTACCACTGTTAAGAGTCCATGTGATTGAGGGAATCATGGACGCGCTCGTTTAATTCTACGATCCGGTTTATCACTGTTTCACATTCCCGGATTACCAGCTTGCACCAACGCTGGAGGAGTATTCTCATCTGATCGATCTACATTTCACAGATCGAGCTCCATTTTCTGGACTGGAAGAAATTCCAAAGAATCAGACTATTGCAAGAGCAATTCATTTGGACGAGTCTGAGGTCAGGACTCACATGACCACTAAGGGTGGCATCCAAGGTTTGCCAGCCCAGTTCTTGACAAAGAAAGCCCTGTATTTTGCCAGTATAGGAAACATCACTGCTTTTGAAAGCATCTTTGTCTTGCTCACCTATGGGTTATTTTTGTTTCCCAACATCAATAACTTCGTAGATATCAACGCTATTAAGGTTTTTCTCATTGGAAACCCTGTGCCGACTTTGCTCATAGATGCGTATCATTCTGTACACTTAGGAAATTTGTACAGCATAGGGGAGATCACATGCTGTGTACCTCTGCTTTATAAATGGTTTATTTCCCACTTGCCCAAGTCTGCTGCTTTTTGGGATTGCAAGAGTGTCTTACGTTGGTCGCAGAAGATCATGTCTCTTACCAACTCTGATATCGATTGGTGTAATAGGATTTATGAGGGAATCAGAATCATTGACTGTTGTGGAAACTTCCCCAACGTACCCCTTATAGGAACTAAAGGAGGAATCAACTACCATCCGATATTGGTTCTTCGTCAATTTGGATACCCGATGAGACACATCCCACTAGGTGTTCATCTGGAAGGTCTTTGCTTCAAGGAAGGAGAAAGTGACAGAGCACTAAAGACGGAAATAGTGCATGCTTGGAAACATGTTCATAAGAAAGGACGGGAGTCTCTAGGAAAACCAAACTGTGTCTCGGTGGAGCCTTATCTCCATTGGGTACAAACTAGAGCTCTCAAGCTAAAGATGCCTTATCCTCGTTACGGAATTCTTCCGCCAAAGGAATCTGTCATGTACTTCATGACGGAAACGGAAAAGCTTCAGGTGACTCTCAACAAAGTTCAAAAGGAGAGAAGGTCTTGGAAGAACAAGTACCGCACCCTCAACATAGAGTGCATCGAAATACAGCAATTAGTGAAAGAGAAAGATGCTCTGATTGAAATTTTGGAGCAACATGCTGTAGATAATCAAGATGACCAAAGGAATTTGCTCGCTCCTTTCACTTGGCAAAGGAATGACAACCCGACAATGGCCCAAGAGCCCCGGTCAAAGAAAAGGAAGATACCAGAATCAACACCCAATTTCTCTTCAGAGAGGACTCAGGACCCATTAGCTTAGGTTTCTATTTCTGCACCTTGTAATCTACTGTATTTCCATTACTGTAATCCTTTGAATTCAATAAAAAGGGGTTTCCCCACCATTTGATATTTGCAATCTAATTGTCGAAGTTTATTTTGATTAAACCAAAAAAACAATTAATATAATCATTTCATTCATCATTCTCACGTAACGCATTCTTCTTACCTACGAATCTCACGTTTGTGTCTCGATTCTAGAGTCAAACTGTCTCATTCGTATAATACTCGGGCCAATCGTCAGAAAAAGATGGATGATCTTGAGGAAGAAAACAGAGAGTTGAAAGAAGAGATCGACGCTCTGAGAGAGGATATGAGAAAGCTTCGTAACGACATGCAAGCCATGGCAGAAACTCAGCTACAACGAACTGTGATCTCAGAGATCACCTCAATGCCCATAGTGGAGAAGAATGATCCTAGGTATCAGATACCGAGAGATCGTCCCTGGGGTATGCCTGTCAACTATATCCCGGGAGGATATGTTCTGCCGATCACTGAAGATCGGGGAATCACAACAGAAGCCGCTGGGCCTGAAGGTTACAAACTTCGGGAAAACGAAGATGCCAGGGGCATACTGAAGACTCCTGAACGTTACAAACTTCGGGAAACGCCAAGGTTCGCTGCCGTAGTCACGGTACCACCCCCTATGGAGCACACTGTCCCGGAAGGACAGATTCCACCAATACCTGCTGGTAAAAGGGAAACTATGTTTGACATAATGGATGAATTCCAGGAACAGTTCTTGGAAATGCAGAAGGAACTGTAGGCCATTCGTGGTTAGGATCTATTTGGAAAGGACGCCGCTGATCTCTGCTTGGTCCTAAATGTGAAAGTCCCTCACAAGTTCCAAGTGCCCGACTTTGAAAAATACAAGGGTAACTCTTGCCCTCAAAGCCATCTGGTGATGTACGCTCGGCGGATGTCAGCCCAGACGGAGAATCAGGACCTACTGATTCACTACTTCCAGGATAGTTTAACTTGTGTCGCATTAAAATTGTACATGGGTTTAAACCGTACTACGATCAGCACATTCAGAGATCTTGGTACTGCCTTCGTCCAACAATACAAATACAATTTGGACATGGCACCCGACAGAGATCAACTCAGATCAATGTCACAAAAGGACAAGGAAACCTTTAAGGAGTATGCTCAAAGGTGGCGTGAAATTTCCGCTCAAATTTGTCCACCTCTTGAGGAAAAAGAGATGACAAAGATCTTCTTAAAGACCTTAAGCTCATTTTACTATGACCGAATAGTTGCCAGTGCACCCAGTGATTTCACCGAGATGGTCGGCATGGGCGTACATCTTGAGGAAGCCGTCCGAGAAGGACATTTGGCAAAAGACACTGGATCGACGAGCGGTACTAAAAAATACGGTAGTGCTCTCCCTAAGAAAAAAGAGCAAGATATTGGGAATATCTCTCTCGAAAAGCAAAGGCATCGATATCAACCAGTAGCGGCTGTGACTCCTGCTATCAGCCCTGCGCCTATTCCTACATATCAACCTCAGGTTGCGCAGAGCCAACCTGATCAGCAAAGGACACAACAGCCTCTTCAGCAAGCTCGTCCTCCATATAACAGCAACCGTACAACACGACCATCAGGGTTTGATCCTATACCCATGTTGTATGCAGAGCTGTTTCCATTACTGCTAGCCAAGGGGCACATCCAAACTAAGTCTCCTCTTGCAGTACCGCAAAATCCGCCTTTTTGGTTTAAGGTGGGTCAAACTTGCCCTTATCATCAAGGAGGTTCAGGGCATAACATAGAGACTTGTCTCAATTTCAAGTTCGACGTGCAAAAGCTTGTTAGGAGTGGGGTCTTATCTTTCAAGGATACAAATCCTAATGTTCTCACGAACCCGCTGCCTCAACACGAGAAGGCTGCAGTCAATTTGATAGAAGGAGAGACTAACGACGTCTATCAAATTCATGATATACTCTTGTTGAAAACCAATCTGGTCAAGATGCATTGTAGATAGAGTGGATATGGCCATGTGCCACCTCATAATTATCATCAATGTGATGTCTGCTCTAAAGACAACCAAGGATGTTCTGTGGTGCAAGCAGCTCTACAGGAACAAATGGATATCTGATGGATCCAAGAGCACCGAGTTCGTGGAGTTAACATGGTCTATACGAATTCTAACGTCATTCAAAACCACGATATCCGTGCAATGAATGTAAACTTGGTGGCAATGCACTCAAGGCAAAGCCAGTATCATAATCTGCCGCGGTACGATTACAGTTCCTGTCTGACTTGCTCGGTAAACAAACAAGGATGCTCTTTCATACAAGAGGCCCTCCAGCGTCAGATGGATCTTTGATGGATCCAAGACTACCATGATAGGAACTCCTATCAAATTAACATGGTTCAGATCTTCGATATTCGTGTGATGAATACCAACCTGGTAGAGTTACATGCTGAGCAGGTCCGACTCGGATTCTTAATATCACATGACTATCAAAGTTGTAAAGCGGGTTGCGAAAACGATCGAGGTTGTACCCTTGTCCAGGAGGCACTTCAGCACTTGTTAAATCACTGGTGGATGCCAATCTACATGGATGAAGATACTCAGGAAATTAGTATCAGTAACAGGAATCATACTCGGCGTCAGAGTTAGGATGTCCGATCAATGGAAGCTAACCTAGTGAGGTTACATTGTATTCAAAGTGGGCGTGGCCAGGTGCCACCACACAACTATGACAGTTGTAGCGTCTGTTCGGAAAGTAACCAAGGGTGTTACCTTGTGAGAGCAGCTCTTCAGGGTCAGATCGATCGTGGAGAAATTCGTCCCTATTCGGGTTCTGGACCCATCAACTGGTCGCCGAACTACCTTGCCGAGCAAGTTGAGGATATTGTTACGATCTCTGGTCATCACAGGACCAGGGATGTTTTTGCCATCATTCCTCTACTTGACGAATCTAAAGTTCCCAACCGGGAACGAATCAAGATTACTTATGATGGTCAGAAAAATCAGAAGGCTCCTGTAGTCATCTATCTACCGGGACCATTACCGTATGAATCAACTAAGGCTATCCCTTACAAATATGGTGCAACGACAGTTGAAAATGGAAAGGAAATTCCATTACCCACCATTGTGAACATTGCAGACATCAGTCGAGTGACACGGAGTGGTAAAATCTTCAACCAAGGAGTTGGAGAACTTAACAAAGAAAAGGAACTTCAGACAGAAGCTCCCGATCTATCAGTCGGTCAATCCAGTAATCCCGACCTTTCGAAAAATAATGATGAGATGCTGAAGCTCATCCAAAGGAGTGAATACAACATTATTGATCAACTGTTACAAACTCCTTCGAAGATCTCGGTGTTATCACTGTTACTCAGTTCAGAAGCCCACAGGGAGGCTCTACAGAAAGTCTTGGAGCAAGCCTTTGTGGAACAGGATGTAACAATCAGACAGTTCGATAACATTGTCTCTAACATCACTTCCTGCAACAATTTGGGATTTAGTGATGAAGAATTACCTGAAGAGGGTCATCGTCATAACATGGCGCCCAATATCACAGTTAACTGCCAGGACGATGCTTTAGCCAGCGTACTGGTAGACACAGGGTCAGCCCTGAATGTTATGCCGAAGTCCACTTTGATGCAATTATCATTCAAAGGCCCTCCGATGAGAGTCAGCGAGGTCATCGTCAAAGCATTCGACGGATCCAGAAAAACGGTTATCGACGAAGTTGATCTTCCCATTACTATCAGTCCTCACACTTTCCAAGTCACTTTCCAGATCATGGACATCCGGGCAACATACAGTTGTTTATTAGGAAGACCTTGGATACACCAGGCTGGAGCGGTTACTTCAACCCTCCACCAAAAGCTAAAATTCGTCAAGAACGATCAACTTGTCATGGTTTGTGGGGAAGAAGCCTTGGTTGTGAGTAACTTGTCATCATCTACCGGTATAGAACCCGAGGAGCTTATTGGAACTCAGTTCCAAGCACTGTCGGTGAGCAAGGACAATCATTTCAAAGGAGGAACCTCGATTTCCTCATACAACGATGTTATCAAAGCGGTCGAGAGTACCGATACGACAGGATGGGGACAGCTTGTCATTCCCACTGACAATAAAACAAAGAAGGGTCTTGGTTTTTCTGCAACCTGTACCCGGACAGTTGCCAATAATGAAAGTCTTCATCCCCTTCAAAACTTCTTCCACAGTGGAGGTTTTCTTCACCTAGTGTCTCAGACAGTTCATGCTATCAATGAGGAAGATCTCTCTGACACAAATGAAGAATGGAAGTCCTACCTCAACGAGGTTATATGTCTCAGGAAGAGGTGCCTACGCCATTTTGCTATCCCGCAGAAAGTCTGAGATTTATACCAAGATCAGATGTCAAAATGATATACAGAGATTGTGATCCGGAAGGATGTCGTGCTCCGCCAAATTCATTAGAGGAAGACACTCTGATGAAAGACAACTTTGACCACGATTACTATGGTCCAATGGATGGCCTGCCAATGTGGCAGCCTTACCCAGGAAACTTGGGGCAAGAGAGTCAGCCGACCAATGAAAATCAGCTGACCATCATTGAACAGAATACCTGTGTCCCCACCATGTCATGGGGTCAACACTCAGGTCATTCAGTAACTACTCAACGTGAAGATGAATTCGCAACGTTTGCAGGACTTGAATTCATCAACTATGCTTTTCCCGAGGTCAACGTCATCGAGAGGGATAACTCCTCCAGTTCCAAAGAAGTTTGGGACACTCTGGGAGAACCAAGTGGAAAATACGACTTTATGGTCAAGTACACCGCTCCCGAAAGCTCTCGTATCAGGCTCGAGGATATCCAGGCAACTGGATGGGGAGATGTACCTGAGAGCACAAATGCTATGCAAAATGCAACAGAGGAATTCTCCTACGACAACTATGCCTGGGAGACAGATTCCAACGATCCTGCTTCACCAGAAATCAGCGTCATTTCTGAAGACAAATCAAGGAAGGTGCCAGACTTTGTGATTCACCGAGGAGTTCGTCGCCAATGGGTTGCCGTCGAGGTTCCAAAGGTCGTTCATCAGTCAAAGTAATTGCCATCTTTAACTTTCACCCTGCCCAGGCGAAACGGATGTTTTGATAGGGTTCGCTTTCTGTAAAATTTCCCTCTTCGCTTTGCCCGAAGCGACAGAGTTTTGTTTTATAGGGTTGTAGTTTCAGGGATCGACCTGATCATAAATAAAATAACGTCGTTCTGTAATTTCCGCATTAATTGCTGTTTTCTCTTTTTGCTTTTCTCAGAAAATGGTAATCCTAAAAAACATTTAAAAATAAAAACAAGCAGTAAAATAAATACACTGCACACACTCTTGCATTTTCTCTATCTCTTCTAAACACGAATCATCACGTCATACAGATTGCTTGTTTTAAACCGCATTGAAACATACGATCCAATGCCTTCTCCCGACTTTGAGTTCCCGGTATTCGAGGCTGAAGAAGAAAACGACGACAAAATTCCAGAAGAGATCTCCCGATTACTCAGACAAGAGGAAAGGCCCATCGAACCTCACAAAGAGCCGTTGGAAATGGTAAACTTGGGTTCAGAAAAAGAGAGAAAAGAAATTAGGATTGGGGCACTGCTCAATCCAACTGTCAAAGAAAGTTTGATAAAGCTTCTCAAAGAATTCCCCGATGTATTCGCTTGGTCCTATCAGGATATGTCAGGGTTGGATACCAGCATCGTGGAACATCACTTACCGTTGAGATCAGAATGTCCGCCAGTAAAGCAGAGGTTGAGACGGACTCACCCGGACATGGCTATCAAAATCAAAGAGGAGGTACATAAACAGATTGACGCAGGTTTCCTCGCCACATCAGAATATCCTCAATGGTTAGCCAACATTGTACCCGTTCCCAAAAAGGACGGAAAGGTCAGAATGTGTGTTGATTACAGAGATCTAAATAAGGCAAGTCCAAAGGATGACTTTCCTTTACCACACTTTGACATGCTGGTTGACAGTACAGCAAAGTTCAAAGTTTTTTCCTTCATGGATGGATTCTCGGGCTATAACCAGATTAAAATGGCGCCGAAAGACATGGATAAAACTTCATTCATTACCCCATGGGGTACCTTTTGTTACAAGGTAATGTCATTCGGTTTGAAGAACGCCGGGGCAACCTATCAAAGGGCCATGACTACTCTGTTTCATGACATGATACATAAGGAAATCGAGGTATATGTTGATGATATGATTGCAAAATCAAAAACAGAGAGTGAGCACGTTGAACATCTGTCAAAATTGTTCGAACATTTGAGAAAATTCAAGCTCCGCTTGAATCCCAAGAAGTGCACCTTTGGTGTCCGTTCAGGGAAACTACTAGGGTTCATCGTCAGCCAGAAAGGAATTGAGGTTGATCCTGACAAGGTCAAGGCCATTCAAGAAATGCCTTCTCCGAAAACTGGAAAACAAGTCAGAGAATTCCTGGGACGTTTGAACTACATCTCCAGATTTATATTCCTCATAACCGCGACATGCGCGCCAATCTTCAAACTACTCAAGAAGATACAATCGTTTCTCACTAATTCGCGAGGCAAGTGGACTCCGAATTATGATGGCCCCTATGTGGTCACGAAACCTTTCTCAGGCGGCGCCTTGAGAATTGAAACCATGGACGGAGAGGAATTTGCCTACCCCACAAATGTTGATGTAGTCAAGAAATACTTCGCCTAAAAAAGAAGAAAAAAAACGTCTCGGTGGATTGAAAACCCGAAAGGGCGGTCCAGGCAAAAGTTAGAGACAAAATAAAAAAAAAATCATCCCGATGGATTGGAAACATCATAGTACAATCCAGGACAAAATTAGGGATAATGGCAAGTAACTATGTTCAACAGAGGCAAGTCCCTCAGCAGCAGCAGGTACATCGTCCATCGGAGGAAAACTCCAGTCAAGGTCATCTTCGACAGAAGCTCAGGATGTCCCGAATTCAATGTTGGTTGAAGGATAGTGGTCGTTATGTTTCAACGTAACCCTTTTCCCTGTAAATTACCATTTTCAAACTTTGTATATACTCTTTGGAATCACGCGTTTGGCTGATCTCCATCCTATCAATAAAATTTGAGCCTTTGTGCTTTTGTTTGTATTTCTTATTTGTTTTAGCTTTACAGAACGACATTTTAATATGATTAACGATTCTTGAAATAAAACAAAATGAACTTACTTGTTAAAACTTTTTCTTCTTTTTAATAAAGATGGCAATTTCTTTTGACTGTTGAACATCAGAAGAACCTCAGTCGCTTCTCCAGAAGCAAGCGAACTTCAAAGTGCAGAATCAAAGTACTCCTTCTAGACCAGTACGCCTGAATGAAGGATCAACAATGTCAGAGACCATGTTTCGTCTGACATCCTCGGCCGAGTTCTCATCTCCTAAGCCCGACCAGCATCGCCCCCAACAGGGACTGTTTCTCCTAAGCAAGGCAGAATTGCTATCTTGAACCAGTGATATTTCTTCCACGCCCCGCGATGGCCGAGTATCCAGTCGTGTTCACCCGTCAGTTTGTATGTCGCGTCAGTTTTGTCATCATAAACATACATACATCATGCATTATTGATTTGCATTCATATTCATATTGCATCACTATCACTCTAGTCAGTCTTGTCCCTTAGAGATAGGAGTTCCCTCAATCGAGTCATCAGTTCTTGCCTCGTCAGGAAACGTTGTGTTTGAATAATCTCCCTCCAGTTTATTTCTAGAATGAAGTCGGTCCTTGACCACTTTGATAACTTGAACCTCTGAGAAGCCAGAGAAAACTTTCAACAAATATTACTCTTCGCCATTGAAGATGATATCCTTGCTTTCCCGGATTAAGGAAAATCCCCAGAGAAAGCCTCTTAATCAGAGATTCGGCGGTACGGCAATTTTTCTCCGAAAATCCGCTGATGAAAAGGTCATCGACACCTCAAAATTGGACCCCATCATATGGCATTTCTCCAGGAAGATCCCGAGAAAAGTATGATGTAAGATCCCAAACGAAAACAGTCTCTCAAGAGACTCGCTTTCCCCAGTAGAATCGACAAATGGCATCTCCAAAACAGAGAAGTTTGTGTACCTCTACAGTTCAGACGAATGGGTTCCCCAGCAAGTCTGACATAAAAAATTTTTCCACTTAAATGGCATCTCCCCAGGAAAATTCGGCGAGAAGTTTGAAGGAAAACCGCTACTAACAGCGTTCCTTGTCAAGAAAGTTTATTGACAAAAGAAACTGAGACCAGTTCCTTAGTAAGAAACCAGGATCGAGGGGAAGTTTATTTCAGCAACTGAGACCAGATCCTTGGTAGGAAACCAGGATCGAGGGGAAGTTTATTTCAGAAACTAAGACCAGTTCCTTGGTAGGAAACCAGGATCGAGGGGAAGTTTAAACCAGAAACTAAGACCAGTTCCTTGGTAGGAAACCAGGATCGAGGGGAAGTTTAAATCAGAAACTTAGACAAGTTCCTTGGTAGGAAACCAGGATCGAGGGGAAATTTATTTCAGAAACTAAGACCAGTTCCTTGGTAGGAAACCAGGATCGAGGGGAAGTTTAAATCAGAAACTAAGACCAGTTCCTTGGTAGGAAACCAGGATCGAGGGGAAGTTTATTTCAGAAACTAAGACCAGTTCCTTGGTAGGAAACCAGGATCGAGGGGAAGTTTAAATCAGAAACTAAGACCAGTTCCTTGGTAGGAAACCAGGATCGAGGGGAAGTTTATTTCAAAAGAAAACTGAGACCAGCTCCTTGGCTGAAGACCAGGATCGAGGGGAAGTTTACCTTTTCTAAGCATCATCGATTAGCTAAAGAAGATGAATGCATAAGCTACCATTCATAACCACCATCAAAATTTCGGGTATTCCGATATTTAATCCTCTTGCACCCCGATGCCCGAATACCTTCGTCATTCACACCTTCGGGTCCAAGAAGATTAAATAGGGGCATCTGTCATACCCCAAATTTTGACCACTAAGATTTCCCATCATTGTGCAAATCATCAGCACAATATGGATGTACCTTTATGCCTCATCAATCTCCTCAAGGAATTGTTGAGCATTCACTACAATCAAGCTTAGGGTTTCAAGCCCTCTCAGAGCCTTTAGACAAAGGATCAATCAAGGAATGACATGATCTTCAACTTGTCTAACCTCTTAAACATCCACAAAGGATCAAGATGACTCACACATCAAGAATTAGGCACAAGAGTGCAAAATTCCAGGTGGATCAAGCCTCAAGTTCATCTAATACAAAGTCAACTGACGCAGAAAGTCAAAGTTTGACTTTTGGTCAACTTTGACTTTCACAAGCAATTACTCAAGAAAATATGATGGATGATTTAATTTGATCAAATTTAAATCAAGAAATCATGCAAAATTGCAAAATTAATCAAATTGAAAGAAACTTAGAAATTTTTTCTAAGTTAAAATCATGTTCAAGTGCACAACTTTTCAAGGTTGTAACTATTGATCCAAGCATCCATTGATTTTGAGTAAGAGCTACTTTTAAAGAGGGTATTTAATACTTCAACATTGTAGAAGGAATCAACTCAAAATATCATAAGGATTGAAAGATATAAGTGATCAAAGATGGGAATTCTTAATGTCCAATGTTCTGACATTGCATAGGGACATCACTAATATTTTTTCAGCAAGAATGTCCCAACTTTAAGGACGTTTTTCTCCATGATCCAAGTTGAACCAGGTCTGGAGTCAAACATTAAAGTTGAAGTACGTTGTCTCAGCTTTCCAGAAAGGTGTAGAACTTCCTTGTAGCATACTCGAGCAGGGAGATATGATTTTCGCAAGAAGCAGTGATAAAGCAGATTTTTCATGACAGCTTTTGGGACAGATTTGACTACACAAGTTCAAGACCATTTTTGATGACTTTGCAAGCTGAACCAAGGCCAAAGTCAAACATCAAAGTTAAAGTATGTCATTAGGGCTTTCTAAAATGTATAAGAACTCCCATTAATTCAACTTGAGCAAGGAGTTATGAACCTCACAACAGGCCTTGCTCGAGCTGATTTTTTAGGACAGATTTTGCGCACTTTTCTTGTGCCACCCAAGTTTCAAGCTTTGTCACCATGCAAGACAAGCATCAAAGATGCAATTCACTTCAATTAAAAATATCATAGTGGATTAAAAGATACAAGTGATTAAAGTTTGGAATTATTAATGTTCAATGTCTAATGTTTCAACATTGCATAGGGACGTCATTAATATTTTTCCAGCAAGAATGTCCCAACTTCAAGGATGTTTTTCTCCATGATCTAAGTTGATTCAATCCAAACCTTGAACATCAAAGTTGAAGTACGTTGTCTCAGCTTTCCAGAAATGTGTAGAACGTCCTTGTAGCATACTCGAGCAGGGAGATATGATTTTCGCAAGAAGCATTGATAAAGCAGAATTTTCATGACAGCTTTTAGGACAGATTCGGCTACACAAGTTCAAGGCCATTTTTGATGACTTTGCAAGCTGAACCAAGACCAAAGTCCAACATCAAAGTTGAAGTAAGTTGTCTCAGCTTTCCAGAAAGGTGTAGAATGTCCTTGTAGCATACTCGAACAAGGAGATATGAATTTTACAATAGGGCTTGCTGCAGCTGAATTTTTCATGGGGCAGATTTGCACATTTCTTGTGCCACATGAATTTCCAACCCTTGTCATCACTTTGGACACCTCTGAGGATCAAATCTAAATGGGACAATCACTGAGCCAAGCCTCCAAAGTCCTTGGAACAAGAAGTAGCATACTATTCCTAAAAATCCCTAAAAGAGGAACAAGACTCCAATTTTGGATTGGAGCATTTAATAGATGCTTAGAGGTGGCATGGACTGACACATTTGCAACTGAATTCAGTCAAGATTCCTCCAACAAGTAGGGAACTAAAGCTCTGTGCCCTAACCTCTAGTCAATGGCTAGAGGAGACTTTGATTTTCATTGGGCAACATTGGCCAAACCTCTGCTGCAGCCACCATTAACTATTGCTGTGAAAACAAACTTGCTCTACTATAAATAGAACTCATTTTTGTTCAGTTTGAGTACACCAAAGCCATCAAACAAATGCTTTCCTCAAAATCTCTTCTTTCACCTCAAATTTGCCTTCCAAAGCAAGTAATTCTGAGTTTTTGAGTTAGAAAGCAATTCCACTCAAACTAATCACACACACACCTCATATATATCATATGTAAGCTGTGTAAACTATCACAAGTGACCTGTAATCACAAAATCACAAAGTCACTTCTCAAAACCTCAAAATGGCACTTTTTTGCATTTTTCAAGCCATGTCTTGATTCAGTCACTTTCCAAACCAGATAAAACCTCAAACACACTCCAAATATCCTCCTTGAACTGTCCCAAATGGTTCCCAACATCTGGAACACCATTTGAGAGAGTTGCTGTTTTGGTCACTTTTAACCCCTTTTGCAAGAAAGGGACAGTTTGTGTTTTTGCAGGTGCCAGTTTATTCCAATCATCCTTAAAGCTTCTAAGGGATCATTTGAGTGTGTCTAAAGCATCAAATCATTTATGGAACAAGAGGCTTGACAGATTGTACAAAAACTCCAAAAAGCTCAAAAAGAGGTAAGCATCACAACTTGGAATCCTTGAAATCATGCATTGCTTTGAAGTCCACTGATCATACACATCTCATACATGTTGTATATGTTGTATTTGGGCTAATTCACCATGTAATTCATGCCTGTATCAAAGTGTAGCACAGAAAATGCAATTATAGGTCCTTTTCAAAACCACTATCGGGTTTTGAGGAGGGAGTGTGATCTGAAAAAACTACCACCGCCATTGGATTCCTTGTGAAATTCTGGGTCAGATGCATATAAATTTTGTCTCAAACTATTGAGATTTGAGAAAGTTATGGGTGTTAGAAGTTTGATAAAAAAGATGTTGAAAACTCATGAGTGATGTTGTGACATCACATTCCTCTTTTTCTTAGTTTATCTTCAAAACTCAACCAATTTTTTCACATAGCAAAAATTATCATTTTTCAAGTCTGTTTTACACACTTCTTATTCATACTCCAAAATATTTTATTCCACAAAAAAATTAGTTTTATATTATTTATTTAATATAATTAGTATTTTTGTGAATAAATTCCTTTTTAATGTTTTTAAAACATTTTAAAAGTGAACTCTCATATTGAAAATCAAGACCAAATGAATTTTATTCCATCTTGTGATTAAAACATCATTTTTCAAACCCCAACCAAAAATCACAAGTTGCTTATTTGGTATTTTTATCATTTTGTATTGATTTTCTTTTAAGAATTTACTTTTAAAATGATAAAATTAAGATTTCTTTGATTTTCACCATCATAAAACTTTTTAAAACTCATGGGCCTCTATTAGAGTGTAAGACCCAACCCCTTATGTACAGAAAACTTTTTGGGCCTCATTCGTTGTATAAGTCCCCCTGTACATTTTCAAATAAACGGCGCGATCGTCGCCTTTTTTAAAATAAACCTGGGCATACCCTCGAGTAGTAAGACCCATTTCTTTTTCTTAAAACTTTTTGGGCCTCTAATAGAGTGTAAGACCCAATCCTTTCTTGACCAAAACATTTTGGGCCTCAGTGCATTGTATAAGTCCTGATACCGTAAAAAACAAACGGCGGGATCGTCGCCTTTTGAAAAATAACCCTGGGCCTCTCCTCGAGCTATAAGACCCATTTAACACTTTTGGGCCTCTATTAGAGTGTAAGACCCAATCCCCTTTTAACCAAAATCTTTTTGGGCCTCACTTATTGTATAAGTCCCTCTGCGTTAAAAGAAAACCTCGGCGCGATCGCCATTTTTAACGAAAAAATCATCTGGGCCTACCCTCGTGCTATAAGCCCCACTCTTTTTCTTTAAAAACTTTTTGGGCCTCTTGAGAGAGTTTAATACCCATCCCCTTTGTACAGAAAACCTTTTGGGCCTCAGTCACTTGTATAAGTCCCTCTGTACAAAAATAACAGTGCGCTCACTGATAAAACCCTGGGCCTCTCCTTGAGCTGTAAGCCCCAAATCTTTCTTTTTCAAAGCACTTTCTCCTTTGATTTTGAATATACTGTTGTTTTCAATCTTTCTTTGTTGAACAACTAACCAAACAACATGGAAGCTCTACAACCGAGTAAGTGTTTATACGCTTTCATTTACCGCTTTCATATACATATAACTGTATTGTGGGGCTGTTTCACTGTAAGTCTCCTTTCACAAACTCATATATATATAACTGTATTGTGGGGCTGTTTTACTGTAAGTCTTCTTTCATAAACTCATATCAACTATGTAATAATAGTATAGATATTTAGAGTTTCCCCGGCAACTACATCTAGAACTAGGTGACGCCGTTTTGTTTATTCGTAAAAATAGACAACTAGATCCCCAATAGGATCACCAGACACAGTCTTCTCTCAGGCTGTCCTCATTAGGAATTGTCAAGAAACTCTACTCCCAAAGATGAATGTATTCTCCGTGAAAGGCATCTTTGAGTTTCTTCCAAATTCTTGAACTTTCCTGACTTTGATCTATTCTCGGTGAATGGCATTGCCTTGAAATTCTCGGGGTTTGGGGACCCATCGGCTTCTTAAAAGCATCGGCCTCCTCTTGGGCATCGTACAAGGACCCACAGGCTTCCTAAAAGCAACCCCGCCTCCTCTTGGGATTAGTTCAAGGACCCTACGGCTTCTTAGAAGTATTCACAGCCTCCTCTTAGGCTTCGTATAATGATCTCTTCCTCCGGGAATGATAGCCTCCTCTTGGGCTTCGTACAAGGACCCGTCGGCTTCTTAAAAGTTTCCAGCCTCCTCTTGGGCTTCGTACAAATTGTCCCGACGACCTCCTAGAGGTATAGGAACAGAACCTAGTCATCCTCATAGAACAGTCCTTTCGTAGAGTCTACTACTGTTTCTCAAAGCATAGTACAAAAAGATAAAACTCTAGACACGGATAGTCTAACTTCCTTGAGTCTCAAAGACATTCTCAAGTGACCCCTTCGTTAAATAGGAAGGAAACCCGCAGACCCGGACATTCTCAATACCCTTTGGATTTCCCGTTTCCTCAAAGAGAAGGAAATATCCCTGATCCTCAAATCAAATCCCGGAGTACAGTGTTACTCATATAAGAACTGATTTTCTCTTTTAAAATCAGTATACTGGATCTGTCACTCAACTGAAACAGTTACAATAGCCTCCTTTTGGGCTTTGTACAATGATTCTCCCCAGCGGAGTCAAACAACGTTTAGCCTCTCTCTCTGGCTTTGTACGAGACACATAAGAGACTCTCTCGTTGAGTCAATCACCCCTTTCACCTCCATCTCGGGCTTTATACGAGATACAAAAAGGTTCTTATCGAGCCAAACAAATAACAGCCTCCATCTCGGGCTTCGTACGAGATACAAAAAACTTTCTTGTTGAGTCAAATAGCCTTCATCTCGGGCTTTATACGAGATACCAAAAAACTCCCTCGTTGAGTCAAAAACATTTTATCCTCTCTCTCGGGCTTTGTATAAGACACACATTAGCCTCCTCTTAGGCTTTGTATAAGAAAACCACTGGTTGATCTAATCAACCTTTTAGCATCAAAGTTGTGCCTCGTTCACAGTACACAAACATCAACAACTCCTTCCTCTTCATCTAATCGCTGTAAGCGGCAAGCCTCTGGATCATCTACATCCATGCCACTGTCCCTCTCTTAGCATGAGAAATTCCTAAGGAAAGATAGCATTGCTCTACACTGAGTTAAAGTCTTCTCCTTCAGGTTAAAACCCCCTATAAAGGAAATTATGGCATTGCTAGGATCCGCGTATCCCGGTTAAAGTAATTCTCCTTTATAAACAGTTGTGACATACAACCCCCTCTTTAGAGATGACAAATTCTCTCTAAAGTTGAGACTTTTTCAGCTTCATATCTTGGGCTTTGAACAAGATACAAATTACCTTTCGCTTCACGTCTTGGGCTTTGAACAAGACACCAAAAACCAATTTCCTCCCATAGAATAGGAGGACCTACGAACGATCTAATTTCCCAGTTTCGGTAAACGGGAATACGTAGGCAAAAGATCGAAAGAAAAGATCTTAGCGAGCACAATCAACAAAAAACCCAAATCCCATATCTCCATCAATCAAAAGCAGTAATTCAAAAGCATCAGTCCTAACATCCTAACCCTTGTTCCCCGCTAGAAAGTCCTAAAAAGAAAGAAACCGTATTGGCGAAAATACAAATAACCAGTACAAAGGCCCCCCCACATTGATAGCATCCGTAACTTAACAGACCGCTGTTTAAACTCAGTATGCAAAACAGGGTTAATTGGAGACATCTATTTCCCTTCCTTATTCAGCTCACAATAGGATAAAAAATGAATCGACCTGTAGTTAAAGCTCAACCGCAGAGAGCGACCAGCGCTTAAGAACCGCGTCCAAAATCGTTCGCTACACGTTGCTCCGACGTTCTTCAGGCCGAAGGGCATTATGTTGTAGTAATAGTTGCCCGATTCGGTCATGAACGCCGTATATTTTTTTGTCGGACATTGCCATCGGGATTTACTTATAGCCCTAGTAGGCGTCCATGAACGATAACAGTTTAAAACCAGCGGAGTTATCAACGAGTTTATCAATATTAGGGAGGGGGTAGGCATCCTTTGGGCATGCCTTATTGAGATCGGTATAATCAATGCACATGCGCCATTTTCCATTAGATTTTTTAACTAGTACAACGTTGGACAACCAAGTGGTGTACTTGGCCTCAGAAATAAATTTGGCCTCGGGGAGGTCCTTTACAGCTTTTTCAGCAGCCTCCATTTTCTTCGGAGACTGATTTCTCCTACGTTGTGCTACGGCCTTGACGGCCGGGTCGATGGTCAGCTGGTGACAGGCGACGGACGGATCCAAGCGGGGCATTTTGGCAGCGCTCCATGCGAAGAGGTCGGCATTCTCTCTGAGGCATGCTTTGAGCTGCTTCCTCACGATGTCGGGCAAGTGTGATCCAATCTTTACTCCCCATTAGGGGTCTTCGCCGAACAGAACGATCTCGAAGTTTCCATCCGGGATAGGGCGCATCGGATGGGAGCTGCTGTTGGACGATGTGGACGGGTTGACCGAAGCTGCTCGTTCTTCCGGTTGGTCTTCCTCGGGGAAGCGACTGTCGAGGTCGATGGAGTCGACCTGGGGCAGAGGCTTGGCCTCCTCGGAGCTGCTTGGCAATGCTATCTTTCCCGACGCTTTAGGCTTAGACACGATGGCGTTGAGCCCCTTTGTAGCTGCCTCGAAACACCGTCGTGCAGCTTTGATGTCGCCGTGCAGGGTGGCTACCATTCCTTTCGAAGTGTAATACTTCATCTTCAGGTGGACTGTTGAGGGTACCACTACCAACTCGGCCAGAGTTGGCCTTCCGAAAATGCACTAGTAGAGCGACGGGCAGTCGATTACCAGAAATTGCACCTTGATGGATCTGGCAGTCTCAGCTGATCCGAAGGTTACGATCAGTTCGACGTATTCCCACGGCTTGGTCACAGACCCGTTGAATCCCTGTAAATCGGACCCTACATAGGGGGTAAGGTGCGATTCGTCCAGCTGAAGTGTTTAGAACAGCTGGGAGTACATGATGTCGACCGAGCTGCCCTGGTCGACGAGTATTCTACGAACGTCAAAGTTTGCCATCTGGGATCTGACGAGCAAAGGTATACTTGAGTTTGGGGAGCCGCCAAGGAGTTCCTCCCAGTATAAGGAGATGGCGACGGAGCCTTTCTGGGCCTGATCAAGCGGGGTCACTTTGTTGGAGCTTGTGTTGATCAGGTGCTCGAACTTCCGTTTCACGGAGCCCATAGTGGCTTTATTGGAACGCCCACCAGAGATGACCATGGCGGAGGGAAATGTCTCCCACGGGCTGTGGACCGCGAAGTATGCGAGGGCACTGAGCTCGTCCGGGACGTTGAAGTCCTCTGGTCGCGATATGGACATAGTGACCTGTATATTGGCGTCTTCCGAGGAGGGTACCTCCTCCTCTATCTTCTTGGACTCCTGGGCGTCCTGCCGAGGAGTGTCCTTCTTCTTCGTGAACTATTTCAGGTGGCCGTCCTTGATCAGTATCTCAATGGCATCCTTCAAATGGATGCAGTCTTCCGTAGTATGGCCGTGACTTTTGTGGAAATGGCAGTATTTTAATTTGTTCATGTTTGGTCTATTCGGAAGTTGTTTGGGGAAGCGGACCCCCGCCTGTTTGAACTCCGAATTTGCACATTCGGACAAGATCTTTTCCCTGGAAACGGTTAAGGGAGTGTAGTCATGGAACCGCTCAGAGGGCCCTTTGCTGTCACGGGAGTCACGAGGACGGTCCTCGCGCCTCCTTTCGCCCCGACGAGATGTCGAAGCTTCCTCTCCTCTGGATGACCGAGCATTCTCCTGATGGCGTGATGCTCGGACGTTGTTGGCCGCAACCTTTTCTTCGTACTGAATATCTTTTTGGGCTTTGAGGAGGAGGGCGTCAATGTTCCTCGGTGGTGCGAGGCCAATGGCTTTAGAAAACTCGGAGCCTGGGCTGAGCCTTTGCTCGAGCAGAAACTTCTTCATTTCGTCCGTTGTAGGGACTTGTATAGCTTCCTTGTTGAACCTCTCGATATATTCACGAAGAGGTTCGTCTTTTACTTGGATTATAGCTCCAAGAGAGGCCTCAGTTTTGGGGTGACGGCGAGATGCCGTGAAGTGCCACGAGAACATCCTGCCCAGGTGTCTCCACGAGGTAATAGACTCCTCGGGCAGTTGCTTGTACCATGTCATCGCTCCCTTTCAGAGCGTGGTTGGGAACAGTCTGCATTTGATGGCGCCCCGTACGCCGCGGTAGTCTAACAGTGCATTGATGTTCTCGATGTGCTCGTCGGGGTCGGTGGTTCCGTCATACGTGCCAAGTGACGGGGGTTTCTCCAAGCCCTTTGGTAGACGGGTAGCCAAGATCTCCTGGGACAACGGGCCGTGATGCTCGTTGTTGCTGTTGGAACTGGTGTATGATGGGGACTGAGCGGGATGCTCGCGGCGATGGTTCCTCCGAGGAGAAGGGGAGCGGTTCCTTCGCAGGGAAGGTGAGTGGTTCCTTCGAGGGGAACATGAGCGTACTCATCCCTTAGACTTGATCGGGGGAGATTGCCCGCTCCTTCGAGTCTTCTTGTGGTCATGAGCGTGCTGGTCACGCGGGGAGATCTGGTCGCGCTTCCGGGCAACGCGAGGATCACACTCTTGATACAGTCTTCGGTCGATTTCTCTCTGGGGTTGCGAGCTTCTTGATCATCGCTGGTTCCTCCGCGTAGGAGGGGATCTTGGACGGTGGGACTCTTCTAATGCCCCGATCCTCACGTTCTGCTGCAGGATCAGGGTGTTGGTTTTGTTGATCGCCTCCAGGAGGGCTGCCATGGCCGGGTCGGCGTTGGGCGGAACAGGAATGGGTTGGACGTAAAGTGAAGGTTGATCATTGTCGTGATCAATAGGGGCAGGGGAAGGAGAAGCAGTGGATCCGTCCCTTAGGAAGCAGGTATCTCGGAGGAGAGATGACTGGTCGTCAAGGTCAGATTTGTTGACGGGGAGGAGGGTGGTTTGGAGAGCATCCTTGGTGCGATCTTGGGAGGCCATGATCGTGATGGTGTTTGAGAATTGTTTTGATCTTCGGTTTCTGAGGAAAGAAAGTAGGGGAAAATAATGTTTCCTACAGACGGCGCCACTGATCGTGAAGGCTGGATCAGATCCTGTAGAATCGGGCCGCCAAGTGCGTTAGAGATGTTGGTCGTGTGGAGAGGAGAATATTGGATACCTGACCCTCTCAAGTAAGAAAGGGTAAGAGAAAAGGAGCTAGTACAAAGTGCGAATTCTTAGGGTGAATATTGGATACCTGACCCTCTCAAGCGAGAGGGTTTATATAGAGCCCCCAGCGCGTGGTCAACGGTCCTTAGGTAACTGCCCAAACTAGCCGTTATGTCGGGCAGGGTGCCCAAAACTAGCCGTTATGTCGGGCATAAGCATAGTTCCGGGCACCTGCCCATAGCTGTTCGGGGAGCAATGAAGTCGTGCGTGACGGGCAGTAATTCCGGGGAGGAACGTTGCATTCCTTGCCCGGTTGGAGGGGCAGAAAGGTAACTTTTGCCTCTTTGTGGATTGGACTTAGGCAATTTGGGCCGCTCTGGAGCAGAGGCGGATTGGGCCAGGTCTAGCCGTTGGTCCAGTCCAGAACATACATATATATATATATATATATATATATATATATATATATATATATATATATATATATATGATATTACTGCTCTTGTTAGTATGATATTAATTCACAATTAAAATAATTAAAATCTATTAAACAATAATTAAAACAAAATCATAAAAATAATACAACATCTTGGTTTTATCTGGCATCGCCATCATCATTTCACCCATATGGTGTAATGACCCTATGTGCCAAAATTCCAATTCTTTTAATGACTATCATTGTTTTAGAAGCAGCAAAATTCCAACCTATGAGTCATTTAATTTAGGAAATTAACTAAAATGGAATATATTCTTATAAACATGTTTAATTATTTATGTCATGTGCATTTTTTATATTAGCATCAATTATTCAAACATTAATAATTATTATTGTAATTATTATTGGATATTATAAATAGTATAAAATAATATTAACCTCTTATCAATCAATAAATATATTACAAATGGTATAAAATAACATATTAGATATTAATAATTATATTTCCACACTTTGAAAATCTAATGTTTCTATAAAAATCACGTATCTAATTATTATATTTAGAAGGATGAAAAACAAAATTATTATATTTAAAAATTTAAAAACGTATTTAATTATTTAATTAAATGTTATTAAATCTTAAATTTAAATTAAAACTAAGTATTTAATGTAGTTGATCAAAATTAGTTAAATAATTTAATATTAATTTTGTTAATTTATATAAATATTAAATTTTCTTTTAAATTTCGAATATTTACTTTTAAATTTCAAATATTAAGTAACAAAAATATATAGTTGATTACTTTTAATTTTCATTTTTAATTTTTATTTTCAAATTTCAATTACTTTACACGTGTATTACAAGTTCGATAGTATTTCAGAAACAAAACTCTAGATATTGCTTCAAGAAACAATTATTTTTTGTAACAATAATAATTAAATAAATTTAATAAATTTCGATTAAAAATAATTAAGTATTCTATCCCACGTAATACACTAATCCATTTGGCTAAAAGATAGTAAGCTAAAAATTTATGATCTATATAATATTACTAATTATTAAATCATATTTAATTAATTAAATTTGCATGATTAATTAATTATTTATTTATTAAAATATGATTTAGTAATTAATTATTACTTAAAATATTCTAATCCTATAATGTCTCTTTCAAGCTTCGATAAAAAAAACAATTACTATTATTCACTTATTATTGAATAATTTTTTTAACGTTATATCATTAAAACAAATTGATGTGGGTATTATAGAATAATCAATTTATGCATTGAACCTTCAAGTATCATCAAAACTATGAAACCTTCTTATACTGTAAAAAAAAACCATCGAATGTCCTCAAAATCGAACCTCACAACTTCATCAAATCCGTTCCCTAAAATTTTCAAATCGCTTGTCAAACCCAAATCTTTCAATAATTCTTCAAATCGAACCAAAATCCCAAATCAAAGCAGAATTCCAATTGTTCTGTAATTCTTTAAATCTCACATCAAATTCGTCCCATATCGAACCAGAATCCCGATCGTTACTCAAACCCCAAATCGCTACCTTAAATCCTAATCTCAGCTCAAACCCCAGAAGAGCTTTTTGTTGCTCATCTTCCTCAATCCCGATCTCATTCGATAATTTTTCTTCTCTGCTTTATCCACCATTTATTTTATTATTTTTTTAATAAAAAAATTGTATGTTTGGTAAGAAGAAAAACCATGCTCATTGGGGCTGGTTTGCAACATGAGTAATAGTGGTGGTCTTTCTCTCTATCTTTATGTGTTTGTTGACCCTTTTGTGGATTATAGTTTTATTATTTTTAATGTTTTGAGATTTATTTTTATGTATTTTTTTGAATAAATTTCAATCTTATGAAAACAAATATGAAGATGAAAATTGTTTTGTTTCTACAAATTATTTTGGGATTGAATATTCAATATTTCAAAAATAATTATGATGTATTATTTTCTTATGCGGCAAGGTATCAATGAAGATGTTGTAAAGGATGATATAAATGATGAAATTCAAGAGGACGATGTAGATGATGAATTTCAAGAGGACGTTGTAGGGGATGAATTTCAAGAGGAAGACATAGATGTCGATGGTGAATTTCGAAAGGACGATATATATGGTGAATTTCAAAAGGACGAATTAGATGAAGAATTTTTAGAGGACAACATATGTGATGAATTTCAAGAGGACGATATGGATGATGAATTTCAAGAAAACAAACTTGAATGAATTGGATGATGTCTTTCTTTTGGCCTATAGTTGAAAGCATTAAACTAAAACTTTGTTTTTTTTGTTATTTTGCTAGGGTCATACTTTAAAATATTAAACTTATTATTATAATTAATTTTACGTTAGGCATTTGGTTTACTGGCTACTCTCTTGAATTAATGTTTGAACTCAATTTTATTATAATACAACTTTTGTGGATGTATGGTTAAATTTGATATTGTTTAAGTAATAATCTACATTTTTTTGAAGTCAGTCATCATCAATTATATTATATAGAAAATAATTACAAAATTTTATATTTTAAGGGGACACTGTAAAAACAATCCTCCTGATTGAGAATGTGGGGACACTTTAAAAACAATCCTCCTTATTTTATGGGGACACTTTAAAAACAATCCTCCTGATTCAGATTTAAGGCAACACTTACTAATTGTAGCCGCATTTGGCAACACTTAAAAAACGTCGCCTCAGAGGCCACGAATAATCGTCCCTTATTCCTTTTGTGGCAACACTTAAAAAGCGTTGCCTCAGAGGCCACGAATAATCGTCCCCTATTCCTTTTATTTAGGCAACATTTTTAAAAATCATGCCCAAAGATCATGAAAAAACGTCGCCTTAGACAATAGGCAACGTTCGCACAGGAGACGCCTAGAAAACGTCCCCTATTCTTTTAGGCAACATTTTTCAATGTTTTGGCAACGTTTTTCAATGGTTGCTGGAGAGTCTAAATGTTGTATGTTTAATGCCAAGCACCCCACAAATCTTCGGTTTACAAATAGACTTCCAGCTGACCCAAGAAACAAAGCTCTCATTCGAGGATCCAACCCAAAGGAAGCGGCGTTGGATTGCTATAATTTCCTTCACTACTTTCTTTGGAGCCTTGAAGAAAGCCAAGTGATGAATCAGAAGGTTAACCAGTACAGAGTTAATTAGAGATACTCTTCCTCCAATAGAAAGGTTTCAGCTAATCCATCTAGATAATCTAGTTTTCAAACAAAGGATTACCGGTTTCCAAAATGCGTATTGGCGATGATTACCTCCAACCGTTAAACCGAGAAATTTAAAAAGGAGGGTATCGGACTTGCAATGTAGGAATTGTTCTGCAGCAGCAATTAAATATTCCTCTATTCCTATCCCGTACAAGCAACTTCTAGCGTAGTTTATCTTAAGGCCAGAAGTCAGTTCAAACGCCCTGAGAATAACTTTGAATGCCCAAATATTAGAGGTCGAGCCATCCCCAAAGAGGAGGGTATCATCTGCAAATTGAAGCAAGATAACAGTCGGACTCTCATGAACCTTGAATTCAGACAGCATGTTGTTTATTGTAGCACTTCTCACCAATCTGGCCAAGCCTTCCGCAACTATAGCAAAGAGAAACGGAGATAACGGATCTCCTTGTTTCAATCCCCTAGACGCCTTAAAATCCTTCTACTGACTACCATTAATTAATATCGATAAATGGCTTTTGAAAACTGATCCTCTAATCCACTTCATCCAATTATTCACGAAACCCATCTTAATAAGCATATCTTCAAGGTAAGACTAATCGACGCAATCATATGCCTTTGTAAAATCTACCTTAAGAAGCAAGCAATTCTTTCTATTCCTTTTTGCAAAATCTATTATTTCACTAGCCGTTAGCACTCCGTCAAAAATCTGCCGACAAGGGATAAAAGCAGATTGGGAAGGAGAAATCAGTTTATGAATAACCTTACCCAATCTGCTTGCAAGCATTTTTGATAAAGTTTTAAGGACGCAGCTAACAAGGCTAATAGGCCTGAAATCTTCGAAGGTCAGAGGATTTTCAAACTTCGGGACAAGAGAGATGAAAGAAGACACAAACGTCTTAGGGAAAACACCAGTCTTGAAGAAATCTAAGACACAATTCGAAAAGTCTTTCCCCACTATGTCCCAGCAGTTCTTAAGAAATTTGAAGTTGAATCCGTCTACTCCGGGGCATTTATTCACGTCGCAATTGAAGACAGCAGCTCTAACATCCTCGTACACGAATTCCGCATCCAACATTTTCCTATCAGCCTCGTCCAGCCTAGCCAGGCCATCAAAGGTACAACTGAATCTAGGAATGTCAGGGTGTTGGAATTTTCCTTCAAAAAACTTCCTTGCTTCGTTTTTAATCTCAACAGGATCTTCCACTAAATTACCTCTTACCCTAATAGCAGTCAAAGCATTTGATCGATTTCTCACCTTCAATAAATCATGGAAGAACCTAGTATTAAGGTCACCGTCTTTAAGCCATCTCGCGCTAGATTTCTGTTTGAGCAGACTTTCTTTCAATCTGAGGTTCTTCCAAATCTCTTCTTGAGCACGACACATTTCCTTGATAACATATTCCTGTTGACTGCCAGCATCCTGACTCGATGATAACTCAACTTGATTAAGGATATTCACATTGTCTTCTATCTTCAAGCCTATCCAACCAAAAGTGTGGATATTTCAATATTTCAAATCAGCTTTTAAAGCCTTTAGCTTATTGAGTAATATGTTGCTGCAGGAACCCGATGCAGGGTAGGAGTTCCAGGCCTCCTTCACAAACGACAGGTATTCTCCATGCTCAAACCAATAATTTAAGGTCCTAAAGGGTTTAAGGACCCAATTCACGTTATTAGCTTTCAACCAAATGGGCCTGTGATCAGACACGTCCCTGTCACCCATAACTTGGCTCTTCAAAGACAACAGATCAATAATCTTATCTTCGATCAAAAATCTGTCCAACCTACTTCAGCTTTTGCCGTTAGAATTATGCCACGTGAATTTGTTACCAACAGCCGGTAAGTCAAACAAATTCATGTCTTCGATAAAAGAACTAAACTCCCTCATTTCAACGCAGTTTGAACCACCTACTCCTTTCCTTTCCGCTCCAATTTTAACTGCGTTGAAGTCCCCGCCTACTATCCAACCTCCATTCGGGTACCGACTCTTCGCAACAATCAGATCGATCCAGAGTCTTCTTTTGTCAAAGATTCCTCAAGGGGAGTAACGTTTACTACCGTTAACGGTTGATTCTTCCATAGGAAATGAATTCCCAAGAATCCAATACCATAGAAACTCGTGCAAGGAGTCAAGGATTTTGAGTTCGACATAGTAAGGATGCCACCAGACCTTCCTTCTGAGTTCGACGTTGACCAATCCACATCCTGACTCCTCCACATACTATGAACCAACATAACATCCATCTCAGTAACTTTCGTTTCCTGAATTAAGCAAATCTTTGCATTCCCTTTACAAAGAATATGAGATATTCTTCTTCTCTTTAAGGAATTGCAGCATCCGAGGGCATTAAATGCCACAATATTCATGCCACAATAAATAGAACCCTTGTGCAGAAGCTCAAAGTTGTTGTTGTAGAAACCCTGGTCGTATTCTATTTTTCCTCTCCCTCACTCCAAACCTTCAATCGTAATCAGCTAGCACTGTGACTGAAGGAAGCTGTTCGTGTGGACTGAGTAGAGGCATTGTTCATCGTACAATGCTCGTGATCATCCATAGATTTGGAATCAAAGGTTTCATCGCCACAAGAGGTAACCTTTCTATCACAGATCATGATCTTTCGTAAGGATCTCTAAAGGGAAGTTTTTGTTTTCCGCTGCGTTTAGATCAGAAATTTCCCTTCACAAGGTCACATCAGTACACTGTGTCAGAAGCTGAAGAAGACTGCTATTGACACTCAAACTAATGGCAGATGTTTTGCTTTGAGTGGTTTAGAGGTTCCTAAGAAGGATAACTTGATTCGAGGTACTTGTTTTATTAATAACGTTGAGTTGGTTGCTATTATTGATATTGGTGCTACTCATTCGTTTATTTCGCTTAAATGTGCTAATAGATTGGGTTTGAAATTGTCTGATATGAATGGTAGTATGGTAATAGAGACTCCTTCTAATGGTTCTGTTACTACTACGTTTGTGTGTTCGAGATGTCCTATGATGATTTTTGGGAAGAGTTTTGTGATGGATTTGGTGTGTTTTCCCTTACACCAAATCGATGTGATTCTGTGAATGAACTGGTTGGAGTTCAACTACGTTCACATCAACTGTTATAATAAGACTGTGGAGTTTCCTGAGTTTGGTGATAATGGAGAGTTGATGTTCTTGTCTGCTAAGCAAGTAGACGAACTCTTAGAAGACGAGTCCTTGATGTTTGCGTTGTTTGCATCGTTGCAAATTGATCGGGAAGCTGCGACTGTCGAATTACCTGTTGTCTGCGAATTTCCAGAAGTGTTTCTGGTTGACATAGGTGATTTGCCTCCAGAACGTGAAGTAGACTTTGCGGTTGATTTGATATTAGGTACGATTCTGGTGTCAATGGCTCCTTATCGGATGTCAGCTTCTGAGCTAAGTGAATTAAAGAAACAACTGGAATAATTGCTTAAGAAGAAGTTTGTTCGATCGAGTGTTTCTTCGTGGGGTGCTCTGTGTTGTTAATAAAGAAGAAAGATGGTAGCATGAGGTTGTATGTTGATTATCGGCAGTTGAATAAGGTGACTATCAAGAATAAGTATCCACTTCCGAGAATTGACGATTTGATGGATCAACTAGTAGGCGCTTGTGTGTTCCGTAAGATTTATTTGAGGTATGGTTATCATCAGATCCGTGTTAAGCATGATGATATTCCGAAGAAAGCTTTCAGGACGAGGTATGGTCACTATGAATACATTGTGATGCCGTTTGGTATATCTAATGCACTTGGTGTGTTCATGGAGTATATGAATCAGATTTTCCATGAGTATTTGGATAAGTTTGTGGTGGTTTTCATTGATGATATTCTGATATATTCTAAATCTGAAGAAGAGCACGCTGAGCATTTGAGGATAGTGTTGCAAGTATTGAAAGAGAAAAAGCTATATGCAAAACTGTCGAAGTGTGAGTTTTGGTTAAAAGAGGTGAGTTTTCTTGGCCATGTGATTTTAAGTGGTGGAATTGATGTTGATCCTTATAAGATCGATGTTGTGCTACAGTGGGAGACTCCGAAGTTTGCTACTGAGATACGAAGTTTTCTTGGTTTGGCAGGTTACTATCACAAATTCATAGAAGATTTTTCTAGATTGGTGTTACCGTTGACGCAGTTGACTCGTAAGGGTCAGGTTTATGTGTGGGATGTTGCATGTGAAGAGAGTTTTGTGGAATTGAAGAAGAAATTGATGACCGCTCCAGTTTTGATTTTGCCTAATCCGAATGAATCTTTTGTGGTGTATTGTTTGGTGGAGTGTTGATGCAGAATGGACAGGTTGTTGCTTTTGCTTCGAGACAATTGAGAGTTCATGAAAGGAATTATCCTACGCATGATTTAGAATAGGCAGTTGTGGTGTTTGTGTTGAAAATTTGGAGACATTAACTCTTTGGCTCTAAATTTGAAGAGTTCAGCGATCATAAGAGTTTGAAGTACTTATTCGATCAGAAAGAGTTGAACATGAGGCAGAGGAGATGGTTGGAATTGTTGAAAGATTATATTTAGATTTGAATTACCATCCTGGTAAGGCAAATGTGGTGGCCGATGCATTGAGCAGGAAGTCATTGCGTATGTCTATGCTTATGGTGAGAGAGTTGGAATTAATCGAGAAATTCTGAGATTTGAGTTTGGTATGTGAAGAGACTCCTGACAGTGTGAAGTTGGGTATGTTGAAGTTGACTAGTGGTATTCCGGAAGAGATCAGAGTGGGACAACAATCTGATTTGAAGTTGGTTGATCAGTTGGTTTTATATAACCAGGGTAACGGAGGTGAATTCTGGATTGATTAGAATGGTGTGATGAGGTTCAGAGATAGAGTGTGTGTCCCAGACGTTCCCGAAATTAAGAAGAGTATTCTTGAAGAAGGACATCAAAGTAGATTAAGTATTCATCCTGGTGCTACGAAGATGTACCAGGATTTGCAAAAAATTTTTTGGTGGCCAGGTATGAAGAAAGATATTGTGGAGTTTGTTTATGCCTATTTGATTTGTCAAAAGTCCAAATTGAACATCAGAAACCTTTGGGTATGATGCAGCCATTGAATATTCCATAATGGAAATGGGATAGTATTTCCATGGATTTTGTGTCGGGATTGCCGAAGACTGCAAAAAGGATGATTATATCTGGGTGATTGTAGACAGGTTGACTAAATCGGCTCATTTCTTGCCGATGAAGATTAATCATTCTATGCAGAAGTTAGCTGAGATGTACATTGAGGAAATTGTGAAGTTCCATTGGATTCTTTCGAGTATTGTGTCGGACAGACACCCAAGATTTACGTCAAGGTTCTGCATATCATCCACAGACGGATGACCATACAGAGAGTACTATCCAATCTTTGGTGGATTTGCTGAGGGCTTGTGTGTTGGATCAAGGAGGATCGTGGGATAACCATTTGCCGTTAATTGAGTTCACAGACAACAATAGTTTCCATGCTAGTATTGGGATGGCGTCGTATGAAACTTTGTATGGACGGAGGTGTAGAACTCCTTTGTGTTGGTATGAGTCAGACGAGAGTGTTGTACTCGGACCTGAAATTGTGCAGAAGATGACTGAAAAGATTAAGAAGATCTAAGAAAGGATGAAAGCTTCGTAGAGTCGTCAGAAGAGTTATCATGATAAGAGCAGGAAGGCACTCGAATTCCAAGAGGGAGATCACGCGTTTTTGAGAGTTACGCCGGTGATTGGTGTAGGACGAGCTTTAAAGTCTAGGAAGTTCACTCCATGTTTTGTTGGTCCGTATCAGATTTTGCATAGGATAGGGGAGGTAGCCTATCGGATTGCTTGATTGACATCGCTTGCAAATATACATGATGTGTTCCATGTGTCTCAGTTGAGGAACTACATTCCAGATCCATCGTAAGTGATTCAGATGGATGACGTACATGTGAGGGATAATCTGACTGTTTCAGCTTTACCTGTGCGAATTGACGGACGAGAGATAAAACAACTGCGGGGTAAAGATATATCTTTGGTGAAGGTGTTATAGGGTGGACCAGCTGGTGAGAGTTGGACTTGGGAGCGTGAGGATCAGATGAAGGAGTCGTATCCGACTCTATTTTCTTCAGGTTATTTTCAAGGACGAAAATTCTTTAAGTGGGGGAGAGTTGTAACACCCCAAAATGAGTAGAATATTAATTTAATCGATTAATTATAAATATTCATAATTTCGGTGAATTTTAGTGAATTATCTTGATGTCTATAATCGATGTTATGGGGTAATTATGATGTTAAGGGGGGTGTTGAGGGTATTTAGAAGTGTGTGATGTGTTAATATTATTTTTGATAATAAAAATATGGATTATGTGAATATATTACTATTATTATTATTATAAATAATTAAGTGAACCACTAAGGGCAAGGTTGGATGAGTTAAGTGAGGCCAAGGTTAGGAAAGAGTATTAGGGGTCCTAGGGGTAAGTTGGACAAAAAGGAATTAGAGAGGAGGGAGAAGTCATTTGGTGCGATCAATTTTGGAGGAAACGCTCTGAAGAAAAGGAGAAGAAGGCTAGGGCTCAGAGAGGTTTCAGAAGAACTCAGAGATGAGGAATCAGAAAGCAATTTTCTAAGGTATGGGGAGTATTATTCATCATTATAATTGATATAGGTGTAGAAGTATGTAGGTAGTGGGTTTTCCATTGAAATTGATGTGTTGATGACAAAATTGGGATTTTAGGAAGTATTAGAGGTTAGTACGAAAACTATCTTGACGTATTATTTTTGTTGTATTGTTACTGTGATGCATTGTGAATAATTGGATTGTTTTGGTGCGGAAATCACAAGCTTTGAGGGTCGGAGGTAGTGCAGAATCGCAACTGAGAAGTTGCAGGTGTGCGCGGATTCGCCTTTCAAAATTCCCGTCTCGCAGGGCGAAGCGAATTTGCCTCAACCTCGTCGGGCGAAAGTGGAAGCGAAGGGAAGGGGAAAAAGGGTGCGACAGGGTTTTGTATGGAAGTGTTGGATTCACCCCTGCTTCGTCGGGCGAAGCCCAGGCGAACAAGCTGCTTCGCCGGGAGAAGCCCAGGCGAGCGATCTCCTTCGCCGTGCGAGAGAGAAGCAAAGGGATAGTGTGAAAAGTGGAGTTTCTGGATTTTGTATGGGGAAGATGTTCGCCCCTGCTTCGCCAGCCGAAACCCAGGCGAACGCGCTGCTTCTCCGTGCGAGCTTCAGGTGAGCAGGAGCAGTGCTTTTGTTTTAAACTCTTTTCTTTCCTATCTCTTGATGCTTTGTGCCTTGACGTTTTATGATGACTTTTGATGCATGATGATGACGAGATAACATGATGTTTGTGACATATTATGACGATTTTTTTATGTATATAATGATGCGTGACCATGATGCCTAATGAGATTTTTATGAATGATGATGCAATATGACGATTTTGTGATGATGACAATTATGACGTTTGCATCATGCATTCATAGCATTCTAGGACTTCGGTCCAGTGATGGATTTTAGGACTTCGGTCTAGTGGTGGCTTCAATCCCATTGTGTGGATTGGAGTGTATGACGTTGCTCCGGTTCTTGTGTAGAATCGATCCTACTGGTGGGGATCTTTGGATGGTGATGGCCCAGTGTCCATCAAACATGACGAATTGGTACCACATGCATGAGTCTATGTTGTGCATTTCATATTATGTGACATTGCATGATTGTGAATGAATGATGTTGATGACATGAGTTCCATGATGTATGATGATGATAATGATGTATAATGATGATGTTGCTTTATTATGATGCATGTTACGTTATTATTTTTTATCCTATATCTTGTATAATGGTTTATGATTACTCACCCAGCTTGTTTGAATGTAGCCTCCATGTGGGTAACGTGCAGGTGATCAGGATTAGCTTTTGGTGCATGAAGATTTGACTTCAAGTATTTTCATTACTTTGGTCGAGTAGAGGGTATTGCTCTGATATGTAACATCGGGTCGGGACGTTTGAGTCGAACCATAGTGTTCCTTTATTTAATGATATTATGATGTGTTGAGGTTGTTTTAAACCTTTTTATGTTATAACTTATGATGCTTATGTAGTTTTCCACTGCGAAGTAAATGATTTAATCTTGACATTATAACCCGTGTTACAGAGCAGGATGTTAATATTTTATGTTTTATGACGAAATGTGATGCCCTTGCGGGATTTTACTCTGATATATTTGTTTATATTTGTCGTGATTCTTTGTTGGGTAGAAGGGTGTTACACTAAATGCTATCCTAGTTCTTGGTCTTCCTTTTATAGTCTTTTGTCATGGGCTTCAAATCTTCTATCCTTGATCCACTGCAAACGGAGCCTTGAATATTGGACCATAATTAAAACAACCTGTTGTATTTGTCTAGATGTCGATTCAACATCTTTGTTTTCTGGCAGAGTTCTTCATGTTTGATCATTTTGTTCTTCATTAAGTTTTAACCAAAATTTAGTCAAACCACAGGAGCTTTCATCAGTGGACGAACAAATTAAAAATTGAGCTTGGAGACGTCATTATTGTTAATCTACGGTTCGAGTAGCTTAACCTGGTGTGCTCATTTAATTTTTCGAGTGTTTTTTCGGTCGCATTTTTTATCAGCTAAGCCTTTTAACTTGTAAAAATTTATTTCAAAATCTGACCAAACGATGTACGTTTCCGAGTGATTTATTTCGCGTTGACCATTTTAATGCATCCAGTTCATTTTTTCGAGCACTTTTGCTCCCGATTTTTATTCATTTTAATTATTTTGTTTTAATTTTTTAATCAAAATAATAAGTATATTTAAATAAAATTATTTGGATATTTTAATTAGTTTATATTGCTTTAGTTTTTTTTTAAATTCAATTATCAAAATTTATGTGAGATATTGGATCGAACTCTAGTATGGTCGAAGGGTAGCTTCTGGTTCGATAGGAATTAAGCATGAGATCGAAGGTTGTTCGCATGTGTTATGTCAGAGTAATGCGTGTTGTTGTCAAAGTTTGTTCTAACATGCATTAGTCAATATTGCTAAGCTCGATTGTTTAAGTTAGCTTGTACCCTAAGCTAGCTTGTAATGGGTAATTGTTAAAAAGCCCATTAGGTTAGTGTGTTAGTTTTCTTATAAATAGCATGCTAGTCTCTCATCTTGTATAAGGAAAAATAGGAAGATAAAATCCTAATTCAAGTGAGAGAGGTTATTTTGTTATGCTTGTATACTTGTAATCTGGTTTGAAAGAGAAAGGAAAGAATATCAGTTTACAACCAAATTTCCTTATTAGGTTGAGAGAGGTAAATTGTTGGAATTCACTTGTAATCTTTGAAACCTATTGAGAAAGTGAATAGTAAAATAGATTTAACCAATTCTATATTCTTCTTCCTCTTTTCTCTTCCTTTGTGAACCCTAATAGGGTTTCGTGTGTTTGTTCAAGTTTTTTCCTTCTTTTCTACCCTTGTGGATTTCTTGTTGTTCAAGAAACCAAATATACTTTGTTATTCCGGTATCGTTTTTCACAAAAAATTGGTACGATGAGCGTGGAGAAGATGCCTTCAACAAAGTATGAGATTGAAAAGTTCACCGGAGTGAAGAATTTCGATCTGTGGCGCTTGAAGACGAAAGCCCTACTGGTTCAGCATTGTTGTTTGGAAGCGTTGAAGGGAGCGGCAACCATGAACCATGCGTTAACGGAAACTGAAAATACATTGCCTAGTTGTAAGTTTTTCTACTGTATGTAGCTGATAAAGCTGCATGAAGACATCTAGTTTGTTCCTTGATGTTATAGAGTTTGTTCCAAGGTGGAGATTTGTGAGATTTTGGATCGAACTCTAGTATGGTCGAGTGTAATACCCCATAGTATCTATGTGCTCTATCTGTGGTAATTAGATTAATGGAATCCTCTAAGTACTTTAAGTATTATTAATTGGGATCAATAGAGCAACTGATGAACTCTGAAGAGATCAAATTATTTTATTAAAGAGACAGATCAATGATTATTAGTTTAAGAGAGGATTTTAGGTAACTCTAATAATTGATCAATTGGTGTTAGATGACAAAATATCAATTAGAGATGTTTTACTCTATTGAATTTTATTATATATATATATATAAAGAGAAAGTTAGTAAAGAAAAAGAAAAGAAGAGAAAGAGGAAAACAGAGAATGAAGAGAAGAGAGGAAAAAGGGAAAAGAGAAGAAGAAATCTTGGATCATCATTGTTCATCATCTTCTTCAAACTCCTCTTCGATTATCAGGTGGGTTCTAGATAGAAGCTTTAAGTTCTAGAGTTAGAGATTATTTTAGCTTAAGTTAGGTTTTGTGAAAAATGTTTAAATTGTTATTCGATGAAATCTAACGGATGAAATGCGATATAAAATGCGTAGTATAGTCGGGTTATGTGTGGATTGAACCTATCATACTTGATTTGATGTCCCAATATGTTTAGGTATGAGTTAGAATGGTTTAGAGTGAACAAAAATGTGGTTTTTTGGCTCTGTTACAACAGTAATTGATTACCCTATTTGAGTAACCGATTACCTGTGTAAAATGACGTTTCTGGGCTGTTTCGAAGCCAGTAATCGATTACCACTGTTGTGTGAAAATTTTGAAATTAAAACAGGAGTATCTTTTGAACCGTAAGTCCGTTTTGGTCCTCGTTCGAAGTGTTGGGAAGCTATTTAAATGCTCTAATTTATGGTGAAGTAAAAACATATTTATATGTCAAATATTTATAAGTTAATGGTAATAAAACATTTTGTGCAATATGTCGGAATTAATATGCATGTTAGTTATGCTTGGTATGTTGTACTACCTTATGTGTGCTTCATGTATGATATTGTGTATGCTATATATATGTCAATATGTTGTTAATCATGAGAGAAAATGCATGCTTAAAATGAGTTAGGAAGATTGAGGAAACTTTACCCCAAAACCAAATGATATGATTCTAGGTTGTGACTAGGATTGATAGATAATCTAGATGGAGATGCTCGTGCATTCGATGCCTAGGTGTGCATGTTTGACGAGTAATGGCCTAAAGGAGATTGAGATACTAGTATGGAACATGTGTGTGAACCTTGTGTTATTTTTGAAAGGAAAATGTGGCCTTAAGGTATTGTGGCATTGTGATTGTCGAATATAATCACGTTTGTGTGTGAGATCACGTAATCGTCACCGTTTCCCTTGAGTTGTTGTTTCATGAGCCTCGGGCTCCTCTGAAACGTACGCATGACTACATGGCAGGTTTGATTACCGCGTGCTGTATGAGTGGAGCCCATGGAGCGTATGCTTGTGACGGTTAATGGCCCATGTGAAGTGACGGTTCATAACGGTTAATGGCCCGTAGAACCCGAATCCGTTCGTATGTCAAGTAGGTTACAAGGATCCATGACTCGGGTCGACTTATAGATGTAGAAGCGGATGGAAAAATGGGATGCCTTGGTAAGGTTATCGATTAGTGATATTTTGAGTTGGTGAACTCATGAACATGTTTCCATATAGTGTGAAATTGTGAACTCGAAGTCCTTTTCCTTCCCTTGGACTTGAGTTAGGATTTGGTTAGAACCTTTTAAAGCCGAGAGAATCCATATGATAGGGAACTCACTGATATTTATATCTCACCCCCTTATTGTTGATTATTTTCAGGAAGCATTTGCAGGTGTGATTTACAAGTGGAGCTATGCTTGGAAGTTTCAAGAGAAACTTAGTTTTATTATTTCTGCTGTGTATTATTTCTTGTACAATGAGGAAATTGTACTTTATTATTAGATTTTGTTATTTTGGCTAGTTTCCATGTCTTGTGCCATATGTTGTATTTATGTTTTAGAAATGGTACAGTGTGTGAATTATGCCATTAGGCACTCGTGATGGTGTCAGTACCAAATAAAAACACTTGTATGGTATTATTCTAGATAAATATTATACATGGCATTACAGTTGAAGGGTAGCTTCTGGTTCGACTGGAATTAAGCACGAGGTTGAAGTTTGTTCGCATGTGTTCTGTCGGAGTAATGCCTGTTGTAGTCGAAGTTTGTTCTAACATGCATTAGTCAATATTGCTAAGCCCAATTGTTTGAGTTATCTTGTACCCTAAGCAAGCTTGTAATGGGTAATTGTTAAAAAGCCCATTAGGTTAGTGTGTTAGTTTTCTTATAAATAGCATGTTAGTCTATCATCTTGTATAAGGGAAAATAAGAAGATAAAATCCTAATTCAAGTGAGAGAGGTTATTTTGTTATGGTTGTATACTTGTAATCTTGTTTGTAAGAGAAAGGAAAGAATAGCAGTTTATAACCAAATTTCATTATTAGGTTGAGAGAGGTTAATTGATGATATTCACTTGTAATCTTTGAACCCTATTGAGAAAGTGAATAGTAAAACAGATTTTACCAATTCTCTATTCTTCTTCCTCTTTTCTCTTCCTTTGTGAACCCTAATAGGGTTTCGTGTGTTTGTTCAAGTTTTTTCCTTCTTTTCTACCCTTGTGGATTTCTTGGTGTTCAAGAAACCAAATATACTTTGTTATCCCGGTATCGTTTTTCATAATAATTTATATTAGTAAAAACTCAAATAATAAAAGAAAGTAATAAATTAGTCATATATGTACGTGGTTGATGAATTGAGAGCAAGAGGGATCACAACATGTATTTCACGCAGCACCTCTAGTATATCTCCCTCATTTTGAATAGAGGACCATCAATTTCCTAAATAAACAAAAGCTGAACAAATTGCCTAGCCACACATCCTCTCTCAATGCAAAAAAAGGCACCTTCATTTCTAACAAACCTTCAATTTCCCCACATTTTTATTTTGATTAGACCACACGAAAATCTGAATAAAAACAAGAAAGGAAATATGCCAGCTGATGGTGAAATGTCCTCCCCAAAACTACCTCATATTGCTACCATTGAGTCTTATCCAATAACTCTCTCTCATATAGATGAAAAAATCCTCACTTTTCTGTCATACCCTTAATTTTGACAATAAGATTTCACACCATTGTACAAATCATCACCACAATATGGATGGACTTTCTTACCTCACTAATCCTTTCAAAGGTTGTTGAGTGTTCACCTTAACCAAGAATTAGGGTTTTCAAGCCCTCTCAGAGGATTTAGGCAAAGTATCAAGCAAGAATTAACATGATCTTTAACTTGTCAAGCCTCTCAAACATCCATCAAGGATCAAGAGGTTTCCTTCCTCAAGAATTAATCACAAGGTTGCATCATTTCAATTTGATCAAGCCTCAAGACCATCAGTGTCACCAAATTAGGGATTTGGTCGACCAAGGCCTCCAGAGAGAAATTTGCATCTAGGCATGAGCCAATACTTCAATACATGATTCAAGAAGCTCAAAATAACCTCATGAGTCCATTCATAAGTTCAAAATAGCCTTAGGGGATGCATCTATAAAAAATCAGGAATTTGGGTTTTGACCTAACTCGGTCCCTAGGGTTGACTTTTGGAGCAAGACATGATCCAAAACTTCAAGATATGCTCTAAGGACCTCAAATACATCATATTGATCTATTCAAAATATTGAATTGATTAAAATAACTTGATTCATAAGAAATATAAGGATTCAAATTCATCTGGACCACAAACTAGGGATTCTGAGAAAAAGTCAACCATACCTTTGACTTTGAGCAAAGCATGATCTCAAACCTTGGGACATGGTTCAAGAAACTATAAAACACCTTTGGAATCCATCCATTAGGTTGAATTTAGCCCAAGGACTTGATTTCATTAAGGATCACAAAGTTCAAAATTCATCTGATACAAAAAGTCAACTGCGATCAAAACCAAGTTTGACTTTTGCGATTTTTTGACAAACATGGCCTCTTTAGGTCAAGAACAATGTGAACTTGTGATTTGGATTATGATCAATAAATAAAAATGAATAAAAGTGAGGTTACTTGCAAAAAGGGCAACCTTGAGAAACTTGAAATTTCACTAAGTTATGGAAAATAATGGTTTTTACCCAACTTTGTAAGGCTATAACTTGTGATCCGAGCAACCATTTCCCCCCTCCAAAGCTCAAATGATAGATCTTCTTACATACAACAAGATTGCCAAGAAGAGGTACCCCAAAAAAATTCATGGATTTTGAGATATGAAGCATTAAAGTTAGGGGTCCATGAGATTTTTAACTTTGATACTTAGGATTTTTTAGGCAGAATCTGCCTCATGTTTTATCCAACTTTGGAGACATTTTTCATTATGATCCAAGAGGAATCAAGACCAAATGTAAACATAAAAGTTGAAGTATGATATACAATCTTTCTAATAAGTACAAGAACTCCCATTAATTCAACTTGGGTAAGAAGTTATGAACCTCACAACATGCCTTGACACAAACTGTTTTTTAACAGCATTTGGCACATTGCTTGCACCACACGATTTTCCACAACAAGTTTGTAATCTTGCAAGCTTTGGCATCATCCAAGATCAGAAGGAATCTTGATGAATCACTTGATGTTTTCAACTTTGGACCAAGGAGTCAAGTATCTAGCCAAGCATGTGCAAATCCATCATTACATGAACCTTGAATTTCAACTTTGGCATCAAGCATTAATGTGATGCATTAAATTGGTATGAAGCAAGCACAAACCAACCAAGACTCTGTCCAAAGCCATGAGTGTTCAAACCTGCAAAAATTGAATTGAGTCAAGATATAGCTATGCTATATGAGACTTTGGTACCATAGATTTCAAGTCATGTTGCATGACAAAATCCATTGGACAATAGCATGCTCCCTCATCGATTCACTATTACTCCAAAAACAAACTTCTCCTCCTATAAATAGGAGCCATTTTTTATTGTTTAAACCATCCCAAAACATCACATCACATATTTTCTCTTATTTCACTCTTCACTTCAAAATTCCAAAACCTTAAGAGGTGAGAATCGAATTTTCAAATAGAGAGCAATTCAATCCAAACCAATAATGCAAACACCTCACATACATCATATATGAGTGATCCAAACACTCAAACAACATCTGTAACATCGAATTCATCAAGATCACATATCACTCCAAGCCAGTTGCAATTGGATTCGAGCCCATCAAACCAGATGGTTTCAAACCATTCCAAGCACATCAACACATTCCTTGAGGTCCAAGAAAGCTATCCAGGTCATCATTTCATATCTGTAAAACCTACAACTGAGGATTCAATTTCCTCTTGCACAAGTAAGCCTGAACTTCCCAAACTCCATGAAACATGCATCATTTTTTATATTTCAAGTTACCAACATGTTTCTGCACTTAAATAGAATATTTTCGCTAAATCAATTTCCATGTATCAATCGTATATAGGATATCATAATGTTCTTGCAAAAATTAGGGTTCATCTGTCCATCACTTGATAATTCACTCTACACTTAAAAGAAATAAAATTAATTGGTACCATTGAATTCCTTGTTTAAAAACGAGTAAGTTTCATGTTTACATCGTGCAAAACCATAACGTAATGAGGGAGATATGAGAGGTTTTGTAAATCTGGTAATGGTGGCACGCGCGAGGAAGAAGAAGATGGCCTTGGTGCCATATTTCAAATTTTTGAATATTTTTAATATTTTAATTTTATTTTCAAAAATTGTTTTCTATATCCAATTTTGATTATTTTCAAATGATTTTTTGCACAAATATTATTCACATGTTTAAATAATTTATTCACAAAAAAAAAATCAAAAAAATATTTTATATTTGATATATTTTTAATATATTTAATATATCCTTTTTAAAATTGTTTTAAAAAATAATTTCCAATATTGATTTTTCTATCAAATTAATTATTTTTAATCCCAATTTTTTCACACATGTCATTTAAATACCCTATAAATTTAATCCACAAAAAATCACAAAAATAATTTTTATTTGTTATATTTTTAATATATTAAAAATATTATTTTTAAATTGTTTTAAAATAATTTCATTTTTCTTGATATTTTTTAAATCAAAATGATTTTAAATATTCATGGTGGATAAAATACTTTTTCATAAACCTTAATCCTTGTTTATAACATGATTAATGTTTTATTTGATAAATTATACATATTATATTTGTTTTTTCTTTGAAAAATATCTTTAAAAAAATGAAATTATGGTTTTGTTTTGATTCAATCTTTCAAACTTCAAATAAAATTCCCCCCAACCCTCTTTGTATTTAAACCCCCATGGGCCTCTGCTAAAGTATAAGTCCCATTGCGCTTTTTAAAATTACGGTGCGATCACTGTTTTCACAACAATCATATGGGCCTCTAATACAGTGTAAGTTTCATCCCTTTGTACATAAACTTTGTTTTAAACAATCATATGAGCCTTTGATAGAGTGTAAGACCCAACACACTTTTGTAAATAGAAAATATTTTAGCCTCATTTATCCCGGGCTTTGTACAGGATACAGATAATCATCTGGGCCTCTGCTTAGAGAGTAAGACCCAACACCTTTGTTTCTCTCTTACTTAAAGATCAAGTCATCTTCAAAGTCAAAACTTTCTTTAATTTCTTTAAAACCTTAATTCAATCTTGAAGAAAACATCTAATCAATCACAATAAACTTGGGCCTCTATCCAGAGAATAAGACCCACCACCTTTCTCAATTCAATTCATACTTGTTATATACTTGTTCATATGTATGTATATATACTTGTGCTTATCTTGTTAAGATTCTCTTAACATTTAAATCATCCTTAGTTTAGACTAGTTCAAGCAATAGGATCATTTTAATCATTATAACTTAGTTCATACAACTAGTTCCCTGTTGTACAAAGGATTTATTCTCCCTGGTGCAGTTATCCTACTCTTGGGCTTTGTTCAATTGATTCAAACTTGAAAAACTTCATTAAAGAGGGGATTATTTCCTGGTGAAACCTATTCTTTAACCCCTCTAACCCTGGAATAGTTCAACAAAGAAAGGATTAATTCCAGGTGAAACCTCTCTTGAACTCTTCTTAGACTTGGAAAGCCTCAATCCCCAACCTCCTTTTGGGCTTCATACAAGGACCCACAAGCTTCCTAGAAGCATCCTCAACCTCCTCTTGGGCTTCATACAAGGACCCTTAGGCTTCCTAAAAGCATAGGATATATCCTAGTTATCTTTGTCAATATACCAATGACCAGGAGAGTCAAAACCTCTAAGAATTTTAAACTGGTCCTTTGAGTCTCTCCTGATCCCCAAACCATGCTTGGCTTTCATCCTTAGAATTCCCACCCAAGTTCAGATTACCATTAGTGGACCCCAAAAGAATCAAAACCTTTGTGGCAGTTGATAAACTCTTCTAATCTCCAACAAGAGTTAGTTCCCTTTCTAATTCCCCAAGCAGTTTGAGCCTTCTCTTGAATTAAATTTCCTCGGCAAGAGTCAGTCTCCATTTAAAATCCCCCAGCCTCCTCTTAGGCTTCATATAATGATTTCCCCAGTCAGCCTCAATCTTGGACTTTGTACAAGACATATATAATACTCCCCAGTTGAGTAAGTCTTGTTCAAAACTGTACTCAAACCCTTCAGCTTCATTATCTTAGGCTTTAAAAAAGATACTCAAATAAAAGTCCCCCCAGTTGAGTCAGTTCTCAACCCCTTTTAGCTTCAACCTTGGGCTTTGATCAAGGCACAAAATTTAACATCCACTCAAATGAGACCATGATTGCATTCTGTAGGAGGATATTTCTTCTATACATCACATTTCAAAACAAACAATCAAAACGTTTTCCAGATAATTGATGTAAGTGGCAAACCTTTGGATTCTTCACATCCAAGTCAATGTCCATCCCTTATCATGGCTAAATTTCTCTTTCATCTAAGTGATGTAAGTGGAAAACCTCTGGATTCTACACATCCAAGTCAATGTCCCTCTCTTAGCATTCAAAGACTCATAAAGGAAGATGTGGCATTGTGGGATTCCACACATCCTAGTTAAAGCAACTTCCCTTATAATCAATTCCTCAATGATTGTGATGAATAGGTGAGTTATCTCCCTTTAGAGATGACAAATTCTCTCTCAGTCAAACATCTCATTTAGCTTCAATCTTGGGCTTTGAACAAGACACAAATACTCTTTTAGCTTCAATCTTGAGCTTTGAACAAGACACAAATACTCTTTTAGCTTCAATCTTGGGCATTGAACAAGACACCAAAATTTTTACTCCCATAAATATAGGAGGAACTACGAATGCTCTGATTTCCCAAATATCTTTACGGGAATACGTAGGCATAAGATTGAGAAATCTTATCGAGCATACTATTAAAAAAACTTAGGTCCAGGTACCTTTCAAAAACAATAAAAAATCCAAAAACAACAAAAACATATCCTCAGCCTTCCCAAAGGAGAAACTTTCCCTAATTAGCATCAAATGAACTTGATCAAGAAATTCAACAGTAAAATATAAATGAAGGTTCCTATAGATTACTATAGATACTCTGCGTGTTAATAGCCTCCCTTTGTATAACCAACCCCTGATTCTAGATCTCTTCGCATTACTAGGGAAACCACTTGCGCCTACGATTAGTTTAAGATATCTTCCCCTTCCTTTTAAGCTTCATAGGATAAATTTAAAAATCATAAAGTAGCACCAAGAGTGGTAGTGGTCGCATCACAAAAAAACTGAGAGCTACAGAAAAATGGCGACTCTACTGGGGACTTTCCCATCTTATAAGAGGGTTAAGCCTTGCATTTATTTTTGCTGTTTTATTTACTTTCTCATTTTTTTGATATCATTTGTTGTCATACTATCTGTTTACCTACTATACTTGTTTAAATTAGTGGTATCTGGGAATGAGATTAATACACATGTGGTGAGTCAAAGAGCACCTTTTAAGATAGGATGTGGTAGACTCATGAAGGCTTATAGGGAGTGAGTCTCGGCCAAGCTAACTGGAAAGTCCACCAAATTAGTGGAGGTACCCTTTTGGAATTACTAATGTTGAACGAGCAAGTCGTGAAAACATTACTTTTTCGACTGGGCACCCATGAAACTGAAGATTAGTAACCATTTAACCACTTGGTCATTGTTAAGACGTAGTGCGGTGGCTATCGGGAATAGTTGATATGCGATACTACACTCGAATGAGATTTATCTTGGGGATATTACAGCTCTCATGAGTCAGTCGATTTGCTGTTAATATTCTTAAGAGGGGTCATTGATTTTGGGAACCTTGTTAGAACCCGTTCTACAGGTACAAAAAGTACCCCTAGTACACACCTTGGGGATGGGTAGATCCATGGCTCCATGCTCTTGACGATGAACCCTTAAACCCATGTTTTCAAAGGTTTTTGTTTGCTGCATTCATGCATTCATGCATTTCTTTCATTCCTAAAAAAAATTAATTAATTAATGAAAAAAATATATGTTTCTAAAAGAACTAAAACAATCATTGCAAATATTAGAAGTTGTGCTATGGATTTTGGTAGAAGAAAAACACAAAAGTACACCTTCGAAAATCCAATACTGGAAGACCTGAGGAAATTGGGAAGGTTGATTACTAATCTTGAAGCTTTCAGAGCTAACCACATAGGGCTATTGTCTCTTTTGAAGATCAACATGGTGGAAGGAGTTCTGTCTACATTGGTTCAGTTCTATGATCCAGTGTACCACTGCTTCACATTCCCAGATTATCAGCTCACACTAACATTAGAAGAGTACACTCATCTGATTGATTTACCTATCACTGATCAAGATCCATTTTCTAGACTAGAAGAAATTCCCAAAGATCAAACCATTGCAAAAGCTACCTCTTTGGAAGAGTCGGATATCAAAACTCACATGACCACCAAGGGAGGAATCTAGGGTTTACCAGCTAAATTACTAATGGAGAAAGCCCTATACTTTGCCAGCATAGGAAACATAAGTGCTTTTAAGGATGTCTTTGTTCTGCTCATCTATGGATTATTCCTTTTTCCCAACATTACAACTTCGTCGACATCAATGCTCACAAAATATTCTTAATCGAGAATCCAGTCCTAACTTTGCTCGCAGATGCTTACCACTCAGTGCGTCTAAGGAATTTGTACAGTGGAGGAATGATTACATGCTTTTGACCATTACTCTACAAATGGTTTGTTTCCCACTTGCCCAAATCTGCTGCTTTTTGGGATCTCAAAAGTGGTATGCGATGGTCGCAAAAGATTATGTCTCTCACTCATTCTGACATAGATTAGTACAATCGAGTCTGCCACACCCTAATTTTTGACCCTAAGATCCCTCTTCTTTTTGCATAGCATCTTTAGGTCATGTGGTCTTGTGTGCGAGTTTATTGTGACTAACCAGCTTGTGTTGGGAATTAAACTCAGGTGGAGATGGTACTCGCTCAAGCATTTCAGGGCAGGATCAATTGATTATAGGCCTAGGGTTTCAAATAGATTTTGAGCCATGATTTCCAATGCAGGATCATTCCTCTAAGTAAACATCATTTCTCAAGAACATGATTCAAGGATATTCAATTTAAATTCATCTAATTAAGTACAAGCAATATGTGGAAGTGAAGATGTCTTTCAATCCCCTTTCAAAAGTGATGAGAAGTATAATGTAGAATTCAGACCATGGGATCAAGGGCCTTCTGAGGAATCATGGCTATCTATTCAATTAGTTCTTCCATCGATTATGGAAACATGGTCATCTTACTCAAGATTCCTCTGAAGCTTTAGGATATACTCAAGGACATGGTTCTTGTATCAAGTTCATATTCGATCGTGCAAGAGAGACTTTATTCTTATTTGTGAAGTGGATCGTTATTTAATTTCCTTTGTTAGTAATTGGTGATCAATGTGGAAATTCTCAAAAGCAAAATTCAAGAAGTTTTAATTTATTTAAATTCGGCTAAGTGGTAACACTCAAGAATTTTTGGATAAGAGTATTAAGGATTGATTTAAGTCCTTAGCTTAAAACTCACAAGCTTAAGTTCAAGATGTACATCAAGATCCACATTATTCATTCAAACGACTAGTTCAAGAAGATTTTTCTTCAAAGGGATTTTTTCAAGATAAAATGAAAAGATTTTTATGATTTACAATTTGATACAAAGTTCACAATCCATGCCAATACTAACTCAAGATGCAAATGCACAAAGATCAAGATCTCCTTACAGGTGCAGGAAGAACAAATTAAAATTCTTTCTAAAAGTTCATTAGAGTACAAGCAGGAAATCTATATATTAAGGGATCCTACGTAAAAATTCAAGTGATAGCTCATTTAGCTCCTTGTTACCACTAGGGTTGCTTGTCCACACGTTACAGCATCTGATTTGCATTAAAGTAGCTTCGCAGGTCCAGGACATTTGACATGTTATCATCAGAATTGTGGGTCCTTTATTCAGCTCACCAATCCTCCACTTCAGCACAGTATTCGCGCTACAAAAGAAAGGCACGGTTAAAATTATGCCATCGTTCAAAGAGCCAGAAAAACGAAGTAATTGGAGCTTAACATCAACGGTGGAAGGAACCTACCCTGCGGATGCCAACGGAACATCAAGGCACAAACACACGTCCGTAGCAGGATTCCTAATGCCATTGGATCACCCTGAGCCACTCCTTGAAATTAATATTTGGTTTCATAAACCACCAAGAAAACACAATCAATATTATTCAGCCTCATCACACTAAAACATTGGCATAACAGAAAACCGACAATTTAACATATGGATTCAACCATAAGCATTCTAGTTACATTTGGTTCGTTAACTTTCAGTAGCAAGTTAGTAACCACACACTGACATTTCAAACCACTTTTCTTTTGCACAACTAACAGTGCTGGGTGTGATTTAACCAATAAACACCACACAATTCATCTAAAAGAAACCCTCGCATTACAGTATGGGATTCATTAACATAGGCACTCCAAGACATGTTGATTAGTAACCTTTCATAGCATGTAAAGCAGTGGTAACAACTACTCTAACTTCCAACAGGTCTTACTAAACTAACCTATCCATGTCAATAGTTAGCATTAGTACAAGCATAACATTTCGAAACTTACCGAAGATACTGAGGATGTCAACATCGTGAGAGAAGTGTGATCAACGTCTATAGGTTTGATGTTGTTCAAAGCTGCGAAGACTCCTCTAAGTTGCAGCGACTCCAGTCGGTCCTCTTTTATCCTCAAACCCTTATGGCGTTGCCCCAAGTCCAAAAAACCTACACTCAACAGAATCAAAACAGCCACAGACTAGCATTAATCCTATTTTGAACCAACAACCAAACATTCAAACCAATTAGTAGTGCAGACTCAAGACTATATCATAAGCCTCATACCAAATTGTCAAAAACATCACGTTCCCATGAAGAGAATCAAGTAACGCAGTTAAGCATGTTAAGAAAAGGAAAAGAAGAGTTATGAATATTGAATAAGAAAGGAATGATGCACAAGTGTTCAGAACTTCAAAAGCAACATTATTGTGGTTCAAAGAGTATTTTAAATCAGAATATTCTTTTCATCATTTTCAAAATAGGAATTATAGGATAACATCACAGTGGTTACAAAGTTATTCCTAAACCAGAAAGGACATTGTCAAATAATTCAAAAAGGAGATCCTTTCCAAAACAGGGTATCAGAGAACCAAATTATCAACAAATGAAAATCACGGTTTCAAGGCAATAATGAAATATTTCAACTTCCAAATCAAGCATATCAAACATGCTTTAGACAAGATTCAAAAACTTTCCAAAAACCACAATCAGACATTAAACAAGCTATCAGACAACATCAATAGCTTCCAAAAATAAATTCTTTCACCTCATCATTAGCCTATAAATAGAGAACACTCTCTTCATCAAAGGGACATGAAAAAAAACAGAGCAAACGCAGCAACCAAAAACCCTCACGAATCCATTACCAAACCAAAAAATCACCAAAAAGAAAAGTCACCAAAAAACCTAGAGATCAGAAGAACACTTTATTCATCATCATTTCTCCCAAAATCATCAACAGACAGAACAACCATCAACATCACAAATCCATCAACAACTCAAAGGACATAGATTCTCAATCAAAGTCATACAAAAGGTAAAGATGAAAGAAAATTCATCCTTGGGTTGAGACTCATGGAGCCATTCGCGTCCTTGCCCTCAACCTCCACCGTCTTTTCCTCTTTCCATTCCTTTTTCCATTATAGTCTGATGTATTTGTAACAGTGAATAATGCTAATGAATTGGGGTATTGGGATTGCTGGGGGTTACGGTTTTGATTGTTATGAATGTTTGATCGAGAGAGACCGAGAGATGAGAATGGTGGCGAGGCTAGATTAGGGTTTGTAACCCTCCCATTTGAGAGAAGATGAAGAGGAAGGAGAGAGAGAATGGTGAGAATCGTTTGCTCTTTCCTTTTTTTATGTTTCATTGATCATATACACACGCGCACACATCACACTGCCGTGCACCCCCCATTTTGTTCTTTGATTTTGCACGCCTGTGAACCACATGGTCATGATCTGAGGGTCCATGATGGACCCTCTCTTCCTCGCAGCACACGATCCATCCGTTCATAACAAAACCTTTAACTAATTTTATTAATAATAAATCTTTTTTAAAAAACACTAAGATTAGAGTTTTTAAAATAATTATTTTGTTTTCTTAAAACTTAATCATTATATCTAAAAAATAAATATATGGAACCTTTTTTTTTATTTTATAATTTTTAAAATTCATTAAATAAAATAAAAACCTTTTTATCAAATAAATTCTTTTATATAACCAAATAACCTTTTTTCTTAAAAGATTAAAATTAGAGTTTTTTATAATATCATTATCATTTTAATATGTGACTAAATCTTTTACTTTAAAAATAATAAATTTAGATTTTAGGAATTTTTTTATTAAAAATAACAAAAAAACTTTTATCAAATATAAATTTCTTTTGAATAATAATAAATAATAACTCTTTTAAAATTGATTAGTTTTTTTAGAAAGAATCAATTAATGATCTTTTTATAATTAACAAGTTATTAATAAGATGAAAAAGACATTTTCCCTTTAAAAATATTGGATTTTACTTTCTTAATATTTGAAAACTTTTTCTCCTAACTAAGAACTAACTGGTTGATGTAACCTTTCTGTAATACCCCATATTATCTAAATGCTCAATTGGATATCAGATGAGATCAGATGAGTATCTATATGCTCTATCTTTGATTAATTGGATTAGTGGAATCCTCTAAGTGTTTTAAGTATGGTCAATTGGGATCAATAGAGCAATTAAGTTAACTCTGAAGATATAAATTATTTAATTAAGGGACAAATCAATATTTATTAGTTCAAGAGAGGATTTATGGTAACTCTAATAATTGATCAATTGGTGTGAGACGACAAAATATCAATTGGAGATATTTTACTCTATTGGATTATATTGTATTATATTAGTATTATATATGTGTGTGTGTGTGTGTGTGTGTGTGTGTGTGTGTGTGTGTGTGTATGTGTGTGTGTGTGTGTGTGTGTGCGGGTGTGTGTGTGTATGTGTGTGGTAAGAGAAAGAAAGGAAAGTTAGTAAAGAAGAAGAAAAATAGAAAGTTGGAGAAAGAAGAGAAAGAGGAAAACAGAGAAAGAAGAGAGAAAAGTTTAAGGAAGAAGAAGCTTGGATCTTCATCATCTCTTCATCAATTCACCATCTTCTTTAACCTCCTTTTCGATTATCAGGTGGGTTCTAGTTAGAACTTTTGTTTTAGAAGTTTGGAAATGTTAGAGTTAGGTTAGAAATATTGTTTTGTGAATGATAATATGATATCGATGTTTCTAACGGTTAAAATGTAGAAATAATCGGGTAATATAGTCGGGTTATAATTGGGGTTGATAGAATATGAGTTGGAAGTGATTTGGGTGAAGAAATGAGAGTGTTGGCCTCAAATGACCTGTTTTAACGCTGCTTAGAATTCTGGGATTCGCGGGTTCGGTTAGCGAACCAAGGCGAAGTGGAAGGCGAATGCTTGCCTAGAGTTCGCTTTGCGAACTTTGTGTCCTTTTCATTCTGTTCTATTTGCCAAGAGGCCGCAGGGCGAAGGGGAAGGCAAATGTTTGCTTGGAGATTCGCCTAGCGAACATGAAAGATTTTCCCATTTTGTTTCCTTCATAACTTTTGAACCGTGACTCCGATCGAGGCGTTCTAGGTACCGATGGAAAGCTACGGAAATATTCTTCAAAATGAAAGTGAAAAATATCAGTTTTGATGCCCGATTAAATAATCAGAGGAAGACCCAAAATGCGTATAAAATATGATTGTTTTATTATTATGTACTTAATGTATAATTGTGTTATATCTTTCCTAATCTATTGTTGTTAAACATGAAAGAGAGATATACATGTTTAAAATGTGGAATAGGAAGAGTGAGGAAACCTTAACACAGAACTATAGGGAAATCTAGTAATTTGACTAGAAATTGATAGATAACCTAGATGGCGATGCTCGGGTATTTGATGTAGGAAAGTACATCTTTGTCGAGTAACGGTCTAGGAAGGAGAAGACTCTAGTATGGAACATGTGTAAACTAAGTTAGGTTACTTGGTGAGTGGTATTAGTGACTCGTATTGAAGAGCCTCTTGTGTAAGATGGCTGGGGAAAGTACCATGTGTAGGTAATCGTGACCCGTGTTGAAGAGCCTCTTATGTAGGATGGTCGGGGAAAGTTATCTATATTAGCATCCAAGACTCGTGTCGAAAACTCTTTGGAAGAGTTGACCGAGAATGGTTGTCTACGTTTTAAGGATCCGTGACCCGTGTTGAACTCTCTTGTAGGGTTAGCCGGGGAAAGATTCCTTGGTATGTTGTATCAATTAGTGATATTTTGAGTTAATGAGCTCATGAACATGTTTCCATATAGTGTGAGATTGTGAACTCAAGGTCATTTCCCTTCCCTTTGACTTGAGTTAGGATTGATAGAACCTTGTAAATCCGAGAGAACCCATAAGATAGGGAACTCACTGAGATTTAATATCTCACCCCATTGTTGTTGTTATTTTTCAGGCGTCATTTGCAGGTATGATTTACAAGTGGAGCTATGCTTGGATGTTTCAAGAGAAGCTTAGTTGAGCTTATTCCATTGTGCATTTGTTGTATACAATTGAGGATATTGTATATTGATCTTAGATTTTATTATTTTGGCTAGTTTCCATATCTTGTACCATAGATTGTATTTATGTATTAGAAATGGTCAAGTATGTGAATTACACCATTAGGCACTTATGATGGTGTCAGTACTAAATAAAATGCTTGTATAGTATTATTCTAGGTATATATTATACAGGGCGTTACACTTTCTCCTTAACTAGGATAGAAACCCTCCTTAGAGATAAACCATTTAGGAAGGTTCTCCTAGTCCTTGTTCTTAGAAATTTTATCTTTCACTTGGTGTGTGCATCTTTTTGTTTATGTTCTGATTGCTTTAAACCATTTTCAAAAGAAGTAAAATTCTCGATCCAACGTCGAGCCATTTTTCCCACCGATGTAAGTCACTTGCTCTTAAGCATCGCTATCAACCTTTTGGTCACTATACACAAGGCTAGCCCACTTTGCTAGTGTACACGATTAAAACTCAACTCGTTTTTTTATTATTCGATGACATCTATTATAACTTTAGCCTTAATGTTTATTACTTTATGCATACTCATAATATAATTTCTTGCATTATATCCAAGGGAAAATCCCATGCATGATAATCACTTGTCGTGCATGGTGCATTTCATTTGCATTTCATCCTCCCATTAGTGGTTGTAGGTACCCCTTAAGATTTAATTTCTTAGACAACTTTAGGATAGATTTTCCTAAGTTAGTCCCCCGTAATTTTGATTTTTACAATCAAACTTTAGCCCACCTAATTCTCCACACAAGAGAATTAAATGTGAATCATCACAAAGAAGAGACATACAATCTCATACCCCACAATACAAACAAGATGTGGATTCCTTTTCCACTTAGCAGAGTTATGAGGCATACTCGTCGATTATATATCCGAGTTGGAGCCCTTATCCTAAGATGAAGCAAAGGTCCATTCTCAAAATTGTGGAGGTTCTTAAGATGACGACTCATCTTTTCTCCTAGACTTTTAAACAAACCTTTAGTATCCCTCAGAGAAGAACTACAAGTGCTCTGATTGTAGGCACAAGATGCGATATCTTGTCGAGCACACTTAGGAATAGAACTTTAGGTATTCGTACCCCATTACCCCTAGAAATAGATAAAAATTAGTAAATAACATAGTATTAACAAGAGGTTCCTGTAGAGTACTACAGATATCTAGAATGCTAACACCTTCCCTAGGTATAACCAACCCCCGAACCTTAGACTCTTAGCTCTGCATTTGCATTGCATACTGTGGGTTATTCGATCTTTCTCCCTTCCCTTGGATAAATCAAAGACGGTGGTGAAATAAATGATTTACGATTCAAGTTAATATAATAGTTTGATATCGAATTCTCACCGCGACAGAAATGACGACTTCACTGGGGATAGACAAACTAAGGGTTACCCCTAACTTGTTTCTTATATGTTTTTTGTTTGTACTTGTATATGTTTGTCTATATCTGTATACTTGTATATTTGTCTGCTTGGATTTTTTCTGTTTGGAAGGGTTGTTACATTTGAGTGGTGAGATAAGTCCTAACCCAGACTTGAGAGCACACATATGATAGGATCGTGGATATAGTCAAGGAGACTTCTAGGGAGTAATCCCAAAGGAGTTGACTTGAGATTCCACACTCAGTTGAGGCCCTCTTGAGGGTGGTATATGTTAAACGAGCTATCGTGAATGTATTGCCACTTTCGACCTAGGAGCCCGTGATACTGATAACCTTTAGTTACCCTATTACCCTACTTAGCTTTTTAGGATGCAGTGCGATGAATATGAGGGAGTAATCCTGAGATGGTTGATACGCGATACTACACTCAGACGAGACTCTATTGAGAATATTATTTACTACCAAGTAATTGGGAAATTGATAATATTCAAAAGATGGGTTGTTGACTCTGGGAACTTTGTAGAACCCGTTGTACAGGTACAAATGAACCATAGTAAACACCTATTGGAATGGGTAGACCTTGACTCCATGCTTGTGACCTCTAAACCTAGGGCTATGTTTGTTTGCTTGTACCTTTGTGCCTATGTAAATATGTGTTTACTTGTGATTGTTGCATTCATACATCTCATAAGCATTTCATTTCATGGTTTCTTGGAGCTCGACTTTTATTTGTAAACGTCCGATTTATTATGGACGGTGGAAAACTTTTGAAATCCTTTTGATGACTATTGAAAATAAACCTTTTGGTATCCCGATACTAAAGGTTGTAACCATTTTAATGATTTTTAAATCGAGTCTATTGATATTCCTAGATGGTTATAAATAATCGAGTTCCACGAAATTCTTCTGCATCGCATTCTTGCATCTCATCTTTTTCTTCAAGGAACTTAAAAGTCGTTTTGCAGATTTTTGTAAAATGGATTACAAAAAGAAAGGGGATTTGCCGTACACCTTCAGGGTTCCTGACGTTGAACAGTTAAGGGACCTAGGATGTCAGATCAAAGATTCTGAGGCTTTCACCGAGAAGTATGGAAGGATCCTCCCATTGTTGCAAGATCGAGCGGCTGCTGGTCTGTTAGAGACGCTTGTGCAACTGTACAACCCGATCTATCATTGTATCATTTTCCCTGATTTCTAGCTGATGCCTACGTTGGAAGAGTATTCCGCTCTGATGGGCATCCCTTTCAATGATTCACCTCCATTCTCCGGCATAGAAGGAAGACCCAGCTAAGAGGATATTGCGAGAGCGTCCCGCATAAAGCTTCTAGATATCCGAACTCACATGACAGTCAAATTGAGAATCGATGATTTTCCTGCCCAGTTCTTGTTCGAGAAAGCTCGACACTTCGCTAACATGGGGAATACCGAAGCCTTCGAGAACATTTTCGCACTGCTGGCCTATGGTTTGTTCTTATTTCCCAACATCGAAGATTACGTCGATGTACACGCAATCAGAATCGTCATGCTCAAAAATCTAGTGCCTAATTTATTGGTCGACGCTTATCATGCCATCCATTCGAAGGTTCTAAAACGAGAAAGACGGATTACATGTTGCACTGCTATCCTTTATAGGTGGTTTATTTCACACCTACCGAGGTCTACAGCTTTCTAGGATGTGAAGGATGGTACAGAATGGCCCGTGAAACTCACGGCTCTCACTCACTCAGACATTGAATGGCACAATCCGATGTATGGAGGAATTGTCATGATTCATAGCTGCGGAGACTTTCCCAATGTGCCTCTTCTTGGCACAAAGGGATGCATTAGTTATAAGCCTATGCTTGCACGTCGTCAACTCAGTTATCCAATGGAAGAAGTACCTTGAAGGTGTGAGAAAGACACAAGAAAGGAGGGGTTTGAATTGTGTTTTAACTCTTAAAAACTTTTCGCCTCTTATTCTTAATGCGGTAAGAGAACATCAGAGTTGCATTGAGAAAATCTGACTTGCGATGCGTCATTCAGACTGTGCGATGCATGAAGCATAAGCAACAAGGAGAATCTAAATTAGCGATGCAAGATTCAGACTTGCAATGCGGAAGCTTATCAGAGTTGAGTTTCAAGGTTCTGATAACCGATACAGAAACATAAACAATAAATCAAAGCATAAGCAAGAGTAAAGAACACACGATATATCCTGGTTCACTTGAGCAACTCTCAAGCTAGTCTAGTCAACCCTTCCAAGGTGATTTTGCCTTGAGCACAAGGACTTAATCCACTATAATCAGAATCGATTACAGATGCACGGGCTAACACCAGTGACTAACAACCTGCACAATCGCAGCGGTGACTAACCCACAATGAACCATTCAGTGATCCAAGTTAATGGATATAACGAACATTGACCTAATAGAATCCAATCTCGCAAGATCTCCTATCAAGATTTTCAAAACTAAACATTCAGTGATCCGAGTTAACGGATATAATGTTTACTGACCATTCTTCAAGGATTTTCAATGACTTCCATCAGTGATCTCACAAGAGTCTGACTCACAATTGGTCCTCTTTGAGATATGACTATCATTTACCATATTTCAGGATTTACACAATGACACCCTGCCATTGTCATCTCAAGTCTCCGATCACACTGATCACTTGAGGAATCCAAATTCACATAGAATTAGTTGTTCTGGAGATTACATTGATTGCTTCTAAATAAGCTGATAAACTCCTAAGTTTAAGTACATATGAACACAGAGTGTTCTAGCAAGATCTGAGCAACAGCTCCTTGCTATCTTCAGATTCTACAAAGATGTATGTTGATTTGACAGTTGATGACATCTTGTAGATCTTCTTCATCTTCTTCGTTGAGCAAGCTTCCAGCAACAACTCCTTGCTTCTGATCCTCAATATAGCTCAGATGATGAAGTGGTTGATGACTTGATTGTTTTCCAACAATTTCTTGGATCATCAACTTATGTACTTTCTGATTGTTGTTGTGTTGATAGATCATTCTTTATGTTTCAACAACAACGCTCGTGGTTCCATTTTAACAACAACAGCTGTGTTTGACGATGGTGATCTTGATCGTGAAAACCGACTTTGACACACGAATTCTTAGATGCACTTCATTCTTCCTTTATATAGCCAAGTGAAAAATAGAGCCGTTAAAGAGTCGTTGGCTATTTGAAAAGATTCATTATGAAATGATGAAAGTTGTACTGCTATATCTTCTTTTTATTGTTAAGATGTAATGGGATAGATATTTTTAGTACGGTGTACAGTCATTGCTGACGGTAACATTTGTCTTCGTATCTTCAGAGGCTTCTGATGGTATTTAGTTGAAGCATGAGTAGAGACTTTAGTTGGGTCTTCAGAATCTTATGTCTTCAGTCTTCAGTACTTGCTCATTCCGAGTCTTGTCTTCAGAACTTCAGCACTCATCTTGAAACCCTTTGTCTTCATGGCTTCAAGTCTTCAGAGTCTTCAGAACCTTGTTCACTCATAACATTGTCTTCAGAGTCTTCAACACTTGATCATTTGAATATTAATCTTAAGAACACTTCAATCTTTAGAGTCTTTCTGCACTTGGTCTTCAGAGCCTCCAGCCTTCAGAACTTCAAGTCATTAGAGTCTTCAACACTTAGTTCTTCAGAAGCTTTGCTTATCTTCAAAATCTGAAACGCCTTCAGAATAGAATCCACAAGAGCATTGCAACAGCAATAGCGGCATCCTAGGATCTTTATGCTTGTTACCACTTACAGAAGCAAAATTGCTTCTTGTGACTTGTGTTACACATAGTAACTCGCATGTAATCTTTTACGCACATCTTTGCACATGTTTATTTGATCTAATATATTCAATAATTATGATCTGCACAGAAACAGACATTAGAACATAAAATAGTTCTTTCACAAATACTCATTGTTATCATCAAAACATAGAGATGACTTGCAGAGACAACTCTTGTTCTTACAATCTCCCCCTTTTTGATGATGACAAAACCATGTATTTTGATAGACCATTTTATACAAGGTAATAACCAAACTAAACATATTCAAAGTCTGGAACAACAGCTCCCCCTGAATGTGTTAACTCTAAAATTTTATTTTTGATCGTCTAGAATCTTATCTGATCCAAAGACTCACATAATAACAATTTTGAGTTGTCAGAACATAGAATAGAGAAGGAATACTTCCCTATCCTCTAGAAAGACATAAGTCTTCAGCATCTGGACTTGTTCATCAAAACTTCTTGTCTTCAGATCTTTAGAACTTGTTTCCTTTAGACATCAGAGCCTCATAACTTCAGAGTCTTCTGAAGCAATTTCTACTTTTCAGCAGAATCAATTTAGCACAGAGATATAACAGTTCTCTTCTAATAACTTAGCCACGCTATTTATCAGAAATAGAAACTGTCTTATAAGAAACTCCCCCTGAGTTTTAGACTTGGTGAAGATTATAGATTTTAACATGTGAATCTTCTGGGTAGTCTCCCCTTGATTGCTATAAGTCAGATATTGGGATCTTCAGAATCATGATTCAGATATACCAATTTTGATCACCAATTAAGATCATGACTTTTCAGTGTTTGAATAGACAACAGGCCTTCATCTCAGAACCATGTTTCTATCAGAACTCGATGGAGGATCACAACTTGTTTCTTGATCTGATTGAAGGATATTTTTATGATCAATCGAAGCTTGATTCTGAATCTGATACCAACGTAATCTTGATTCTTAGTCTGATACCATAGTATACTGAGTTTGATACCAATGAAGGTATTTGAGAACAGTTCATAGCTTGATTCTGATTGATATCATTGTAGACTGAGTCTGATACCAATTCTTGGTTTATCACAACTTCTTCTTCTTGGATCTTCTATCCAGTTCTTTAGACAGTCTTCAACTTCTGATTTGCTCAGTTCTTCTGAAAAGCATCTCTGAATGTAGGGTTTGTCTTGAATGCTTTCAGTAAGACTTCTGCTTCAGATTTCTTATGTTCTGAATATCACATTTTCAGACAGCTTACAATTTCTGAACAATATGAAACAAGAATAACGATAACTTTGACTTTCAGAAAGTTCTCAACTTCTGAACAGTACTGGGTCAATCTAATTCTGAACATATGTTCACGAAGTGTACAACTTTGATTTTATGAACAAATAGTTCCTAAGAACTCTAACAGAGTTCTTTCAATTTAACCTGTCTTAAGAATGCCTAGTGAACTTGTTCAGAGTTCCTCGGTTATACATCAAACAAACGTTAGTGGTAAACGCATTTTATTTCATATCAGAGTTGATGTTTAGCATTCTTTTAACATATATCAAAATCATATTCTATTTCTCCCCCTTTTTGACATCATCAAAAAGTTAGAGCATGTTAAGAATTTTAAATCATGATTAAATATGATAATGAAACTCTAATTGTATAAATAAAGCATTCAATACAGATTTCATTCATTCCAAAAGATAGATTATCCTTAATCCTACTGAGTTTAGAACATTCAAAGCATAGACTCTAAGAACAATATCCTGAGGGATAGCCTAGAATGTGCCTAAGGATTGGGAGGATGTGGGAGATGAACCACCAGACTCAATGATTATTAAAGTAGGCATCTGTTTATCTTCAGCTTGTTTAATTGCCAACTGCTTGTTCTTCACAATTTCTTCAGATATCCATCCACGAAATACAGTCCAGACATTTCCCAGAGTTGTGGGATCCATACTAGAGCTTGAAGCATCTAGTAAATTTTGGATTCTGTTGAGAGCGTTATCCTTGAAAATTTCCAAAGTTTCATATGCACTCTTTGGTCTTTTTGCAAATGGTCCTTCATCATCAGCACATCTCTTCTTCTTTCCCTTTTTCCTCCAATCTGAGATCTCTTGAAGCTGATATGTAAGGTTCTTCAAATCAATCCATACTTCAATGGCTTCATCTTTGAATTTTCTTAGATAGTTTATAGCTTCTACTTGATTATGTAATTGGTTGAAGTTACGAAACCCTTCAGCAGGAACACTTACAACCATAGTCACTTCCCTTAGTGACATAACATCAAGATCAGCGTCTTCTTCCTTTTTCTTTAGATCCTTGAATCTGAGAACTTGTTCTGCACTTCTGAGTCTCATTGAGTTGATCTGAAGGAAGGTGATGAAACACATTTCCTTGTAGGATTCTGAACCATACTTGTAAAGGATCCTTTAGACTTGAGAATATTGGATCCTCATCATCAACCACAGTTCCTTCTTTAAAAATAGAAGCCCTAACTTTTGCTTCTCTTTCCTTGCATAGTTGAGCCTTGATGATTCTTATTCCGGTATCAGCATGCATTAGTAAATATGAGAGGGTCTTTTCAGATATTACTATTTTTCTCTCGAACACAGAAGATACTATAACAATTGTGCCGATTGTAGCATGGATCTAGAATTCTTTGACCAGACAAGCATAGGTTGGTCCTTCCAACCTTTTGAAGTAGTTACTCCACCCCTGAACTTCCATTGAGTGAGTCACATCACATCCATTTTCTTTCAGACTCTTAAAATTCACCATTGTCTCAGATTTAACAGTGAGCTTCTCAACTGGCGTCTTGGCAGTAATGGGACATACACTTTGATAGAAGGAGGCCATTGTTGATGATGAAGAAAGTAAATCTTACTAACAGAGCTTGCTTAAGATTTTTAGAGAGAAGGAGAATGTGGAGTGTGAAAATGTGGATGAAGGGTGATCCAATTTATAGATTAAGGCGAGTAAGGGTTCAAGGAATTGATATGAATAACGATTGATATTTCCTAGGAAGTAATGAGTTAGAGTCGTCAAAATGGGCTAGCCCACATGGGTTAGCCCACATAGGGCTTGGGCCTTAAAATTAGAGCCCATATTTTTCAGGGCCTTTTTAGCCCGGCCCTAAAAAGCCCGCTACCTATTAGGGCTAGCCCATATGGGCCGTGGGTAGCCCATTAGGCCCATATCACTATAAATTTTTAAAAATTATACTAATACTTATATTATCTTACTCCAAAATAACACACTGATTTTTCTCACCTCACTAAATTTTATATATATTATATTCAATATTTCTCTTTTAAATATTATACATTAATATAATCAATACTCTTTTCTCGTATTCTATTAGCTTCCCTTATGTTAAATATTCGAGTATTATTTTATACAAATATTTTATTTAAAAACACATTATAGTATTGATAAAAGATAATATAGTACTTAAAAATGTATTATAAAAATGTATTATATTTAAAATAATATAATTTTTAATTTTATTTATAATAAATATTATGGCATTTTTATTTTTATTTTTTATTTAAAAAAGCCCATTTAGGCCCGGATAGCCCGAAGCCCATCTAGGGCCGGGCTCAGGTAGTAATTTTCGAGCCCATATTAGAAATGGGCTTTTTTGGCCCAGTCCTAAAAAGCCCGAGCTCATAAGGGCCGGCCCGTTTAGGGCCGGGTAGCCCATTTTGACAGCTCTATAATGAGTGCCTAGAGACGCAAAGAGACATAGGTAACTGGGAAAGGCACGATTAAACTTTTATATGAGGGAATATCAACCAATTGTGAATGATTAGAAGGTAATTATTACATAGTAAAGTCATAAAGAGTGATGCTTTGTTTCCAAAAAAAAACTTACATATTCATTATTACTAATGCATGTATTTGAATGCAATGAATAAATATTAATAACCTTTAATGAATATATAAACTCTAAGTCAAGCAATGCATAACGATCAGATGAACCTAAGATTAAGCATTTTTAAGAATAAGCAGTTCATAGATGATACTCTACTTTATATGATGCTTTTCTTTTGAATGTTTTAGAGCAATGGTGTCACATGCAAGTATACATGCTTGGTAATGTAGCAAGTGATAAAGTAAAGGTCGAACCCACAGGGAAGTGTAAAGTATTTGAACTACAAATATTAGTTTTCTTTGTTTAAGAAAAGTATGAGCAAGGTAACCGAAATATGAGAATAAAGAGCAAGAGTACACACAATTAACTAAAATAACTTAAAGCTAAAGAGGAGTTAAAAATATCATAAATAGTAGCTGATGAGCTAAATCCATTAGTATAGTTGTTGTTTAGAATGCCTTTATGATGTGAAGTGTCGTGCCTCAATAGGTCAAAACGTGATCTAGTGGTGTATCTCTACAACATCAAAAACATGTATAACTAGGGCAAGGGAACAAATCTCTAAGTCTCACTTGTAACCCTAAAATACGTCTGGTTTTAATTCTGAAAAATCTTTATGGTCTCAACTTCTTATCTCTAAGCAAGTTGAATTAAGTGAATATCTCTATCCTACTTTATTAACCACTTTTGTTATGAAATCCACTTGTTTATTGGATCTCTCTCAACAACAAGCTTTTACTTTTTTCCTAGTTGATCACTCTAAGAACCAAGTTTATAGCATAAAAACACATAACAAAATAAGACACTAGCCAACACATCATATTAACATAAAAACAACTTTTATACTAACTTCATTAGTCTCATCAAACAAAGGTTTAGCTCATAGTGAGCTGAGTACAAACTATTGGAATGAAATTAATAGGAAACATCATCTTACAGAGTGTAGTAAAGACATGCAACCTAATAATAACTTGGAGATCTCTTGCGTTGGATAAACAACAACAACTGTCTTCAATCACAACAGTTCTCAGCAGAACGTACAGGTCTGGAGAAAAAAGAATACTCTCTAATAATACTCTAACTCTTGAAAATGAAAATAACTTAAGAACTAAAAATAAACTATTGTTGTGTGTGGAATCTCTCGTCTCTCCCTTTTCTTCATTGCACAAGCTCCCTTTAAATAGTAATGAGTGGAAGCGGTAGTTGCTTCTTTCTTGGATCGTGGGTCTCTTGACAAAATTAAGGTTAGGCCCAAATCAATTCTTCATGTGGGCCAGCTGTCCCTCAATCTTTCCTTTGCAAGATATCTAGTACAGATGTTGGTGGGAGACAAATCTGCATTTTGCAGGCGGCTGTAGCAGGCTGGTGGAGCAAAGCAGACGGCTGGTGGCATTGGTGTTGGTCGCTCTTTGCTGCGTGGTCCCCATCATACTACCTTTTGTCCTCTAGCTTTCTTGATCTTATCCATTCCTTTTGCTCCAATGATCTTCAAAATGCTGCCACGTGAGCCCTAGTCATTCTTGGCTTTTCATCATCAATCTCCAACTCTCTTGGTGAAATAGTTGATTAACCTATCAACTACTTTCTCTTCAAATAGCTCCTCATTCTGCTCCAGAATCTGTCAACTGGGGTCATGCCTTTTCTCATCATCATCTAACTTCCTTTTAGAGCATAAACACAAAGAAAACGTAAAAGAAGCACTTAAAGTCCTTAAAGCTTAAATCATGCTAAAACACCCTAAACTCATGCTACATAAGTGAAATCATGAACTAGAAATGTCACATAAATTGGGTTAAAGTAACACACTAAAATAGTGTTATCACTCCCCCAAACTTGAATGATCAACTTTCCTCAGGTGATGTGACAGTGAAAGACATAGGAAAGTGAAATTGGTTCTCAACAGCTTCAGTCAGGTTTAGAAGGGTAATGAGGCTTAAGAATTGGAAGGGTCGGGAAGCGATACTGGTGCAAGTTACTCAGCTTTGCAATTGTCCCAAAGTTTTGTTAGCTCAAAGAGGAACTGGCATCTCCTGTCACGACCCTACTCTTCTAGAAAACACGCCACAATTTTCTCTTTTTGATCCCTCCTTGTGTACTTTCTTGAGTGGGGTTTCTTCTCTTTTGGCTTCACTAGGGAATTTTGTCCTAATTCTCATTTGAGATTTTTGACTAACACATTTGGGACCACACTTATCCACTTATTATTTTTGTTCTTTTTGTTCTCTTTTCTCTTCTCTTTTTTTTGGCAAAACGTTTCATCTCAGAATCTTCTCATATGAGTTCAACTGGATATTATGATGAAGACGCTTGTTGTTCCCCCAGTTTCAGGCACAGGAACATTATTGGTGGTCTTTTCCACTTTTTGCACACTTTTGTGTGTCTTTGTGTGAAGTGTGTCACTTCTGTGATTGTCTTAATCATTATTTAAATCTTCTTGTTCTTCCCTTTATGATTCCTAAGATTTCAACCTTTCCCTTGATCTTCACAATTCAGTTTTCTTTTGGACAAAATTTTCTGGTTGGTTTAGGAGACTAGTGTTGTTGTGACGGAGAACATCAGTCTCCTCTTTCAAACTCATTTGGTGAAATTCCTACACCTTGCTTTTCTAACACCTAACAACTTTATTCCCCTTTTTTATTCTTGAGCCCAGAAATTAAAAATTTAAGCTCCTGACTTAGTTGAATCCTAACATTCCCTAGTTCTTCCTTATTCTAAGTTATGATAAACACAAATTTAACAAAAGAATTATCACACAAAGTGCCACACACATATCATTAAAACAAACATAAAACAGCTGGTCATCATGTTCTGGGAGCGTTACAGCATCCCCACAAGAAAATTAAAAACATCTGGCTCAAAACACGGCCAACAAAACACAATATCCAAAACATTATCCATGAGTAGAAAATAGGACAACAGTCATAGACAGAAACAACAGCAATAGACAGAAACAATTGATTGCAGAGGGTTAGAATTGGTGAAAATAGGCTGAGTACTGATACCCTCCCCCAAAATTAGTAAGGACAGTGTCCTCACTGTTTAGTGATTAGAGGTGGAAAGTCAGTGCTCTCCTATTTCACCTTACCACTTAGGCCCTTAGCCTGGAGCTATTTCTTGATGCTTGCAGGGTTTGTTTCTTCTTCTTCGTTTTGGTCTCCTGCGCTCCCAGGTCTTTCTTTCCACTGCCCTCTCGAGCTGTACCAACAGTAACCTCCTGCTGAGGCTGCTCTTCAATTTTCTCCTGCTGCTCCTCCGCAACAATGTCTTCCTTATTCACGGCACGTTCCATGACAGGCAGGGGTTCTGGCTCAGCTCTGTTCTTTTCTGTCTCCTCACTATCCGCCTCTTTATCTTCTTTGGCAACTGCTTCTTTTTCTGTCTCCGTGGAGGAGTAATATTTCCTCACTTTTTCTGTTTCCTTTTCTTCATCTCCTCCTTCAGATTGCACCATGTCTTCCACAGTATCTTCCTTCTCTTCACTTCTTCCTTCATCCTCATTAGTGGTCTCCTTGTTCATTTTCAAATCCTCAGCATCCTTGTCTACTTCTGACAACATAGTTTCCAAGACTGCATTTTTTCTGATCCTTCCTCCTCTTGATCTGATTTGTTCAAGTCAAAATTGTTGGCATTGGTTACAGGGCTGGCAGGTGGTGTCGTGACTGCAGTCGTCTCCTTTTTTTTCCATTCAGCTTTCAGCTTCTTTTTCTTTGGGTTTTCCTCCATTTCTGGAGGTGGAGACGAATATGCCTTCCTTAGTTTTTTCTTCTTTTTGACTTGGCTTTGGCTGGTTTCAACAGACACACCTTTGCTGGTCTCTTCAACATCCTTCTTCTTTGACTCCTTGTCTTTCTTCTTCTTTTTAGCCTTCTCCTTTTTCGTGAATTTCTTTTCCTCCCCTTCATCAGCAGCAACAACTGGTTCAACAGTCCTTAAAATATGATCTGGGAATTTTGGAGCCTCCGGCGCATTAGATGGGGCTTGCATGGCCCACATTTTTTCTAGCCATTGCGCCTTGGCCTTTTGGTAAGCAAAGTATGGTTGTTGATCTTTCTATATCTGCCTTAAGATCTCCATTGCTGGGTCTGGTTGCTCCTCTGTTCCATATGAGTTTTGACTTGTTATAGTTGCTCTCTTCCTTGATCCCTTGGGCCTCATGAGGGTCATAATCAGTGTCTTATCCACTGGCTTTTGTGGGGAGCCAAAGTTGTCTGAGTCATACTCAGACACACCATGTCTCTGACACAAAGTTGTATTAAAACAAGGGAAATAGAGCATCCCCTCTTTCTTTTTGGAACAAGCATGGATTTCCTGTTGTTGCGGTGAGAATCGGATAACAAGCTATTAATTAACTTGCATCACAAAACATTGAAATTCACCACCGAGCTTTGATTTATCCAAAGGAAAGGGTAAAGAACAAAAACCCTAAAAAAAGAGAATCTAGGTTCGGGGGTTGGTTATACGAAGGGAAGGTATTAGCACCCTAAGTATCTGTAGTACTCTACAGGAACCTCTTGTTTATATTTGTGTTATGTTTGTTTGCTTGTTAAGGGAAATGTTCTAAGGGCTAAGGTAAAGACCTAAGGGTATATACACTAAGTTTGCTCGCCAAGACATCGCATATCGTGCCTACGTATCCTGACAGGAGTGGAATCAGAGCATTCATAGTTCCCCTCAACGGGGTGAGGAACTCTTGACTGTGGTCACGGTTCCAAGGGAAAGCAGGGTGAAAAGCTTGAAAGAAAAGCTTGTGAGGATTGATTGTTTAGGAGAAGAGATTAATGGCTATCTCTTATGAAAGGATTGTGAAGGGTTAGACCGTCGTGAAGGAGAAGAGATTAATGGCTATCTCTTGAGAAGGATTAGGTTAAAAGGGAATGAAGTGTTCACAGGAAAGTATGGTTTGATAGTAAGACACCTATGTGGAGTGCGGCAACTCCAAACCTAAGGCGAGGTTAAAAGGGAATGAGCTATCTACGACCTTGCGGTCAATAGAGAGACTTTCCTTTGGAAAGGGGAGATAATAACTTGTAAACAAGAGTTGAAGGTGTTTCAAATTAAATGAACAATATGAGTTCAAAAATTCGAAGACGGTAAACGTTAACCAAAATGAAACTTCAAGCATGAATATGGCAAACATGAATAAGTGAATACAAGTAAGGCAGGGACAACATTATCAACGTTTGAAAAACAAAGACATGTTTAAAGCTACAAACAACATAAATGATTTTGTTTGTCGAGGAACAACAAACAATTATTTACATGCACATAATACTGAAAAGTTCTCAAAAGTCGTAGAGAAACGGCTGATGATTTTTCATGAGAAATAACCAAGGATTAAATCAAAGTTAATGCATATTTTTTGGTTTTGGAGTTTAGAAAGAAAATGAAATTATTTTATGAAATGAAATGAAAAAAGAAAACAAAACAAAACCAAAATGTGGCAGACGCCACATAATGGTGGCAGGTGTCACTTTAATCCATTAAGGCATTAAAAAAAACATTAAAAAAGGGTGGCAAGTGCCACCTTGAATGTGGCAGGTGCCACTTCTTTCCAATATCATGTGGCAGGCGCTACAAGTGGGTGTGTGGTGGTGGCAGGCGCCACAGTCTTTTATTTATTTATTTTTTTTCCTTTAGGTAATATTCACGAAATGAAATCATAACAAAACAATACACAATATTTATTTCAGGAATTAAGTATTAACATGAATATAATAGTACCATGAAACAAAACATTATGATATTATGGAAACAAAATACTTTTTGGAATCAAAACATTAACATGCTAATGAACCTGATAACAACATAGAACAATAATCATGGTATTCTGGAAACGGATTAATAGAGAGTGAGTGTTACCTAGTGGAGACGATCCACTGCCTCTTCACAGGTATGTATTCGGAAAAACGAACGAACTTCCTCCTCCTCAAAATGCCACAGCAAGGTTGGACGGTGAAAAACTCGAACCGAAAAACTTTCGTAACAATATTCAGAACAACGATAACTGGGAGAGAAATATGAGGAGAGTATTCAACCTATTTTTCGGGTGAACTCTGGTGTCCTTGAAACTGAAGATGAAGGGTCCTATTTATAGGAGAAAGTGAGGAGAGTGCATTGCCAAGAATGCCCTTTTTTCAAACTTCTCGTGCAAGCTGGTTATTTTGAAAAGTCTTTGATTCAAAACATAGACTCAGGTGGTAGGTTGTGCTGATAGACGTGGAACAATGCTTTGCTGAAAAGTTGTTTTTTATTTCATGATGAAAAGAACCACTTGCTCTGGCCTTGAAAAAAAGTATTACTTAATTGGAAGAAAACCTTTTGAAGTGTAGAAAAAAAGTGAGGTGGCAAACGCCACATTATTTCATGGCGGGTGCCACAAAATAATGTAGCAAGTGAACTTTCATGTGGCAGGCGCCACAAACTCTTACATGGCAGGCGCCATGGGTAGGTAAAGGAGGTGGTGGGTGCCACCTTAAGTGTGGCAGGCGCCATGCTTAAGTGTGGTGGGCCACCACATTGTTTTTATTTTTATTTTATTTTTTTCTTTTCATTTCTTTCCTTTTTCTTTGTTTCCCTTTCTTTTTCTTTCTTTTCTTTTTTTCTTTCTTTTTTCTTTCAAACAACATTCACAAATGCCTTGTGACTTCTCATATTTCAACTTTATTTCGGTGCAAGAAACATTAAAGTCGGAAGCTCGACTTTTCGACCAAAACTCTGATTTCTTCAGGAATTCCAACTGGATGATCTTTGAGGCTCTTTCATTCTTCGATCTCTTCCAAGGTCCATAGATGGCCTCTAGGATGTCTAGTATCATGTAAAATCAAATTACAAAGCTTGGGAACATGTCCTGATTAAAATCAAAGGCAATGGTTGACTGTTGCTGAGAAAACATTAGTTTGAGACATGGTGAATCTTGTGGCTCATGGCACTTGTAATAAGAACCGAACACACTTGATTTCTTGTTGAATAAAACATCTTGAATGTAGGTGAGCTCAAATGGTTGCATTTAGAGCCAGAGAGATTGAAACATGGCAGAGTCTGGCTTATTGACTTTTGTTCTTTTTCCTGTGTAAACCTGGCTTTCACAAAAGAAACAAACTAACAAGATATTGTGGTTAGTTAACAATGCGTGGATGAATGAAATCCTAAATGTAAGTGTAAAATGTTATGACATCTAAGGGGTAAAATTTGGGGTACAATGGTTGCCCCTATTTAAAAAGCTTTACCGAATGACACGAGGAATGGAAATCCTTAGTACATCAAGGTGAAGGATATTTAAATATAGCAAACCGAAAATTTTTTCCCTTAGATGGAATGCAGATGCTAAGGACAAGCAGCAGACATGCAAATGCCGACATGCCATGAAATTCTAGTATGATGATATGATGCCATGAAAGTGCAAAGATGCAGACAAACAAGACACCAAAGATAAAGGGCAAACCACCACAGGTGAGTTTATTGGGGAAGGAAAAGGTTGATATCCAATAGGAAGAATCACTAGGGATACCGGCTGACCAATAAAAGAGACTCGCCGGGGAGATTTTGAGGGAACACTGGGGATTGACAAATAAAGAGTAAATCCTACAGGTCCTCACTGGGGATGGGAGCCAGAGAGGTGTTCTCGACTGGGGAAAGATCCAGGGAAATGGACGACAGGTCTATATGTGACCGGACGACACTGGGGAAATGAAAGTACACTCTTTACTGGGCATGAAACCAGAAAGAAGACATGATCTCCACTGGGGATCAATTTGAAATAAAAGGATAGACATCAACAAAAGATTTTCTGGGATTTTTTTATACTGAAGAGCATCAGATGGTAAAAGCAATGTCGTTCCGGAAAAGTATCAGAATAACGAAGCCAAATATCTGGAAAAATATCAGATAAGTTCTAGAAGAACATCAGAACAGAAGACTCAATCTGGAAAAACATCAGAAAGAGAGACACATCCGAAAGGGCATCAGATGGTAAAAGCAATGTCGTTCCAGAAAAGTATCAGAATAACGAAGCGAAATATCTGGAAAAACATCAGATAAGTTCGGGAAGAACATCAGAACAAAAGACTCAATCTGGAAAAACATTAGCTAGAGAGATACATCCAGAAAAGCATTAGATGGTAAAAGCAATGAAATTCTGGAAAAGCATCAGAATTACAAAGGACTATCTGGAAAAACATCAGATAGGTTTTGGAAAATCGTCAGAACAAAGACTCAATCTGGAAAAACATCAGAGAGAGACAAATAAACGACATCCAAGAATGGCATTGGATACAAAAGAGGAACAAACATATCCGAAAAAATGATCGGATAAGAAACGTCATATCTGGAAGAACGTCAGATAGACACTACAATATCTGTTTGGTAGGTGCCAAGTGAGTTGGATTTTAACCACAAGGTAAAACGTGGATAACGACACAACCTCGGGAGAAATTGAAATGAGGATGAAACACTCATGACATGAATATGGTATAAATTATGCAGATGATATGTGATCAAATGCAGATGCAGATGCTGACAACACAGCTCGACTCTTTTGGTGAGAAGACAAGACTGGGAGACTGATTCCTCAACACGGAGATCACTGTCATTCTGCTTGGGACTAGAGATGCTACTGCTAAACACATCATTGCCACACTGGTAAACTGTATCCAAATTGATGATCCTTGTAGGAAGGATGAAGGGCTGCTTGGGGATTCTTCAGGTAAACTACCCCAGATTAGTTGACTGTTGTAGATGAACTGATCATTGCTTCAGCTTGTCTGATTCTGTAATGACTCCTTTCCTATGCTCTTTGGAAAGGTTGCCCTAGTCTGAGTCTTGAAAATGATTGCTTCACTGTACACTGGGAAAGCTTACCCTAGTATGAGTCTTGAAAATTATTCTGGATAAACCAATTCTGAGAAGGACTTGCCCCTAAACAACAAATCTTGAACTGATTCTTCAATAGGATTTGGAAAGAACTTGCCCCTGATAGAATCACTGACCAAGTTTCTTAATTGTTTCAAAATTCCTTGAGAAAAAAACCAATTTGAAAATAAAATTATATGTACAAACATGGTAAATGTAGTGTTTATGCAACTTTTGAAATCCAAATCAATTTGCAAAACAAATGAATCACTGGTCTGAACATGGCGGTTCAAGACATTTAAAATGAAAGGTGAAGCACAAGTGTAATGACCTGTAAAGATCTTTTGGAGTCAGTTTACGCAACCTTGCTGTAGTATGCTTTCAAAATAACCTTGCTTCAGTTAGGTCTTTTGAGGGTTGTAACACGGCCTGGTTCACGGTTTAAGAAACAAAGTATAAAGGCTCAAAGCATATTTGTGAACCACCCAATCTACGTGATGAACTTCCAATCCTATGCTCATTTAACTCAGACTATGCACTCAGATTCCCATAGGTTGGAAATTGTACTGATGATAGTTGATGATGGTTCAGACACCTTGGGTTGTCATTACTCCCTTACAACATTTGGTTGTCCTTTATTGCTGGTTTTTTTTTAGACCTCTTCTTGTCCTTACTGAGGTTTTGAGACCTCTTCTTGTCTTTACTGAGGTTTTGAGACCTCTTCTTCTTCCTTGTTGAGGTTATGAGACCTCTTTTTTTTATCGTCATTTGATTTGAGAGAGCTGAATGGCGTCTTGCATGAAGCGCTTACGTTAGAATGCATAACCAAGTCAAACTAAGAACTACCCTGCCCCAAGGTTGAGATTTAAGGGTTTTTTTGTGTAAGGAAAGAAAACTCCTACTTCTAGGCTCGAAGGGGTTAACGAGGGATTATCTTCCTTATTTCTCTAGTGTTTAGGGATTGAAACAATGCCTTACACCGTCAACAAAGTTTTGATTTGAAAGCATACCAACAACAATTATGGGTATAATGTATCATCATCCTCCCTCCAATCTTTGCATAATCAAAAAGAAAGTGGAAAAATAGATAAAATATTTTGCAAAAGAAAACATAGAGATGTAAATAACAGACAAAATGAATTGAATCAAAAGTTGCAATGCTCATTTCATTAATTTTGAAAGTACAAACATCATTTTAAGGCAAACAGCCAATACAAGATAAGGAAAATGCAAACAACCAGAAACAAGGTCTAATGATTAATCAGAAACAAAGATGAGTTGTCCTATCTAAAACACTGGTGTAAGTTCCTGGATTGGCTGGAATTTTGGTAAAACAACAAGGTGTTCAATGCTGATGTCATGGTGTTGATGTTGCAGCATTGAGTCTTAGTACTAGGCTGTACTAAGTTGTGAAGGTTAACTATGTTTGATGTCATGGGCTTGATGTCATAACATTGCACTTAACACTGGGCTGTGTTAAGGTTGCTAGTTGCTGAAGTGGATGTCTGATGTCACATAGGTGATGTTGTAACATCAGACCTGCAGAACTGAAGCTAATGACAACATGGGCTTGTTGTTATTAGGGTCGCGTATTAGCTGGAATTGTGGAGAGTGTTGACTCGTTGGATGAGAATATCTTGGGCTAGATATTTTCTGTTACATGGGAGATTTGATTGCAGGTTTGTTGGAGAATTAAAAGGTGGAAGATTTAAAAAGATTTTGGGGATAAAATCTGTTTTAAAAGATTCAGTTTTTAATTAACAAATCTGATCAAATATTGTGACAAATCCAATCCAAATTCAAGGAGCTATATAAAGCGCACAAGACCAAGGAAGAAGGTACAGAAAACAGATTGAAGATCAAGAGCTGGAGGCTTAGAGTCTAGGGTTTGTTTAGAGTACTTGTAATCTCACTATTCTAGGTTGAATAGGTGTTGAATTTTCTGTCCTCTCTAGAAGCTGTGAAGCAATAGAGAGTTGTTGATTGATCGAAGCTAGGAAGCAAGATCAAGGGATCTCAAAGAGGTTGTTCTTTGAGTGTTTTAGGGGATTGAGTAGTGTTCTCATATCTAAGTGGTTTCTTAGGTAGAAAGTCACTAGTAGAGTATAAGTTTAGGAGATTGTCAACTGGTGTGTTGAGTCTGTAAATTATATCTACAAGTAGTGAATTTCATCCCTGGCTTGGTAGCCCCCAGACGTAGGTAGTTAGACCGAACTGGGTGAACAATTCCTTGTGTTTTCCTGTTGCTTATTCTGTCCATTATTGCAGAGTGTGTTGTTGTGACATCACACCTTAACATCACACGTCTGGTACCAGAATTTCAATTGGTATCAGAGCAGGCATCCTGTCTGTCTCTGGGTGAGATCTAGGGAAGTTACTTTCTGGTGAAAGATGGACAAAGAGGTTGGAGGATTCGTCAACAGACCCCCTATCTTGGATGGCTCAAACTATGAGTATTGGAAGCCTAGAATGACTACCTTTTTAAAGTCATTAGACAGCAGAGCTTGGAAGGCTGTCATCAAAGAGTGGAAAGCTCCAGAGGTATGTGAGAAAGATGAGGCTGGCAAGGATAAAGAAGGCACCTCAAAGCCAAAACCTGAAGAAGAGTGGACCAAGGAGGAAGATGAGCTTGCCCTTGGAAATTCCAAAGCTCTAAATGCCATATTCAATGGAGTGGATACAAATATCTTCAGGTTGATCAATACCTGTGAAGTTGCTAAGGAAGCTTGGGGTATTTTGCAGGCAACACATGAAGGAACATCGAGAGTCAAGATGTCAAGACTTCAGATTTTAACATCAAAATTTGAAAGTCTGAAGATGAAGGATGAGGAGACCATTCATGACTTCCACATGAATGTTCTAGAGCTGGCAAATACTTCCAGTGCTCTAGGTGAGAAAATGTCTGATGAAAAGCTGGTGAGGAAGATTCTTAGATCCCTCCCCAAAAAATACAAGATGAAGGTTACTGCTATTGAAGAGTCACAAGACATCAGCAAGATGAGAGTAGATGAGCTCATTGGATCTCTTCAAACCTTTGAGCCTGGGTTGAATGAGGAAGAACCAGAAAAGAAGCCAAAGAATATAGCTCTGGTGTCAAATGATCAAGAGGAAGAAGGGAAGAGTTCTGAATCCCAGGATGACTTATCTCAGGCCATAGCAATGCTGGGAAGACAATTCAACAAAGTGTTAAAAAGGTGGAACAATAACTACAAGCCTAGGGTCAAGAACAGTTCTTCTGACATCAATAAGCCTAAAGAGAAAGATGAAAAGAAGCCTGCCCAGGATAAAGGTGTTCAATGCGTAGAATGTGAAGGGTATGGACATATTAAGAAAGAATGTCCCACATTCTTGAAGAAACTGAAGAAGGGGATGTCAGTCTCCTGGTCTGAATCTGATAGTGAAAATGAAGATGAGTCAGCAAGGCATGCTAGAGCCTTAACAGGAATAGTTGTGTCAGATGATGACAGTGATGAAGAAATAACCTATGAGGAACTAGCATCTACTTATCGAGAGCTGTGTTTGAAAAGTGCTGAAATTTGTCAAGAAAACAAGTGTCACAAACAACAGATTGCTCAGCTTGAAAGTGAAAAAGCTGATCGAGAGAACAAAGTTGTACTTGTTAAGTCTCAATTGGAGCAGATGACAAAATTTGTTAGGATGATGAACAGTGGTACTACTAATCTGGATAAAATTCTTCAGTCTGAGAAAACAGCTAGAGATAAATCAGGAATAGGATATGTGGCCAGCACTTCAGGAACAACAAGAGAGATGTCTCAACCTGTGTCTCAACATCAACCCAAGAGACAGAATCCTACATCAAAGAAGAATAGTCCTCAGTCTCAAGGAGTTAGTCAGCATACGCCTCCCCAATTTCACAAGAACTTGGAGACTGCTGGGTGCAATCAGAACAGGGTTCATCATCATAAGAACAGGAATGGAAACAAATTCAACAAAGCTGTTCCTCATTGCTATAGAAGAAGGAAGCCACATCACCATAGTAGACAGCCTAAGAGACAGCATCATCAGTACATGAAAAGACAACTCAACTATGGTATAAGAAGACAAAAGTATGAGTGGCAGTCACAGCCCTATCAAAGCAGAAGAAGATGCTTCTACTGTGGTAGGATCGGGCATATCCAGTCCTCATGCTTCAAGCTACATGGTTATCCTAATCCTGCTCCTCAACCCAAAGAGGTAAGAACTAAAGTGGTGAAGAAATGGATACCTAAAGTTATCAGCTTGATAGCTCACACCTCCTTAAGGGTTTCTACCAAAGATGACTGGTATTTTGACAGTGGGTGTTCAAGACACATGACTGGAGTAAAGAATCTGCTCGTTGATGTGAAACCTCAGACTTCTGGCTACGTGACATTCGGTGATGGAGTCAAAGGGGAGATAAAGGGGATTGGCAAACTAAATTGTGCCAATGCTCCCAGACTGGAGAATGTCCTACTTGTTAAAGGACTAGCAGCAAATTTGATTAGTATCAGTCAACTATGTGATCAAGGATTCAAAGTAGACTTCACTAAGTCTGAATGTGTGGTCAAAGATGACAAAGGAGAAGTAATCATGAAGGGAGACAGGTCAAAGGACAATTGCTATCTGTGGGCACCTCAAAACTCTGAGTCATCCACGTGTGTGCTTGCTAAAGAAGATGAAGTCAAAATCTGGCATCAGAAGTTGGGACATCTTCACCTCAAGGGAATGAAAAGAATTATCTCCTCAGAGGCAGTCAGAGGGATTCCCAAACTGAGCATTGAGGAAGGAAAAGTGTGTGGAGACTGTCAAAAAGGAAAGCAGGCAAAGATGTCTCATCCGAAGCTTCAACATGACACCACCTCCAAGGTGTTGGAGCTTCTTCATATGGATCTGATGGGACCCATGCAGGTTGAAAGTCTAGGTGGAAAGAGATATGCTTATGTTGTCGTGGATGACTACTCAAGATACACTTGGGTAAATTTCACCAAAGACAAATCTAAAGTGTTTGATGTCTTCAAAGAGCTCTGCCAAAGACTCCAAAGGGAAAAGAAGAGTAAGGTCATCAGAATAAGAAGTGATCATGGAAGAGAGTTTGAGAATAGCAAGTTTGAAGAATTTTGCTCAACTGAAGGAATAAGTCATGAGTTTTCATCACCTATCACACCTCAGCAAAATGGAGTTGTTGAAAGGAATAACAGAACTATACAAGAATCGGCAAGAGCAATGATTCATGCCAAGAAACTTCCTTATCACTTCTGGGCAGAAGCCATGAACACTGCATGCTATATTCACAACAGAATTACCCTAAGAAGAGGGACTTCATCTACTCTGTATGAGCTGTGGAAGGGGAGGAAACCAAATGTCAAATACTTTCATGTATTTGGAAGTAAATGTTATATTCTGACTGATAGGGAGCAAAGAAGAAAACTAGATTCCAAGAGTGATGAAGGAATCTTTTTGGGATACTCTACTAATAGCAGAGCTTATAGAGTCTTCAACTCCAGAACCAAAGTTATGATGGAGTCTATCAATGTTGTGATAGATGATGAAGATAAGCAGGAAGTTGAGGATGTTATAGAAGATGTTGAAACACCTGATGGTGAAGCATCTCTTGATGTTGAAGAAAGAAATACCTCTCCTGGTACCACTAATGCTGAGCCTGAACAACCTCAGAAAGATCCTTCAATCAGAATCCAGAAGGACCATCCCAAGGAACTAATTATAGGCGATCCAAATTCTGGAGTAAGAACTAGATCTAGAGAAGTCATTGCTAGCTCATGCTTTGTTTCCAAAATTGAGCCAAAGAATGTCAAGGAAGCTTTGACAGATGAATTTTGGATAAGTGCCATGCAAGAAGAACTGGAGCAGTTCAGAAGAAATGATGTCTGGGATCTAGTGCCAAGACCAGAAGGGGTGAATGTTATTGGAACAAAATGGATCTTCAAAAACAAGTCTGACGAGCTTGGAGTAGTTACAAGAAACAAAGCCAGACTTGTTGCACAGGGATATACTCAAGTAGAGGGAGTTGATTTTGATGAGACTTTTGCTCCAGTGGCTAGATTAGAATCCATCAGGCTTCTCTTAGGTGTGGCCTGTAACCAAAGATTCAAGCTGTTCCAAATGGATGTGAAGAGTGCCTTTCTGAATGGCTATCTGAATAAAGAAGTCTATATTGATCAACCGAAAGGATTCACTGATCCAAACTTCCCCAATCATGTGTTCAAACTGAGGAAAGCTCTATATGGCTTAAAACAAGCTCCAAGGGCATGGTATGAAAGGCTAACAGAATTCTTAACAGCTAGTGGATATAGAAAGGGAGGGGTAGACAAAACCCTGTTTGTCAAAGAAGAAGGCGGAAAGTTGATGGTAGCCCAAATCTATGTGGATGACATAGTATTTGGGGGAATGTCAGAAGCTATGGTCAAACAGTTTGTTCAACAAATGCAATCTGAATTTGAAATGAGTTTGGTGGGAGAACTCAGCTACTTTCTTGGACAACAAGTCAGACAAGTGGAGGACTCTATCTTTATTTCTCAGAGCAAGTATGCTAAGAGTACAGTAAAGAAATTTGGCTTGGATAAAGCAAATCACAAAAGAACTCCTGCTCCTACACATTTGAAGTTATCCAAAGATGAGAATAGAGTGAGTGTGGACCAAAGCTTGTACAGAAGTATGATTGGGAGTTTGCTATACCTCACAACAAGCAGACCTGACATTTCATTTGCTGTTGGAGTGTGTGCAAGATATCAGTCTGATCCTAAGGTAAGTCACTTAAACCAAGTAAAGAGGATTATGAAATATGTGAATGGGACAAGTGACTATGGGATGCTGTACAGTCATAATACTGGAACTGAGTTAAAAGGATACTGTGATGCTGATTGGGCTGGAAGTGCAGATGATAGGAAAAGCACTTCAGGAGGCTGTTTCTTTCTAGGGAATAATCTGATTTCCTGGTTCAGCAAGAAACAGAACTGTGTGTCTCTCTCAACTGCAGAAGCTGAGTATATAGCAGCAGGAAGTAGTTGCTCTCAGCTAGTGTGGATGAAGCAGATGTTGAGTGAATACAATGTCGAGCAAGATGTTATGACTTTATACCGTGATAATTTGAGTGCCATTAACATCTCTAAAAATCCTATACAGCACAGTAGGACTAAGCACATAGATATAAGACATCACTTCATAAGAGATCTGGTTGAAGATAAAATCATTACCTTAGAACATGTAGCCACAGAGAATCAACTGGCTGACATATTCACTAAAGCCTTAGATGCAAACCAATTTGAAAGATTAAGAAGCAAATTGGGAATCTGCATTCATGAAGACTAAATTTGCAAAAGGGGGTTGTGGGCAGTTGGAGGTTCTGGGCTTGTGTGTAGCCAACTGCCAGGAGATAATTGTCTAATTATGGCTAAAAAGGGGGAGAGTTAAAAATTGCCATGAGGAGAAGAGTAGTTGCTGCTAAAAGAATAAAAATAAAAGGTGTTTAGTTGAAAAGTAATGATGCAGCTGAGGAGGGGGAGTATAGACAGCATAGTTGTGGAGCTGCTAGTAAAGAATTCATAGCAATTGGAGAGTGCAGCAAAGCAGACATCAAGGGGGAGATGTGCTTCACATTATGAGCTACTGAACAGCTGTGATGCTGGTTCAAGATTTTGAGGGGGAGCACCAATTGGCTGTTGTCAATAATGAAGATGGTGCTGCAGCAGATCAAGTGATGAAGACTGAAGATTGTCAAACTGCTGCAAGTTAAAGTTTCAAAATATTGAAGATATTCCGCTGCTGAAGTCTCTGAAGATGTAGAGATTGTTTTAGCCAAAATTAGCCAAAGGGGGAGATTGTAAGTTCCTGGATTGGCTGGAATTTTGGTAAAACAACAAGGTGTTCAATGCTGATGTCATGGTGTTGATGTTGCAGCATTGAGTCTTAGTACTGGGTTGTACTAAGTTATGAAGGTTAACTATGTTTGATGTCATGGGCTTGATGTCATAACATTGCACTTAACATTGGGCTGTGTTAAGGTTGCTAGTTGCTGAAGTGGATGTCTGATGTCACATAGGTGATGTTGTAACATCAGACCTGCAGAACTGAAGCTAATGACAGCATGGGCTTGTTGTTATTAGGGTCGCGTATTAGCTGGAATTGTGGAGAGTGTTGACTCGTTGGATGAGAATATCTTGGGCTAGATATTTTCTGTTACATGAGAGATTTGATTGCAGGTTTGTTGGAGAATTAAAAGGTGGAAGATTTAAAAAGATTTTGGGGATAAAATCTGTTTTAAAAGATTCAGTTTTTAATTAACAAATCTGATCAAATATTGTGACAAATCCAATCCAAATTCAAGGAGCTATATAAAGCGCACAAGACCAAGGAAGAAGGTACAGAAAACAGATTGAAGATCAAGAGCTGGAGGCTTAGAGTCTAGGGTTTGTTTAGAGTACTTGTAATCTCACTATTCTAGGTTGAATAGGTGTTGAATTTTCTGTCCTCTCTAGAAGCTGTGAAGCAATAGAGAGTTGTTGATTGATCGAAGCTAGGAAGCAAGATCAAGGGATCTCAAAGAGGTTGTTCTTTGAGTGTTTTAGGGGATTGAGTAGTGTTCTCATATCTAAGTGGTTTCTTAGGTAGAAAGTCACTAGTAGAGTATAATTTTAGGAGATTGTCAACTGGTGTGTTGAGTCTGTAAATTATATCTACAAGTAGTGAATTTCATCCCTGGCTTGGTAGCCCCCAGACGTAGGTAGTTAGACCGAACTGGGTGAATAATTCCTTGTGTTTTCCTGTTGCTTATTCTGTCCATTATTGTAGAGTGTGTTGTTGTGACATCGCACCTTAACATCACACGTCTGGTACCAGAATTTCAACTGGCTTTTAGGAAGATAGTCTGCTGAAGTCGACTAAAGCTTCACTTGGTGTGATCTGGCAGCATTGTGATTACTGAGAGGATCCTTAAAAGGAGTTCAAGTAGTCTGGGCAACATTATGAACCACAAGTCTAGGGTCGGCAAAAACTGGAGCTTGAAACACTGGTCTGGCAGTCTGACCAACCATAGCAGTAGATACAATCGGTGGAGAATAGTTGTATGGTAAACCAAACTCGGGCCAAGTTGAAGATGTCATTTGAAAAGGTGGAGGATCAGCACTTGAAACTTTTTGGATGACAGTTCTTTGGGGAGGCTCTCCTTTATCAATCAAAGCTTGAAGCATCTCAGTGAGTTTGGTCATGCTTGAATTAAGGTTGTCAATTTCCATTCGGACCTCAGCATTGTGTGCCTCTTGCTCTGACATCCTTCATCTGTAGTTAGCTCTAGTCTGGTATTAGTGTTGAGGAATCAGCTTGACGACTCACAGACAAACTCTGGAAGATAGAGACAGCTGGAGATGAGTAACTGGACAAACAGACGTATGTAATGAATCATGCAAAGATACAAATGATATGCAATGCAATGCAAACAGGATGCAAAACACATGCAACAGGATCAAAGGTTCGAGATCACAGCATGGAGTTTGGGTAAAGAATCAACCACAGGGTGTGTACTAGGGTTAATGTATCTGCAGAGCAAGGTTCTAAAGAGTTCCCAGAGTGGACAACCCATCTTTCGGATATTATCGATTTCCTAATTACTTGGTAGTCAATAATATTCTCAAGAGAGTCTCGTCTGATTGTAGTGTCGCGTAGCAATCATTTAGGATTACTCCCTTATAATCATCGTACTACAACCTAAATAGGCCAGGTGGGATAAAGGGTAACTAATGGTCATCAGTGTCCCTGGTACCAAGGTTGAAAGTGGAAATGCATTCACGATAGCTTGTTCAACATATACCACCCTCAAGAGGGCCTCAACTGAGTGTGGAATCTCAAGTCAACTCCTTTGGGATTACTCCCTCGAAGTCTCCTTGACTATATCCACTATCCTATCATATGTGTGCTCTTAAGTCCGCGTTAGGACTTATCCTCACCACTCAAAGTAAACAGCCTGCATACAGAAAACCCAAGCACAGGCAGATATATATACAAATATAAATACGTATAGATATACAAGTATACAAGTAAGCAAACATGTAAGTTAAATATGAGGATAGTATTCAGCCTATTTTTTGGGTGAACTCTGGTGTCCTTGAAACTGAAGATGAAATGTCATATTTATAGGAGAAAGTGAGGAGAGTGCATTGCCAAGAATGCCATTTTTTCAAACTTCTCGTGCAAGCTGGCTGTTTTGAAAAGTCTTTGATTTAGAACATAGGCTCAGGTGGTAGGTTGTGCTGATAGACGTGGAACAATGCTTTGCTGAAAAGTTGTTTTTTATTTCATGATGAAAAGAACCACCTGCTCTGGCCTTGAAAAAAAGTATTACTTAATTGGAAGAAAACCTTCTAAAGTGTAGAAAAAGAGTGAGGTGCCAAACGCCACATTATTTCATGGCGGGTGCCACAAAATAATGTGGCAAGTGAACTTTCATGTGGCAGGCGCCACAAACCCTTACATGGCAGGCGCCATGGGTAGGTAAGGGAGGTGGTGGGCGCCACCCTAAGTGTGGCAAGCGCCATGCTTAAGTGTGGTGGGCCACCACATTTTTTTTATTTTTTTTATTTTTTTTTCTTTTCATTTCTTTCCTTTTTCTTTCTTTCCCTTTCTTTTTCTTTCTTTTCTTTTTTTTCTTTCTTTTATTTTCAAACAACATTCACAAAGGCCTTGTGACTTATCATGTTCCAACTTCATTTCGGTCCAAGAAACATTAAAGTCGGAAGCTCGACTTTTTGGTCAAAACTCTGATTTCTTCAGGAATTCCAACTGGACGATCTTTGAGGCTCTTTCATTCTTCGATCTCTTCCAAGGTCCATAGATGGCCTCTAGGGATGTCCAGTATCATGTAGAATCAAATTCCAAAGCTTTGGAATATGTCCTGATTAAAATCAAAGGCAACGGTTGACTGTTGTTGAGAAAACCCTAGTTTGAGACATGGTGAATCTTGTGGCTCATGGCACTTGTAGTGAGAACCGAACACACTTGATTTCTTGTTGAATAAAACCTCTTGAATGTAGGTGAGCTCAAATGGTTGAATTTAGAGCTAGAGACCTTGAAACATGGGAGAGTCTGGCTTATTGACTTTTGTTCTTTTTCGTGTGTAAACCTGGCTTTCACAAAAGAAACAAACTAGCAAGATATTGTGGTTAGTTAGCAATGCATGGATGAATTAAATCCTAAATGTAAGTGCAAAATGTTATGATATCTAAGGGGTAAAATCTAGGGTACAACACCTATACTACGATCTTCCCAACATTGATGGGTTTCAACCCAGTGATACAGTGTAGAAGTACCAGATTTGTCCTAGAAACCATCTCATTGTGAGCGGTTGGCTTGATAGAGTGCTTCAAGAACTGATACCATACTTTGACCTCTGGCCTGAGATCCATTCTCTTAACCGCGTTATCCACCCATTGGGCACCCGGGACGCACAAAGATTCCAGATATGCATCATACTCGTCTTCTTGTGAACTTAGTACCAAGTTTTGGCACTCATCCTCCACACCTTCCAGTTTGAAGTAGAAGTTGATATTCGACTCAGTATACACAACTTTTGTTCCTCTTATGATAACCTCCAATTGTTTGTGTCATGGATCAGTGAGATTTGCATAAAACTCCTTGACTAGGCTAGCATTGTATACACCAGGCTACTTGCACAAATGTTCCCATTTCAAACTTGAGATTGTAGTACCAATGTCCCCTAGTAGTCCCAGGTTTTCTTCAGTACCATCCATTATGAAGCCACGCTCGGCAAAAATACTCATCTTGCTGAAGTGTTCCATGTAACGCTTGTGTGCTTCCACATTGACAAAAATCCCGTCTTCGTCCTGACTTGATATGTCAATGGTAGGGGTGACATTCTTCTTTGCAATTGCTTTGTAATGGCGGACGGTTTGTGGGTCTCGTGCCATTTTTCTTGAATGAAGGAGGAAAAAGGGTGTGAGAAATTTTTAGGGTTACGGAGAAGGTGATGAAATGAAAGATGAAGAGGTTTTTGTTTGAAGGTTTGTGTGTAGGTAAAAGTGGGGGGAAGTTGTAAAGATGTTTGGGAAAAGTTTTTAGAAAATAATAAAATAAAACGTTTCTTGATAGGTGGAGAGAGAAATTTTCCATTTTTTGTGCTTCGTAGGGATAGGAGTGGAAGGGCTTAGGTCTGACAGCTGAAAAGATGTATTTTAGTGGGTTTGTGTGTTTAGGTGGCTGAAGTGTTTGACATGGCTGACCTGGCCATCATGACTCTGCTATCACACAAAGCCCAAGACACTTACTCCCTATGATGCGTTTCGTTTCCCTCTCTTCCTCCTTAAACACAACTTTTCATTTCTTTTCTGATTTTCCAAAAGAAAAATAATCAACGCCAACTCAGCATTAATATTAATCTCATTGGACTTAGGAAATTTTTTTTATTCCTTCAATCTTTTCCACTATTCCACTCCACTGTTCTTGTGTCTATTGTTGGCATGCCATGTCTTGTCACGAGCTGACGCCACTAGAACACATCATGATCCTGTACAAAATAAAACAAAAAAAAAATGCATAAAGCTGGGCTGCCTCCCAATAGCGTTATTTTAAGGTCTTATCTCCTGACCAACACAAAAATCCATTAATTAATAAAATGGAGAGAATACCTTGTGTTACTTGAGGACTCTCCAAGGTAAGCTTTGACCCTTTGGTTGTTAACCTTAAATTTCTCTCCATTTTTCTCATTCAACAATTGCACAACACCAAGGGGGTAAATCTCCTCTAAGATAAAGGGTCCAGACCATCTTGATTTTAATTTTCCAGGGAATAGCTTCAGCCATGAGTTAAAAAGTAAAACTTTTTGGCCTTTCACTAATTCCCTCTTCTGGCATTTCCTGTCGTGCCACCTTTTGGTCTTCTCTTTGTACAATTCAGCATTCTCGTATGAAAACAACCTATGCTCATCTAACTCATTTAATTGGAGCATTCTAGCTTGGCCAGCATTTTGAGTATTAAAATTTAATTTCTTCACAGCCCAAAATGCCTTATGCTCCAATTCAATGGGTAGATGACAAGCCTTCCCATAAACAAGTCTATATAGAGACATGTCTAAGGGGGTTTTATAGGCAGTCCTATACGCCCATAGTGCTTCATCCAAGTGTTTGGACCAATCCCTTCTTATGGGGTTAACCACTTTTTCCAAAATTCTCTTGATTTCTCTATTGGACAACTCCACTTGTCCACTAGTTTATGGATGGTAGGTTGTAGCAACCTTGTGCTTAATCCCATACTTTTCCATTAGGTTTTCAAAAAGTTTATTGCAAAAATGGGATCCACCATCACTGATGATAGCTCTAGGCGTGCCATGTCTTGTCAAGATGTTCTTGAGCAAGAACTTAGTCACAACCTTAGCATCATTGGATGGCGTTGCTACTGCCTCAATCCACTTGGACACGTAGTCCATAGCTACAAAAATGTAAAAATTTCCAAAAGAGGGAGGGAATGGTCCCATGAAATCAATGCCCCACACATCAAAAATTTCTACTTCAAGAATACTAGTGAGCGGCATCTCTTGTCTCATGGACACATTTCCAACCCTTTGACATATATCACACCTTTTTGTAAATTATTGAGCATCTTTAAAAATGGAAGGCCAGAAATAACCTGATTGCAGCACCTTTGCTGCAGTTCTGACTCCGCCAAAATGTCCACCATATGGGGCTTTGTGGCAGGCTGATAAGATCTGGCGTGTCTCCTCATAGTCAACACATCTCCTTATTAACTGATCTGAATACTTCTTGTACAGGTAAGGCTCATCCTAGAAATAGTTCTTAATAGTGTGAAAGAACCTCTTTCTCTGTTGGAAGTTGAATTCTGGTGGCACAACTCTACTGACTAAGTAATTAACAATGTCAGCATACCAGGGAGTCGTGCCATCAGTAATCATTAAAATTTTCTCATCCGAAAAACTCTCTTTGATGTCTCCACTATTTTGAGATTGCAACTCTTCAGGAAGTCTTGAGAGATGATCAGCAACTGAGTTTTCTACTCCTTTCTTGTCTCTTATTTCCAGGTCAAGCTCTTGTAGAAGAAGCACCCAACGTATGAGTCGTGGCTTTGCATCTTTTTTATCAATCAAATACTTAATTGCTGCATGATCCGTATACACAATGACTTTAGTTCCTACCAAGTAAGGTCTGAACTTATTAAAAGCAAACACTACTGCCAATAGCTCCTTCTCCATGGTTGTGTAATTGATTTGCGCTTCTATCAAAGTTGCGAAATAACCAAAACAATTACAACAAACAACACATATACATACACAAGCAAGATATAATTGAAACTTTTCACCCTTACCCGATTATTCGCGCTCGAAACGGGGTTCCCGCGATTTTCCTCTTTCTCCTCTTTTCTTTCCTCTTCCTTTCTATCTTCTCTTTTCTTTCTCTCTATATTCTTTTCTCTCTTTTTCTTTCCACTTTCTATTTATATAAAATATCTAAACCCCTAAAAGACTATTTTACCCCTCAACTCAAATATCTCGCAAACGCTCTCAAAACGCGATAAAACATAAACAACGATGAAAAATAATATATTGTCAAATAAAAGTCAAGAATAAAATAATATAAAAACAAAACTAATTAAATCGACTCGATTAAATAAATAAGACAAAATGGGGCGTTACAGTCATCTTCTGAACTGGTACTGAAATTGTAAGTGGATTGAAATCTCACCCAGAGTATTTCTACACACCATATCTGGATCTTTTTCTGACACTGTTAAGTGTTTGATATCCATCAATAACAAAATCGGAGCTCTGATACCAATTGAAGGTGTGAGAAAGACACAAGAAAGGGGGGTTTGAGTTGTGTTTTAACTCTTAAAAACTTTTCGCCTCTTATTGTTAATGCGCTAAGAGAATATCAGAGTTGCGTTGAGAGACTCTGACTTGCGATGCATCATTCAGACTGTGCGATGCATGAAGCATAAGCAACAAGGAGAATCTAAATTAGCGATGCAAGATTCAGACTTGCAAGGCGGAAGCTTATTAGATTTGAGTTGAAAGGTTCTTATAAATGATACATAAACATAAACAATAATTCAAAGCATAAGCAAGAGTAAAGAACACACGATATATCCTGGTTCACTTGAGCAACTCTCAAGCTAGTCCAGTACACCCTTCCAAGGTGATTTCTCCTTGAGCACAAGGACTTAATCCACTATAATCAGAACCGATTACAGATGCACGGGCTAACGCCGGTGACTAACAACCTGCACAACCACAACTGTGACTAACCCACAATGAACCGTTCAGTGATCCAAGTTAATAAATATAACAAACATTGACCTAATAGAATCCAATCTCGCAAGATCTCCTATCAGGATTTTCACAGCTAAACTTTCAGTGATCCGAGTTAACATATATAATGTTTATTGACCATTCTTCCAGGATTTTCAATGACTTCCATCAGTGATCTCACAAGAGTCTGACTCACAATTGGTCCTCTTTGAGATATGACTATCATTTACCATATTTCAGGATTTACACAATGACACCCAGCCATTGTCATCTCAAGTCTCCGATCACACTGATCACTTGAGGAATCCTAATTCACATAGAATTAGTTATTTTGGAGATTATGTTGATTGCTTCTAAATAAGCTGATAAACTCCTAAGTTTAACTACATATGAACACAGAGTGTTCTAGAAAAATATGAGCAATATCTCCTTGCTATCTCAAATTCTACAAAGATGTATGTTGATTTGACAGTTGGTGACATCTTGTAGATCTTCTTCATATTCTTCATTGAGCAAGCTTCGAGCAACAACTCCTTACTTCTGATCTTCACTATATCTCCGATGATGAAGTGGTTGATGACTTGATTGTTTTCCAACAATGTCTTGGATCATCAGCTTCTGTACTTTCTGATTGTTGTTGTGTTGATAGATGATTCTTTATGTTTCAATAACAATGGTTGTGGTTCAATTTTAACAACAACAGTTGTGTTTGACGATGGTGATCTAGATCGTGAAAACCGACTTCGACACACGACTTCTTAGAAGCACTTCCTTCTTCCTTTATATAGCCAAGTGAAAAATAGAGCCGTTAAAGAGTCGTTGGCTATTTGAAAAGATTCGTTATGCAATGATGAAAGTTGTACTGCCATATCTTCTTTTTATTGTTAAGAAGTGACGGGATTGATATTTTTAGTACGGTGTACAGTCATTGCTAACGGTAACATTTGTCTTCATATCTTCAGACGCTTCTGATGGTATTTAGTTGAAGCATGAGTAGAGACTTTAGTTGGGTCTTCAGAATCTTATGTCTTCAGTCTTCAATACTTGCTCATTTCGAGTCTTATCTTCAGAACTTTAACACTTGTCTTGAAACCCTTTGTCTTCATAGCTTCAAGTCTTCAGAGTCTTCAAAACCTTGTTCACTCATAACGTTGTCTTCAGAGTCTTCAGCACTTGATCATTTGAATCTTAATCTTAAGTACACTTCAGTCTTTAGAGTCTTTCTGCACTTGGTCTTCAGAGCCTTCAGCCTTCAGAACTTCAAGTCATTAGAGTCTTCAGCACTTAGTTCTTCAGAAGATTATTTCTTTAGAAGCTTTACTTATCTTCAGAATCTAAAACGCCTTCAAAACAGAATCCACAAGAGCATTGCAACAGCAATATCGGCATCCTTGGATCTTTCTGCTTGTTACCAGATACAGAATCAAACTTGCTTCTTGCGACTTGTGTTACACATAGTAACTCGCATGTAATCTTTTACGCATATCTTTGCACATGTTTGTTTGATCTAATATCTTCAATAATTATGATCTGCACAGAAAAAAAACATTAGAACATAAAATAGTTCTTTCACAAATACTCATTGTTATCATCGAAACATAGAGATGCATGCAGAGACAACTCTCGTTCGTACATACCTGACCCGGAAAATCTGACTAAAACTTTCCTCTATCAAGGAAAGAATCTTGAGTTGAAAACCGGAATCGTGTATGAGTGGCGCCGCATAAACATGCAAGGAAGGACCGTGACAACGAACGCTGATTGCACAGTTACTGAAGCTTGACTAGCATGGGCACGTGAAAGGGCTCTCACCTTGATGATGCCATATCCTCATCCCAAATCTCTTGTGAGTGACTCAGGTGATGTTTTGAAGTTGAAGGCGGAAATAGAGAGGCTTACCCTTGATAAGGCAAGGATGCAAGCGTAGATTCACAATATGACTGAACAACTCCGTGGAAGAGAAGGGTCGTCATCCAGGGGATTATATTCCTAGTTCCTTTTGTGTTCTGTTGCTCGTTGTAATAAACTTTGAAGGTGTACTGGCCTTTATGTAAAACTTTTTAATTTTAGTAAAGAAAACGAGTTTTTGATTAGAATGTCTACAAATACACTTTCGAGTTCCTTGAAGTTCATGCTGCATCATACGCATCATTTGCATTTGCCTTCTTTTGCATTCCAGGTTCTTATTTGTGTTTCTCTTCTCACTCAAGCTGAATCATCGAGACAATACTCGAGCCAGTCGCCAGCGAAAAATGGATCAACTCGAACAGGAAAACATGGCACTTCGGAAAGAGGTTACAACACTAAAATAAAGTTTGGAGAAGATCAATGGGATGATGGAAGCACTGATGGCTGCTCAGAATCAGTCATCACATAGTGTGCCAGAACCAAGAACTGTTATCTCTGAAATAGTATCCGCACCGATCCCAGTGGTGCCCACAACAGGTGAAACTCAGTATTCTATGCCTCCTAGTTATCCATGGGGGATGCCTTTTAACTTTACTCCAGCCGGGTACCGCCCACAAGTTTCTGAAGCTCCAATTATAACTGCAGTGATGACTTTGCCACCGCCTGTGGTCAATGCTACTCCTTTTCACCTAGAAGTGTTTGTGTTTCATGCTGCTCCTTGTGAAAGTATTGGGATGGAAAAACAAATGGGTGAGTTCCAGGACAAGTTTTTGGAAATGCAGAGAGAGATCAAGGCCCTTCATGGGAAATAGTTGTTCAGAAAGAGTGCTTATGAGCTGTGTTTGGTTCCAAATGTTAAGGTTCCTCCAAAGTTCAAAGTCCCTGATTTTGAGAAGTATAAGGGAAACTCTTGCCCACAAAGCCATCTGGTTATCTATGCATGAAAGATGTCCACCCAAATGGATAATGACCAATTGCTGATACACTATTTCCAAAACAGCCTGACTGGTGCAGCCCTCAAGTGGTATATGGGGTTGGATAGTTCAAAGATCCATAGCTTCAGTGATCTTTGTGACTCTTTCATTAAATAGTACAAATATAATATCGACATGGCACTAGATAGAGACCAGCTGAGAGCCATGGTCCAAAAAGAAAAAGAGAATTTCAAGGAGTACGCCCAGCGTTGGCGTGAGCTAGCTGCTCAAGTTACTCCACCTCTGTAGGAGAAAGAGATGATCAGAATCTTTTTGAAGACGTTGAGCCCATTTTTCTATGAGAGGATGGTAGCAAGCGCCCCTAGTGATTTTACTCAGATGGTAAATATGGGGATGCGTCTGGAAGAACGAGTCCGCGAAGGAAGATTGGTTAAGGAAGGAAGTGCTCCCACCCAAGTACAAACAGGAAAGTGGCACAAAATAGAGTCGCCAGCAATGTGTATTTATCCCAAGAGAGGGAAAGGAAACACTGCATAAACCTGGGGGAAGGAAAAGCATGGTCTTGCGACCAAGAGATCTGGGTTCGAGAGTCAGTTACGTGAAGGGAAGGTGTTAGCACCCAACACGTCCATCGTACCCGATGGGATCCATGCTTGCTGGTTCAATCAAAGAGTGATAGAAAAGATACTGGAAAAAGAGCTGCTAACTGGAGAGCAGGAAAAGGGATGGAAAGAGAACGAAAAACAAATGTAGGGAAAATAAAAGAAGTGCTCGAATGGGCCCTACCCCACTGCCTACGTATCTCATCGGGAAGATGAGAATCAGAGCGACGTAGTTCCCCACACCTAGGGAAAACTGTTTGTGCTTTTTAGGGAACCACTAACGTTCTAGCTCAGGTGTTGCAGGCTCGCTAAATCGAGTGCGTTACTGTCTTGCAAGAGAACAAGGAGAAGCACGTTCGTACGTCGAGAGTGAGTGAGATGAGAAGAGAATTCTCGAAGGAAAGACGTTATTGTTTGGTTTTGTCTTTTAAGAAGAGGTGTTTTGATTGTGTTTTTGTGTTTTGTAACACGTATTGCATTCAAGTCTATGATATAGGATCGAATGCGTCGCATAGTCGTCCTAACAGGACGTATGCTAAACACTCTAGAAAGGTGGAGAGAAACTCCCCTCCTTTTATTTCCCACATGCAAGGCTCACATGCAATATGCATTAGTCTATTATTACATGTCTTTTTACTCTTTATTTTGAAGTAAGAAGAAGAGAGACTCAAATGGGGAAGCAAAAGGTGAAATCTAACGAGGGAGACTAAAACTCAAACCCTAAAGTTGTCATACATGGATGTTCCTATGGTTGATGTGGTTTAAAAAACCTAATCCTAAGAGAAAGGAGAAGAAGAGTGAATTAAACAACTCACTTCTAAAGTAGAAGATGAGTTGTAACTCAAAAGGGGAAGAAAGAAGTTATTCAAGGGAAGCATATAAATGCTTATCATGACCACAAGTTGAATGATTAAAGGACATAAGAGAAAATAGAAGAAAGAAGTGTATGTGGAATCATATCCACACACTTACTTACCCTTAGCACCTACATGAAAAGGTTAGTTCAAAAACTATTTACAAGAAATCCTAAGTAAAAGAACTTGGTCAAACAAGCAAATGGAAGGAAATAATGAAAACAGCAGCTATTACGGCCCACATGCAACAGAACAGCAGTAAATTCAGCTTCATATACCAAACAGCAAACAACAGCTCATGTTCAGCATACAAAATGGGTGTAACAAGCATTTGGCAGCACATACTACAACATATATGTGTCCAGGCAGCAGTGGAAGATTAGAGACAGCATGCATTAACAAACAATTTCAATCATGAACAACCATTATCATGCATCAAGCCTTGCACATTCATCAAACAAACACGATCACACTCACATTACAAATCATGGTGAACAATCCTTGAAATCAAACATGTTATAATGCACATTACAAAAGAATACACATTGTCAAGAATATGAGCAAGTTAAAAACAAGTATACATCTCTTGAAATGGAAAGCAAATGACCATGCGCATAGTAATTCCAGCAACATAACATCAATTAGCAATTAATAAGCTCAAAGTGTGTGCATCATGTGTTCATCACATCAATTAATCTACAATGTAAACATTATGTTCAATGATGAAAAACAAAGGCACGCGTGTCGTAAAATCAAGTTCGTACTGTGGTGTGAGTTAAAATAGTTCAAAAATAATCCACCAATCATCAATGCATTGATCCATGAAGTTTAAACATGTTAAGGATGTCAAACAAGCAAGAAAATGCAAGAAAATCACATTCTGCAGCAGTGTTAACCGGTTAACAAACGGTGAGGAACCAGTTAACAGTTCAAAATCAGCCAAAATATGCAAAAAATACACATGTTTACCGGTTAACATAATTACACTGTTTTTGTGTTAACCGGTTACGCTGGGACAGTAACAAAAAAAACCAGTTCCAAAAGCACTTTTCAACAGCAAATCACTTATTCAAACTTCCAAATGAACAGGTAATCAATTAGGCATGAAATTAAATTGAATTACAGTCAACAAACATCAATTGGATTCAATTAACAACCACATCAAGAATCATATTCAAGCATATGAATCCAAATCGAAAATCCACAAAGATCTACATCGAATAAGTTGTGAATAAGCTAAAACAAGTGGAGACTTAGGGAAAACCAACCTACAAAGCGGAGACTTGCTTTGGTAATTGTTGTAAAGTAATATTGTTGCAGAAAATGAAAGAAAACCAGAGATTCTTCAATCAATAGCCGAAACGCGTCGAAACCGAGCAAAAATCGCAAAAAATCCACCCAAAATCCAACTTGCACCAAAATAAATGGTGAGAGACCCTTGGATTGAAGAAGAACAAGCTGAAATTCCAGAAAATCCAACCAATGCAAACCGAGAGATGAAGTTTAGCTCAAGAATTAATCACTTTTCAATGTAAAAAGTGATTATTCTTTAAGAAATAAGAGCTTTTGTGTGTGGTTTTGGAAGAGAGAAGTAGAAGTTGTAGCAAAGTGAAGAGAGAAATGAGAGAAATTTGAGAAAATGGTTGAAGGTCCTTAAAAATGAGTGAAGCATCTCTTAAATAGATTTTAGGTTTGGAGTATGAGAGGTTTGGAATGTGGTTTGGAATGAGGTTTGGGTTTGGAGCTAGGGTCGGAGTTAGTTAGACTCAACTCACCGAGTCAAGTTAGTTAACTCAGTTAGTTAGGAACAACTCGGTTGCTTGGAAAACAAGGAACCACAACTGGTGTATGGGTGTGTGACTTGGGCTGCAAGCAAGGCCTTGTGACTTGTGAACTTTCAGCATGAAACCACCAAGTTCGAGCCCTCGTATGACCTTTATAACTTGTTCAAATTAAAAAATGTCCAACATCAAAGTTGAAGAGGGCATGGAGATGAACAACTTTTATGTTCAAAAATTTTTCATTTGATGCCTTATTGATGGATAAAATTGGCTTGACATTTGGCACGCCAACTGTTCGATGAAATTATGGCCTGGAGGCCTGAACTTGCCTTGATTTTACCAAACTTTGATTAATCATAACTCCCTCAATTTTGATCCGATGGAAGAGTTCTTTATATGGATTTGAAGCTTAGAGTGTGATCTTCAATTGGCTCAACTTGGGCCTAAAGTTTGGAGCTTTCATCATGAAGAAAGGAAGCCTCAAAGTGTAGTGCAAAATGGTCCAAACTTGCCATTTTTGGAAACCCTAAGTTTCTAAAAATGGAAACTTTGTACATTTCTTGATCTTTCATGATTCCTAAATCATCTATTGATCAAATTTTGTCCAATGAACATATGTAATTTGAATTTCATGAATTTTACCTTGAAAAGTCAGGAGTTGACTTTTTCCTCGGCCCAGTTGACGTTTCCCCAAATTGCCTGATTCTCAATCAATTGACCAATTGAACCTCTTCTGAAATGAATTAATGAACAACCTTCCATATCTAGACCCTTGAGGACATGTAGAATACCACGAGATCAAGTCTTGCCCAATAAATCAGAAATAAACTGCTTTCATGGCAAACCCTAGTTTCAAACCCTTAGTCTAGGAGAAAATAGCACATCCTCCACATCCAAATTCCTCTGAATATGATGTATATCCTGTCTAACAAAGATGAGATATGACATCTGGAGGGGATAAAAGCTCAAAGATCTTGCCCATTGGGGCATTCCACTCAAGAATTCCAAAACTCTAGTTTTGCACTGATTAGGGTGATGTGATTCCCTACATTCTCTTATCATGCTTGATCATATGATGAGGTGAGGACCCAATAAGACCTCTTGAGGCTCAAGGCTCCTTGGATTTGACTTAGGCACCCTGATCCCATGCCAAAGAACCAATGAAATGCGAATGGTGATTATGCCAAAATGCAATGCAGCATAAGCCAGTAAAAACTAAAAGCAAGAGGGCAAATTTTGAGGTGCTACAGCTGCCCCTATTCAAACTTCTTGGATCCGAGGGTATGATAGCGACGGCTTTCAGACAATCGAGATACATGGAGATATAATACTAAAATAACATGAAATTTGCAAACTGTGGGGATAACAAAATAGAATTGTTAACGAGGACGGCCGAAGACGGACTCGAAAAGAAAGACCGACCGAAGACGGAGTTTCAACAACAAACGAGTACGATCAAAAGCGGACTCGAAAAGAAAGACCGACCAAAAGCGGAATTTCAACAGCAAACGAGTACGACCGAAAGCGGACTCAAAAAGAAAGACCGACCGAAAGCGGAATTTCAGCAGCAAACGAGTACGACCGAAAGCGGACTCGAAAAGAAAGACCGACCGAAAGTGGAATTTCACCAACAAACGAGTACGACCGAAAGCGGACTCGAAAAGAAAGACCGACCGAAAGCGGAATTTCAACAGCAAACGAATACGACCGAAAGCGGACTCGAAAAGAAAGACTGGCCGAAAGCGAAATTTCAACAACAAGCGAGTACGACCGAAAGCGGACTCGAAAAGAAAGACCGATCGAAAGCGGAATCTCAACAACAAACGAGTTCGACCGAAAGCGGACTCGAAAAGAAAGACCGGCCGAAAGCGGAATCTCAACAACAAATGAGTACGACCGAAAGCGGACTCGAAAAGAAAGACCGACCGAAAGAGGAATTTCAACAACAAACGAGTACGACCGAAAGCGGACTCGAAAAGAAAGACCGACCGAAAACGGAATTTCAAAGAAAGACTAAGTCAAAGATAGACTTTCAAACCCAAGATAGGTAGAATTCTCATACCCGCAAAAAGGATTCCGCTGGGGAAAAGAGAAATCTAGACAGACAACTCTGTAAATGAAGGAATAGGAGGGACGTATCCACTGGTTGCTGTGTAATGTTTGAACAACATCTCCTGAGTTACATCACTTTCTGCTGGGGAAAGAGTCTGGCAAAAGAAATCAAAACTGGCTTATGCTTCGAATGCATATGTTTGAATTTTTCTATAGCGTAATGCTCCATGCGAAATGGAAATGCTACGCATTTGGGAGGATGCCATGCAAAAATTCTTATGCAATGCAAAAGAGGCGTCTCAGCAAAATAAATGCTGAAGACCAAGGCAACTCCACTGGGATGACAAACTAAATTGTCCACTGAATTAAGAAACTCTGCTGAGAAAGACTTCACTCTGCTGAGAAAGACATTGATCACAAACTCTGCTGGAGATGAAAACTCCGATAGACCACCCACTTTGTTGGGGATGGATAACCACGAATATTGAAGATGGAATCCAAAGAGAAAATCTCTCCGCTGGGGGTTACCAATGACCTCTACCTGAATCTGAAAGAATGCCAATAACGATTGGACTTAAGGCCTACTAGGGAATATCAACTGTTGTTGAACAAACCACTTGTGAGGATCACCACCAAACTATGCTTGGGGAAACAAGTCAATAACACCAACCTGCTGGGGACACCATTGGACTTAACCCGCTGCTCGGGAAACGACTTCGCCCTTATCTTGCTGTGGAATACCAGCCAACACCAGCAAATCTGCTTGGGGAACGTTGATTGATAACATTAGCTCTGCTAGGGGATGCCACCAAGATTAATCCTCTGCTGGGGATCAGACCAAACCATTATTGGTGAGAAAACATTTCCTGATTAGTTGAGGAAGATAGGTGTTTAGACTCTGTGGGGAAATAACATCTTTGTCCAAATAAGATACTCCACCAGTCTCTTGCTAGGGATACAGACGTATCAACTTCTAGCTATTTGCTAAGAGAGTAATGGACCAACCACCACTCTAGCTGGGGATATAATCCTTTGTACTCTGGCTGGGGAGAGTAATAACCTGCTAAGGAAAAGATTCACCTTACCCTGCTGGGAATTAGAGTACATAGCTGCTTGTGAAACATACGTTTCTCCTTTCCTCGAAGCAGTTCGTTCCTGACTATTTTCTGGGGAGTAATAGATCAACCATGACTTCGGTTGGAGACACCATCCTCTGTACTCTTGTTGGGGAGAGTATGCTCTGCTGAGGATGATGATCTTTCAGACGTTGAAGAGAGTAACTCTACTTGGGAGAAATCCTGCCACCCTGCAAGACCTGCCTCTATGGTCATAAACAGCCCTTTGACCTCTCCATTTGCCCCAGACCACCAAGTCTAAAGGAAGAAATCATCTCAAGAGGATTTTATAGAAGACCGAGCATTCACACTGCCCCAGGGTCTTCAAACTCTTGGAGAGATTTATCCGATCTCGACATAACTTCCCTAGACTGAATGATCTTTGAAGAAATTTGCCTCGAGAGGAATTGTAATGACTTGAAATACTCTGCCTCAGTATTCTGAACTTTGAAGAGGTGCTTTCAATTAACCGTCTTCAGGAGAGGACAACTTCTCACGCTCTAGGGATGGCCTGCCCCGAGTCTTGAAGAAACTTTGCCAACGCTTGTGGAGTGATTTATTGAATCTCGACATAATTTCCCCAGTTTGGCTGCTTCTTATCACCATTTATCGGGAATCTCTAGGCTGCACACAGTCTCTGGGTCACATACCCCTTGACTTGACTATCCTTCGGAGTCTTCACCATCTCAACTTGGCGTGATCGAGCTTCTTAACTGATGTTCATCATGTAAGATTCATTGATGTCAAACGCATGCAAGCAGAAAATGTTTATTGTGAGAATGAGAATTCTAATGCAACATTTGTGTTATCCTGAAGTTTTATTGAAAATGCGTCGCCAAGCCTTGTGAACGAATCACTAGCCGGGATGCGACATTTATTTTTAAATGGAAAACCATACGCACATGCAATACCAACAAAAATCTTATAGCACCACTCATAGGAGTCAGGAACGTTATCTCATTGAAGAACACCTTCGGAATAAACCCTGTTTTAATTAAGACTTTTAAGGGTTGTAACGTGGCCTGGTTCACGGTTTGAGAAAAAAGGATTTATGGCTCAATATTTTGTTTATGCCCACCCACTCTTCGTGATGTTCTCCAGTCCTATGTTTAGCTAATTTGACACAAGCGCTCATCTCTCAAAAAGATTACATGATCTTTAAGGAATCCATACACTGATGATTTAAGACCCGATGAGGTTTTGGAACAACCATCACCACTTTTGTCCTTTTGTGTCTGTAGCCACACGACTTTGTTCTTATTTGAGGATTTTTCTTTTGTAATCCCTTTCCACTCTTCGCTTTTCATTCTTTTGTTTTGTTTTTTTTATCCCTAATTTTTTCCTGGACTGAATCTTTTGAGTTTTTCGATTTTGAAGTCCAGCGGAATGCCCTAACTTTTTCCTAAGTCGCTTTTTTACATGTTTCGACTTAGCGGGCTTTTTTCTTTTTTCTCTCTCTCTTTTTTGGAACAAATCGTGTGACATTGGTCTGTCTTGACTTTGTTGAAAGGGTTGTGACTGTCTCGCTCCTTGATTGTTGATGGATAACCATTGTGGTTTCACATCTCTTGACCTCTTGGCGGTGGAATAGAAGGTAATGGATCCTCAGATGCACACTCCTTTTGAAATTTGAACGCTCAGTCAAATTAACTGACCCCTACCCTGCCCCTGGGTCAAATGTGAGGGTTTTTTCATACGAAAAGAAACTCCTACTTCAAGGCTCAAAGGGGTTAACGAGGGTCTATCTCCCTTATATCTCCAGTGTTTAGGGATTGAAACAATGCCTGTACATCCTCAACAGGGTTTTATCCAAAAGCACACAACCAAAGATTTTGCATTTTTCACTCATCATCCTCCCTCAAGAGTTTAGGCAAGAAAATTGGTATTGCAATGCATATAAACATGATATGAGTGCATAAAAGTAAATTACTTCAAGAACAACAGATTCATTGCATTAAAATCAACATTGAAAATACAAACAAGTTTTCATGCAAACACTATTTAAACAAACAAATGAAAGCTACATATGAAAATGCAGTAAAGAATTCGAGGATTGCCATTGTTGAGGAGACTTGACTCCGTCTGGACTTATTGCTTCTGATAACATCCCTGTAGTCCCAAGTGCCCACTTGGGAGGCTTTAGTTGAAATGCATACCATCTACAGTGAAGGTAATGACTCCCGAGTCACTCAAATCTTGCACCTTGTGCTGGAACGCATTACAGTTGTCGAGTGTGTGCCCAAATGTTCCCGAGTGGAACTCACAGCTAGCATTCATGTCATAGTCTGGAGGGATAGGGTATGTCACTAGCATGGCATTCCTCAGATGAATCAGAGAGATTTTGAGCAAGCGAGCGAACAACTAACTATAAGGAATGGGAATAGGATGAAATATCCTCTTGGGCCTTCTTGATCTGAGTTGCTCCTGTTGCTGATAATTCTGCTACTAATGCTGATTTGGGCGCCCCCTCCGCCCCTGCACCTTCCTTTCTGTATTTGACTGAGGCACAAACAAGGCTTGCTGACGCAGAACCTCTGAAGCACCAGATTATGGAAGAGACCTATGACATGAGGTGGATCCTTTGGACAAGGAAAGAGTCCCCAATTCCTCTGACGTAAACTTGATTGCCCCTGAATCAATGAGCTCTTGGAATTTATGCTTGAACCTTGTACAATTCCCAACATTGTGACCAGGTGCCCCAGAGTGGAACTCACATCTAGCATTAGCATTAGATCCCAAAGGACGCTTTGTGTGAATAAGTCCCAAACTAACACGTTCAACCAATTTGAGCTCGAGCAAATAAGAAAGCAACTGTGCATACGACATTGGAATAGGATCAAACTTCCTCTTAGGCCCCTCCAACTTAGGATCCTCTTGAGGAGCAGGAAGTGATTGCTGATGAGAGAGCCCCGAAACTTCATTTTGTGGAGGGGATTCCTGAGGCAATCCATGGTCTAGAGAAGACTCCAAAGAGATGGGAGGAGAAAGGACTTTCGTTGCGGCAGTAAGCACAGGATTGTTTTCCTTCTTTAGCCCAGTATTCAAAATTTCCATGACCAAGCCCATCTGAATTTTCATCTGGTTGACCTCTTCCTTCAGCATTTTCTGGTCTTGAACCAAAGCTTGCATCCTCCCTGTAAACTGCCCCATTTGGCTCTGTACCTCCGTCAACTCCGCCACCAAGGGTTGGACAAGGGTCCCCAGCTACTCTTGCCCTTGTGCCACGCCTTGCAATAATTCCATGAACTGAGCCATGCAAGCCTGCATGGCAACCATTTCTGCTTGCATTCACTCCCTTACTCTTTTCTGGTTGAGTCGAGTAGAATATTGGTGAATCGGTTGGTCAGCTATCCTGCCTGAAACCAAATAAAGGTTAGGAAAGACCAGAGCAACTACCTGTTATGCAAAAATGCTTATGATTATGAGGATGCAAATGTTAAAATGCAAACAATCATATTTAAATATTTCCAGGGCATATCCGCTTTGATTCCAGCTTTGAAATCGGGCAAGGGATTTAACACAGCATTGGAAAATAAATTCGAATCCAGAAATATGGCAGAATCAAACAAAGGAAGCCACCTTTCAAAAACTGAGAGCTGTTGAGACAAATACGGCTGAACCAAATACTTTAATATCATATCATAAGAAAACATACAGATAGGTTCGACTGAAACAAAAGTGATTCCATCAACCACCCCGATGGTAATCATAGCAAAATACAAACAACAGAATCACTACAAATCAATTCCAAACAAACTAGCTTCAATCTCCTCAAGAAGGTTCATAATGTCTAGATGAGTAGGTCTTTCTAGCAACCCCTTGATCCGTCTGTTTCTCTTCTCGATATCCTGATTCAACCTAGCAATCTGCTCTTAAACATCGTTGCCTTCACGCTTTGTCTTCTTGATTCCCGCTTGCAGCTTGAGCTCTTCAATTTCTTTCCGGGCTCCTTTCCACTTACCAGAGAAGTGCTTCTTATATTCCTTCATTATTTGAAGTTCTTCTTTTAACTCCCCATTCTCAATCTTGAGCTATTCCCACATCTCCTGATATGTGGCAAGCTTGTCTTCGGTTTTGGTTAAGAGCTTCTTGGTTTCCCTGTAGGCTTTGCCGGATGATTCTGCAGTCATGATGATTTTTCTACAGTGCTGAGCTCTGTCATCAAGATCCTTCTCCCTTTTTTCAAAGCGCTATGTCAAATCTTGGACCTTCCATTTCGACTCCAAGTTATCATGTAAAGCACCCTGAAGCCTGCTACTCATAGCAGCGTTTTCCTCCCTCAAATCATGCACCACTCTTCGCTTCTTATCGAATTCTTCAATTGGTACGGTGATTCTTTACTCTATCACTTTGGGATACAAGGGATACGCCCAATCAAAAGGAAAATAGTACTCTTCGACCCTCTTCTTTATCCATTGCTCATATGGAGGGAAAGTTTGATTGTTAGGCAAACCCCACATGGTTTTTTCTCTCTTCTGTTTACTGAGCCATGCTTTGGAAGCTTTCTGCGCCACATCTAATCCATTGTCAGCCATGTGAAAATACAAAGACTTTTCCAACTCCTTTTCAAGTGGGGAACTTTTTAGGGCATACCCAAACTGCCGGATAGCCAAGGAAGGGTTATAATTAATACCTCCCTTTCTCCCTATCAACGGGACCTTGGGGTACTCACCACAACTGCGCAAAATGTCTTTACCCAGCATTCCGTAATTCACCCAAACAATATCCTTAGCATCTAGGTCCATCAGACGTTGACTCCATTTCAGGGCACTCTTAGTATCCTTGAAAGCACCTGACTGGGGTAGACGATTGGCAAACCACTTATAAAAAAGAGGTGCACAACAATGGACTGTCCCACCTCGTTTCTTCTTGTTCATTTTATACAAGGGATAATGAAGATCTTCTAATAAGGTTGGCACCGGATTCTGAGCTACAAATATTTTGATAGCATCCGTGTCAACAAAATCAGGCTCATTCAGGAACAAGACAATACCATATACACAGAGAGTCAACACTGCATTGAAGACATTCCACTTCTTCTCCTTTGCTGCCTCTTGAGCCTTGTTTGCCAAGTATGATAGGTGATAGCCACAAACCTTTCCCTTTCCAGAAATATCAGCTTCCAAAGTTGACTTGCTCAAATAAAGAGCACCAGCCACAGCTTGGAAATCAAGATCTGCCTTCGACCCACAGAAAGGAGCACCTTGTTTAATGGAAATTCCCAGGATGTTAGAATACCCAAAACATAATCTGTCAACACAAAGCATCTCAGGGACGGATCATAGAACTACATCAAGGTGTGCAAGCCGTTATATTCATATTCACTGATGTTACAAACAAAGGATAGAATCCAACCATACTTCTCTCCGAACATTCCTAACACTTCCGGACTGCCCATCTCTTGTAATCTACAAATTTGACCCAGGACGAGCTTCGGGAACTTGTACACAATTATATTCTTCCTACCCTTCTTGGTATCCATCCCTATGACTTCCCTTTGACTGGAATCAAAATCAGATACTACCTGGAAAATGAAAAATATGAATGTTAGAGAAAAAGATGCAATGCAAAGCATGGGATCAAAGTGTCGCGTGTCTGTGCTGGACTGAAATAGTTGATTAAATTCAAGGCTCAAGTTCTCCAGAATTCCAGAACAACAGAGTAACCACGCAGATAAACCATACTGATAAGCAATCCAGTGCACCAGGTATGTTGAAAGTCAAGGTTACCTGCAAACCTGTAAACAACCCGCCCTTCTCACGTGTGGGTACTAAGATCCTCAGTATCTCGGGCTCTCAGGTCGAGAAATGATGATATGTTCACCATTTCTAGTTTGGCATCATCATCAATCGAGGAGGCCTCAACTGATTCTCCAAAACGAAAGGTCCTCTGCTTCAGGCACTGAGGTCGAGAAGCAATAGTACATTCATCCATCGGGGTACAATACTATCGCCAATCGAGGAGTGCCTCCACTGATTCTCTTTCAAAAAGGACATCCTATAGCAAGTTCTCAGCATTAGGTCCTCGGATCGAGAATGTGCAATGTGTAACACCCCACTTTTCCCACTTTTGAAATAAGCAAAATAATCAATGAAATAATCAGAGTTTTTACACCAAAATCAAGTAGGATGCCACATTTGCAAAAACAACACCAAAACTCCTTTATTAAATGGAATAAACAGCGGAAATATTTATTCATTTATTTTATTCACGCCCATCTGCCAAATACACCAAATATCCCACATAAAATCGTGGTCCACCAAAATAATCATAAGAAAATAAAGATACGTAACAAAAGAATAACAAATAACAAATGACTGAAATCCCCAAAATAATCTCGTGTTACGTATCAGAGCACTCCTATAGACTCGATCAGCAACACCAATATCCAAGTTAGCTAAGTACCTGGATTATCTGTACTTTAGAAGAAGCACAGACACAACAACAACAAAGGGGTGAGAAATCACGTTCAAATATTATAGGTGAATAATTACATGATAAACAGGTAGTCATCACATACAAGCATTATCAATCATCAAACACGATCTACTTCCCAATATCATCATCAACACTATATAAGAATGTAATGCGACACAACACCATGCATGCGGTACCGACTCATTGGTTCATTCAATCGAACCCAGGATAGATCACATACACCTCTCCTTGGCAATGATCTATCCCCACCATTCTCCACATAGGAGTACAGATGAATTGCATACACTCCTCCTGAGCAATGATCCATCCCACCAATCACCATGAATATGCAAGACTCAGAATGCACAACAAAACATGTATACAACATAAATACATGCACATGATCCTCCTGATCACACCATACATATCCATAACACTAACGTTACACCATTTACTTCAAATACACCAAATACTAAATTAATTATTTAATTAATTAAAAATTATTAAAATTAATGTTTCCAACACCAATATCTTATTTCTCAGCACCTGGCACCTATTCCTAACCTCTTAAACCGAAGGAAACCAAATCGAACGCGAAAACGGAAAAGAACTCGCGAAACGGTAAAATTCTGCAACTCTGCAGGCCATACGCGTATTGCCCCATGCCATACGCGTATGCCAGCTCCCTCGCCCAACTCGTACGCGTATTGCTCCCTTTGGTACGCGTATTACCTCACAATGCCCAATGTCATACGCGTATGCCTTGTGTCGTACGAGTACGGACAAAAACGTTTTATCACTGAATTTTCCCAAATTCCAATACCGTACGCGTATCACCCCCTATTACGCGTACTGCCTACTCTCTTACGCGTATTGCTCCTTTTCCTTCACTCCCATACGCGTATGACCTAGCGCCATGCGCGTATGGCTAGATCTATTACGCATTTCACCAGAGACCTCCCCATTCTGCAGTCTGCTACGATTTTCACATGTTTTCCACTTCTAATCAGTCCTATAATCGTTTCTACATTGATTTTAGGTCCAATTTTCATCTTCATACTTGCATCTAGAATTACTACAGATATTACAAGCCTAAAACCTCAATTCGTTTCCCCCAAATCGAATTCAAAAATGACAGATCTGCAACAAGTGTTTATACAATAGCAACTGCAACCAAAATTCATGAAAATATTATTTAATTCATGCACGATTCTCAGAATCACAACTAGCATATTCAACAATCAATAATTCAATAGTTGCATATCAATTTCCTACGGGGTTAAGGACTCCCCACTACCCGATCATGAAATAAACACCAATATTAAACCCGTTTCTCCCCCTTACCTCGAATTCTTGCTTAATTCCTGTGAAAATTAAAGAAGATTCCTTGCCCTAGAGTCCCCTTGTTCTTCCTCTCCTTAGCCTTTTCTCTTTCTATCTCTAAAATTCTGATTATTCTTACTATTACCAATTTTCCACTAATTAAGCTCCATTTACCAAACTACCCTCACTAATCTCATTAACCCAATATTCACTTAATTATACTAGGTCCTATTTACTAAATAATCTTAATAATAATAATAATAACCAAAACAATTATAATACTAATAGTAATAATAATAATATGAAATATACTATTAAAATAATAATAATAATAATATTTCCATATTACTAATATTACCCCCCTACGCACTCAAACACGCACCCAACCAAAGCCAACAGTTAAAAATAATGCCGGACATCTAAATAATTAAAATGGGGTGTTACAACTCTCCCCCACTTAAATTATTTTCGTCCTCGAAAATTACCTGATGGAAACAATTCTGGATACGACTCTCGCATCCTGCTTTCCAATTCCCAGGTCACACTGCCTCCTGCAGCACCTCCCCAAGCTACTCTCACCAGAGGTATCTCCTTTCCTCTGAGTTGTTTCATCTTACGATCCTCGATCCTCAACGGCATCATCTCTACGGTAAGATTCTCCCTGATCTGAACTTCGTCCCTCTCAATTACATGAGACGGATCTGAAACATACTTTCGAAGCTGCGACACATGAAACACGTCATGCAAGTTCGAAAGTTCCGGTGGCAGCGCCACTCTATAAGCAACTGCACCGACTCTCTGCAAGATTTGATACGGTCCAATAAACTTCGGATCCAACTTCTTGGATTTCAAAGCACGACCCACACCGGTCACTGGGTTAACTCTTAGGAATACGTGATCACCTTCACTGAATTCCAACTCTTTCCTCCGATTATCATGGTAACTTTTCTGTCTACTCTGAGATGCTTTCATCTTTTCACGGATCATCTGAATTGTCTCAGTAGTCTGTTGCACAATTTCTGGTCCAAGCACCACATACTCACCTGTTTCGTACCAACACAGAGGCGTTCTACACCTCCTACCATACAAAGCTTCAAAAGGTGCCATCCCGATGCTAGAATGGTGACTGTTATTATACGTGAACTCAATCAATGGCAAATGAGTATCCCACACACCACCTTTTTCCAATACACAGGCTCTCAGCAAATCCTCCAACGACTGAATGGTCCTCTCTGACTGACCATCGGTCTGAGGATGATAAGTTGAACTTAACTTCAACTTAGAACCCAAGGCTTCCTGCAGACTCTTCCAAAATTCTGAAGTAAACCTCGTATCTCTATCCGACACTATGCTTGACGGAACACCATGCAGCTTCACAATTATTCTGATATAAATCTCCGCCAGCTTCGACAACGGGAAACTGATGTTAATTGGTATAAAATGTGCTGATTTGGCAGTCGATCCACCACTACCCAAATAGCATCAAATCCTCTTGCCGTATTTGGCAAACCAGTCACAAAATCCATCGCAATACTGTCCCATTTCCACTCAGGAATTTCCAACGGTTGCATCAGTCCAGAAGGTTTCTGATGCTCCACTTTTGAGTTCTGACATGTCAAACAAGCATAGACAAACTGAGCTATGTCCCTCTTCATACCGGACCACCAAAATAACTTCTTCAAATCATGATACATCTTTGTAGCTCCCGGATGAATACTCAAGCTACTCCGATGACTTTCCTCTAATATTGCCTTTTTCAATTCCTCATTATCCAGCACACAAATTCTGCCCCGGAATCTCAGCACACCAACATTATCCACTTTAAAGTCACTATCAGTATCATCCCCTCCTGTAGGCATCAAATCTACCAATTTCACATCCAGTTTCTGATTTTCCTTAATCACATCCAAAAAGTCATTATTCACTTTCAGCATACCCAATCTGATACTTCCTGGTGTAGTTTCACAAACCATGCTCAAATCTCTGAACTGTTCAATCAATTCCATTTCCTTCACCATTAACGCAGACATATGGATTGTCTTCCGACTCAGAGCATCTGCCACAACATTAGCTTTACCCAGATGGTAACTCAAATTAAAGTCATAGTCTTTCAAGAATTCTAACCATCCTCTCTGCCTCATGTTTAATTCCTTCTGATCAAACAAATACTTCAAACTCTTGTGATCACTAAACACTTCAAATCTCGACCCATACAAATAATGCCTCCAGATTTTTAACACGAACAGCACTGCAGCTAATTAAAGATCATGAATTAGATAGTTCTCTTCATGCACCCTTAATTGTCTTGAAGCATAAGCCACTACCTTTCCATCTTGCATCAACACACCGCCTAATCCCATCTTAGACGCGTCACAATACACTACGAAAGAATCATTTGGACTTGGCAAAACCAACACTGGCGCTGTAGTCAATCTCTTCTTCAGTTCCTCAAAACTTTCCTCCCAAGCAGCATCCCAGACAAAATCTTGATTCTTCTTGGTCAGCTGAGTCAACGGCAACGCCAATTTAGAAAACCCTTCAATGAATCTTCTATAGTAACCTGCCAAACACAAAAAGCTTCTAATCTCCGTTGCGGTCTTCGGAGTTTCCCACTGAAGTACTGGACTTACTTTAGAGGGATCCACTGCTATAGCATCACCAGAAATCACATGGCCCAAGAAACTCACGGTCTTCAACCAAAATTCACACTTCGAGAACTTTGCAAACAGTTTATTATCCCTCAACACCTGCAATGCAATTCTCAAGTGACCTGCATGCTCTTCGTCAGACTTAGAATAAATCAGTATATCATCTATAAATACCACAATAAACTGATCCAGATACGAATGGAAAATACGATTCATATATTCCATGAATACACCCGACGCATTGGACACTCCGAAAGGCATCACTGCATATTCGTAATGTCCATAGCGAGTTCTGAAAGCAGTCTTCTGAATATCACCTTCCTTTACTCTAATCTGATGGTAACCCGACCTCAGATCAATTTTGCTGAAAACACGAGATCCCACCAGCTGATCCATTAAGTCATCAATCCTAGGAAGTGGATACTTATTCTTAATGGTTACTTTATTCAACTTACGGTAATCAATGCACAGACGCATACTACCATCCTTCTTCTTTACCAACAACATTGGAGCTCCCCACGGCGACACACTTGGTCTGATAAACTTCTTATCGAGCAATTCCCCGACCTGAGATTTCAACTCTGCCAACTCTGATGCAGACATCCTGTACGGTTCCATAGAGACAGGTCTGGTACCCGGTACAAGATCAATAGCGAACTCCACTTCTCTTGTCGGAGGCAATTCTGTAATGTCATCTGGAAACACTTCATGAAATTCATTAACTACAGGCAATTCATTAACTGAAGTCTTGCTTTCAACAGACAACGAGGCAAATACTACAAACAGCTTCGCTTCATCTTCCAACAACGCCCTCAACTCCTTGCTAGATAGCGAATCTGCTAATGCTTCCTCTTCAGGAGTAAGAAACAGCAACGTCTTCCTGAAGCAATCAATATAAACCCGGTTGAACTCCAACCAGTTCATCCCCAAAATAACATCAAGATTACCGAGTGGCAAACAAATCAAGTCCACTCTGAAATCTCTACCAAACACGGTCAGCGGACACCTCAAACACACCAAAGAAGTAACCACGGAACCAATAGATGGAGTTTCAATTGTCATCCTCTGCTCTAGAGTAGATGGCACAATCCCTAATCTCTTTACACAATCAACAAAAATGAACGAGTGCGTTGCACCCGTGTCAATGATAGCAATCAAAGGAACATCATTAATAAAGCAAGTACCTTTGACGGAACGCTCCTCCTCAGTGGATTAGGCTCCCACTAAGGTAAACACCTTCCCACTAGTCTGAGACGCCTGAGACTTCTTCGGCTTCTCACAGTGAGTGCTGATGTGACCCTTCTCACCATAATTATAACAAGTAGGCATCGTGGCTCTGCAATCAGCTATAACATGACCTGCTTTGCCACACTTGAAACACTTTTTCACCTCCGTCTGACAGTTGTTAGCACGGTGACCCCCGCCACCACATTTAAAGAATTTTAGAGTATCAGCACTTGCTCCCTTCTCCTTTGGCTTCTTTCCCCCATCAGCTTTCCGTTTCCCCTTATCAGCTGGAGCACTGTAAGGAGTTCCTCCAAATCTCTGCTTATTTTTCTTCTCATTCACAGCTTTGTAATGAGCAATTCTGGCCCTGTTGTCATTATCATAAATTTTGCTTCTGCTTACCAGCTCTGGATAGTTTCTTATCTTCTGACAAGCAATCCCCAATTTGATCTCGGGGCGCAACCCGTTCTCAAACTTCAAACACTTCGAAGTCATAACTTCTTCAGTATTATAATGAGCACAATACTGAACCAGCTCCTCAAACTTAGCAGCATACTCAGCCACTGTCTTGTCACCCTGCTTCAGCTCCAAAAATTCCACCTCTTTAGCACTACGGATGTCTTCCGGAAAATACTTTTCCAGAAACTCAGCTTGAAACACAGGCCAAGTAATCTCAGTACCTGCAGCTTCCAATCTTTGACGACTGTTGTCCCACCAAGCCTCAGCCTCTCCTTCCAGTATATGAGTACCAAACCTTACCTTCTGAGCATCACTGCATCCCATGGTCCTGAAGATCTTCTCCACAGCCTTCAGCCATTTCTGTGCAGCCTCTGGATTCAAGATACCTCCCTCATATGTAGGCGGCTTGTTGCTCTGAAACTGTGCTAAGTCACGAAACTGAGCACCTCCACCCTGGTTGGCATTCTCTACAGCTTGTGCCATGGCTTGCATAGCAGCAGCAAGAGCAGCATCATTCCTTCCTGCCATACTGGACAACAATCGTCACAAGGTTAGAACACACAAACAACTTCTATCCTAAGGACAGACTCGAATCTAACACTTGGCCGGACGGACCGACCTGCTCTGATACCAATTGTAACACCCCACTTTTCCCACTTTTGAAATAAGCAAAATAATCAATGAAATAATCAGAGTTTTTATACCAAAATCAAGTAGGATGCCACATTTGCAAAAACAACACCAAAACTCCTTTATTAAATAGAATAAACAGCGGAAATATTTATTCATTTATTTAAAATCGTGGTCCACCAAAATAATCATAAGAAATTAAAGATACGTAACAAAAGAATAACAAATAACAAATGACTGAAATCCCCAAAATAATCCCGTGTTACGTATCAGAGAACTCCTATAGACTCGATCAGCAACACCAATATCCAAGTTAGCTAAGTACCTGGATTATCTGTACTTCCGAAGAAGCACAGACACAACAACAACAACAAAGGGGTGAGAAATCACGTTCAAATATTATAGGTTAATAATTACATGATAAACAGGTAGTCATCACATACAAGCATTATCATTCATCAAACACGGCCTACTGCCCAATATCATCATCAACACTATATAAAAATGTAATGCGACACAACACCATGCATGCGGTACCGACTCATTGGTTCATTCAATCGAACCCAGGATAGATCACATACACCTCTCCTTGGCAATGATCTATCCCCACCATTCTCCACATAGGAGTACGGATGAATCGCATACACTCCTCCTGAGCAACGATCCATCCCACCAATCACCATGAATATGCAAGACTCAGAATGCACAACAAAACATGTATACAACAGAAATACATGCACACGATCCTCCTGATCACACCATACATATCCATAACACTAACGTTACACCATTTACTTCAAATACACCAAATACTAAATTAATTAATTAATTAATTAAAAATTATTAAAATTAATGTTTCCAACACCAATATCTTATTTCTCAGCACCTGGCACCTATTCCCAACCTCTCAAACAGAAGGAAACCGAATCGAACGCGAAAACGAAAAAGAACTCGCGAAACGGTAAAATTCTGCAACTCTGCAGGCCATACGCGTATTGCCCCATGCCATACTCGTATGCCAGCTCCCTCGCCCAACTCATACGCGTATTGCTCCCTTTGGTACGCGTATTGCCTCACAATGCCCAATGTCATACGCGTATGCATTGTGCCGTACGCGTACGGACAGAAACGTTTTATCACTAAATTTTCCCAAATTCCAATACCGTACGCGTATCACCCCCTATTACGCGTACTGCCTACTTTCTTACGCGTATGGCTCCCTTTCCTTCACTCTCATACGCGTATGACCTAGCGCCATGCGTGTATGGCCAGATCTATTACGCATTTCACCAGAGACCTCCCCATTCTACAGTCAGCTACGATTTTCACATGTTTTCCACTTCTAATCAGTCCTATAATCGTTTCTACATTGATTTTAGGTCCAATTTTCATCTTCATACTTGCATCTAGAATTACAACAGATATTACAAGCCTAAAACCTCAATTCGTTTCCCCCAAATCGAATTCAAAAATGACAGATCTGCAACAAGTGTTTATACAATAGCAACTACAACCAAAATTCATGAAAATATTCATTAATTCATGCACAATTCTCAGAATCACAACCAGCATATTCAACAATAAACAATTCAACAGTTGCATATCAATTTCCTACGGGGTTAAGGACTCCCCACTACCCGATCATGAAATAAACACCAATATTAAACCCGTTTCTCCCCCTTACCTCGAATTCTTGCTTAATTCCTGTGAAAATTGAAGAAGATTCCTTGCCCTAGAGTCCCCTTGTTCTTCCTCTCCTTAGCCTTTTCTCTTTCTATCTCTAAAATTCTGATTATTCTTACTATTACCAATTTTCCACTAATTAAGCTCCATTTACCAAACTACCCTCACTAATCTCATTAACCTAATATTCACTTAATTATACTAGGCCCTATTCACTAAATAATCTTACTAATAATAATAATAACCAAAACAATAATAATACTAATAGTAATAATAATAATATGAAATATACTATTAAAATAATAATAATAATATTTCCATATTACTAATATTACCCCCCCTACGCACTCAAACACGCACCCAACCAAAGCCAACAGTTAAAAATAATGCCGGACATCTAAATAATTAAAATGGGGTGTTACACAATGGGTTTGCCACAGAACATGGTCTGCCACTGTCACATCTCGGGAGGAGTGTGACAACTGAGTCCTCGGGAATGGTCACCAGAGTCGACAATTCCTCAAGAGAATAACTATTGGCCTGTATAAACATACAGTAGCAGATAGCTCCTGATAGAACCTCGTCTGGTTGTGGGTCTCATGAACAACTATACGTGGTCACCACCACGCAAGCGTCATGATTATCCACTCTAACACTTATGTGTGTACTCAAGCCTGGGTAGTGGGCTTATCTCTCAGAACACCCTGCCCGCCAAACAGAAAATAACACCACAGTCCAGCATAATAATGATATGTAATGCAGTGAACGTGATAAATACAATAAAGTACAGTAAAGCAATAATACAGTAAACAGCGATATAGTAAAATAGTAAAACACAGCACCACAGTAAACACCCAATGAAATAAAAACAGACAAGCGCTAGGATTGACTCGCTTAGGGAACCAGAGATATCTGTTGTTATCCATCCCCAGCAGAGTCGCCAGCTGTCGCTCCCGGGATTTTCATCCAAGTACAAACGCGAAAGTGGCACGAAACAGAGTCACCAGCAATGTGTATTTATCCCAAGAGAGGGAAAGGAAACACTGCATAAACCTGGGGGAAGGAAAAGCATGGTCTTGCGACCAAGAGATCTGGGTTCGAGAGCCAGTTACGTGAAGGGAAGGTGTTAGCACCCAACACGTCCATCGTACCCGATGGGATCCATGCTTGTTGGTTCAATCAAAGGGTGATAGAAAAGATACTGGAAAAAGAGCTGCTAACTGGAGAGCTGGAAAAGGGATGGAAAAAGAACGAAAAACAAATGTAGGGAAAATAAAAGAAGTGCTCGAATGGGCCCTACCCCACTGCCTACGTATCTCATCGGGAAGATGAGAATCAGAGCGACGTAGTTCCCCTCACCTAGGGAAAACTGTTTGTGCTTTTTAGGGAACGACTAACGTTCTAGCTCAGGTGTTGCAGGCTCGCTAAATCGAGTGCGTTACCGTCTTGTAAGAGAACGAGGAGAAGCATGTTCGTACGTCGAGAGTGAGTGAGATGAGAAGAGAATTCCCGAAGGAAAGACGTTATTGTTTGTTTTTGTCTTTTAAGAAGAAGTGTTTTTATTGTTTTTTTGTGTTTTGTAACACGTATTGCATTCAAGTCTGTGATATAGGATCAAATGCGTCGCATGGTCGTCCTAACAGGACGTATGCTAAACACTCTAGAAAGGTGGAGAGAAACTCCCCTCCTTCTATTTCCCACATACAAGGCTCACATGCAATATGCATTAGTCTATTATTACATGGCTTTTTACTCTTTATTTTGAAGTAAGAAGAAGAGAGACTCAAAAGGGGAAGCAAAAGGTGAAATCTAACGAGGGAGACTAAGACTCAAACCCTAAAGTTGTCATACATGGATGTTCCTATGGTTGATGTGGTTTAAAAAACCTAATCCTAAGAGAAAGAAGTAGAAGAGTGAATTAAACAACTCACTTCTAAAGTAGAAGATGAGTTGTAACTCAAAAGGGGAAGAAAGAAGTTATTCAAGGGAAGCATATAAATGCTTATCATGACAACAAGTTGAATGATTAAAGGACATAAGAGAAAATGGGAGAAAGAAGTGTATGTGGAATCATATCCACACACTTACTTACCCTTAGGACCTACATGTAAAGGTTAGTTCAAAAACTATTTAAAAGAAATCCTAAGTAAAAGAACTTGGTCAAACAAGCAAATGGAAGGAAATAATGAAAACAGCAGCTATTACAGCCCACATGCAACAGAACAGCAGTAAATTCAGCTTCATATACCAAACAGCAAACAACAGCTCATGTTCAGCATACAAAATGGGTGTAACAAGCATTTGGCAGCACATACTACAACATATATGTTTCCAGGCAGCAGTGGAAGATTAGAGACAGCATGCATTAACAAACAATTTCAACCATGAACAACCATTATCATGCATCAAGCCTTGCACATTCGTCAAACAAACACGATCACACTCACATTACAAATCATGGTGAACAATCCTTGAAATCAAACATGTTATAATGCACATTACAAAAGAATACACATTGTCAAGAATATGAGCAAGTTAAAAACAAGTATACATCTCTTGAAATGGAAAGCAAATGAATATGCGCATAGTAATTCCAGGAACATAACATCAATTAGCAATTAATAAGCTCAAAGTGTGTGCATCATGTGTTCATCACATCAATTAATCTACAATGCAAACATTATGTTCAATGATGAAAAACAAAGGCACGCGTGTCGTAAAATCAAGTTCGTACTGTGGTGTGAGTTAAAATAGTTCAAAAATAATCTACCAATCATCAATGCATTGATCCATGAAGTTTAAACATGTTAAGGATGTCAAACAAGCAAGAAAATGCATGAAAATCACATTCTGCAGCAGTGTTAACCGGTTAACAAACGCTGAGTAACCGGTTAACAGTTCAAAATCAGCCAAAATATGCAAAAAATACACATGTTAACCGGTTAACATAATTACAGTGTTTTTGTGTTAACCGGTTACTCTGGGACTGTAGCCAAAAAAACCAGTTCCAAAAGCACTTTTCAACAGCAAATCACTTATTCAAACTTCCAAATGAACATGTAATCAATTAGGCACAAAATTACATTGAATTACAGTCAACAAACATCAATTGGATTCAATTAACAACCACATCAAGAATCATATTCAAGCATATGAATCCAAATCGAAAATCCACAAAGATCTACATCGAATAAGTTGTGAATAAGCTAAAACAAGTGGAGACTTAGGGAAAACCAACCTACAAAGCGGAGACTTGCTTTGGTAATTGTTGCAAAGTAATCTTGGTGCAGAAAATGAAAGAAAACCAGAGATTCTTTAATCAATAGCCGAAACGCGTCAAAACCGAGCAAAAATCGCAAAAATCCACCCAAAATCCAACTTGCACCAATATAAATGGTGAGAGACCCTTGGATTGAAGAAGAACAAGCTGAAATTCCAGAAAATCCAACCAATGCAAACCGAGAGATGAAGTTTAGCTCAAGAATTAATCACTTTTCAATGTAAAAAGTGATTATTCTTCAAGAAATAAGAGCTTTTGTGTGTGGTTTTGGAAGAGAGAAGTAGAAGTTGTAGCAGAGTGAAGAGAGAAATGAGAGTCAAATGTGAGAAATTTGAGAAAATGGTTGAAGGTCCTTGAAAATGAGTGAAGCATCTCTTAAATAGATTTTAGGGTTGGAGTATGAGAGGTTTGGAATGAGGTTTGGGTTTAGAGCTAGGGTCGGAGTTAGTTAGACTCAACTCACCGAGTCAAGTTAGTTAACTCGGTTAGTTAGGATCAACTCGGCTGCTTGGAAAACAAGGAACCACAACTGGTGTATGGGTGTGTGACTTGGGCTACAAGCAAGGCCTTGTGACTTGTGAACTTTCAGCATGAAACCACCATGTTCGATCCCTCGTTGACCTTCATAACTTGTTCAAATGAAAAAATGTCCAACTTCAAAGTTGAAGAGGGCATGGAGATGAACAACTTTGATGTTCAACAATTTTTCATTTGAAGCCTTCTTGGTGGAGAAAATTGGAATGACATTTGGCACGCCAACTGTTCGAGGAAATTATGGCCTGGAGGCCTGAACTTGCCTTGCCATGACTTGAGATTTGCCTTGATTTGACCAAACTTTGATTGATCATAACTCGCTCAATTTTGATCCGATGGAAGAGTTCTTTATATGGATTGAAGCTTAGAGTGTGATCTTCAATTGGCTCAACTTGGGCCTGAAGTTTGGAGCTTTCATCATGAACAAAGGAAGCCTCAAAGTGTAGTGCAAAATGGTCCAAACTTGCCATTTTTGGAAACCCTAAGTTTCTAAAAATGGAAACTTTGTACATTTCTTGATTTTTCATGATTCCTCCATCATCTCTTGATCAAATTTTGTCCAATGAACATATGTAATTTTAATTTCATGAATTTGACCTTGAAAAGTCAGGAGTTGACTTTTTCCTCTGCCCAGTTGACTTTTCCCCAAATTGCCTGATTCTCAATCAATTGACCAACTGAACCTCTTTTGAAATGAATTAATGAGCAATCTTCCATCTCTAGACCCTTGAGGACATGTAGAATACCATGAGATCAAGTCTTTCCCAAGAAATCAGAAATAAACTGCTTTCATGGCAAACCCTAGTTTCAAACCCTTAGTCTAGGAGAAAATAACACATCCTCCAAATCCAAATTCCTCTGAATATGATGTATATCCTGTCTAAAAAAGATGAGATATGACATCTGGAGGGGATAAAAGCTCAAAGATCTTGCCTATTGGGGCATTCCACTCAAGAATTCCAAAACTCTAGTTTTGCACTGATTAGGGTGATGTGATTCCTTACATTCTCTTGTCAAGCTTGATCATATGATGAGGTGAGGACCAAATAAGACCTCCTGAGGCTCAAGGCTCCTTGGATTTGACTTAGGCACCCTGATCCCATGCCAAAGAACCAATGAAATGCGAATGGTGATTATGCCAAAATGCAATGCAGCATAAGCCAGTAAAAGCTAAAAGCAAGAGGGAAAATTTTGATGTGCTACAGTAGTGTCAAGAAATATGGAAGTAACTTCGGAAAAAAGAAGGAGCAAGAAGTAAGTGTTGTGCATCAAGGACGACCAAAAAGAAGAAGGTATCAGCAACCTCAACATATCGCAACTATATCTCCCGTCACCAACATTACTGCTCATCAACCACAGGCTCGTCTATCATTCAATAATCAAAACCGTGTTCAAAGAGAGTTTGATCTGATTCCGATGACCTATGCAAAATTGTATTCGTATTTGATACAAAAGAATCTGGTGCAGACACGAGCTCCGTCAGCCATCCCGAAGGATCTCCCGTGGTGGTATAAGCCCAAGGCTCATTGTGTTTTCCACCAAGGTGCGCCCAAACACGACATCGAAGACTGTTTTCCTTTGAATCATGAAGTACAAAGGCTAATGTGACGTGGTGTCTTGTCTTTTGGAGACTCTAGACCTAATGTGAAAACCATAAGCTCAAACTGAGACAGTCTCCTCAAAGCTTTAGTTAATTTACTGCTTTTCGCATGTAATGCTCCATGTTTGTTAATGCATTTGTTATTTGCGTGTAAGAACTTGTTATTTTGAAAAATTGACGCAATGAATAATGTTTGTCTTGAAGAAATCCATTTATTTCACTCATTTTAAATAATCTTTCTATTTTATAATGCCAATACTACCCCAATCTCTTGCCTTGGTAGAAAATTGGACGGAGGATGACGAAATCAAACGTAAGATCTCTTGTTGTATGCTTTTGAATAAGACTCTGCTAATGATATAAGGCATTGTTTCAAATCCCCAAACACCGGGGATATAAGGGAGATACACCCTCATTAACCCTTTTGAGCCTTTGAAGTAGGAGTTTTCTTCTCTACAAAAAAAACCCCTCATTCTTAACCTGAGGCAGGGTGATTTTTTGGCTAACAAAAATGGAGTGAACATCGCGAAGATTGGGTGGACACAAATAAATTTTGAGGCTTATATCCTTTGTTTCTTAAACCGTGAACCTAGCCATGATACTACCCTAAAAACACCTAATTAATGTAGGGTTTATTTCCAAAGCATACTCATTGAGATATTGTTTCTAGACTCCTATAAACTATGCTATAATTTGTGTTGGCATTGTAAAATCGGTAATTCAACCACAAATATATTTTAATAAAATTTTCAAGACAAACATAATGTTTCATTAACGGTGTCAGAACTAACATTTTTCTCTACGTGTTAACATCGCTTAATATCATAGAAGCTAGCATACGAGCATCAACGATGAGCTAAATCTTTTGAGATTTGAAACTCTGATGAGTAAATGGCGGATCATTTCAAAAGGGCGACCATATCCAAGGGCACGTTACCTGAGGACTTTGATGAGCAGGGGAAAGTTGTTTCCCAATTGTTTCTTTCATAATCTGACCCCAAGGGGCAAGTTTGAAGTCTTAGAACACCCTCAATTTAGGGTAGTTACGTCGAGATTCGATAAATCTCTCATAGAGTTTGAAGACATTGGATCAGCGGGATGCTAGGTTTTCTGTAAAATCCTCTTAGAATGACTTCTTCTCATAAACCATGTACTCTGGGGCAACGGAGAGTTGAAGATTACTTTTCATCCATTCACAGCAACTGTTGTTCAAAATGGCGACTACCATGCAGGTCATCAATGCAGAGTTACATCAGTCTCACGACATTATTCACTCATATCTCAAAGAGTTTCTGTACCAAGTGGTGTGATGATTCCCCATTAAGTCTTTACTTCAGGTAGTTATGACTAGTCCCCGGTGAATCTCTACTTCGAGTAGTTATGACATGTTTGATGCAAGATTTCCCCAGTTTGCAGCCTAAGAATTCCAGTGAATTTATTTGGTTTCAACCTTCACCAGCGGAGTGAATGTTTATTCCATTCCTCAGCGGATTTTCTCACTACCTCAATCTTCTCCAGTAAAGGCGGATGTTTATTTCTCCCCATGAAGTTTCAACTTTGACATCTTCAGCTGCAAAGTTGATCCGAGCTTCCTCAATGAAGCGGATATTTATTTTATCCCCGCGAGGCCTCAGCTCTGGCATTTACAACTTTCATTGTGACTATTTCAGTTCGTAGTGGATATTTATTTTATCCTCCATGAAGTCTCTTTGATCATGAGCTTGATCTTTTCCTAGTGGATCTTTCTCATCCCCAACAGAATCACCGGATTCATCTTGACAATCCCCTAAGTGAAGCCATGATGTTTATCCCCAAGTGGAGTGCTCTTTTTCCCCAGAGAAGTTTGAATCCCTGATGCGGGACTGTGATCCAAGATGTGGCTTCCCATTCATCCCCAGTGATGCTTCTATCTTACGAACACCGGCCGAGTACCCGTATCGAGATGTTTATTTCATCTCTAGTTTTCTTCTCCTTGTTTGGTTGCGTTTATCCCCAAGTGACTGGGTTTGTTTTCTCCCTCCAAGTAGAGTCGTCAGCCCTAAGTAGAAAAAGCGCATCCTTTCTAAATTCCCCACTGAGTTCGATCCTCGTGAAATACGGTTGCTTTAGTTTCTTTTTCATATTTGGATAAAGATAAACCCCAGTTGAGTTCATTCCTCATTGGATGGAGTCTTGCTTGACCGTTTCTCTTCAACTATTTACTGGATTGAACTTTGGTCCCTGATAATCACATTTTTGGATATCTCTAGGCTGTTGAACCTAGATCGAGCGTGCATTTATTTTGCACTTCACCTCCCCAGGATGAATCTATTTGAAGATCTCTATGGAAGACATAAATTATTTCTCCAGCAGTATTATTACAACATTTTCAATGGATTTACACCCAGACAACAAGTGGTCGCTCTTTATTTGAGCATGTTGGTTTTCTCTTCAAGGGAGTTTGTCTATCCCCAACAGTAATTTCTTTTCTTTGCTGACTACCCAGTAAATTGGTAGCAGACAATATTTTCTTTGTGGACTACCCAATAAATCCATAGCAGATAATCTTTTCTTCGCTGACTACCTAGTAAATCGGTAGCAGATGATCCTTTCTTTGTGGACTACCCAGTAAATCGGTAGCAGGTAATATTTTTCTACCCAGTAAATAGGTAGCAAGTAATATTTTCTTTATGGACTACCCAGTAAATCGGTAGAAGATAATCTTTTCTTCGTTGACTACCTAGTAAATGGTAGCAGATGATCCTTTCTTTGTGGACTACCTAGTAAATCGGTAGCAGGTAATACTTTTCTACCCAGTAAACCGGTAGCAAGTAATATTTTCTTTATGGACTACCCAGTAAATTAGTAGCAGATAATCTTTTCTTCGCTGACTACCTAGTAAATTGGTAGCAGATATTCCTTTCTTTGCCGACTACCCAGTAAATCGGTAACAGGTACTATTTTCTTTGTGGACTACCCAGTAAATCGGTAGCAGATGATCTTCTTTGTGAACTACCGAGTAAGCTGGTAGTAGATATTCTATCACCAAAGAAGAAACTGAGACCAGTCCGTGGCTTATGACCCAAGACGAGGGGAGGTTTATTTTTTACCCTTTTCAATTGAAATACTTGATTAAAGAAGAAACCGAGACCAGTCCGTGGCTTATGACCCGAGACGAGGGGAGGTTCATTTTTTACCCTTTTCAAGTGAAATACTTGATTAAAGAAGAAACTGAGACCAGTCCGTGGCTTATGACCCGAGACGAGGGGAGGTTTATTTTTTACCCTTTTCAAGTGAAATAATTGATTAAAGAAGAAACTGAGACCAGTCCGTGGCTTATGACCCGAGACGAGGGGAGGTTTATGTTTTACCCTTTTCAAGTAAAATACTTGATTAAAGAAGAAACTGAGACCAGTCCGCGGTCCAAGACCCGGTATGAGGAGAGGTTTGTTCACCCTTTTCAAGCTATTGATACTTGATCAAAGAAGAAACTGAGACCAGTCCGCGGTCCAAGACCCGGTACGAGGGGAGGTTTATTTACCCTTTCTAAACGGAACATTTAGATAAAAAAAAAGAGACAAGCTAAATCATATTTTTGATCATTGGAAACTTATTTTGGTTATTACCTTTGCTTAGGCCACCAGCTGTTGTTAGTAAGTTGCCTTTCCTTTTAAATTTCATCCCCAATGTTTGAGATACCTTGTGATTGTCAGTTGGTAGTCTCTGTCCCCCAGTGGAGTTAGATCTTTCCCCGTAGAGTCTTGTTGAGTTGTTCATCGTCGGGTCTTCCATCCTTCATCTGTTTTCCATGTTTCAACATCAGTTATCCCTTGTGACATCATTCCCCATAGGATCTCTGTTTTATATATCATATCATTTCATACCATAGCATGTGAATTTGGAGGCATCTTAGGGCCAACAATTGTGCATGTTTGTATTTAAGTCTCTCCTATCACGTCGAGACCAAGATTTCAATTTCCATATCTCCGGATAGAAGAAACTTAAATAGGGGCATCTGTCACACCCTAATTTTTGACCCTAAGATGCCTCTTCTTTTTGCATTGAATCTTTAGGTCATGTGGTATTGTGTACGTGTTTATTGTGACTAACCGGCTTGTTTAGGCAAATTAAACTCAGGTGGAGATGGTACTCGCTCAAGCATTTCAGGGCAGGATCAATTGACTATAGGCCTAGAGTTTCAAATAGATTTTGAGCCATGATTTCCAATGCATGATCATTCCACTATGTAAACATCATTTCTCAAGAACATAATTCAAGGCTATTCAATTTAAATTCATATAATTAAGTACAAGCAATATGTCGAAGTGAAGATGTCTTTCAATCCCCTTTCAAAAGTGATGAGAAGTATAATGTAGAATTCAGACCACGGGATCAAGGGCCTTCTGAGGAATCATGGCTATCTATTCAATTAGTTCTTCCATCGTTTATGGAAACATGGTCATCTTACTCAAGATTCCTCTGAAACATTAGGATATACTCAAGGAAATGGTTCTTGTATCAAGTTAAAATGAAGAGATTTTTCTTCAAAGGGATTTGTTCAAGATAAAATGAAGAGATTTTTATGATTTACAATTTGATACAAAGTTCACAATCCATGCCAATACCAACTCAAGATGCAAATGCACAAATATCAAGATCTCCTTAAAGGTGCAGGAAGAACAAATTAAAATTCTTTCTAAAAGTTCATTATAGTACAAGCAGAAAATCTATATATTAAGGGATCCTACGTAAAAATTCAAGTGATAGCTCATTTAGCTCCTTGTTACCACTAGGGTTGCTTGTCCACACGTTACAGCATCTGATTCGCATTAAAGTAGCTTCGCAAGTCCAGCACATTTGACATCTTATCATCAAAATTGTGGGTCCTTTATTCAGCTCACCAATCCTCCACTTCAGCACAGTATTCGCGCTACAAAAGAAAGGCACGGTTAAAATTATGCCATCGTTCAAAGAGCCAGAAAAATGAAGTAATTGGAGCATAACATCAACGGCGGAAGGAACCTACCCTGCGGATGCCAACGAAACTTCAAGGCACAAACACACGTCCGCAGCAGGATTCCTAATGCCATTGGATCACCCTGAGCCACTCCTTGAAATTAACATTTGGCTTCATAAACCACCAAGAAAACACAGTCAATATTATTCAGCCTCATCACACTAAAATATTGGCATAACAGAAAACTGACAATTTAACATATGGATTTAACCATAAGCATTCCAGTTACATTTGGTTCATTAACTTTCAGTAGCAAGTTAGTAACCACACTCTGACATTTCAAACCACTTTTCTTTTGCACAGCTAACAGTGCTGGGTGTGATTTAACTAATAAACACCACACAATTCATCCAAAAGAAACCCTCGCATTACAGAATGGGATTTATTAACATAAGGACTCCAAGACATGTTGATTAGTAACCTTTCATAGCATGTAAAGCAGTGGTAACAACTACTCTAACTTCCAACAGGTCTTACTAAACTAACATATCCATGTCAATAGTTAGCTTCAGTACAAGCATAACATTTCGAAACTTACCGAAGATACTGAGGATGTCAACATCGTGAGAGAAGTGTGATCAACGTCTAAATGTTTGATGTTGTTCAAAGCTGCGAAGACTCCTCTAAGTTGCAGCGACTCCAGTCGGTCCTCTTTGATCCTCAAACCCTTATGGCATTGCCCCAAGTCCAAAAAACCTACACTCAACAGAATCAAAACAGCCACAGACTATCATTAATCCTATTTTGAACCAACAACTAAACATTTAAACCAATTAGTAGTGCAAACTCAAGACCATATCATAAGCCTCAGACCAAATTATCAAAAACATCACGTTCCCATGAAGAGAATCAAGTAACGCAGTTAAGCATGTTAAGAAAAGGAAGAGAAGAGTTATTACTATTGAATAGGAAAGGAATGATGCGCAAGTGTTCAGAACTTCAAAAGCAACATTATTGTGGTTCAAAGAGTATTTTAAATCAGAATATTCTTTTCATCATTTTCAAAATAGGAATTATAGGACAACATCACAGTGGTTACAGAGTTATTCCTAAACCCGTAAACCAGAAAGGACATCATCAAATAATTCAAAAAGGAGATCCTTTCTAAAACAGGGTATCAGAGAACCAAATTAACAACATATGAAAATCACGGTTTCAAGGCAATAATGAAATATTTCAATGTCCAAATCAAGCATATCAAACATGCTTTAGACAAGATTCGAAAACTTTCCAAAAACCGCAATCAGACATTAAACAAGCTATCAGACAACATCAATAGCTTCCAAAAATAAATTCTTTCACCTCATCATTAGCCTATAAATAGAGAACATTCTCTTCTTCAAAGGGACATGAAAAAAACAGAGCAAACACAGCAACCAAAAACCCTCACGAATCCATTACCAAACCAAAAATCACCAAAAAAAAAAGTCACCAAAAAACCTAGAGATTATAAGAACACTCTGTTCATCATCGTTTCTCCAAAAATCATCAACAGACAGAACAACCATCAACATCACAAATCCATCAAAAACTCAAAGGACATAGATTCTCAATGAAAGTCATACAAAAGGTAGAGATGAAAGAAAACTCATCCCTGGTTGGAGACTCATGGAGCCATTCGCATCCTTGCCGTCAACCTCCACCGTCTTTTCCACTTTATGTTCCTTTTTCCATTATAGTCTGATGTATTTGTAACCGTGAATAATGTTAATGAATTAGGGTATTGGGATTGCTGGGAGTTAGGGTTTTGATTGTTATGAATGTTTGATCGAGAGAGACCGAGAGATGCGAATGGCGGCGAGGCTAGATTAGGGTTTGTAACCCTTCCATTTGAGAGAAGACGAAGAGGAATGAGATAGAGAATGGTGAGAATCGTTTTCTCTTTCCTTCTTTTATGTTTCGTTGATCATATACACACGCGCACACATCACACTACCGTGCACCCCCCATTTTGTTCTTTGATTGTGCACGCCTGTGAACCACATGGTCATGATCTGGGACCCTCTCTCCCTCGCAGCACACGATCCATCTGTTCATAACAAAACCTTTAACTAATTTTATTAATAATAAATATTTTTTTCAAAAACACTAAGATTAGAGTTTTTAAAATAATTATTTTGTTTTCTTAAAACTTAATCATTATATCTAAAAAATAAATATAGGGAACCTTTTTTTTTATTTTATGATTTTTAGAATTCTTTAAATAAAATAAAAACCTTTTTATCAAATAAATTCTTTTATATAGTCAAATAACCTTTTTTCTTAAAATATTAAAATTAGAGTTTTTTATAATATCATTATCATTTTAATATGTGACTTAATCTTTTACTTTAAAAATAATAAATATAGATTTTAGGAATTCTCTTATTTAAAATAACAAAAAAACTTTGATCAAATATAAAATTCTTTTGAAAAATAATAAATAATAACTCTTTTAAAATTGATTAGTTTTTTTAGAAAGAATCAATTAATGATCTTTTTATAATTAACAAGTTATTAATAAGATGAAAAAGACATTTTCCCTTTAAAAATATTAGATTTTTCTTTCTTAATATTTGAAAACTTTTTCTCCTAACTAAGAACTAACCGTTTGATGTAACATTTCTCCTTAACTAGGATAGAAACCCTCCTTAGAGATAAACCATTTAGGAAGGTTCCCCTAGTCCTTGTTCTTAGCAATTTTATCTTTCACTTGGTGTGTGTACCTTATTTGTTTATGTTCTGATTGCTTTAAACCATTTTCAAAAGAAGTAAAATTCTTGATCCAACGTCGAGCCATTTTTCCCACCCATGTAAGTCGATTGCTCTTAAGTATCGCCATCAACCTTTTGGTCACTATACCCAAGACTAGCCCACTTTGCTAGTGTACACGATTAAAACCCAACTCGTTGTTTTGAATATTCGATGACATCTATTATAACTTTAGCCTTAATGTTTATTACTTTATGCATACTCATAATATAATTGCTTGCATTATATCCATGGGAAAATCCCATGCATGATAATCACTTACTGTGCATGGTGCATTTCATCCTCCCCTTAGTGGTTGTAGGTACCCCTTAAGATTTAATTTCTTAGACAACTTTAGGATAGATTTTCCTAAGTTAGTCCCCCGTAATTTTGATTTTTACAATCAAACTTTAGCCCATATATTTCTCCACACAAGAGAATTAGATGTGAATCATCTCAAAGAAGAGACGTACAATCTCATACCCCACAATACAAACAAGATGTGGATTTCTTTTCCACTTAGGAGAGGTATGAGGCATACTCGTCGATTATATATCCGAGTTGGAGCCCTTTTCATAAGATGAAGCAAAGGTCCATTCTCAAAACTGTGGAGGTTCTTAAGATGAAGACTCATCTTTTCTCCTAGACTTTTAAACAAACCTTTAGTATCCCTCAGAGAAGAACTACAAGTGCTCTGATTCCACTCCCGACAGTATATATAGGCACAAGATGCAATATCTTGTCGAGCACACTTAGGAATAGAACTTTAGGTATTCCTACCCCATTAACCTTAGATACAGATAACAATTAGTAGATAACATAGTTTTAACAAGAGGTTCCTGTAGAGTTCTACAGATATCTAGGATGCTAACACCTTCCCTAGGTATAACCAACCCCCGAACCTTAGACTCTTAGCTTTGCATTTGCATTGCATACTCTGGGTTACTCGATCTTTCTCCCTTCCCATGGATAAATCAAAGATGGTGGTGAAATAAATGATTTACGATTCAAGTTAATATAATAGCTTGATATCCAATTCTTACCGCGGAAGAAATGGCGACTTTATTGGGGATAGACAAACTGAGGGTTACCCCTAACTTGTTTCTTATATGTTATTTGTTTGTACTAGTATATGTTTGTCTAAATTTGTATACTTGTATATTTGTCTACTTGGATTTTTCTGTTTGGCAGGGTTGTTACATTTGAGTGGTGAGATAAGTCCTAACCCGGACTTGAGAGCACACATATGATAGGATTGTGGATATAGTCAAGGAGACTTCGAGGGAGTAATCCCAAAGGAATTGACTTGAGATTCCACACTCAATTGAGGCCCTTTTGAGGGTGGTATATGTTGAACGAGCTATCGTGAATGCATTGCCACTTTCGACCTAGGAGCCTGTGATACTGATAACCTTTAGTTACCCTGTTACCCCACTTGGCCTTTTAGGATGTAGTGCAATGACTATGAGGGAGTAATAATGAGGTGGTTGATACGCGATACTACACTCAAACGAGACTCTCTTGAGAATATTATTGACTACCAAGTAATTGGGAAATCGATAATATCCAAAAGATGGGTTGTTGACTCTGGGAAGTTTGTAGAACCTATTGTACAGGTACAAATGAACCATAGTACACACCTATTGGAATGGGTAGACCTTGACTCCACACGTGTGACCTCTAAACCTAGGGCTATGTTTGGTTGCTTGTACCTTTGTGTCTATGTGAATATTTGTTTACTTGTGGTTGTTGCATTCATACATCTCATAAGTATTTCATTTCATGGTTTTGTGGAGCTCGACTTTTATTTGTAAACGTCCGGTTTATTATGGACGGTGGAAAACTTTTGAAATCCTTTTAATGAATATTGAAAATAAACCTTTTGGTATCCTGATACTAATGGTTGTAATCATTTTAATGATTTTTAAATCGAGTCTATTGATATTCCTGGATGGTTATAAATAATCGAGTTCCACGAAATTCTTCTGCATCTCATCTTTTTCTTCAAGGAACTTAAAAGTCGTTTTGCAAATTTTTGTAAAATGGATTACTGATAACACTATTTTAGTGTGTTACTTTAACCAATTTTATTTGGCATTTTAAGTTTAGGATTTAGTGATTTATTGTGAATTTAGTTTATTTTAGTATGATTCAGCTTGGAGCACATGAGGTGCTTCTTTTATGGTTTTCAATGTCTTTTTGTCTAAAAAGGAAGTCAGTTGAGGGCAAGTTGAGGCGTGACCATGAGAGACGGACTCTGGAGCAGAATGGGAAGCTATAGAAAAGGAAGTAGTTGATAAATTAATCATTTATTTCATCAAGAGAATTGGAGAGGGGAGTTACTAGGGCTCATGCGACAGTATTTTGAAGAGCAAAAGAACAAGAGAAATTGTATAAGATCAAGGAAGCTAGAAGACAAATAGTAGTACAGTGGGGACCACGCTAAAAAAGAGCGCCCAACACCAAACCACCAGCCGTCCGCGTTGCTCAATCACTCTGCCTCAACCGCCTACAAAAGCAACTTTTTCTCCCACCAACATCTGTACCAGATAACTTACAAAGGAAGAATTGAGGGATTGTTTGTCCACATTCGGATTTGATATAGGCCTAACCTCAATTTCATCAAGAAACCCATGATGCAAGAAAAGAACAACTCTCACTTCCACTCACCTCTATATAAAGAAGACTTGCAAATTTAGAGAAGGAGGCTGGAGATTTTACACACCACAAAAATTTTCTTAATTCAGTCGTAGTTTATTCTTAAGAGTTAAAGTAATTTTACAGAGTATTCTCTTCTCATCCAGTCCTGTGCGCTCTTCCGAAAGCTGTCGTGACTAAAGAGAGTTGTTGCTGTTTACCCAACGCGAGAGACCTCAAAGTTACTAATAGGTTGCATTTCTTTACTTGTCTTTGCAAGAACATGTCTCCTCTTAGTTTCACTTCAGTAGTTTGTACTCAACTCGTTATGAGCTAAACCCTTGTTTGATGAGATTAATGAAGTTAGTATAAACGTTGTTCTATGTTGAAATGATGTGATGTTTAATGTCTTATTTTGTTATGTGTTTTTATGCTATATACTTGATTCTTAGAGTGATCAACTAGGAAAAAGGTACAAGCTTGTCGTTGAGAGAGATCCAGCAAACTAGTGGATTTCATAACAAAATTGGTTAATAAAGTAGGATAGAGATATTCACTTAATTCAACTTGCTTAGAGATAAGGAGTTGAGACCATAAAGAATTTCAGAATTAAAACCAGACGTATTTCAAGGTTACAAGTGAGACTTAGAGATTTGTTCCCTTTCCTTAGTTATGCATGTTTTTGATGTTGTAGAGATACACCACTAGATCACGTTCTGACCTTTTGAGGCACGACACTTCACATCATGAAGGCATTTTTACAACCACATACTAACGGATTTTAGCTCATCAACTACTCTCTCTCTGATATTTTAACTTCTTTTTATTTATTAACTTTATCTTAGTTAACTGTGTGTTGTTCCTGTGGATACATTTAGGTTAAGGATGTTTCCATACTCTCTAAGGGATAGAGCCAAGAGCTGGCTTAATTCTTTGGAACCAAATTCCATTACTACATGGAACGCTTTGGCAGAAAAGTTTCTGGCCAAGTATTTCCCTCCTTCCAAGAATGCAGAGATGAGAAATGAGATCACATCATTTAGGCAAGGAGATGAAGAATCGTTGTTTGATGTATGTGAAAGATTTAAGGAGTTGTTGAGAGAATGTCCTCATCATGGGATTCCCATCTGTATACAACTTTAAACTTTCTACAATGGATTAATTCCATCCTCAAGGTATATGTTAGATGCATCCAGTGGTGGAGCTCTCTTGCCTAAATCTTATGATGATGGTTATAAGTTTATTGAGAGAATTACTGCCAGCACTTATCAATGGCCAGTCACTAGGGCCACTGCAAGTTCAACTCACAAGAAGCCTGCTGGAGTACATGAAGTCACAGAGACCACAACTCTTGTTGCTCAAGTGGCTCAGATCCACCAGATGATGAAAAATCTTATGAGTCCTGAAGTGACAAATCCTGAACTAGTTAAGGTGGTTACTGACGCTACTGAGGTTGCCTGTGTCTACTGTTGAGGACCTCATTTGTTTGAAGAATGTTCTGTAAATCCTGTTTGTTAACTATGTTAGCAATCCCAACAACAACAACAGATACAACAATCCATATAATAACACTTACAACCCAGGATGGCACAACCACCCCAAATTTTCATGGAGTAACAATCAAAGTCAACCGAAGCCACAAGGAACACCACCACAAGTCCCACCTGGTTTTTCTAACCCTAACTATGCTGGGGTTAATCAAGGAAATAACTGAAATTCTGGTCAACCAGATCACGAAGATGTCAGACAGGATGTCGTGACACTTGATCTCTGCTTCTCACAAGGATCTAAGGAAGAGCAAAAGTAAACAATAGAAAGTAAACAACACCAAAATTGTTAACCCAGTTCGGTGAACAATAACACCTACGTCTGGGGGCTACCAAGCCAGGAATGAAATCACTATGTAGAATTGGTTCTAAGCTAAACTCTAACGTTTACAACTTATCACCTAGAAACTACCCTTCCTAGATTTCTACCTAAGACTCTCCTAGGTATGAGACCCTTCTCAATTCCCTTTCAATCACAACAGTGACTGAAAATATTACAACTCAATAAGAAAGTCCTTCTCAAGTATTCACACAATACACGAGAGGCTCACAAGTACAAACCCTAGTACTTCTAAAACAACTGCAATAGTCAACCACAACTAGGTTAACTCTAACCTATTTATATTGTAAACCACAACTGGACTTGGGCTTCAAAAGCGCAGTAGATAACTTCCTCAGAATTAGCGACCTAATTCTTTCTTCTATCCCAAGTTACCAAAAATGTCTCCTTCACAAGGTAGCCACAAATACAATTAGAATCAGAGTCTCTGATTCCCCAATCTCAGGTGCCACCTAGAATCCTAGTCATATTCCAATCACACCTGTTAACAAAGACAGTTAATCCAAAACAGTAACAGACAAAGATGTTGAATCCTCTTGATATAACAACTTTTCTAGCATCTCATCATGCAGTTAGTATAAGATGTTGGGACATCTTGTCCAACATCTTTCAGCTAAGTTAGTTTTACCAAAATTAATGCCAACCTCAAAAGCATGGACTCAACAATCTCCCCCTTTGGTAGATTTTGGCTAAAACTAACTTCCATATACCTGCAAAAACAAAACATTTCAGAGGCAACTAATAGAGCAGCAGCAGAATCAAAACAGTCTCCCCCTCATTTAGATCATATCTACTCCCCCTCAGTGGTTAATAGATACTCAGCAGTCAGCAGCAGTCAGCAGTGGTTAGAGATGTTAGTAATTCTCCCCCTTTTTAGCCATAATATGACAAAGTTAGAAAGACTAACCCAAAAACCAATAAAGAGTTCAAAGTAAAAGTTTACACACCCAACAGAAAAGAAAAAAATATCCTGGGCATTCAGCCCTTACACACCAAAACCAAAACAAACAAAAAATCGGAAGTGAAGACAACTCTCAGAGATCATCTTCAGTCTCCTCCTCATCTACTTCTTCTCCTGCACTCCCAGCATCATTTTCAGCATCATCAGCTTCTGCACCACTGTTTTCTTCATCACCCTTGTCAGCATCTTCAGCATGGATTCCAGTGTCTTTATTTTGCTTAGCAGCCAGAGCTTGTATCAATCTTTCGAGCTTCTCTTTTCTTGCAGTGCTTACCTTGATTATATCATCAAGTTCTTTGCAAGTGGCTTTTAGCTGATCAATGGTATCCTCTTCAGAGACTGTAGCTGTTGATGTTTGAGTGGATGTTGAGACAATGTCTGGAGCATGTTTGCCAGTGAACAGTTTGTAGTGCAGAGTTAAAGGAGATGCTCTTTTCATCTCCTGATCTGTAGAGTCTAGAACTCTTGGGTACTGATCCATTATTATCCCACAGATAAGCGAAGGGTAACATATAGGAAGTTTTACAGCTGTTGATGTAGATTGTTTAACAATTTGATTGAAGATGTGGAGTCCAAAGTCAAACTGTCTTCCTTTCCCAATCATATAGATAAATCTGCCTAGGCGGACAGAGATAGGTGAAGTATGATTGGTAGGTATCCAGTTTATGGTGCCAATTCTATGCAGAATTGCATACTTCACACTCAACTTTCCAGCTGGAAGCTTTCCATTTTTAGGCCACTGCTCAACAGCGTTGCAAGTAAGTTCTCTACAGACTTGGTCATCAGTATCTTCACAATCAGGTTCAGAACCTTCAGATCTTTCTAAAAACTTGTTTATTATCCTGGGGGAAAATGTAACATCATTTCCTCTGACATTAACTATCCTGTTGTGTTCATCATTGTAATTATCAGAAATGTTCACAATGAATTCTTTCACAAGTTTTTCATAACATTTACCAAGCTTAGTTACTGTCCTTTTTAACCCTGCATCATTGATCAGTATCATTACCTTAGGATATTTTAAAGCATTATTTCCAAGTTCTCTTTCCAGTGCCATCCTTCTTTGGTACACATATGGCCACCTGTGAACATACTCAGGTGCGTGGAAGGAGATATTGTCTAGTGGAACCTTGGTAATACTAATAGTTTATTTCTTTGAACTTCGACCCTTTGTGTGTGTCATGTCCCGACTATCATCCGTGACAGCATAGTCTGACTCTGTGTTCGACACCACCTGCCTTTCATTAGACACAACTGCAACCTTGCTCCAAGATTTTTGCGGTCCAACAGCAATCTTATTGCTTCTTTTGTCAGCCTTGTTTTCAGTATCCCTATTTTTTCTTTTTCTTGTTTTCAGCTTTTTGACAACATTAGCAATGATTTCATCATCAGACGAAGATTTATTCAGATTGATTTATGCATCATTTCTTCCTACCGTGATGTTCTCCGGTGTCTGTTCTAAAGAAGTTTTTTGTTCAAGTCTACCCTTGCTAGACTCACCCCCTTCAGTTGTAATTTTATCACCCACTTGTTGCTTACCAGGTGTCAGTGTGACAGGTGCCTTCTTATCAGTACTAACCTTGTATTTTATATTTAGTTCCTTAGCAACTAGTTTTCTTAATCTCCTATCAGTCTCATCATCAACTGTTTTCTTACTTCTTGGATCAGAATGAGGGTTAATAAGTTCAGATGTATTACCTGCAAGGAAAGTTTTAGCTCTTCGTATAGGAAATTTTTCAGGCTTGCATGGCACCATCGACAGAGGAACGACATCGATCGCCTCCTCAGTTGACCTAGCAGCGGGAGATGTAGAAATTTCCTTAGTTCCTCTTTGTTGGTGCGACATCAGGGGTGGAACAATATTGGATTTTTTTTCCACTACTACAAAACGCGTAAACAACGATGCCATGCTCACAACGCTTCATCCCTACACCGTTGTGACATATCTAAACTAAGGCGCGGTTGTATTTTATTTTTTTATTGAATAAAAATTATCTATATATAACAACGGTTGATAAACCAACCATGGTGATTATTTGTATATAACTGATCGGTCACCATTTCTACTATGTTTTCGTCACTTATTCGACATCAATCCATAAAATCGGTAGCACTTTGTTTGTCTTTTCATTGTTTTTCAATTCAATTTTACTTTTCGCATTTTATTCTCGCATTTTATGATTTGTTGTTTTATTTCAATTATGTTGCATTTTATGCTTTGGTTTGGTAGTTTTCAATGGTTTCAGGTCTGAGTGGAAAAGCCCAAAGGACTCGTGCGAAGAAAATGGAAGTTTCGGGGATTTAGAAGAGTTTTTGAAATGAAGCAGAGGATGCCTGTACCTAAAATTCAACAAACATGGAAAAATATTGGGCAACCAAGCTCCTTGTCTGTACTATGTTGTAGTTCTCTTGATTAGCTTTCCGACGCTTCGAACGGGGACCAAAACAGACTTACGGATCAAAAGTTATGATCGAAACAATTTTGGTTATAAAATCCAGCAAGCTGACACGGCCGACAGTGTTGGCTGACACGGCCCGTGTCAGCTTTGACGCTGATTTTCTGAATGTTTCCATATTTTCTCCCTATATTAAGTTGTGGGGGCACTTTGGGTATTTCCAATCGATCTGGGTGAATTGGGGCTATTTAGACTTGTTTTTGAGAAACTAGAAAGATCTTTTGATTTTACGGAATATTTTACGCTAAAGTTTGATGCTATCAAGGGTTTTGGAGAACGAAGATTGTTCATGAGCGGAAGCAATTGAAGATCGTAGTCATCCAATAATCTTGTAATGTCTTACTTTTATTTTGTAATTTCTTTTAGAACTATGAGTAGCTAAACCCCCCAATGCTAGGGGGTGTCCCTGAATTGCATTGTAATGACTTGAATTTTCATTGTTTTATGAAATATTACTTTTTCCCTTAATCTTTTGTTATGCAATGTTTTTAACGCTTTTCGATCGGACAAATTGAAATTGATTTACGGTTAGGGTTTAGGTCGGACCAACCAACCTAACGCTTTTGCATAATAATATTACAGTAGATATTGCCTAGGAATGGAGATACCCTGTAATAACCAGATTATTCTTGATCAAATATAATGCCTGTGATTCTTTCTTGACCACTAAGGAATTAGGGTAAAAATAGAATCTCAAAGGTTTTTCCCCTAAGGAATTAGGGAAAAATAACCTTAAGAATCGGTAAGGTTTCTTTAGAGTAATGTTTCATCGAATAAGGATTTAGAGTTTTTACAGTGCAATTCATACACTTTCCCTAGCATGCTGCTCATATCTGTTAAAAAGTAGATTTTATTCTGTTCATTTTCTTATCGTTTATTTCAATTTTAAAAACAATTTTCAAAACCCATATGACCTTTTGTTCAATTGAATTACTATAAGAACTTATATTTCCTACGCAATCCTCGAGATCGATACTGGGGATAACCCCTATTATTACTACATCGTTAAAATAGTACACTTGCTATTTTTCCGATCAATAACAACGGTTGATAAATCAACTGTGGTGATACCATCAAGTTTTCATGTGTTCGAACCTTAGTGCCATCATATATATTATTCCTTTTAAGTTAAAGCGCACCTTTTCTTTTTTATTTACTTTTAATTAAAAAAATTAAAAGTTATGACTAGGGTTGTTTATATACACCGTTGTGATATATTTTGTATTTTTTTTTAATTTTTAATTCTAAAAATAACTCTGGCGTTTTAATATGAAATTTCATTATGAAAATAATATATCGTAACGGTTTAAATTGTTGACCGTCACAGTAGCTTTTCAATATTCTCCAAGCTAGTTAGTTTCATTGGCTCTTCAGTATCCTTTTTTCCATTGAAAATAGAAACCAGACGAAACATTACACGATTTCAACCCTTATCCCTAACGTTCGATACTGTGAAACAATACACGATTTCAACCAAAGCTTGCATCATCAGTATCCATTTGTTGTCATTTTCTTCATCATCGTCACGCTCGTGAAGAAAATAGAAGATTACCCACATACCAACACTGTCGTCATCATCGTCACCGTCGAGAAGGAAGATAACAACAGCACCGTCGTTGTCATAAGGAAGGAAGACAACAACAACAACAACACTAACATCGTATACTTCGTCGGCACGTTTAGGGTACGTAAAATATTTTCCCCATGCATCTACAGTAAACTCTTTTACCATTGTTGTTCATGTTGTTGTTGTTGTTTTTGAACTTAGATGTCGACCTTGTCGAGTTCTTCATCAGAAACCAGCGACGAAACTCAAACAACTGAAAGTCAAACGAAAATATCACAAAGAGGTGTCACAATGATGCCCCAATTCACATCAGTCCGCAACTCATCTGGTGTAAAAATTCCAATCGAGTTTGATTCGCACTACAGATTAGTGGATTGTCCACATTACGCTACTTTTAGGAGTTATGTTGTGTTCCTTGCACGTAGCAAAGTCAGTATACTGATTGATGATTGGAGAGAAGTGGATGTTAATGTCAAAGACAGCATATGGACAGACGTTAAGGTATTTCATACTATAATTTTCATATATTTGATATCACTACCTATAGTTTCTAATTCATACTTATATATTGATTTAGTGTAGTTGAATTTTGAGTTTACCGATGACTCAAAATTGAAAAGAAAGTGGATAACTTATGTCGGTGTTCGTTGGAGGGGATTTAAGTCATGGCTCACGGCTGACTACATTACGAAGCCTAAGAGCGGTCTTCAACCTCCATGGATTCGGTATAGTTTTTTATCGAAGAAGGTGTGGCACAAGTTTGCGAAGAAACGTCGTTCTGAGGAATTCAAGGTTAGTACTAGTCTTATGTAACCTATAATGTTATGCTAATGAGTTATAGATACTAATCATACACATTTTTCACTATGTTAATAACAGGCTAAAAGCGAAGTAGGAATTCATAACAAGGAGAAAAACATGTACCCCCATAGATTGTCTCGTGGGGGTTACAGGAAACTTGAGAAGAGGATCCTGCAGGAAAAACTACAAGAAGGAGGAGATGGGGATATTCCATCTCCACCTTCAAGACATGAGAAATGGAAGAGGGCTCGATTAAGACCTAATGGAGAGTACACCTCTGAGGCTTCAAGAGTAGTTGCTGAGAAAATTGTAAGTATATGTTTTGTTTAAATGCGTTTGCCTATGTAAGTTGCTCATGAGTTGTTATTTAAATGCGTTTGCTTATGTAAGTTGCTCATGTTGTGTACGATAATTTGGTTGTGTCGGCCCGTGAAGGCACATTTGTTTCGGAAGCACGACATGACATATTAGTCGAAGCTATCGGAACAGCTGAGCATGGAGGTCGTGTCCGTGATGTTGGAGATGGTGTCGGCTTGATGTCATACTTTGGATCTCAAAGAAGAAGCACCGAAACTGCTGAATTTGTTGCTCAACGACAAAAGATTGAGAATGTTGAGAAGCAATTGGCGGAGCAAAGGAGGCTGTTTGAAGAGGAGAGGGAAAAAAGGGAGAAAGAAGTGGAAAAGTTACAAGAGTTGTATTCGGTATGTGTCGTAAATCGCGCTTATTTTTGTATGATATATATTGTATGTTCTAATTGAATATATTGTGCTTATTTTTGTTTTATGTTCTAATTGAATGTTATGATGTAGAGATTAAGTGAAAGCCTCGAACAACGAACTAATGAAGATCATCATTGCGTTGGTGATGATCAAACTCCAAGTAGAAGTGTCATAAATCACGCTCCTACAAAAGGGAGTAATTGTACAGCCCCTCCCCTTGTAAATAACCGCAATGGGATATTGGACCCTAGTCCAAATGAAATAACAAGTTTATACTTGTCCATTTCAACAACAGACCTTGCGCAAGCTCTCCCGCTAGAACATTGCCCTAAATTGGATTTAGTGTATTACACTCCTGAAGATGTGAGGGATTTTCTTGCAGGATATAAGTGGCTTGAGATAGCTATTTTGCAAGTTTGGTGCACGTAAGTATATAGTCGAATATACATGTCATTATAGAACATTATAATTTTTTTGTATTTTCTCCCTTAATTTATTCATTTTCTTTGACCATTTAGGTACATTCACCGTGTTTGTATAGAATTGAATAAATCAAGTACCTATGGAATCTTGGACCCAAGTTTTATTGCTTGGGCGTGTAATGATAAAACTATCAGAGAAAAGTACTTGAAAAGCCGGCTAAATGACGGAGGAAAAGAATGTTACCTTGCATCATTCCTATGTGGGTTAGTATTGTTGTAATTTATTTCTATATTCTATATTTAGTTTTGTTTTAGTAACAACTAATAATATATATATATATTCTCGTGTTCATTCAGTGGTCATTGGCAATTGATCGTAATATCGTTTAGGACAAATACGGTGACATTACTGTGTTCCTTGCACGATCCACTCCACAAACCATTGAAAGATCTTGTATTAACGTGAGTGTCTTTGTTTAATATCATTTTCTTTGGCATTAATTGTAATTAGTTTATCATGTAATATGTTTAATTCAATTTTCAATGTGCAATATTGTGGAGCAAGTTAATATATTAAATAATGTTAGAAAAAAGCCCACATACCTTGCACCTAAAGTAAGTGGCCCGATTACCTGTTTATTTCATTTACATTCATGCATGTGTGGTTGTATTCATGTTTTTATATTCATGTAATTTGTAGACGAGGAAACAACGCGGGAGTTACGAGTGTGGGTAATTTATCATGAAACACATGTTAAACATTGTCCTTGCCGGCACTGTTAATTCATGGGATACGGTAATATATGCCATAAAATGTTTACATATATTAATATATAAGTTGAATGTTGAATTATTATCATGCATGATCTTCAATTTTTTGCTCTTATGTAGATATTTAACGACGAAACCCCATTCCCTGTTGAGGACTGTGTGGATCTTCGTAAACGTTGGGCGTATATCCACAATGCGCTTAAGGGTTCTGCTCCTGCTGTTTGATATATCAGCAACATTTTTTTATGCACATATTTTTTGCTTTTGATGCACATAATGTGAACAATAGTTTTGGCTTTTGATGCACATAATGAAATCAATAATATTGGCTTTTGATTTAAACAATGTTAGCAGTTTAATTCTCTGATTCATTTAGCTTTTGATGTAAATTTCTTTTGATGTAAATTCTGTGATTCATTTATAAGGATAAAATATAGGAAGAATTATGTTTGATGCACATATTGTGTTTGCATGTAAACAGAAGCTGTTTTGACAGGATAAATTATAAGAATAATTTGATAAGCAGATAAATTTTATATTTAAAATAGACTATTTTTGGCAGCGGTTATAAACATATCCGTAGTTGTATGTCAAACGCTAATATAAATAAAAAATGTTGTTGCTGAGAATCGAACCAGATCACAATTTAGTTATATCACAACGGTTGACTAAACTAACCTTCGTGAAATGGTGCGCGCATACTGGAATACAAAAACGGTCCCAGAACCGTCATTGTACGTACCTCATATACAACAACAGTCTACATAACAACGCCTTCGCCCCCGTCATTATATGTCATTTCCAACCGTTGTTAAATGGGTTTTTCGTAGTAGTGTTCGTACTGTAGGATCGTGGTTACAGAATAGACGAGAGTAAGTTCAGTGTGGTTTGTGTTAATTTGAATTGATCTCTTTTGAAAGCCTTCTTTAATTTGTGGAGAACTTGCACATTCCCGACTAGTGTCCTTCCCGGTGCATCTGTTTAGGCCCCACGTAAGATAAAGCACTAATTTGTCTTTTAGTTTTCCAAGCTTATTTTTAAGGATATTAAGAGCATTCAGGTTATTATGAGAACATGTCACAACATTCTTTGTGACATTGTCCCTTGTTCCTGAGTCAATGGTGGCCATAAAACCACCCCCTCTACCCTCCAGATCATCTCTCATACTTGTCTTATGAGGAAGGTCTTGTATTCTTGAGATGATCTTTCGATGTGTAGCTTTAGTTAATCCTTCAATTTTCCATTGACCAAGGTTTAATTCAGAGAGATCTTGCTGATGCTTCCTGATTGTCATTTGGGAGAGCTCTAGCAGTAAAGGAGTCCAAACATAGCAGTTATTTGTTGATCTGACCCCCTTCATGAGAACCATATTTTTAGCATTCACAACCAGGCATTCAGATTTTGTAAAGTTAACCTTTAGACCTTGGTTACACAGTTGGCTGATACTAATAAGATTCGTAGATAGCCCATTTACATACAGTACATTGTCAAGTCTAGGATTTCCAAATTGAACCACTCTCCCAATCCCTTTAACCATTCCTTTGGATCCATCTCCAAAGGTGACATAGTTGGAGGAATGATCCTTTATATCCACCAGATATTTTGTGGCACCAGTCATGTGCCTTGAACATCCACTGTCAAAGTACCACTTTCCTTCTGTATACTTCTTTTGTAAAGAATGAGCTATTAGAGCCACAAAGTCATGCTCGGATTCTCCCTTTTTTTTAACGAACCTACCCTTAGGATATCCATGTAGCTTGTAACAATAGCGTTTGATGTGTCCATATTTACCACAGTAATGACATTTCCAGTCTTGTCTTCTCTGATGTCTGTGATGATGTTGTGACACTTGGTTGGACATCTTCCCCCTTTTTAAATATCTTTTCTTTCTTGATAGTTCTTTATTGGTGCTGTCAAGATTTCTGGCACTTTCAGGATTTCTTCCATCCTGCAGTATCTTATCAGATCTGTCTTTAATCATTCCATCATTGTCGAGTTTGGATTCTAGCAAGGAAATTTCCTCTTGAAGATCAGATATGATGCCAAGATGCTTCAATCTTTCAATCTCAAGAAGCATGTTAATCTTCTATTGATCTTCTCCAGATTGGTAGATTTCCACATTTCTTGTGTACAACTCCCTGTACGAGTTGACCAAGGTATCATGGGATAGATTTCCAATGGCTGACCCTACTTGAGTGTCAAACACTCCTGTGAGTGCGGATACTTTCTTTGGTGATCCCTCATCACTAGTAGAATCAACTTCTGACCAGGATGTATGGAGACCTTTCTTATCTTTCTTGAGGAAAGTAGGGCACTCCCATTTGGTGTGTCCAAACCCTTCACATTCAAGACACTTTATTCCCTTACCTTGGTTGAGATGCTTATCATAGTTAGGTCTTCTTCCTAAATTTCTTGACCTGTAGATGTCAGAAGTCTGAGCCTTGACATTTGTCTTAGACTTCTCATCCAATTGCTTTTCCAGTTGATGAAACTGTTTTTCCAGGAGCCCTACAGTTTTGACCAAATTCTCTTTGGTGTCTCCCTCCTCTTGGTTGGTTACCAGATCAAGACTTTTCTTATTTTTCCTCCTTTTCACTAATTGCCATCTCAAAGGTTTTGAGTGATCCAATAAGCTCATCTACCTTCATGGTGTTAATATCCTGAGCTTCTTCAATAGCCATCACTTTCATATCAAACCTCTTGGGGAGAGACCTCAGAATCTTCTGAACCAACTTGGCTTCAGGAATTTTCTCACCAAGATCACTAGATGTATTTGCAATATCAACAATATTCATATGAAAGTCATGTATACTTTCATCTTCTCTCATTCTCAGGTTCCCAAACTTAGTGGTAAGCAGCTGAAGTATTGAGGTTTTTACACGAGAGGTACCTTCATGAGCAGTCTTCAGGATTTCCCAAGCATCCTTCGCAGCAATACAATTTTTGATGAGTCTGAAGATGTTCTTGTCCACCCCATTGGACAGGGAATTCAAGGCTTTAAAATTTCCTTGATCAAGCTTATCATCTTCATCGTCCCAATCTTCTTCAGGTTTTAGCTCCTCAGTGAGCTTCCCATCTTTGTCTTTGATCTTTGGTGGATCCCACCCATTGACCACTGACTTCCAAGCCTTTCCATCCATAGACTTGATAAACGCCACCGTGCGAACTTTCCAATAATCATAATTGGAACCATCAAGTATTGGTGGTCTATTTAGTATTCCTCCTTCTTTATCCAATATACCAGAAAGTATCGTCCCTGAATCTCACACAGATACAGAGCAGGATGCCCGCTCTGATACTAATTGAAATTCTGGTCAAGCAGATCACGAAGATGTCAGACAGGATGTTGTGACACTTGATCTCTGCTTTTCACAAGGATCTTACGAAGAACAAAAGTAAACAGCAGAAAGTAAACAACACCAGAATTGTTAACCCAGTTTGGTGAACAATAACACCTATGTCTGGGGACTACCAAGTCAGGAATGAAATCACTATGTAGAATTGGTTCTAAGCTAAACTCCAACGTTTACAGCTTATCACCTAGAAACTACCCTTCCTAGATTTCTACCTAACACTCTCCTAGGTATGAGACCCTTCTCAATTACCTTTCAATCACAGCAGTGACTGAAAATATTACAACTCAATAAGACAGTCCTTCTCAAGTATTCACACAATACACGAGAGGCTCACAAGTACAAATCCTAGTACTTCTAAAACAGCTGCAATAGTCAACCACAACTAGGTTAACTCTAACCTGTTTATATTGTAAACCACAGCTGGACTTGGGCTTCAAAAGCACAGCATATAACTTCCTCAGAATTAGCTACCTAATTCTTTCTTCTATCCCAAGTTACCAAAAATGTCTCGTAAACAAGGAAACTGCAAATACAATTAGAATCAGAATCTCTGATTCCCCAATCTCAGGTGCCACCTGGAATCCTTGTCGTATTCCAATCACACCTGTTAACAAAGACAGTTAATCCAAAACAGTAACAGACAAAGATGTCGAATCCTCCTGATATGACATCTTGTCTAACATCTCATCCTGCAGTTAGTATAACATGTTGGGACATCTTGTCCAACATCTTTCAGCTAAGTTAGTTTTACCAAAATTAATGCCAACCTCAGAAGCAGGGACTCAACAATAACCATCTGGAGAATATTCTTAAGTCCTTTATTCAAGAAGCAAAGAATCAATTCCAATCACAAGGGGTGAGTATCAAGAACTTGGAAAATCAAGTAGGGCAAATGCCACTGCATTGAGCTTAAGAAACTTGGGAACTCTCCCAAGCTCCATTGAGACTCCCAATACACAAGTTGGAGTGAAGAATTTTGAAACATGCCAAGCCCTAAAACTCAGAAGTGGCAAAAAAATTTAAGAGGCAGCTACAAAGAGCAAAGAGTCACAGACTGATTTGTCTACGACAGACAATTTTGGAGCAAGAAACAAAGATAATGGAGAACCGTCTTCATCTGGGCAACAAAAGCACCAAGATGATGTACCTACTATAGACGCCATTCCTCAAGAGAATCAGGAAATCAATATTAAGTCCAACAGAAAGCAAAAGTTTGTCCAAGAAAGGCCACCACCTTCTTTCCCACAAAGGATCAAAAAGGCGAAGGAAGAGCAACAATTTGCAAAATTTATGGAGATCTTGAACCAGCTTCACATCAACATATCGTTGATTGAGGCTATTCAACAAATGCCAAACAACTCAAAGTTTATGAAGGATGTGCTCACCAAGAGACAAAAGGTAGGAGAATTCGCTACAGTTGCACTCACACAAGAGTGTAGTCAATTGGTTCAAGGCAAACTCCCTCCCAAATTGAAGGATCCTGGAAGTTTTACTATTCCATGCACCATTGGAGATACCTTTTGTGGAAATGCGCTTTGTGATTTAGGGGCTAGCATTAATCTCATGCCTCTATCCATTTTCAAAAAGCTGGGGATAGGCGCTTCTAGGCCTACAACTATCACCTTGCTGCTGGCAGATAGAAGTATTTGCTACCCACAAGGAAAAATAGAAGATGTGCTGGTGAGGGTTGACAAATTTGTCTTCCCTGCTGATTTCATTATTATGGACTTTGAAGCTAATGAGGAAACACCCATCTTGTTGGGAAGGCCATTCCTAGCAACGGGTGGAACCTTAATTGACGTCGAAAGAGGAGAACTCACTATGAGGGTGAACGGGCAGCACGTAGTGTTCAACATACTCAATGCCTTGCAATACCCGGAAGAAGAGGTAGATGACTGTTCATAAAAACCTTCTAAAAGCTAGTGATGTGTTGAAAATTGAGCTAGGAAAAGTGGAAGATGAAGGACGAGAAGATGGGATCATTTATGGTCCAACGAAGAAGCAAGAGGAAGAATCTGTGGAAGTGATAGAATCTACCACTGTTGCTCACAAGTAGCTGCTGCCTTCCATAGAGGAACCCCCTAAATTGGAGCTCAAGCAGCTATCGGAACATTTATAGTATGCATATCTGGAGGCAGGACACAAGCTGCCAGTTATTATTGCTACAAATCTGCAAGAAGAGCTGAAGGAGCAACTAATTGCACTACTGAAAAGACACAAGAAGGCAATTGCATGGTAGATTTCTGACATTAAGGGAATCAGCCCAGCAATTTGCATGCACACATTTTTTTTGGAAGAAAATGATAAGAATAACTCATCCCCACTGGAACTGTTTCTGGTTGGAGGATTTGCATGGATTATACTAAGCTGAACAAGGCAACTAGGAAGGATCCCATCCAGTGTGTACCGAAGAAGGGGGCATGACAGTGATAATCAATGAGAAGAATGAGCTCATCCCCACTGGAACTGTTTCTGGTTGGAGGATTTGCATGGATTATACTAAGCTGAACAAGGCAACTAGGAAGGATCACTTCCCTTTGCCTTTCATTGATCAAATGTTGGATAGGCTAGCTGGAAAGGAGTATTATTGCTTCTTAGAAGGATATTCGGGCTACAACCAAATTGCAATAGCCCCGAAAGATCAAGAGAAAACAACATTCACCTGTCGTATGGCACCTATGCCTTTAGAAGGATGCCCTTTGGACTGTGCAATGCACCAGCCACCTTCCAACGTTGCATGATGGCTATCTTTTCAGACATCATAGAGAATTCCCTGGAAGTCTTTATGGATGACTTTTCGGTTTTTGGAGAATCATTCAAGGATTCTCTAAGGAATCTAGACCTGGTGCTGGCAAGATGTGAAGAGAACAACCTAGTTCTTAATTAGGAAAAGTTCCATTTCATGGTAAAAGAAGGGATCGTTCTTGGACATAGAACTTCAAAAGAAGGATTAGAGGTGGATCAAGCAAAGGTAGAAGTAATTGAAATGTTACCCCCACCAGTCAATATCAAGGGCATTAGGAGTTTCTTGGGGCATGCTGGATTTTATAGGAGGTTCATAAAAGATTTCTAAAAAATAACCAAACCCCTATGCCAGCTGCTGCAGCATGACACGCCTTTTATCTTCAGTAAGGAGTGCCTTGAATCTTTCAATCTTTTGAAGAAGGCTCTCATTTCTGCACCTGTAGTCAAGACCCCTGATTGGTCCAAGCCATTTGAATTAATGTGCGATACCAGTGACTTTGCCATTGGTGTTGTGCTAGGCCAAAGGCACAACAAAGTTTTTCACACCATCTACTGTGCAAGCAAGACATTGATAGAAGCACAAATCAATTACACAACCACAGAGAAGGAGTTGTTGGCAGTAGTGTTTGCCTTTGATAAGTTCAGACCTTACTTGTTAGGAACTAAAGGCATTGTGTACACGGATCATGCAGCAATCAAATATTTGATTGCCAAAAAAGATGCAAAGCCACGACTCATAAGATGGGTTCTCTTACTACAAGAGTTTGACCTAGAAATAAGAGACAAGAAAGGAGTTGAAAACTCAGTTGCTGATCATCTCTCAAGGCTGCCTGAAGAAGTTCAAACCCAAAACAGTGGGGACATTAAAGAAAGCTTTCCAGATGGGAAGCTATTGTTGATCACTGATGGCACGACTCCTTCGAACGTTGACATTGTTAATTACTTGGTCAGCAGAGTCATACCACCATAATTCAACTTCCAACAAAGAAAGAGATTCTTCCACACTATCAAGAGCTATTTTTGGGATGAGCTCTACCTGTACAAGAAATGTGCTGATCAATTATTAAGGAGATGCATTGACAATGAGGAGGCACGACAAATCATGTCGGCCTGCCACGAGGCCCCCTACGGAGGACTCTTTGGAGGAGTCAAAATTGTAGCAAAAGTGCTGTAATCAGGTTATTTCTTGCCTTCTATTTTTAAAGATTCTCATGAATTAATAAAAAGGTGTGATAGATGCCAGAGGTTGGAAATGTGTCGATGAGACAAGAAATGCCACTTGTCGCTCCTGGGATTTTCATCCAGGTGCAAAAGCGAAAGTGGCGCGGAAACAGAGTCGCCTGCAATGTGTATTTATCCCAAGAGAGGGAAGGAAACACTGCATAAACCTGAAGGGAAAGTAAAAGCATGGTCTCGTGACCAAGAGAAACAGGTAAGGAAGTCGGTTACGTGAGGGGAAAGTATTAGTACCCCCACGCGTCCATTGCACTCGATGGGATCCACCCTTGTTGTCTCGATCAAAGGGTGTCGTCATCTGGAGCTCCACTGCTACTGGAAGGAAAAGGAACGGGAATGGAAAAGAATAAAGACATGGGGGAGAAAATAAAAAGAAGTGACCCGATAGGAAATCGTCGTCCTATGCCTACGTATTCCCTCGTGCAATGGGAAAGTCAGAGTCAACGTAGTTCGGACACGAACTAAGGGGGGAGGTTGCTCGCCAAGACATCTCCGTCTTGTGCCTATGTATCCTCAATCTAACCAGAGAGAGGAAATCAGAGCAGTCATAGTTTGACCTAACAAGGTCTTAGTGTTTTTTATGAGCGACGTTAAGTTCGCGTCCGACAGTTAGGGTCGATGCCTGTTTACGACAAAACGAAAAATAACGTGCTCTTTTCTGAAAATGGTTTGAAACTTAACAATCCCGAAGGATGAAAAAGGTTTGAATTTGTTTTTTTGTTTTTTAGACAGAAATGGATTGAAGTTAGTTCATAATATGCATTGCACCGAAGTCTATGACATAGGAACGAATGCTTAGCAAATCGTTCCAAGATGGAACGTCCACCAAACACTCTAGAAAAATGAGAGGAAACCCCTCATTCCTAACTTCCCACATGCAAGGCTCCTGCGCAATACACTTTAATATTATTAAGTGTGTTAGAATTGTTATGAGATGAGAAGAGAAGACTCAAGGAAAAGAAAACACTAAGGGGAATTCTATCCTAATGTTGTCATGCAAAAGTGGACCTATAGTTGAGTTCAAAAGGGAAACATCTACCTAAGTTAGCATGCATTGTTTGAATCCTACTCCTAACTTAATCAAAGATTAAATTGGACTAGGAAACCTAAGGGAGCACACAAAAGTGAATCCAAGACTTGAACAAGTCTTAAGATCCAAGGGGAAAGAAAAGAATGAAAGAGATGAAGAAGAAAGAGAGATATGAGATGAGAAACCAAAGAGGGAAGCAAGTACATCATGCACATCACATCCAAATCATGTCATTAATCATTCTTCAAAACAACACACAAGGAAGTTCAAGCAAACAAGTAGAAGTAAGCATGAAAGGATGCAAGGAAACTTGCATTAGAAGCATAATTAAACATCATTAAACCCCACATCAAAGTAAAATGAGCAAGGTAAGATGAAGATGAAGCAAATTCAGAACTCAAATCATATTATAATCATCCAATTCAAACATGTAAGAATGTTTCACATTAACATGCACCATGAACCAAAGTAGCAACAAGTCAAATGCTAGTGAAATACATCATGGAAATCAATCAACAATGACCAAGTGAAGTGAAAACATGATGTGAATCCAAGTGGGCAGTAGTAAATGTATAATCCATGAACCATAATCAAACTCAAATCAATCAAAAAGGATCATCAAGTATCACACTTAAGTCATATGTCAAAACTAGGCAAAATATTCACTTATGTCATTCATGCAAGCAACAAAAGATCAAGTGAGGCAAGAAGTGAGAAAATGTCATTCAATGGATACCATATCAAGAGGTTAAGAACCTCACACATGTTATTTGAAGAAAACAAGAGTCACCAAGAATTTATGAGATCATATGAGAAGGCATCACAAAGAAACTAATTCAAAACAACCAAAGAGTAGTGCCAAAATATTGTCAACTTGGAAAATTCACCATAAATAGAAAAATGATTAAATGAAAATGATTCCAAAGTCACAAACAAACCAAGATAGTACATGATCATATAATATAATCATTTCAAGCTTCAATTAAGCACAAATGGTCAAAAAAATCCAAACTATTTCAAGTACCCAAAACATTCCATTCAAAGTTCAAGTCATATGTAAACATCAACCAAAAATAGAAGCATGCCTTATAAAAATCCAAATAAATTGTACAATCATTTTGTATCCATCAAGAATGTATTTGCAAAAGATCTCAATAAGAATCACAAAATTTCATCATTAAATGGATCAAATATCACACATATTAATCTAACCGAACAAAAATCAAGGAGCAATAAAAACCACATGTAAAATAATCAAAAATTAGTCACCAAGGCAGAAAATTGATACTCAAACATTCCTCATCAAAGCATGAATGCATGGTAAAAAAATCAGCTCAAGGAAGCATGGTAAAGTCACTAAACATAAGCATGAATCAAATGAGTAGCCATGGAAGATACTTTGGAAAAGAAAATAAGAATTAATTATCAAAATAAATGGAAAATAAAAATAAAATTCTTATAAAATCAAATAAGAAATTAAAATACTTTCATCATTTTTTATGGAATTTTTAAATAAGAGGAAGTATTTTTAAAAAATGAAAAGAAAATGATCATAAAAAAAAGAAATAAAAAGGAAGTACAAATAAGGGAGGGGTGCAGTAGCAAGATATACACACACTTGCGTTTGGGCCTAGACATGGGGAGGTGCAAAAAGAGAAAGCTGCTGGGCCCAGAATGCACTTGATCATGTTATTTGTCAGATTAAATAAAAATGTAATAAGGGAAATGAAGATGTAACAAAAAGCATGTCAACATGTTATCAATGGGTCACTCTTCATTAAAACACTAAAAGACAAAAAAGTTGCACTACCAACCAGGACGCGACACGCGTCCTTCTTCCTCCCACAACCATGCAAAAAATGCAGCAATTTTCATGCTGCTCATGCTGGACACAAAAATATCATCATAATGCAACTATCTTCATAAATTCATAACTCACTCAAATCTCAACGAAATTAAACAAAGTTAAAACCAAAATTGTAGCCCAAAACGAGAGGAACACAACCATCACAAATATAATGCAAAACAAAGGCTACATCATAAAGAAAAGAAGCCCTAAAGTCATGGATTCATCATGAATTTCATAAAATCAAGAACAAACACAAAAGCTCAAAATCAAAGATTCATGGTGTGCCATCATTTCAGGACTTCCAGATGCAATGCATGATCAAACCTAACACGTTTAGATCTAAAATATGAGAGCTCAAAAGCTTGAAGAAGGTTACCTAGTGGAGTTATGTCCACTGCACCTTGGTTATAGTAGCTTGAGAAACCCAGAAACCTTGAGCTCCACACTTCAGAGAATACAAAATGAGGACGAAAATGAAGTAGTCTTGAGGAAAAAATGGAGAGCTCTTGAGATGAAGAAAAGTTCATATCTAAAAAGTGTTTATCAATCTCCTCTCCTCTCTCGTTTTAGGGTTTCAAAGTCTTAAGTATGATGGGCAAAGGCTGCCTTTGGGCCCAAAATGAAATGAGATACTTGTTTGGGAATTTTGCCACAAAATATCATGTTGAAAGTGAGGTACGGGTAGTGATGGTGGAGGGTATATGTGAGTGGTTTTGAGTGTGAGAAAAGTGTGAAGGGAGCAAGCACGTGGAAAGGGAGAATGAGGTCTGAGTTGTTCTATTTTCCATTTTTCAAGTTAAGGCAAAAGTGGACATTATGTGTGCATGGCATGTATATGTTGTTTGGTTATATTTGGCAATGAATTTGGTACAAGGGCGTGATATAATTCGTATGATAAAGGGTGTACCATGATGCTGCAAGAAGTGTCCTTCATCTATTACCAATTAATGCCTTGCCATTGAATTCATGACCATCATTTCCAACATTCATAACTTGGTAGATTTTACACCATTTGTGACAAATGTGCCACTAATGAAAAATAGGAATTTTGGAGAACAAAACTGGTGTTGAAGAGAAGTTGAAATGATGCTTGGAAGACACCCAAAAGTGAGCATAAAAGTTGGTACTTGGATCTGACCCAAAATGACTTAGAAAAATTCTAAGTTACCAAACTTTACAACTTGAAATCTCCAACTTTGGAATACCATAACTCTCTCAAAAAAATTCAAATGACATGGTTCTTGTGTCCATTTTGAAGGGAAAGTTTCATACTACAACTTTCATGTGGAAGAGATTTTGAAATGAGGCCTTGAACTTGGTAAAAAATGGTTTAGAAAGTGATTAAAAACTTACTAAAAATAATAAGTTTCAAAAAACCTAATTTTCCAGTTTTAGTAACTTTTCACAATTCTTGATTTTTGATGAATCTTTGCACATTTCTTGATCAAATCTTATATATGGACCATATTTGATTTGAAAATCATGACGTTGACCTCAAAAAGTCAGGAGTTGACTTTTCACTAAACAATTGACTTTATTCCCAATTCTCCTAATTTTCAATCTTCTGACCAATTGAAACTCTTCTGAACCAAATTGATGGAGAATTCTCTAATCCTAGACACTTAGGGACATGAGGAATACCAAGGAATCAAGTCTTACCCAAAAAATCAGAAATAAACTGATTTTATGGCAAACCCTAATTTTGGTGTCTTTAGTCTAGGAGGAATCGACCCATGCTCCAAATCCAAATTCCTCTGAATATGACGTGCATCTTCTCAAACAAGGATGATATATGCCACTTGATGGTGATAAAAACTCAAAGATCTTGCCCATTGGGGTGTTAAACTCAAGAATCCCAAAAACCCTAATTTAAAAAAAATCAGGTTATGAGGGTGTGATCCACTTGGAATCTCTTGCCAATTACAATCTTCTGATGAGGTGATGGACAAATTAGGATACCCTGAGGTCTAAGAATCCATTGTGGCCCAAGTAATGATGACATCGAGAACCTTTCTCTCCTGTGGTCCTTTGGACAGTACACATGACCTTTTGCTTGAACCTCTGAAAAACATCTCTTCCTCTTGAGCTAACTCAGACACCTTGATCCCTTGCTAAGAACCAATGATATGCACAAATTCTAATGCACGAATGAAATGAAACATAAGCCAATTAGAGGTTAAAAAAATAAATAGGCAAATTTTGGGGTGCTACAGCTGCCCCTATTCAATCAACTTGGTCCTGAAGGTATGATAGCAATGGCTTTCAGACATTCAAGGATACAAGGAGATTGAATACCAAAAGAACCCTGAAATTTGCAAACTGTGGGGACAATGAAATGGAGTGTTTGCCAGCCGAAGGCGCTCAACTCAACAAAATAATACGAGGACGGCCGAAGATGAACCCGAAAAGGAAGACCGGCTGAAGGCGCTCTACCCAATAAAATAATACAAGGACGGCCGAAGGCGAACTCGAAACGAAAGACCAAGCCGAATGTGGACTTCGCTGGGGATAAAGTGAAACAAACTATTCTAAGTTATGCCATCTATGCTGAGGAAGAGAACTGGGTTTCACGAAATAAGTCAGGCGAGAACTGACTACCAGGCGAGAACTGGATTTCACAAAAATAGGTCAGACGAGAACTGACTACCAGGCAAGAAATGGGGATAAATTGAAACAAAATATTCTGATTTATGCCATCTCTGCTAAGGAAGAGAACTGGGTTTCACGAAATAAGTCAGGCAAGAACTGACTACCAGGCGAGAACTGGATTTCACAAAAATAGGTCAGACGAGAACTGACTTCCAGGCGAGAACTAGGGATAAAGTGAAACAAACTCTTCTGAGTTATGCCATCTCTGTTGAGGAAGAGAACTGGGTTTCACGAAATAAGTCAGGCGAAAACTGACTACCAGGTGAGAACTGGATTTACCAAAAATAAGTCAGACGAGAACTGACTACCAGGCGAGAACTGGGTTTCACGAAAGATATGTCAGGTGAGAACTGACTACCAAGCGAGGACTGGATTTCACAAAAATAGGTCAGACGAGAACTGACTACCAGGCGAGAACTGGGTTTCACGAAAGATATGTCAGGCGAGAACTGACAACCAGGCGAGGACTGGATTTACCAAAAATAAGTCAGACGAGAACTGACTACCAGGCGAGAACTGGGTTTCACGAAATAAGTCAGGCGAGAACTGACTACCAGGCGAGAACTGGATTTACCAAAAATAAATCAGACGAGAACTGACTATTAGGTGAGAACTGGGTTTTCAAAAGAGATTGGCCAATCAAAGGCAAACTCCTAGCACAGATACGGTCGTGAACCGAAAGGGTGAGAGGTAAAATCAACGGACTTACAACCCACAGATAAGATGACTCCGCTGGTGAAAGGAGAAGTCTAAATAAAAGACTCTGCCGGGGAGCACAGGTAGGATGAACACATCCCTCGGGGATCTCACCGAGGATAAACCAAAATCTCTTGTGTTATGCCATCTCTACTGAGGAAGAGAACTAGAAAAGAAAGCCTCGTGAGTTATGCCATCTCTGCTGAGAAAGAGAACTGGCAAACAAAATCTCCTGAGTTATGCCATCTCTGCTGAGAAAGAGAACTATCAAACAAAATCTCCTGAGTTATGCCATCTCTGCTGAGAAAGAGAACTGGCAAATAAAATCTCCTGAGTTATGCCATCTCTGCTGAGAAAGAGAACTGGCAAACAAAGTATCAAACCTGGCTTATGCTTCGAATGCATATGTTTGAATTTTTCTATGGCGTAATGCTCCATACGAAATGGAAATGCTACTCGTTTGAGAGGATGTCATGCAAGAATGCTTATGCAATGCAAAAGAAGTGTCTCAGCAAAATAAATGTTGAAAACGAAGGCAGCTCCACCGGGGATAACAAAATAAATTTTCCTCTGAGCCCAAGAACTCTGCTGAGAAGGATCACATTGAACAACTCCTTTGATCAACAATTTCTGCTGGAGATGAAATCCCAATAGAACATCCACTCTACTGGGGATTATATATAACTCTTTGAAAAAGGAACCCAAGACTTGAATCAGAAGAGTGCCAAATATCACTTGGACTTAAAATCTGCTGGGGATGTCAACCATCGTTGAACAAACCTGCTGTGAAGACTACCACCAAACTCTGCTTAGGGAGACACATCACAAGTACTAGACCTGCTGGGGACACCATTGAGCTGAACCCGCTGCTAGGGAAATGACTTCGCCCTTATCCTACTGAGGGTGGTGAGAACACGTTTCCTGACTGGCCGAGGGGAGTAGACATCAATACTCTGCGGGGAAGACAACATCTTTGTCTCGGGAATATGTTCCACAAATCTCCTGCGGTAACAAAACAACATCTACCTTACAGCAATCCACTTTAGATGCTGGCTGAGGAACAATCTTTTGTACTCTGACTGGGGAGAGTGACAGTCAGATGAAGATGATGAAACCTTAACGCTAGGGAGGAAAGTTAACGAAACCTGCCGAGGGATATCATTGAGCTTAACCTGCTGTTGGAGGAAAGAATTTACCCTGATGGGGATTAGAGCAAGCCGTTGTTGACGGAATTATACTTCCTGACCTGCTGAGGAAAGTGAGTACCATACTCTGTGGGGAAAATAAAGTCTTTTCAAAGACATCCGACACATCTCCTGCTGGATATACAACCACATTCTCCTTGGAGCAATCCACTTCTGACTGCTTGCTGGGGAATAATAAACCAACCATGACTTTGACTAGGGACACAGTTCTCTGCACTCTTGTTGGGGAATAATCAACCGACCATGACATCGGCTGGGGACATAGTTCTTTGTACTCTTGCTGGGGAGAGCAAGCTCTGCTGAACTTTCAGTGCTGGGGAGAGAAACTCTACTGGGGAAAAACAAACTTGTTACCCAACCTGACCTGTCTCTATGGTCATAAACGGACCTTTAAACTCTCCACTTGCCCCAGACCACCAGGTCTAAAGGAAGAAATCATCTCGAGAGGATTTTATAGAAGACTGGGCATTCACACTGCCCCAGGGTCTTCAAACTCTTGGAGAGATTTATCAGATCTCGACGTAACTGCCCCAGACTTCATAATCCATGAAGTAAATTACCTCGAAAGGATTTGTAATGACTTGAAAATACTCTGCCCCAGTATTCTGAACTTTGAAGAGGTGTTTTCAATTTACCGTCTTCAGGAGTGGACAACTTCTCACGCTTTAGAGGTGACCTGCCCCAAGTCTTGAAGAAACTATGCCCCTGACTCATCTTACAGAGATTCGTCAAATCTACCTGATTGCCCCATATTAAGCGCTTGTGGAGAGATTTATTGAATCTCGACATAATTGCCCCAATTTGGCTGCTTCTTATCACCATTTATTGAGAACCCCAAGGCTGCGCACAGTCTCTTGACCACATACCCCTGGACATGAGTGTCCTTCGGAGTTTCCACCATCTCAACTTCGCGTGATCGAGCTTCTCAACTGATGTTCATCACGTAAGCTTCTTTGATGTCAAACACATGCAAGCAGAAAATGTTTATTATGAGAATGACAATTCTAAGGCAACAATCGTGTTAACCTTGAATTTTTATTGAAAATACGTCGCCAAGCCTTGTGAACGAATCACTGGCTGGGATGCGACATTGATTTTTGAAAGGAAAACAATACGCACATACAATAACAACAAAAATCTTATTAGCATAACCCATAGGAGTCAGGAACGCTATCTCGCTGAAGTACGCTTTCGGAATAAACCCTGCTTCAATTAGGACTTTTAAGGGTTGCAACGTGGCCTGGTTCACGGTTTTGAGAAAAATGGATTTAAGGCTCAAAGTTTATCGGTGCCTACCCACTCTTCGTGATGTTCTCCAGTCCTACGTTCAGCTAATCTGACACAAGCGCTCATCTCTCAAGAGGTTTTATGATCCTTAAGGAACCCATGCAATTGATGGTTTGAGACCTGATGAGGTTTTGGAGCAACAGTCACCCCTTTTGTCTTTTGCGTCTGTAGTCACACGACTTTGTTCTTGCTCGAGGATTTTCCTTTGTAATCCTTTTGCTTTTCGCTTTTTCGTTCTTTTCCTTTTTGATCCCTAATTTTTGCCTGGACTGACTCTTTTGAGTTTTTCGATTTTGAAGTCCAGCGGGATGCCCTAACTTTTGCCTAAGTCGCTTGTTTTCAAGTTTCGACTTAGCGGGCTGTCTTTCTTTTCTTTTTTTTTTTGAACAAATCGTGTGACACTGGCTTGTCTGACTTGTTTGAAAGAGCTGTGATTGCCTCACTCCTTGATTGTTGATGGATAACCATTGTGGTTTCACATCTTTTGACCTCTTGATGGTGTGGAATAGAAGGTAACGGATCCTCGGATGCATACTCCTTTCGAAATTTGAACGCTCGGTCAAATTAACTGACGCCTATCCTGCCCATGAGTTAAGTGTGAGGGTTTTTTCGTACGAAAGAAACTCCTACTTCAAGGCTCAAAGGGGTTAACGAGGGTCTATCTCCCTTATATCTCTAGTGTTTAGGGGTTTGAAACAATGCCTGTACATCCTTAACAAAAGCACATAACCAAAGATTTTGCGTTTTTACCTCATCATCCTCCCTCAAGAGTTTAAGGCAAGAAAGTTGGTATTGCAGTGCATATAAACATGATATGAGTGCATAAAAGTAAATTACTTCAAGAACAACACATTCATGGCATTAAAATCAACATTCAAAACACAAACAAGTTTTGTCATGCCAACATTGTTTAAACAAACAAATGAAAGTTACATATGAAAATGCAGTAAAGAATCCAAAGATTGCCATTGTTGAGGAGACTTGACTCCGTCTGGACTTATTGCTTCTGATAACATCCCTGCAGTCCCAAGTGCCCACTTGGGAAGCTTCAGTTGAAATGCATACCATCTGCAGTGAAAGTAATGACCCATGCATCAATCAGATCCTGAACTTTGTGCGGGAGCGCCTTACAATCCTCAGTTAAATGTCCCCGTGCCCCGGCATGGTACCCACATCGAGCATTGGCATTAAACTCTAGTGGATATGGAAGAATGATCGGATCTGGTTTCCTTGGCACAATCAACCATCTTTTAACCAACTCTGGCAATATCTGACCATACAACTTTGGTAGTACAGCAAATTGTCTGTTTCTTGGCTTCCGCAGACCCGCTTGTGAACTATTCTGCTGTTGATTCTGATTTGCAAATTCATCTGGCTCTGGCGCATTCCCCCTCAGACTTAATCGAGGAGTAGGAAGCAGTTGCGAACGTGGGGATTCTAAGACCAAGGACTGCAAGAAATACCCCTGACTTGATGTAGCTTTGGGAGAAGCAACAGGGATATCCACTTCTTTTTCTGAAGTAGGAATGAAACCACCATGAAAGCTTACGCCGCCCAGCGTGAATTCAATTTCCCTCGAATCGACCAGATCTTGAACCGCATGATAAAAGGCCTTAAAATTTTCCATATTATGCCCTGGTGCACCAGAGTGGAAGTCACAATGGACTCTTGCGTCATAACCCGGTGGGGGAGTACCAGAGAGAGGAGCCAAAGTCCTTTTCTGTACAAGTTACAACTGATGGAGATATTGGAATAGCTGAGAATATGGCATTGGTGGAGTCTCAAAATGCCTATTCTGCTTAGGCCTTGGCTGATATTGGCGAGGAGCCTGATTTTGCTATTGAGATACAGTCGGGACGGTCACAGTGGAAATCTGCTCACTTTTTGGGAGGGATCCCTTAAACAATGGAGGAGAGACAATTCCAGCCGCAACTTTAGGCATAAGAGTATTATCTTTGCTTAGCACACCTCTCACGACCTCCATAACCAGACTCATCTGAGTCTTCAGTTGGTTGACCTCTTCCTTCAACACTTTCTGGTCTTGAACCAAAGCTTGCATCTTCCCCATAAACTGCCCCATCTGAATCTTCATTTTGGTCATTTCTACATGGAGTTGTTCCATGGCTATCCTCTGATTATCACAGGTCGAGTAGTGGTGGCAGGTCAAGCTGGCTGTCCTGAAGATAATACCAAGTCAGAAGAGAAATCCGCTCCGAAACACCTGTTATGCATATGAGAATAAGAATGCGATGCAAAATGCCATGTTCGAATATTTTCAAGGAATCATTATGCTTTGATTCAAGTTTTTGACAAAAGAACCACGAGAAATAGACGGAAATGCTCAACAGCGAGTCTCAAAGTTAATATCCCTTGGAAATTCAAGAATATGTATGCAAAAATGATGGTGCAGATGCAACAGACACGTGATCAAGGCTTCCACAAAGCTTTGTACTGCTGTGTTGCTAAATGGATAAGTTCAAAGGTCTGCTCTAAAGAGAATACCGAAATACCAAAATATCCGAATAACCAGAATACTAGAATAACTAGAATACGAGGCTGATAAGTTCACACTAATAGGAAAACCAGAATACCAGGTAAGTTGAAGGCCAAGGTCACCTGCAAACCTACAAACACCCATCCCCTCTCACATGTGGGTACTAGAAAACTGGATCCTCAATATCACGGACTCTCAGGTCGAGAAATGATGATACGTTCACCATTTCTGGTTTGGCATCATCATCAATCGAGGAGGCCTCAACTGATTCCCCTAAAAAAGGTCATCATATGTAAGTTCCCAGCTTCTGGTCCTCGGGTCAAGAAGTATAATGGGTTTTCCATGTCTGGTCTGCCATTACTACCTCTTGGGAGGAGTGCCTCAACTGAGCCCTCGGGGAAACGGTCACCAGAGTCGACAGCTCTCTAGATCAACACCCTGAAATGCGCAAGACACGCACGTCAGAATATCTCCCAATATAGCCTCGTCTGGATGTGAATTTCGTGAACACCAAACGTACCAAGACGACGCATTGGTCCCACTACTTTCCACTCTAGTCGTAAGTGTGTACTCAAGCCTGTGTATTGGGCTTATCTCTCAGAAATCCCAACCTTCCAAACAGAAAATCCAGTATAGCACAGCAGCAGCAGAACAGCAAGATAACAGTAAAATGCAATAAATGCGGTAAAAATAGTAATGTACAGTAATATACAATAAATAAAGCACAACAGTAAACACCCAATGAAATAAAAACAAATAAGCGCTAGGATTGAGTCGATAGGACATCGTCGTCCTATGCCTACGTATTCCACCGTGCAATGGGAAAGTTAGAGTCAGCGTAGTTCGGACACGAACTAAGGGGGGAGGTTGCTCGCCAAGACATCGCCGTCTTGTGCCTACGTATCCTCAACAAACCAGAGAGAGGAAATCAGAGCAGTCGTAGTTCGACCTAACAAGGTCTTAGTGTTTTTTATGAGCGACGTTAAGTTCGCGTCCGGCAGTTAGGATCGATGCCTGTTTGCCACAAAATGGAAAATAACGTGCTCTTTTCTGAAAATGGTTTGAAACTTAATAATCCAGAAGGATTAAATAGGTTTGAATTTGTTTTTTTGTTTTTCGACAGAAGTGGATTGAAATTAGTTCATAACCTGCATTGCACCGAAGTCTTTGACATAGGAACGAATGCTTAGCAAATCGTTCCAAGATGGAACATCCACCAAACATTCTAGAAAAATGAGAGGAAACCTCTCATTCCTCACTTCCCATATGCAAGGCTCATGCGCAATACACGTTAATATTATTAAGTGTGTTAGATTTGTTATGAGATGAGAAGAGAAGACTCAAGGAAAAGAAAACACTAAGGGGAATTCTATCCTAATGTTGTCATGCAAAAGTGGACCTATAGTTGAGTTCAAAAGGGAAACATCTACCTAAGTTAGCATGCATGGTTTGAATCCTCATGTCTATCCTACTCCTAACTTAATCAAAGATTAAGTTGGACTAGGAACCCTAAGGGAGCACACAAAAGTGAATCCAAGACTTGAACAAGTCTTAAGATCCAAGGGGAAAGAAAAGAATGAAAGAGATGAAGAAGAAAGAGAGATATGAGATGAGAAACCAAAGAGGGAAGTAAGTACATCATGCACATCAAATCCAATTCATGTCATTAATCACGCTTCAAAATGACACACAAGGAAGTTCAAGCAAACAAGTAGAAGTAAGCATGAAAGGATGCAAGGAAACTTGCATTAGAAGCATAATTAAACATCATTAAGCACCACATCAAAGTAATATGAGCAAGGTAATATGAAGATAAAGCAAAGTAAGAACTCAAGTCATATTATAATCATCCAATTCAAACATGTAAGAATGTTTCACATTAACATGCACCATGAACCAAAGTAGCAACAAGTCAAATGCTAGTGAAATACATCATGGAAATCAATCAACAATGACCAAGTGAAGTGAAAACATGTTGTGAATCCAAGTGGGCAGTAGTAAATGTATAATACATGAACCATAATCAAACTCAAATCAATCAAAAAGGATCATCAAGTATCACACTCAGGTCATATGTCAAAACTAGGCAAAACATTCACTTATGTCATTCATGCAAGCAACAAAAGATCATGTGAGGCAAAAAGAGAGAAAATGTCATTCAATGGACACCATATCAAGAGGATCAAAACCTCACACATGTTATTTGAAGAAAACAAGAGTCACCAAGCATTTATGAGATCATATGAGAAGGCATCACAATCAAACTAATTCAAAACAACCAAAGAGTAGTGCCAAAACATTGTCAAATTGGAAAATTCACCATAAATAGAAAAATGATTAAATGAAAATGATTCCAAAGCAAAAAACAAGCCAAGACAGTACATGATCACATCATATAATCATTTCAAGCTTCAATTAATCACAAATGGTCAAAAATATCCAAACTAGGTCAAGTACCCAAAACATTCCATTAAAAGTTCAAGTCATATGTAAACATCAACAAAAAATATAAGCATGCCTTATAAAAATCCAAATAAATTCCACAATCATTTTGTATCCATAAAGAATTCATTTTCAAAATATATCAACAAGAATCACAAAATTTCATCATTAAATGGATCAAATATCACACATATCAAGCTAATCGAAAAAAAATCAAGGAGCAATGAAAACCACATGAAAAATAATCAAAAATTAATCACCAAGGCTTAAAATTGACACTCAAACATTCCTCATCAAAACATGAACACATGGTAAAAAAATCAGCTCAAGAAAGCATGGCAAAGTCACTAAACATAAGCATGAATCAAATGAGTAGGCATGGAAGATACTTTGGAAAAGAAATTAAGAATTAATTATCAAAATAAATGGAATATAAAAATAAAATTCATATAAAATTAAATAAGACATTAAAATAAATTCTCAATTTTTTATGAAATTTTTGAATAAGAGGAAGTATTTTTTAATAAATGAAAAGAAAACGATCCTAAAAAAAGAAATAAAAAGGAAGTACAAACAAGGGAGGGGGTGCAGTAGCAAGATATACACACACTTGCGTTTGCGCCTGGACATGGAGAGGTGCGAAAAGAGAAACCTGATGGGCCCAGAATCCACTTGATCATGTTATTTGTCAGATTAAATAAAAATGTAATAAGGGAAATGAAGATGCAACAAAAAGCATGTCAACATGTTATCAATGGGTCACTCTTCCTTAAAACACTAAAAGACAAAAAAGTTGCACTACCAACCACGACACGACACGCGTCCTTCTTCCTCCCACAACCATGCAAAAAACTCAGCAATCTTCATGTTGCTCATGCTAGACACGAAAATATCATCATAATGCAACTATCTTCATAAATTCATAACTCACTCAAATCTCAACGAAATTAAACAAAGTTAAAACCAAAATTGTAGCCCTAAACGAGAGTAACACAACCCTCACAAATATAAGGCAAAACAAAGGCTACATCATAAATAAAACAAGCCCTAAAGTCATGTATTCATAATGAATTTCACAAAATCAAGAACAAACACAAAAGCTCAAAATCAAAGATTCATGGTGTTCCATCATTTCAGGACTTCCAGATGCAATGCATGATCAAACCTAACACGTTTGGATCTAAAATATGAGAGCTCAAAAAGCTTGAAGAAGCTTACCTAGTGGAGTTATGTCCATTGCACCTTGGTTATAGTAGCATGAGAAACCCAGAAACCTTGAGCTCCACACTTCAGAGAATACAAAATGAGGACGAAAATGAAGTAGTCTTGAGGAAAAAATGGAGAGCTCTTGAGATGAAGAAAAGTTCAGATCTAAAAAGTGTTCACCAATCTCTTCTCCTCTCTCGTTTTAGGATTTCAAAGTTTTAAGTATGATGGGCAAAGGCTGCCTTTGGGCCCAAAATGAAATGAGATACTTGTTTGGGAATTTTGCCACAAAATATCATGTTGAATGTGAGGTACGGGTAGTGATGGTGGAGGGCATATGTGAGTGGTTTTGAGTGTGAGAAAAGTGTGAAGGGAGCAAGCACGTGGAAAGGGAGAATGAGGTCTGAGTTGTTCTATTTTCCTTTTTTCAAGTTAAGGCAAAAGTGGACATTATGTGTGCATGGCATGTATATGTTGTTTGGTTATATTTGGCAATGAATTTGGTACAAGGGCGTGCTATAATTCGTATGATAAAGGGTGTACCATGATGCTGCAAGAAGTGTCCTTCATCTATTACCAATTAATGCTTTGCCATTGAATTCATGACCATCATTTCCAACATTCATAACTTGGTAGATTTTACACCATTTGTGACAAATGTGCCACTAATGAAAAATAGGAATTTTGGAGAACAAAACTGGTGTTGAAGAGAAGTTGAAATGATGCTTGGAAGACACCCAAAAGTGAGCATGAAAGTTGGTACTTGGATCTGACCCAAAATGACTTAGAAAAATTCTAAGTTACCAAACTTTACAACTTGAAATCTCCAACTTTGGAATACCATAACTCTCTCAAAAAAATTCAAATGACATGGTTCTTGTGTCCATTTTGAAGGGAAAGTTTCATACTACAACTTTCATGTGGAAGAGATTTTGAAATGAGGCCTTGAACTTGGTAAAAATTGGTTTAGAAAGTGATTAAAAACTTACTAAAAATAATAAGTTTCAAAAAACCTAATTTTCCAGTTTTAGTAACTTTTCACAATTCTTGATTTTTGATGAATCTTTGCACATTTCTTGATCAAATCTTATATATGGACCATATTTGATTTGAAAATCATGACGTTGACCTCAAAAAGTCAGGAGTTGACTTTTCACTAAACAATCGACTTTATTCCCAATTCTCCTAATTTTCAATCTTCTGACCAATTGAAACTCTTCTGAACCAAATTGATGGAGAATTCTCTAATCCTAGACACTTAGGGACATGAGGAATACCAAGGAATCATGTCTTACCCAAAAAATCAGAAATAAACTGATTTTATGGCAAACCCTAATTTTGGTGTCTTTAGTCTAGGAGGAATCGACCCATGCTCCAAATCCAAATTCCTCTGAATATGACGTGCATCTTCTCAAACAAGGATGATATATGCCACTTGATGATGATAAAAACTCAAAGATCTTGCCCATTGGGGTGTTAAACTCAAGAATCCCAAAAACCCTAATTTAAAAAAAAATCAGGTTATGAGGGTGTGATCCACTTGGAATCTCTTGCCAATTGCAATCTTCTGATGAGGTGATGTACAAATTAGGATACCTTGAGGTCTAAGAATCTACTGTGGCTCAAGTAATGATGACACCGAGAACCTTTCTCTCCTTTGGTCCTTTGGACAGTACACATGACCTTTTGCTTGAACCTCAGAAAAACATCTCTTCCTCTTGAGCTAACTCAGACACCTTTATCCCATGCTAAGAACCAATGATATGCACAAATGATAATGCAAGAATGAAATGAAACATAAGCCAGTTAGAGGTTAAAAAAAGAAATGGGCAAATTTCGGGGTGCTACACCACTCACGAGTATCCTTTAAATAGAAATCTTTGATGTGTGGGGCATTGATTTCATGGGACCTTTCCCTTCATCCTTTTGCAATTTGTACATCCTTGTAGCTGTGGATTATGTATCCAAGTGGATTGAAGCAATAGCAAGACCATCCAATGATGCTAAGGTGGTGACCAAGTTTTTGCTCAAGAACATCTTGACAGGACATGGCACGCCTAGAGCCATCATCAGTGATGATAGATCCCATTTTTGCAACAAACTTTTTGAAAACTTAATGGAAAAATATGGGATAAAACACATGGTTGCTACAGTTTATCACCCACAGACTAGTGGACAAGTGGAGCTCTCCAATAGAGAAATCAAGAGAATTTTAGAAAAGGTGGTTAACCCCACAAGGAAAGATTAGTCCAAGCATTTGGAGGAAGCACTATGGGCGTATATGACTGCCTATAAAACTCCCTTAGACATGTCTCCTTATAGACTTGTCTATGGAAAAGCGTGTCACCTACCCATTGAATTGGAGCATAAGGCTTTTTGGGCCGTGAAGCAGCTAAACTTTAATCTTAAAAATGTTGGCCAAGCTAGAATGCTCCAATTAAATGAGTTGGATGAACATAGGCTGTTCTCATACAGAATGCTGAGTTGTATAAAGAAAAGACCAAAAAGTGGCACGACAAGGGAAGTTGAATTCGCTATTGATCTTGTACCGGGTACCAGACCTATCTCTATGGCACCGTATAGGATGTCTGCATCAGAATTGGCAGAGTTGAATTCTCAGGTCGGGGAATTGCTCGATAAGAAGTTCATCAGACCAAGTGTGTCGCCGTGGGAAGCTCCGGTGTTATTGGCGAAAAAGAAGGATGGTAGTATGCGTCTGTGCATTGATTCCCGTCAGTTGAATAAAGTAACCATTAAGAATAAGTATCCACTTCCGAGGATTGATGACTTAATGGATCAGCTGGTAGGAGCTCGTATTTTTAGCAAATTTGATCTGAGGTTAGGTTACCATCAGATTAGAGTAAAGGAAGGTGATATTCAGAAGACGGCTTTCAGAACTCGCTACGGACATTACGAATATGCAGTGATGCCTTTCAGAGTGTCTAACGCGCCGGGTGTATTTATGGAATATATGAATCGTATTTTCCATTCTTATCTGGATCAGTTTATTGTGGTATTTATTGATGACATACTGATTTACTCTAAGTCTGACGAAGAGCATGCGGGTCACTTGAGAATTGCATTGCAGGTGTTGAAAGATAATAATCTGTTTGCAAAGTTCTCGAAGTGTGAATTTTAGTTGAAGACTGTGAGTTTCTTGGGTCATGTGATTTCTGGTGATGGTATAGCGGTGGATCCCTCCAAAGTAAGTGCAGTACTTCAGTGGGAAACTCCGAAGACCGCAACGGATATTAGAAGCTTTTTGGGTTTGGCAGGTTACTATAGAAGATTCATTGAAGGGTTTTCTAAATTGGCATTGCCACTGACTCAGTTGACCAGGAAGAATTAAGCTTTTTTCTGGGATGCTGCCTGTGAGGAAAGTTTTGAGGAACTGAAGAAGAAGTTGACTACAACACCAGTGTTAATTTTACCAAGTCCAAATGATTCTTTTGTGGTGTATTGCGACACGTCTAATATGGGATTAGGCGGTGTGTTGATGCAAGGTGGCAAGCTAGTGGCTTATGCTTCAAGACAGTTGAGGGTGCATGAGAGAAACTATCCTACTCATGATCTGGAATTAGCTGCAGTGGTGTTCGTGTTAAATATCTGGAGACATTATTTGTATGGATCAAGATTTAAAGTATTTAGTGTCGCTCCCAGGATTTTCATCCAGGTACAAATGCGAGAGTGGCGCGGAAAAACAGAGTCGCCAGCCATGTAAATTTATCCCAAGAGAGGGAAAGGGAACACCGCATAAACCTGAGGAAGAGGGAAAGGAATGGTCATCGCAACCATAACCTGGGTTCGGGAGTCGGTTACGCGAGGGGAAGGTGCTAGCACCCCACGCGTCCATCGTACTCGATGGGATCCACATTTGTTGTCTATTCCAAGGGTGAGTTATCCTATCATCTATGGCTGTACTAAGACGGGAGAGGGGAAAACAAAGACAGACTCGGTAGGACGTCGATGTCCTAGGCCTACGTACCCCCTTGTGCAATGGGGAATTCAGAGTCAACGTAGATCAGACCAAGTTCTTTTTGTGTTTTTTATGGGCGACGTTAAGTTTGCGTCCGGCAGTTATGGTCGATGCTTGTTTGCGACTCAGATGGAAGGTAACGTGCCCTTTTTGAAAATAGTCTTTAGTTTGACAACCCCGATGGACAAAAAGCTTTGAATTTGGTTTGTGTTTTTTAGGACAGAAGTGGCTTAAGTTAGTTCGTAAGTTGCATTGCACCAAAGTCTAGGGCACAAGGGCGAATACTTAACGCATCGTCCCAAGACAGGACGCTCGTTAACCACTCTAGAAAGATGAGAGGAAGCCCCTCATTTCTCATTCCCCACGCTTAAGGCTCGTGCGCAATACAATTTATCCTTATTAAGTGTTTTAAAGAAATTTGAGATGAGAAGAGAGAAGACACAAAGGTAACTCTAAAGGGGGACTGTGAGTCCTAAAGTTATCATGCATGGGTGACCTACGGTTAGTGAGGTTTGACGACAACCTAAATCCTAAAGGAGAAAGATAAGAGAAGGAGAAAGAGTAAGGGTGAACATGGATACTTATCCATACCCTTAAAGAACTTACTTTAGTCCCTGCATAAAAGATTAGTGAGAAACGGACATAAATAATATCAAGGCAAGTGAAAATCAAACAATGGCAAACAATAGTGATAATAATCCAAACATGAATTCAGAAATCAAAGAAACAACCCCAAAGCAAATGGCACAAGTGCCTTTCAAACAAGGACTTAGGCATGATCAGAAATACGAATATAAGCCGATCTCAAGTGAAAGTAATTAAATAATTAGAAAAATAACTCCTAAAATTCCCAAATTAAAGATCAAGGTTTCTCAACCAGAGAAAAACAACACATCAAAAATCCCTGCAAAAATTCAAGATGTTAGTCACTTAAACAATTAGGCAAAGTTCAGGTGAGAAGTGGGGTTCAATGTGCTAAAAGAGGACCAGAATGCAATATGAAATAATAATTAAAAATGATTTAAAAATATTTTGATGCATTTTAGAATGTTACCTAAAAAATTCAAAAAGAACGGATAAAAAATATTTTACGGATGCAGAGAAATAAAATAAGCAAAATTAGTATGCATGACATGTGTAATGCAAAAAGAAAATGAATGAAATAATTAATTTAGATGGTGAAAAAATAAAATAAAATTTGTAAAAATTTTATAAAATGAAAACAAAATGACATTTTTTATAAATTTTTTAATGCAAAAATCTATTTTTAATAAATAAAAATGAAAACAAAATAATTTAAATAAAATGTTTAAGATGGATGCGCATGGGGGGTGCGGAAAGCAAGAAAAAATGAATTGGGATTGTGACATGGCCTGAAGATGGGGGTGCGAATAGCGTGACCCAATCCAAGTTACAAATCAGACAAAAATAAATAAAAAAAAGGAGGGTGTACGCATGTGACCCAGTCAACTGGGTTGACTGCTTACCTGCCTTGGGATCAATCCAACGTCTCTGAACAAGTCAACGCAAATGAAAAGTATACAAAATGGAATAATGTGATTGGACGTACACGGTAAGTTCAGTGGGGTAATAAACATGGGATTATTAATTAAAATTCAGAAAAAAAATAAAAAAACAAAACACATGGCGCGATCTGAGCCGTTGGATGAAAAGAATGAAGGGCCAGGATTGTGCCTTCTCCGTCCAGCCATCCTGCCTCGCCGGACCGCCACAGTCGCCGGAGCCCTAGCTCCGGCCGCCCCTTTGCTTCACCTGCAGATCAAAAATTGCCCAGAAAACATGCACCCATATACCATTCCGACCAGATTTTCGCAAGGATTTCGAATGTGCACTCCAAATTCACAAACAACCAATATTTAATGAAAAACGAAGAGATTAAGGTTAGGGCATAAAACTTCAAACGCACATAACAAGCCATACATATGTCCATATTCAAAACCAATTAGATCAGCATGATCACTGACAATCACATAACAACATACACGTAAAAAATTCAAGTTTCATGACCACGAAAAAATCCACCAACCTGAGATGGTGCAACTCTAATCTTTGCTTTTGGCTGCGAATAGTGGTTGGGTTGTGTTCTAGAGATCACCAGGAGAAGGTTTGTGGAAGAACTTTGAAGAAACTCCTTGTAGATTGAGAGATCCAATGAATTCAAGAATTAGGGTTCAAGTTGTTGTTCTCCTCCAAATGCACGTGAATGAACCCTAACCAGTGCATGGATGAGCTTATATAGACTAGGGTTTGCCACTGATAATGAATTGGGCTTGGGTGATTACTTGTTTAGTGAGTTTTTGAATTATTTTGGAAAATCACATAATGTTGGATACACCTCTTCCATGCATGTATACTTAAGAAATCCATGATGGATCACCCATATGTGAATTGCTAATTACACCACAATTGAACTTGGGCCTTGAAAACAATTGATTCATGAGTTTTTGATGACTTGGCTTTTTGAATAATGGAAAATAAGTGAATAATAACCCATGAAGCCACTTGATTAAAAAGCCAAAAATTCTCCTTAGGGATTGTTCTTGGATGTTGCAACATGTCTTGAAGCCATGGAATTAATCATAGGTCCATATGTCCAAAAATCTATAAGTTGTGAAAATGAAACCCTAAAAACCACTTTGCCTTCTTTTGACCATAAGTTGAGTTTCACAAATGATATGGAGACCCACTAGTACTTTTTGGAAAGAGGAGAAAAAGATCTTCAACTTTCATGTTGGAGAAAAATTCATTTGAAGCTTATTTGATGATGAAAGGTCAAGTTGAATGCAGTGCAGGAACTTGCCCAAAAAGGAAACTTCAAATTATAGGTCATTTCCATTTTTAGTAACTTTTGCACCAACTCCTGATTTTTGATATATGGCATGAAACTTGACCCTTGAAGACCATATGAGGATGTGAGACCTTGAGAACCTTGGAGAGAACCTCAAAATTCCACAGTTGACTTTTCCTCTTACAGTTGACTTTTACCCCATTCACGTGATTCTCAATCTTCTGATCAATTAAATCTCTCCTGAACCAAACTGATGGACAACCTCCCATCCCTAGATACTTGGGGACCCAAGGAATACCATGGAATCAAGTCTTGCCCAAAAAATCAGAAATAAACTGACTTTATAGCAAACCCTAGTTTTGGTACCTTCAGTCTAGGAGGAAATAGCACAGTCTCCAAATCCAAATTCCTCTGAATATGACGTGTATCCTCTCCAACAAAGATAAGATATATCATTTAGTGATGATAAAAACTCATGGAGCTTGCCCATTGGAGCAATAAACCCAAGAATTTCAAAACCCTAATGGTTAGGAGAGAGTGATCCCTTGAGATCCCTTGCCACTTGTGAACTCTTGATGATGTGATAGACCAGATAGGACCTTCTTGAACTGCCTCAAGCACCTTGACCCCATGCTAATGATATGCATACATGATAATGCAAAAAATGAAATGAAACATAAGCCAGCTAGTACTAAAGTAAGGCGGGCAAATTTTGGGGTGCAACAGCTGCCCTTATTCAATCAACTTGGTCCTGAAGGTAGGATAGCAACGGCTGTCAGACATTCTAGGATACATGGGGATTGAATACCGAAAGAACCCGGAAATTTGCTAATGATAACGAAATGGAGCATGCTGAAAAATAAGGGATATGACCTCAACCATATCCACAAGAAAACAACGAATACGACCTCGATCGCACCCAAAAACGAATACAACCTCAATTATACCCACAAAGGAAGACTGACCTCAATCACTCTACCCGCAAAGAAAAGACGAATACGACCTCGATCGCATCCACAAAACGAATACAACCTCAATTGTACCCACAAAGGAAGACTGACCTCAATCACTCTACCCGCAAAGAAAAGACGAATACGACCTCGATTGCATCCACAAAAAGAATACAACCTCAATTGTACCCACAAAGGAAGACTGACCTCAATCACTCTTCCCACAAAGAAAATACGAATACGACCTCGATCGCATCCACAAAACGAATACAACCTCAATTGTACCCACAAAGGAAGACTGACCTCAATCACTCTACCCGCAAAGAAAAACATGAATACGACCTCAATCGCACCCACAAAACGAATACAACCTCAATTGTACCCACAAAGGAAGATTGACCTCAATCACTCTACCCACAAAGAAATACACGAATACGACCTCAATCGCACCCACAAAACAAATACAACCTCAATTGTACCCACAAAGGAAGATCAACATAAAGTGGATTTGCTGGGGATAACGTGAAACAAAACTCTCCCACGGCATCTCTGCTGATAATGAGAACTGACAAAATAAATCTTCAAAAGATTTCTATCTCTGCTAATAAAGAGAACTAGCAAAATAAATGCCATCACTGCTGATAAAGGGAACTGACAAAGAAAATATCCAAAAGATTGCTATCTCTGCTGATAAAGAGAACTAGCAAAATAAATGCCATCCCTGCTGATAAAGGGAACTGACTAAGAAAATCTTCGAAAGATTGCTATCTCTGCTGATAAAGAGAACTAGCAACGTAACTGCCATCCTTGCTGATAAAGGGAACTAACGAAGAAAATATCCAAAAGATTGTTATCTTTGCTGATAAAGAGAACTAGCAAAATAAATGCCATCCCTGCTGATAAATGGAACTGACGAAGAAAATATCCAAAAGATTGCTATCTCTGCTGATAAAGAGAACTAGCAAAATAAATGCCATCCCTGCTGATAAAGGGAACTGACTACCAGGCGAGAACTGGGTTTACACCAAATAAGTCAGTCGAGAACTGACTACCGGACGAGAACTGGATTTACAGAATAAGTCAGACGAGAACTGACTACCAGACGAGAACTGGATAAGTCAGACGAGAACTGACTACCAGACGAGAACTGGGTTTCACCAAGTAAGTCAGACGAGAACTGACTACCAGACGAGAACTGGATTTGCAGAGAATAAGTCAGACGAGAACTGACTACTAGACGAGAACTGGATTTACAGAATAAGTCAGACGAGACTGACTACCAGACGAGAACTAGATTTCCCAAAAGAGAGAGGCCAAATAAAGGCAAACTTCTAACGGACTCACGATCCACAGATAAGATGACTCCGTCAGGGAAAGGAGAAGTCTAAATAAAAGACTCTGCCGGGGAGCACTAGTATGAAGAACGCATCCCTCCAAAACCTCCTGAGTTATGCCATCTCTGCTGGCAAGGAAAGCATCAATCCTGGCTTATGCTTCGAATACAAATGTTTGAATTTTGCCGTAATGCTCCACGCGAAGTGGAAATACTACGCGTTTGAGGATGCAATGCATATGCTTATGATATGCAAAAAGGGTCTCTCCAGCAAAATAAATGCCGGAGAGAAAAAAACCAATTCAGCTGGGGATGACAAAAATAAATTGTCCTATGAATCTAAGAACTCTGCTGAAAAGGGTCATACTGATCGACTCTTCAGATCAACAACTTCTGCCGGGGATGAAATCCCGAAAGAACTACCGGGGACCCCAACTGTCTTTCACTAAAGGTAACATCCAAAACTTGAGATTTCTCCTCTGCTGGGGGAGTTGAGAATGAACGCCAATAACGGAACCGGAAGTCTGTTACTGAAGATTACTAATATCCAATTGGCTCAGAACCTGCTGGGGGATGCCAGCCCATACTACCATCCTGCTTGGGGATACTGCTGAACTTAACCTGCTGGTGGGGAGAACGACTTTACTCCCACCTTGCTGGGGATTACAATATGACATCGTCGGTGAGAGCACGCTTCCTGACTGGATGGGGGAGGTGAACACCCTGATTCTGTGGGGAAATAACGTCTTGATCCGGAGAAAATATTTTCCAAGTCTCCTGTTGTGGAGGGTCTGTTCTGCTGAGGAAATTTTGTCCTGCTGGGGAAGGAGCAATCTCAATGCTGGGGAGAGCCAACTGCTGGGGGAGTCCAATGTTGTTGCCCTGCAACCTGACTTGTCTTTATGGTCGTAAGCAGCTCTTTGAACTTTTCATCTCAAGAGGATTTTGCAGAAGATCGGGCGTTCGCACTGCCCCAGGGTCTTCAAACTCTTGGAGAGATATAACTGCCCCAGTCTTCATAATCCATGACGTACATTACCTCGAAGGGGATCGTAATGACTTGACAATACTCTACTTTAGCATCTTGAACCTTAAGGAGGTGTTTTCAATTAACCATTTTCAGGAGTGGACGATCTCCCATGCTCTAGAGGTGGCCTGCCCCAATATGAGCTTTGAAGTGACTTTGCCCCTGATCTCAGAATGAATGCCCCAGAATAACTGAATTTCGGAGAGATTTCTCGACGTGACTGCCCCAGATTAGCTACATCTTAACACGACTTATTGGGGAGAGCCCACTCTGCACTAAGTCTCTTGACAGCCTGCCCTTTGATATGATTGTCTATCAGAATTTTCAAGCATCTCAACTTGGCAGGGTCAAGCTTCTTGACTGACGTTCGCTGTGTAAGCTGCCATTGATGTTTAGGCACATGTATGCAAACAGAACAAGTTATTTATGAGAATGATAATCCTAATGCAACACTCATGTTAACCTTGAAGTTTTTATTGAAAATGCGTCGTCAAGCCTTGTGAATGAATCACTTGCTGGGATGCGACCTTGATTTTTGAATGGCAAAAACAATGCGCACATGCAATACCAACAAATCTTATTAGCACAACTCATAGGAGTCAGGAACGCTATCCTATTGAAGTACGCTTTCGGAATAAACCCTGTTTCAATTAGGACTTTTAAGGGTTGTAACGTGGTATGGTTCGCGGTTTCAGAAAAAAAGATTTATGGCTCAAAATTTATCGGTGCCCGCCCACTCTTCGTGATGTTCTCCAGTCCTATGTTCAGTTAATCTGACCCAAACACTCATCTCTCAAAAGGTTTATGATTTTCAAGGAACCTATGCCACTAATGGGTTGGCACCTAAGGAGGGTTTGGAATGACAGTCACCCCTTTTTTATCATTTGTGTCCGTAATCACACGAATTTGTTCTTATCGAGGATTTTCTCTTGTAACGCCTTTGCTTTTTCCTTTCTTTTGCTAATTTTGTCTGGACTGACTTTTTTTGAGTTTTTTCGATTTTTGAAGTCCAGCGGGATGCCCTAACGTTTGCCTATGTTGCTTCGACTTAGCGGGCTTTTCTCTTTTCTTTCTTTTTATATTCCTCTTTTGAACAAAGCGTGTGACACTGGTTGTCTTACTTGCTTGAAAGGATTGTGACTGTCTCACTCCTTAGTTGTTGATGGATGACCATCGTGGTTTCGCATATCTTGACTTTTGCAGGTGGAATAGAAGGTAATGGTTCCTTGGATGCACACTCTCCTTGAAATTTGGACGCTTGGTCAAACTAACTGACGCCTACCCTGCCCTTGGGTTAAGTATGAGGACTTTTTCGTACGAAGGAAACTCCTACTCCAAGGCTCGAAGGGGTTAACGAGGGTCTATCTCCCTTATATCTCCAGTTGTTTATGGATTTGAAATACTGCCTGTACATCCTCAATAGGGTTCTATCCAAAAGCGTACCATTAGAAACCTGCGTTCTTATTTCGTCATCCTCCCTCAAGAGTTCTAAGCAAGAAAATTGGTATTGCAGTGCATATAAACATTTAAGAGTGAACACGAATGGATTACTTCAGGGAAAACATACTTATTGCATTAATATCATCATAAAAAAAACAAACAAGTCTTGCATACATACGATGCTTTAACAAGAAATGAAAACAAACTACAAATGAAAATGCAGTAAAGAAGCTGAAAATTGCCATTGCTGAGGAAGCTTAATTCTGCCTGGACGTACTTGCAGACTGGGTGTTCATTTGAGAAAGGAGGCTTCCATTGATGTACATATCATCTTCAATGAATACAATGATCTCGGAGTCTACCAGGTCTTGCACCTTGTGCTGGAATGCCTTACACTCATCAATCGTATGCCCAAACGTTCCCGAGTGGAATTCGCACCTAGTAGTCATATCATAATCCGGAGGAATAGGGTACGGTACCGACGTGGTACTCCTCGTCTGAATCAGAGATTTCTCGAGCAGACGAGCAAACAACTGACTATGAGGGATAGGAATAAGATCAAATATCCTGTTGGGCCTTCTTAGTCTCGGTTGCCCCTGTTGCTGATAATTCTGTTGTTGGTACTGATTTGGGCGCCTCACCTGCGCTTGCACTTTCCTTTCCGCATTAGGCTGAGGTACAAACAAGGGTTGTGGAAGAGATCCCTGACGCGAGGTGGATCCTTTGGCAAAAGAGGGAGTCCTCAGTCCCTTTGCAACACTGGGAGTAACATCACTTTGTTTACCAGTGCCAACTGATGTAAACTTGATTGCCCCTGAATCAATGAGCTCTTGGACTTTGTACTTGAACATCTTACAATCCTCAACATTATGACCAGGTACCCCTGAATGGAATTCACACCTATCATGGACATTGGAACCCATACGAAACTTGGTGTGTGGAGGTCCTGCAGCAATCAATTCAATTAGCTGAAACTTGAGCAAGTGCTGAAGCAACTGAGCGTATGGCATCGGAATCTGATCAAACTTCTTATCAAGCTTCTCTGGATTAAGACCCTCAAGAAACAGTTGTTGATGAAAAAGCTCTGACGGTGGAGAGGATCCACGAGACAATCCATGGTCTAGAGGAGACCCCAAAGAGATGGGAGGAATGAGAACCTCTGCTGTGGAAGCGGGCACAGGACTGTCTTCCTTCTTCAACACTGTTTTCAGAATCTCCGTGATTAAACCCATCTGAGTCTTCATCTGATTGATCTCCTCCCTCAGCATCCTCTGCTCCCGGAGCATGTCTTCCCCAAATTGCCTCATCTGGGTTCGTAGTTCCCTCAACTCAGCTTGAACTTGCTCCATGATCAACTCTTGAACGGCCTGAGGAGTTAAGTCTGCAATTCTGAGATAGGAACAGGATAAGAATATCGGAGATAAACATCTGTCATGCAAAATGATTATGCAAAATGATTATGAATATGCAAATGCAAATGAACATGTTTAAATATTAGCAGGGCGATCCACCCCTTGATTCCAGTTTAATAACAAGATAGAACAGAACTTCTGCTCATATATTAAGAAAACCAGAGGAAAACCAATTGTCGACAATCACGAATCCAAGATAACAAATCTGAACACATAAATCATAGAGGTCCCAACCAACAAGCCTGGTGGTGATCCCAATACAATAAAAGAGAAAAGAAAACTATGGCATATCATCAAAGTCCACAAGTGTCAATCCCCCCCATCCACTATGCTTTCTGCTCCAGTCTTGAATTTCCTTGAACATCTTTTTGGTGTCGGGATGCTTTGGTCTCTGAATTAGCTCTTGAATGAGAAGGTCTCTCCTGTGTATGATCCCATCCAAATATCGGCAATGTAACTCCCAAGCGTCTTCTCCAGAAACACCATCCATGCTAGGTCCCTCATGTCCAGATCTCTTCACTCCTGCTTGGACTTTCAGTTCTTCCATGGAGGCTATGGCTTCATTGAGTCGACCCTCGACTACTTGTCTCTTGAATATTCCTGATAAGATCTCAGCGTCTTTCTTCTTGAGCGTCGACTTTAATTGATCAATCTTAGCTAGCTAGTCGTCTTCCTTTCTTTTATTCTCGGCCATGGCAGTTTCTTGGTGATCATTGAACCTGTTGATTTTCAGCAAAGCTTTGTCTAATTCCTCTTTCTTAGACTCGAGAACCTTACTGATACCATCCAAAGCTTCCTTCATCTTTTTTCTGGATGTGACCATGTCCGCTAGCTCTTTTTCTGCTTTAACAAGGAGCTCTGTCTTCAACTTGGCGGTATGAACAGCTTCACCCCGCTCATGCTTCCACTGATAGATCTCTCTTTTTAGCTCACTATTTTCTTCCCGCAACTTTTCCTTTTCAGCCCATAACTTGTTATAGTTCTCCAACTCAACTGTAGTAGGAGGCTCGATCACCAAAGGATACAAAGGTGGTTCCACTGGGAAGGGAAGAAGCTCCTCTTCCGCTCTCTTCCTAATCCACTCTTTATAGGGAGAAAAAGCTTGGTTATTACATTTTCCGAACGAAGTTTTACCCTTCTTGGTCACCTGTTTCCAAGCATTCGCAATCTTCCTCATCATCTCTTGATCCTCAATACCATTGAAGAATAAGGACTCTCTGATATCTCTCTCATTAGGTGGACCTCTCAAAGGATAACCAAACTGTCTGATAACAAGGGAAGGATTATAGTTAATTCCACCTTTTCTCCCTATCAAGGGTACATTAGGGAATTCTCCGCACTTGTAAATAATCTCCATTCCTAGCAAATCATGATTGATCTAAACAATGTTGTCAGCAGTCAAGCCCATAACCCTCTTTGACCATTTTAGAGAATCTTTCGTATCGACGAAAGCGCCAGATTCGGGGAGACGACTCAGAAACCAAGTAGATAAGAGTGGTGCACAACAACTCACAGTTTTTCCACGCCTATTCTCATTCTTGTAGTGAACTGAGTGATACACATCACCTAGCAAGGTAGGTATAGGATTCTTCGAAATAAAGATTCTGACGGCGTGCGTATCCACCAGATCGGGAATATTCAGAAACAGGACAATCCCATAGATGCAGATAGCTAGGATTGCTTGGAAAGCAGTCTAATTCTTCTCTTTGACATGTATGCAGGCTTTATCAAACAGGAACTTCAATAGGAAACCCTTAACTCCTTGTTTTTCTTCAATATTACTGTTCAGAACGGATTCACTAATATGAAGAGTAACAGCCATTTCTTTTACCCCGGGGTGTTCTTCAGAAAAGAAAACTATATCATGCCTGATGGGGATTCCCAAAATAAATGAGAACTCCTCCAACGTTGGGGCCAAGATGTAGTCCGGGAAAGTGAATCAACGCAAAGACGGATCATAGAACTGAAGAAGTGTATGAATGGCATCCTTCTCATACTTGGAAATATTATAAACAAACTTCAAAAGTCTCCCATACCCTCCACTGAACTCTGTACGAACTCCGGGACCAGCCATATTAATCAATTTGTGAATCAATGTCAAAGTCGGATCTGGGAATGAATAGGCAATAGTCTTCTTTCTCTGGACATCCATGCTGAAGTAACCTCAGAAAACCGGAATCAAGAGTGAGATGCAAGCCCTGATATATGTCAAACATGTTAGAATGCAAGAAAATGATATGCTCATGCAAACATGGGGTCAAGGCAACACTGCTGGATGTGCTGTGCTGTTAACTGAACGAGAACCACAACCCAGAAGACCAAAATTGTGAACCACTGAGATAACCAAGAACCCAAATAATCGGACATTGATGAGAAATCCAAAAAAATAGGGTAGGTTGAAGGTTTCGGTTACCTGCAAACCTGCAAACGCCCATCCCCTCTCACTTGTGGGTACTAGGATATTCAGTATCCCGGGCTCTCAGGTCGAGAAATGATGATACGTTCACCATTTCTGGTTTGGCATCATCATCAATCGAGGAGGCCTCAACTGATTCTCCAAAACGGAAGGTCCTCAGCTTCTGGCACTGAGGTCGAGAAACAATAGTACATTCATCCCTCGGGGTATAGTACTATCGTCAATCGAGGAGTGCCTCCACTGATTCTCTTCAAAAAGTAGGGGCCATCCTATGCGAGTTCTAAAGCGGGCCCTCGGGTGCGAATGGGTTTACCACAGGATGTGGTCTGCCACTGTCACCACTAAAGAGGGATGTTTCCACTAAGGTCCTCGATGATCGGTCACCAGAGTCGACAGCTCTCTAGATCAACACCCTTATATGCGCAAGACACACACGTTAGAATGCGTCCCAAGATAGCCTCGTCTGGTTGTGAATTTCGTGAACACACAAACGTACCAAGCAGGCACGTAGGTCCCACTACTTTCCACTCTATTCCTAGGGTATACTCAAGCCTGGGTATTGGGCTTATCTCTCAGACCCACCCAACCTGTAAAACAAAGACAGCCAGCACAACACAGCAGCATGACCGTAATAAAAAATGAAATGCAGAAAATGAGGTAAAAATAAAAATAAAATACACCACATAAAGCAAAACAAAAACAAAGCACCCAAAGAGAACAAAGACAAGCAAGCGCTAGGATTGACTCGCTTAGGGATGGACCAGCATAGGTCAACTTATTTCCCCAACAGAGTCGCCAGCTGTCGCTCCCAGGATTTTCATCCAGGTACAAACGCGAGAGTGGCGCGGAAAAACAGAGTCGCCAGCCGTGTAAATTTATCCCAAGAGAGGGAAAGGGAACACCACATAAACCTGAGGAAGAGGGAAAGGAATGGTCATCGCAACCATAACCTGGGTTCGGGAGTCGGTTACGCGAGGGGAAGGTGCTAGTACCCCACGCGTCCATCGTACTCGATGGGATCCACACTTGTTGTCTATTCCAAGGGTGAGTTATCCTATCATCTATGGCTGTACTAAGACGGGAGAGGGGGAAACAAAGACAGACTCGGTAGGACGTCGATGTCCTAGGCCTACGTACCCCCCTTGTGCAATGGAGAATTCAGAGTCAACGTAGTTCGGACCAAGTTCTTTTTGTGTTTTTTATGGGCGACGTTAAGTTCGCGTCCGGCAGTTAGGGTCGATGCCTGTTTGCGGCTCAGACGGAAGGTAACGTGCCCTTTTTGAAAATAGTCTTTAGTTTGACAACCCCGAAGGACAAAAAGGTTTGAATTTGGTTTGTGTTTTTTAGGACAGAAGTGGCTTAAGTTAGTTCGTAAGTTGCATTGCACCAAAGTCTAGGGCACATGGGCGAATACTTAACGCATCGTCCCAAGACAGGACGCTCGTTAAGCACTCTAGAAAGATGAGAGGAAGCCCCTCATTTCTCATTCCCCACGCTTAAGGCTCGTGCGCAATACAATTTATCCTTATTAAGTGTTTTAAAGAAATTTGAGATGAGAAGAGAGAAGACACAAAGGTAACTCTAAAGGGGGACTGTGAGTCCTAAAGTTATCATGCATGGGTGACGTACGGTTAGTGAGGTTTGACGACAACCTAAATCCTAAAGGAGAAAGATAAGAGAAAGAGAAAGAGTAAGGGTGAACATGAATACTTATCCATACCCTTAAAGAACTTACTTTAGTCCCTGCATAAAAGATTAGTGAGAAACGGACATAAATAATATCAAGGCAAGTGAAAACCAAACAATGGCAAACAATAGTGATAATAATCCCAACATGAATTCAGAAATCAAAGAAACAACCCCAAAGCAAATGGCACAAGTGCCTTTCAAACAAGGACTTAGGCATGATCAGAAATACGCATATAAGCAGATCTCAAGTGAAAGTAATTAAATAATTAGACAAATAACTCCTAAAATTCCAAAATTAAAGATCAAGGTTTCTCAACCAGAGACAAACAACACATCAAAAATTCCTGCAAAAATTCAAGATGTTAGTCACTTAAACAATTAGGCAAAGTTCAGGTGAGAAGCGGGGTTCAGTGTGCCAAAAGAGGACCAGAATGCAATATGAAATAATAATTAAAAATGATTTAAAAATATTTTGATGCATTTTAGAATGTTACCTAACAAATGCAAAAAGAACGGATAAAAAATATTTTACGGATGCAGAGAAATAAAATAAGCAAAATTAGTATGCATGACATGTGTAATGCAAAAAGAAAATGAATGAAATAATTAATTTAGATGATGAAAAAATAAAATAAAATAAAAAATAAAATTTGTAAAAATTTTATAAAATGATAAATATGATGCATGACATTTTTTATTAATTTTTTAATGCAAAAATCTATTTTTAATAATTAAAAATGAAAACAAAATAATTTAAATAAAATGTTTAAGATGGATGCGCATGGGGGGTGCGGAAAGCAAGAAAAAATGAACTGGGATTGTGACATGGGCTGAAGATGGGGGTGCGAATAGCGTGACCCAATCCAAGTTACAAATCAGAAAAAAAATAAATAAAAAAAAGGAGGGTGTACGCATGTGACCCAGTCAACTGGGTTGACTGCTTACCTGCCTTGGGATCAATCCAATGTCTCTGAACAAGTCAACGCAAATGAAAAGTATACAAAATGGAATAATGTGATTGGACGTACATGGTAAGTTCAGTGGGGTAATAAACATGGGATTATTAATTAAAATTCAGAAGAAAAAAAATAAAAAAACGAAACACATGGCGCGATCTAAGCCGTTGGATGAAGAGAATGAAGGGCCAAGATTGTGTCTTCTCCGTCCAGCCACCCTGCCTCGCCGGACCGGCACAGTCGCCGGAGCCCTAGCTCCGGGCGCCCCTTTGCGTCACCTGCAGATCAAAAATTGCCCAGAAAACACGCACCCATATACCATTCCGACCAAATTTTTGCAAGGAATTCGAATGTGCACTCCAAATTCACAAACAACCAATATTTAATGAAAAATGAAGAGATTAAGGTTAGGGCATAAAACTTCAAACGCACATAACAAGCCATACACATGTCCATATTCAAAACCAATTAGATCAGCATGATCAGTGACAATCACACCACAACATACACGTAAAAAATTCAAGTTTCATGACCACGAAAAAATCCACCAACCTGAGATGGTGCAACTCTAATCTTTGCTTTTGGCTGCGAATAGTGGTTGGGTTGTGTTCTAGAGATCACCAGGAGAAGGTTTGTGGAAGAACTTTGAAGAAACTCCTTGTAGATTGAGAGATCCAATGAATTCAAGAATTAGGGTTCAAGTTGTTGTTCTCCTCCAAATGCACGTGAATGAACCCTAACCAGTGCATGAATGAGCTTATATAGACTAGGGTTTGCCACTGATAATGAATTGGGCTTGGGTGATTACTTGTTTAGTGAGTTTTTGAATTATTTTGGAAAATCACATAATCTTGGACACACCTCTTCCATGCATGTATACTTAATAAATCCATGATGGATCACCCATATGTGAATTGCTAATTACACCACAATTGAACTTGGGCCTTGAAAACAATTGATTCATGAGTTTTTGATGACTTGGCTTTTTGAATAATGGAAAATAAGTGAATAATAACCCATGAAACCACTTGATTAAAAAGCCAAAAATGCTCCTTAGGGATTGTTCTTGGATGTTGGAACATGTCTTGAAGCCATGGAATTAATCATAGGTCCATATGTCCCAAAATCTAAAAGTTGTGAAAATTAAACCCTAAAAACCACTTTTCCTTCTTTTGACCATAGGTTGAGTTTCACAAATGATATGGAGACCCACTAGTACTTGTTGGAAAGAGGAGAAAAATATCTTCAACTTTCATGTTGGAGAAAAATTCATTTGAAGCTTCTTTGATGATGAAAGGTTAAGTTGAATGTAGTGTAGGAACTTGCCCAAAAAGGAAACTTCAAATTATAGGTCATTTCCATTTTTAGTAACTTTTGCACCAACTCCTGATTTTTGACATATGGCATGAAACATGACCCTTGAAGACCATATGAGGATGTGAGACCTTGAGAACCTTGGAGAGAACCTCAAAATTCCACAGTTGACTTTTCCTCTTATTGTTGACTTTTACCCCATTCACCTGATTCTCAATCTTCTGATCAATTAAATCTCTCCTGAACCAAACTGATGGACAACCTCCCATCCCTAGATACTTGGGGACCCAAGTAATACCATGGAATCAAGTCTTACCCAAAAAATCAGAAATAAACTGACTTTATAGCAAACCCTAGTTTTGGTACCCTCAGTCTATGAGGAAATATCACAGTCTCCAAATCCAAATTCCTCTGAATATGATGTGTATCCTCTCCAACAAAGATAAGATATATCATTTAGTGATGATAAAAACCCATGGAGCTTGCCCATTGGAGCAATAAACCCAAGAATTTCAAAACCCTAATTCATGCACTGGTTAGGAGAAAGTGATCCCTTGAGATCCCTTGCCACTTGTGAACTCTTGATGATGTGATAGACCAGATAGGACCTTCTTGAACTGCCTCAAGCACCTTGACCCTATGTTAATGATATGCATACATGATAATGCAAAAAATGAAATGAAACATAAGCCAGTTAGTACTAAAGTAAGGAGGGCAAATTTTGGGGTGCAACATTTAGTGATCACAAAAGTTTGAAATATTTGTTCGACCAGAAGGAATTGAATATGAGGCAGAGAAGGTGGTTAGAGTTCTTAAAGGATTACGATTTCAATTTGAGTTACCATCCGGGAAAAGCTAATGTTGTGGCAGATGCTCTGAGTCGGAAGACAATCCATATGTCTGCGTTAATGGTGAAGGAAATGGAATTAATTGAGCAGTTCAGAGATTTGAGTATGGTTTATGAAACTACACCAGAAAGCATCAGATTGGGTATGCTGAAGGTGAATAATGACTTTTTGGATGTAATTAAGGAAAGTTAGAAACTGGATGTGAAATTAGTGGACTTGATGCCTGCAGGAGGAGATGATCCTGATGGTGACTTTAAAGTGGATAATGTTGGTGTGTTCAGATTCTGGGGCAGGATTTGTGTACCAGATAATGAGGAATTGAAAAAGGAAATCTTGGAAGAAAGTCATCGGAGTAGCTTGAGTATTCATCCGGGAGCTACAAAGATGTACCATGATTTCAAGAAGTTGTTTTGGTGGTCCGGTATAAAGAGAGACATAGCTCAGTTGGTCTACGCTTGTTTGACATGTCAGAAGTTAAAAGTAGAGCACCAGAAGCCTTCGGGATTGATACAACCGTTAGAGATTCCTGAATGGAAATGGGACAGTACTGCTATGGATTTGTGACTGGATTGCCAATTACGGCAAGGGGCTTTGATGCTATTTGGGTAGTGGTGGATCGACTTACGAAGTCCGCACATTTTATACCAATTAACATCAGTTTTCCGTTGTCGAAGCTGGCGGAAATTTATATCAGGATAATTGTGAAGTTACATGGTGTTCCGTCGAGCATAGTGTCGGATAGAGATCCGAGGTTTACCTCAGAATTTTGGGAGGAGTCTGCAGGAAGCCTTGGGTTCTAAGTTGAAGTTGAGCTCGGCTTATCATCCGCAGACCGGTGGTCAGTCAGAGAGGACCATTCAGTCGTTGGAGGATTTGCTGAGAGCCTGTGTATTGGAAAAAGGTGGTGCGTAGGATACTGATTTGCCATTGATTGAGTTCACGTATAATAACAGTCACCATTCTAGCATCGGAATGGCGCCTTTCAAAGCTTTGTATGGTAGGAGGTGTAGGACACCTCTGTGTTGGTATGAAACAGGTGAGAATGTGGTGCTTGGACCTGAAATTGTGCAATAAACTACTGAGACAATTTAGATGATCCGTGAGAAGATGAAAACGTCTCAGAGTAGACAGAAGAGTTATCTTGATAACAGGAGGAAAGATTTGGAATTCAGTGAAGGTGATCATGTGTTCCTAAGAGTTAACCCAGTGACCGGTGTGGGTCGTGCTTTGAAATCTAAGAAGTTGGATCCTAAGTTTATTGGACCGTATCAAATCTTGCAGAGGGTTGGTACAGTGGCGTATAGGGTGGCATTGTCACCTGAACTTTCGAACTTGCATGACGTGTTTCATGTGTCGCAACTTCGGAAGTATGTATCAGATCCGTCTCATGTGATTCAGAGAGACGAAGTTCAGATCAGGGAGAATCTTACCGTAGAAATGATGCCGTTGAGGATCGAAGATCGTAAGATGAAACAACTCAGAGGAAAGGAGATACCTCTGGTGAGATTAGCTTGGGGAGGTGCTACAGGTGGCAGTGTGACCTGGGAATTGGAAAGTAGGATGCGAGAGTCGTATCCAGATTTGTTTCCATCAGGTAATTTTCGAGGATGAAAATAATTTAAGTGGGGGAGAGTTGTAACACCCCATTTTAATTATTTAGACGTCTTGTGTTATTTTATTTCTGTGACCTTGTTTGGGGGAGTGTTTTGAGTGCGTTTAAGGGTTGCCCTTAGTTAGAAAGGTGAGTTGGTGAGATAAAGCCTTTAGATTAATATTAATAGTGGTATAGTTAATAACAATAATAATTTAATTAATAATAGTAATATTATTATTCTATTATTATTATTGTCATTATTGCTATTATTATTAATTAATTTAATTAAAATAGGATTAAGAGAATTAGAAGAGGTATAGGGAAAATAGAAAGGTTTTGGCACGTGAAACGAGGAATAGAGAACCAAGAGGAGAGAAAGAACAAGGTGTGCTATGGCTTGATCTTCTTCCCCAATTGTCCAGATTTTCTATAAATATTAGAGGTAAGGGGGGAGAAAAGGGTTTAATATTGGTTTTTTATTCATGATAGGGTAGTGGGGAGTCCTTAACCCCATAGGATTTCATATGCAGAATTGTTGTGTTGTTGAATTGTTGATCATGCATGTTATGATTCTGAAATCGTACATGAATTGATGTGTGTTTTCATGATTTTCTGTTGATGATGTTGTTGTGTATGAACTTGTACTGATAACCTGTGGTTTTGGTTCAATTGGGAGAACAATTTGAGATTATAGACCTGTAATACATGTAGTAATTCTAGGTACAAGAGAAAATATGAAAATTGGACCTAAAATTCATGTAGAAACGATTATAGGACTGGTTGGAAGTGAAGAAGTATGGAATTCGTAGCAGAATACAGACTGGTGAGGTTTCTGGCCATTTGCGTAACAGATCTGGCCATACGCGTATTGGGCTAGGCCATACGCGTATGGGAGTGAAGGAAAGGGAGCCTTACGCATAAGGGGAGCTTGAGGGGAGGGTTTGGCACGACCCTCTGCCCATAAGCGTATGGTACGCGTATGGTGGCATGGAAATACGCGTATGTAGATCTGAGAATTGAATTTTTGAAGGAAAATGGGTCTCTGCCCATACGCGTGTGAAGTTGGGCAATACGCGCATGGCAGGGCGAGATAGGAGGCCTTACGCGTATCAGATGGGGGCATACGCGTAAGGCAGGGCGAGGGAGAAAGTCATACGCGTATGACTCAGGTCAATACGCGTATGAACATCAGTGGTGCAGAATTTCATATTTTTGTGATTTCTTTCGCGTCTTCGCATCGGAATCGGTTTCTCTTGGTTTGAGAGGTTGGGAATAGGTGCCAGGTGCTGAGAAATAAGACTTGGGTGATGAAAATATTAATTTTAATAATTTTAATTAATTAATTAATTAATTGGGCGTTTGGTGTGTATGAAGCAAATTATATAACGATGGTGTTGATGATATGTATGATGTGATCAGGAGGATCGTGTGCATGTATTTACGCTTGTATACATGTTTTGTTGTGCATAGTTGAGTCTTGCATATTCATGGTGATTGGTGGGATGAATCATTGCTCAGGAGGAGTGTATGTGATTCATCCATACTCCTATATGGAGAATGGTGGGGGATAGATCATTGCCAAGTAGAGGTGTATGTGATCTATCCGGGGTTCGATTTAATGAACCAATGAGTCGGTACCGCATGCATGGTGTCGTGTTGCATTACATTATTATTTGATGTTGTTGAGGATATTGGACAGTAGGTCATGTTGGTGTGTTGTTGACTCATATATGTGAATGCTACCTTGTTATCATGTATTTATTCACCGATAATATTGAATGTGATTTCTCACCCTTTTGTTGTTGTTGTGTCTGTGCTTCTTCAGAAGTACAGATAATCCAGGTACTTAGATAGCTTGGATATTGGTGTTGCTGATCGAGTCCATAGGAGTGCTCTGATACGTAACACGGGATTTTGGGGATTTCATTAATTTTGTTATTTGTTAATCTTTTTGTTACGTATCTTTATTTTTGATGAACATTATGGTGAACCACGATTTTATGTGGAGTTTTGGTGTTATTGGCAGATGGTCGTAAATCGAATAATCGAATAATTTTCCGCTGCATATTTTATCAAAAATAGAAGGATTTTATTTGTTGGCTTTTAATGTGACATTCCACTTTTGGTGAAAACTCTGATTTATCTTTAATATTTTGTTTATTTTCAAGATGGGAAAGTGGGGTGTTACAAGATGTGTTAGTACAACTTTCATCATTGCACAACGACTCTTTTCAAAGAGCTAACAATAATTCAACGGCTATATTTTACTTGGCTATTTAAAGAATGGAGTAATCGCTTCTGAAGGTGTCGATTGTGTCTCCGATATGAATTCGATGTGATGATAGTCGCAACGATCATTTTTCGTTGTTTCACTAAACATTCAAAGCTATCACCATTAACACACGACCATTGTTGTTGATTCTCAAAGATCATCATTCAACACAACAACAATAAATTGGAACAGAAGTTGTTGATGAAGAAGACAACATCGCAAATCAGTCAAGTCATCAACCATCTTCATTTGAGCTACATTGAAGATCTGAAGCAAGGAGTTGTTGCTCGAAGCTTGCTCAATAAAATGTCATCAACTGTCAAATCAACATACATCTTTGTAGAATCAACATACATCTTTGTAGAATCTGAAGAAAGAAAGGAGTTGTTGCTCATATCTTGCTCGAACACTTGTGTGTTCTTTTGTACTTAAACTTAGGAGTTATCTGCTAGTTAAGAAGCATTATTGTAATCTCCTGTTCAACTAATTCTATGTGAATTAGGATTCCTCAAGTGATCAGTGTGATCGGAGACTTGAGAAGACAATGGCTTGGTGTCATTGTGGAAATCCTGAAATATGTTCAATGATAGTCATATCTCAAAGAGGACCAATGTTAAGTCAGACTCTTGTGAGATCACTGATGGAACTCATTGAAAATCCTGAAAGAATGGTCAGTAAACGTTATATTCGTTACGTCGAATCCCTGAACGTTTAGCTGTGAAATCCTGATAGTAGATCTTGCGAGATTGGAATCTATTAGGTCAATGTTTGTTATATTCATTAAGTTGAATCACTAAATGGTTCATTATGGGTTAGTCACAGCTGCGGTTGTGCAGGTTATTAGTCACTGGCATTAGCCCGTGTATCTGTAATTGAGATTAATTATAGTGGATTAAGTCCTTGTGTTTAAGGCGAAATCACCTCTGAAGGGTGGACTGGATTAGCTTGAGAGTTGCTCAGGTGAACCAAGGTATATCATGTGTTCTTTACTCTTATTATGCTTTGATTTATTGTTTATGTTTCTGTATCAAATTTTAGAACCTTACATAAGCAAGTCAGAACCTTGCAACTTAACTCTGATAAGCTTCCGCATTGCAAGTCTGATTCAAGCATCGTTACTTCAGATTCTCCTTGTTGCTTATGCTTCAGGCATAACACAATCTGAATGACGCATCGTAAGTCAGAGTCTCTCAAAGTAACTATGATATTCTCTTAGCGCATTAACGATAAGAGGCGAAAAGATTTTAAGAGTCAAAACACAATTCACCCCCCCTTTCTTGTGTCTTTCTCGCACCTTCACAAATTGGGTAGAGAAAGCATTCAGAATAATGGATTTGAGGCCGGATGTCAAGGTGTGGTACAAGTTCGCTAAGCACTCCATCAAACCAACTTCTCACAATGAGACAGTTTCAAGGGCTAGTTTGGTGTTACTTCATTGCATAACTAGACTTAGAGAAGTCAACATTGGAAAAATTATAGTTCAAGAGATCCATGCATGTTCCAAGAAAAAGGAAGGAATGTTGTACTTTCCATGCCTCATCACATCTCTCTGTCGAAGGCAAGGCGTGCCAGAATATGACTCTGACATTTTTGGTTCTCCACAACAACCTCTGGATAAGACTTTGATAATGACATTGATGAAACCCAAGGGAGCTAGAAAAAGGCCAGCGGGAGTGAGTCAAGCTTCTTTTGGATTGTCTGAACAGCAAGACCCAGCACTAGAAGTCCTTCTGCATGCAGATGCAGAAGGATCAAAAGGAGTATTTTCCATTTCAAAAGGCAAAGGCAATATGGAATGAGAAGATGTGGGTCATGCAAGTCCCTTCAAACCTGCTTGAGCCCCCCAAATTTCCTGATCATATTCTAGGAAATGCTGAGCTTGCTACTGTTGAGAATGAAGTTGAAGAGAAGAGGTCTACAAAGAAGGAGAAAGCGAAGAAGAAAAAGAAAGAAAAGGAAGAAAAGAAGAAGGAAGTGGAAGAGACAAGCAAAGGCGTATCTGTGGACACCACACAGAGTCAAGTCAAGAAAAAGAAAAAGTTGAGAAAAGCTTACCCATCTCCACCTCCAGAACCTGAAATCCCACCAAAGAAAAACAAAATGAAAGCTGAATGGAAAAGGAAAGAGATTGCCGTAGCTCCAACACCTCCCATCAGTCCTGCCAAGAAATTTGATCTCAACAAGCCCGACCAAAAGGAAAGCTCTGGAAAGGATGAGGTGCTAGAGAAATTTTTAGCAGAAGTGGATAAGGATGCTAGGGATTTGGAGATGAACAATGAAGAAGTAGCTGGAGACAAGGAGGAGAGTAAGGAAGAGAAAAATCCAATAGAAGAAACTGTGCAACCTGAGGAAACAAAAGAAGATATGGAAGAAGAAGCATTGAGGAAATACTATTCCTCAACAAAAACTACAGAAAAGGAAGGAAATGCTAAAGAAGATGATGAAGCAGAAAGTGAAGAGATCGAGAAGACTGTCGCTAACCCATAACCAGATTCTGTCATGGAACCTGCCATAAATACAGAGGATCATGTTGCAGAAGAGCAGCCCAAGAAAAAGGCAAAGAGTCCAAAAAAGGTTGTTGGGAAGAAGGTAATTGGTGTCACGACTGAGGGAGGCAATGAAGAGAAGGAACAAGAAGGAAAGGGCGCTGAGGCAAAGAAGAAGAAAAAGAAACATGACATGCCTGCACCCAGAAAAAGCTCCAGGCTAAGGGCCTAATGTGGTAAGGTGAAATAGGGAAGTAGTGACCTGCCTTCACTCTTCACTAAATAGTGAGGACACTGTCCTTACTTTAAGTTTGGGGGAGGACGCCATCGCTTAGCCTATCTTCACCATTATAACCCTCTAATATCACAATTTGAAAATTCTGTCTACTGCTCTTGCATGTTTCTGGTTCTGGATAATGTTTTGGAATTATGTTTTGGATGGCCATGTTTTGAGCCATGAATGTTTGAATCTTTTGTGGGGAACTCTTGATGCCCCAACTACTTGATGATCTGTTTTTAATCTGCATGTCATTAGTGTTTCATTTAGTTGTTGTTTGTTTTATTTTTTTTAGTCGCTTTAATTGCATGTTGTAGTTTAGAAGTAGTATGCAAGGGAATATTTGGGTTAAACAACAAGAGGTCAAGAATTTCAAATCTCAAAATTGTGTGCTTAAGAATAAAAAGGGGAAGCAAACTTTTGAGAAGTGAGCAAAGCAAAGTGTAGTGATTGAGCTAAGTAAGTTTTGGCAGAGGAAGACTGATGCTCTCTGTCACGACAACACTAATCTATTAAACCAGCTCAATTTTTTTCAAAAAGAGAACTGATTTGTTGGGAATCAAGAGAAAGGTTAAAACCTTGAGAATCACAAAGGGAAGGACAAAAAAGACTCGAATGATGGTTGAGATGATCACGAAAGGGGCACACTCCGCATAAAAACACACAAAAGTGTGCAAAAGTGGCAAATACCACCAACAATAAAGTTCTTGTGCCTGAAACTGGAGGAACATCAAGTATTTCATCATAATATTCAGTTGGACTCATTACAAGTGAGATCCTTCTGAGATGGGATGCTTTGCCAAAAAAAGAGAAAGAAAGAAAGAAAAAGAACAAAAAATACAAAAATAAGTGGAAAAGTGTGGTCCCAAGTGTGAAAGTCAAAAATATCATTTGAGAGTTAGAAAATAATTCCCCAATGAAACCAAAGGAAGAGACCCCACTCACGAAAGTACACAAAAAGGGGATCGAACGAGAGAAATTTTGGCTTGTTTTACAAAAGAGTAGGGTCATGACAAGAGATGTCGGTTCTCTCTTGCACTTGACACCACTTGGGCTAATTGCAAAGTTGAGCAAGTTTCACTTAGTATAGTTTTATTACCCCTCCAAATCTTAAACCACTTCATCTTTCTGACCTGATCGAAGCTGTTGAAATCCAAATTCATTTCCCTAGTCATTCCCCGTCACATCACCTGAGGACAGGTGATCATTCAAGTTTGGGGGAGTGATAACACTATTTTAGTGTGTTACTTTAACCCATTTTATTTGGCATTTTAAGTTTAGGATTTAGTGATTTATTGTGAATTTAGTTTATTACTGTATGATTCAGCTTGGAGCACATGAGGTGCTTCTTTTATGGTTTTCAATGTGTTTTTGTCTAAAAAGGAAGTTAGTTGATGGAAAGTTGAGGCGTGACCCTGAGAGACGGATTCTGGAGCAGAATGGGAAGTTATAGAAAAGGAAGTAGTTGATAAATTAATCAATTATTTCATCAAGAGAAATGAATAGGGGAGTTACTAGGGCTCGCGTGGCAGTATCTTGAAGAGCAAAAGAACAAGAGAAATTGGATAAGATCAAGGAAGCTAGAAGACAAATGGTAGTACGGTGGGGACCAAGCTGTAAAAGAGCGCCCAACACCAAACCACCAGTCGTCCGCGCTGCTCCATCACTCTGCCACAGCTGCCTGCAAAAGAAACTTTGTCTCCCACCAACATCTGTACCAGATAACTTGCAAAGGAAGGATTTAGGGACAGCTGGTCCACATTAGGATTTGATATGGGCCTAACCTTAATTTTATCAAGAAACCTATGATCCAAGAAAAGAGCAACTCTCACTTCCACTCACCTCTATATAAAGAAGACTTGCACATTGAGAGAAGGAGGCTGCAGATTTTACACACCACAAACATTTTCTTATTTCAGTCGTAGTTTATTCTTAAGATTTAAAGTAATTTTAGAGAGTATTCTCTTCTCATCTAGTCCTGTGCACTCTGCCGAAAGCTGTCATGATTAAAGAGAGTTGTTGTTGTTTACCCAACGCAAGAGACCTCCAAGTTACTAATAGGTTTCATTTCTTTACTTGCCCTTGCAAGAACATGTCTCCTCTTAGTTTCACTTCAGTAGTTTGTACTCAGCTCGTTATGAGCTAAACCCTTGTTTGATGAGCTTAATGAAGTTAGTATAAACGTTGTTCTATGTTGAAATGATGTGATGTTTCATGTCTTATTTTGTTATGTGTTTTTATGCTATATACTTGATTCTTAGAGTGATCAACTAGGAAAAAGGTACAAGCTTGTTGTTGAGAGAGATCCAGCAAACAAGTGGATTTCATAACAAAAGTGGTTAATAAAGTAGGATAGAGATATTCACTTAATTTAACTTGCTTAGAGATAAGGAGTTGAGACCATAAAGAATTTCAGAATTAAAACCAGACGTATTTTAGGGTTACAAGTGAGACTTAGAGATTTGTTCCCTTGCCCTAGTTATGCATGTTTTTGATGTTGTAGAGATACACCACTAGGTCACGTTCTGACCTTTTGAGGCATGACACTTCACATCATGAAGGCATTTTTACAACTACATACTAACGGATTTTAGCTCATAAACTACTCTCTTTGATATTTTAACTTCTTTTTATTTATTAACTTTATCTTTGTTAACTGTGTGTTATTCATGTCCTTTATTATTATTATTTTGTTACTTTGCTCATACTTTCTCTTAAACAAAGAAATTAATACTTATAGTTCAAAGCTATAATCAATTCCCTGTGGGTTCAACCTTTAATCTATCACTTGCTGTATTATCAAGCTTGTATACTTGCAAGTGACACTTTTGCTTTAAAACCATACAAAAGAAATGCATTACATATAAAGCAGAACAATTACGAAAAGAAAGGGGTTTTGCCGTACACCGTCAGGGTTCCTAATGTTGAACAGTTAAGGGAACTAGGATGTCATATCAAAGATCCTGAGGCTTTCACCGAGAAGTATGGAAGGATCCTCCCGTTGTTGCAAGTTCGTGTGGTTGATGGTATGTTAGAGACGCGTGTGCAACTATACGACCCGATCTATCATTGTTTCGTTTTCCCAGATTTCTAGCTGATGCCTACGTTGGAAGAGTATTCTGCTCTGATGGGCATCCTTGTCAACGACTCACCTCCATTCTCTGGCGCAGAAAGACGACCCAACCAAGAGGATATTGCGAGAGCGTCCCGCATAAAGGTTCTCGATATCCGAACTCACATGACAGTTAAAGGGAGAATCGATGGTTTTCCTGCCCAATTCTTGTTCGAGAAAGCTCAAAACTTTGCTAACATGGGGAATACCGAAACCTTTGAGAACATTTTCGCACGACTGGCCTATGGTTTGTTCTTATTTCCCAACACCGAAGATTTCGTCACTGTCCACACAATCAGAATCGTCATGCTCAAAAATCCAGTGCCTACTTTATTGGCCGACGCTTATTATGCCATGCATTCGAAGGTTCTAAAAGGAGAAGGACGGATTACATGTTGCACTGCTATCCTCTATAGGTGGTTTATTTCGCACCTACCGAGGTCTACCGCTTTCTGGGATGTGAAGGATGGTACAGAATGGCCCGTGAAACTCATGGCTCTCACTCACTCAGACATTGAATGACACGATCCGATGTATGGAGAAATTGTCATGATTCATAGCTATGGAGACTTTCCCAATGTGCCTCTTCTTAGCACAAAGGGATGCATTAGTTATAACCCTGTGCTTGCTCGTCGACAACTCGATTATCCAATGGAAGAAGTACCTGACCAGGAAAATCTGACTAGAACTTTCCTCTATCAAGGAGAGAATCTAGAGTTGAAAGCTGGAATCGTGTATGCGTGGCGCCGCATAAACATGCAAGGAAGGACCGTGACAATGAACCTTTATTGCACAATTACTAAAGCTTGCCTAGCATGGGCACGTGAAAGGGCTCTCACCTTGATGATGCCCTATCCTCGTTCCAAATCTCCTGTGACTAACTCAAGTGAAGTTTTGAAGTTGAAGGCGGAAATAGAGAGGCTTGCCCTTGATAAGGCAAGGATGCAAGCACAGATTGACAATTTGACTGAACAACTCCGTGGAAGAGAAGGGTCGTCGTCAAGGGGATTAGATTCCTAGTTCCTTTTGTGTTCTGTTGCTCGTTGTAATAAACTTTGAAGGTGTACTGGCCTTGAAGTTCATGTTGTATCATACGCGTCACTTGCATTTGCCTTCTTTTGCATTCCAGGTTCTTATTTGTGTTTCTCTTCTCACTCAAGCAGAATCATGACACAATACTCGAGCCAGTCGCCAGCGAAAAATGGATCAACTCGAACAGGAAAATAGGGCACTTCGGGAAGAGGTTACAAAACTAAAAGAAAGTTTGGAGAAGATCAATGGGATAATGGATGCACTGACGGTTGCTCAGAATCAGTCATCACATAGTGTGCCAGAACCAAGAACTGTTATCTCGGAAATAGCATCTGCACCGATCCCAGTGGTGCCCACAACAGGGGAAACTCAGTATTCTATGCCTCCTGGTTATCCATGGGGGATGCCTTTCAATTTTACTCCAGCTGAGTACCACCCACAAGTTTTTGAAGCTCCAGCTGTAACTGCAGTGATGACTTTGCCACCGCCTGTGGTCAATGCTACTCCTTTTCACCTAGAAGAGCCTGTGTTCCATGTTGCTCCTAGTGAAAGTATTGGCATGGAAAAACAAATGGGTGAGTTCTAGGACAAGTTTTTGGAAATGTAGAGAGAGATCAAGGCCCTTCGTAGGAAAGAGTTGTTCGAAAAGAGTGCTTCTGAGCTGTGTTTGGTTCCAAATGTTAAGGTTCCTCCAAAGTTCAAAGTCCCTGATTTTGAGAAGTATAAGGGAAACTATTTCCCACAAAGCCATCTGGTTATGTATGCATGGAAGATGTCCACCCAGACAGATAATGACCAATTGCTGATACACTATTTCCAAGACAGTCTGACTGGTGCAACCCTCAAGTGGTATATGGGGTTAGGCAGTTCAAAGATCCATAGCTTCAGTGATCTTTGTGACTCTTTCATTAAATAGTATAAATATAATATCGACATGGCACCAGATAGAGATCAGCTGAGAGCCATGGTCCAAAAAGAAAAAGAGAATTTCAATGAGTACACCCAGCATTTGCGTAAGCTAGCTGCTCAAGTTACTCCACCTCTGGAGGAGAAATAGATGACCATAATCTTTTTGAAGACGCTGAGCCCATTTTTCTATGAGAGGATGGTAGCAAGCACCCCTTGTGATTTTACTAAGATGGTAAATATGGGGATGCGTCTGGAAGAAGGAGTCCACGAAGGAAAATTGGTTAAGGAAGGAAGTGCTCCCAGCAATGTCAAGAAATATGGAAGTAACTTTGAAAAAAGAAGGAGCAAGAAGTAAGTACTGTGCATCAAGGACGACCAAAAAGAAAAAGGTATCAACAACCTCAACATATCGCTGCTATATCTCCCGTCACCAACACTATTGCTCATCAACCACAGGCTCGTCTATCATTCAATAATCAAAACCGTGTTAAAAGATAGTTTGATTCGATTCCGATGACCTATTCGAAATTGTATCCATATTTCATACAAAAGAATCTGGTGCAGACACGAGCTCCGCCATCCATCCTGAAGGATCTCCCGTGGTGGTATAACCCCGAGGCTCGTTGTGTTTTCCACCAAGGTGCACCCGGACACGACATCGAAGACTGTTTTCCTTTGAAACATGAATTACAAAGGATAATACGACGTGGTGTCTTGTCTTTTGGAGACTCTAGACCTAATGAAAACCATAAGCTCAGACTAAGACAGTCTTCTCAAAGCTTTAGTTAATTTACTGCTTTTTGCATGTAATGCTCCTTGTTTGTTAATGCATTTGTTATTTGCGTGTAAGAACTTGTTATTTTGAATAATTGACGCAATGAATAATGTTTGTCTTGAAGAAATCCATTCGTTTCACTCATTTTAAATAATCTTTCTATTTTATAATGCCAATACTACCCTAATCTCTTGCCTTGGCAGAAAATTGGACGGAGGATGACGAAATCAAATGCAAGATCTCTTGTTGTATGCTTTTGAATAAGACTCTTCTAATGATATAAGGCATTGTTTCAAATCCCCAAACACCGGGGATATAAGGGAGATAGTCCCTCGTTAACCCTTTTGAGCCTTTGAAGTAGAAGTTTTCTTCTCTACAAAAAAAAACCCTCATTCTTAACCTGGGGCAGGGTGATTTTTTGGCTAACAAAAATGGAGTGAACATCACGAAGATTGGGTGGGCAAAAATATATTTTGAGCGTTATATCCTTTGTTTCTTAAACTGTGAACCAAGCCACGATACTACCCTCAAAAGACCTAATTAAAACAGGGTTTATTTCAAAAGCGTACTCATTGAGATATTGTTTCCTGACTCCTATAAACTATGCTCAAATTTGTGTTGGCATTGTAAAATCGGTAATTCAACCACAAATATCTTTTAATAAAATTTTCAAGACAAACATAATGTTACATTAACGGTGTCAGAACTAACATTTTTCTCTGCGTGTTAACATCGCTTAATATCAGAGAAACTATCATTGAAGACATTGGAGCAGCGGGATGCCAGGTTTTCTGTTAAATCCTCATGGAATGACTTATTCTCATAAACCATGTATTCTGGGGCAACAGAGAATTGAAGATTACTTTTCATCCATTCACAGCAACTGTTGTTCAAAATGGCGACTACCATGCAGGTCATCAATGCAGAGTTACATCAGTCTCACGACATTATTCACTCATACCTCAAAGAGTTTCTGTATCAAGTGTTGTCATGATTCCCCAATAAGTCTTTACTTCAGGTAGTTATGACTAGTCCCCGGTGAATCTCTACTTCGAGCAGTTATGATATGTTTGATGCAAGATTTCCCCAGTTGGCAGCCTAAGAATTCCAGTGAATTTATTTGGTTTCAACCTTCCCCAGCGGAGTGAATGTTTATTCCATTCCTCAACGGATTTTCTCACTACCTCAATCTTCTCCAGTAAAAGGAGGATGTTTATTTCATCCCCATGAAGTTTCAACTTTGACATCTTCAGCTGCAACGTTGATCCGAGCTTCCCCAATGAAGCGGATATTTATTTTATCCCCGTGAGGCCTCAGCTCTGGAATTTACAACTTTCATTCAGACTATTTTAGTTCGTAGTGGATATTTATTTTATCCTCCATGAAGTCTCTTTGATCACGAGCTTGATCCATTCCCAGTGGATCTTTCTCATCCCTAACAGAATCACCAGATTCATCTTGACAATCCCCTAAGTGAAGCCATGATGTTTATCCCCAAGTTGAGTGCTCTCTTTCCCCAGAGAAGTTTGAATCCCTAATGCGGAACTGTGATCCCATATGTGGCATCCCATTCATCCCAAGCGATGCTTTTATCTTGCGAAGCCGGTCGAGTACCCGTATCGAGATGTTTATTTCATCTCCAGTTTTCTTCTCCTTGTTTGTTTTGTCAGCATAAGCATAGCATGGCATACATACATTCATATAGATTCATGGAATATGTGCATCTTGCATTTTTGTTTGTTTGTTTGTTCTTTCACTTTGGTTGCGTTTATCCCCAAGTGACTGGGTTTGTTTTCTCCCTCCAAGTAGAGTCGTCAGCCCCAAGCAGAAAAAAAATGCATCCTTTCTAAATTCCCCACTGAGTTCGATCCTCGTAGAAGACGGTTGCTTTAGTTTCTTTTCCATATTTGGATAAAGATAAACCCCAATTGAGTTCATTCATCACTGGATAGAGTCTTGCTTGACCGTTTCTCTCCAGCTATTTACTGGATTGAACTTTGGTCCCTGACAATCACATTTTTGGATATCTCTAGGCTGTTGAACCTAGATCGAGCGTGCATTTATTTTGCACTTCGCCTCCCCAGGATGAATCTATTTGAAGATCTCTATGGAAGACATAAATTCTTTCTCCAGCAGTATTATTACAACATTTTCAAGGGATTTACACCCAGACAACAAGTGGCCGCTCTTTATTTGAACATGTTGGTTTTCTCCTCAAGGGAGTTTGTCTATTCCCAGCAGTAAGTTTTTTCTTTGCTGGCTACCCAGTAAATAGGTAGCAAATAATACTTTCTTTGTGGACTACCCAATAAATCGGTAGCAGATAATCTTTTCTTCGCTGACTATCTAGTAAATCGGTAGCAGATGATCCTTTCTTTATGGACTACCAAGTAAATAGGTAGCAGGTAATATTTTTATACCCAGTAAACTGGTAGCAAGTAATATTTTCTTTATGGACTACCCAGTAAATCGGTAGCAGATGATCTTTTCTTTGCTGACTACCTAGTAAATTGGTAGCAGATGATCCTTTCTTTGTGGACTACCCAGTAAATTGGTAGCAGGTAATATTTTTCTACCCAGTAAACCGGTAGCAAGTAATATTTTCTTTATGGACTACCCAGTAAATCGGTAGCAGATAATCTTTTCTTCGCTGACTACCTAGTAAATCGATAGCAGACTATCCTTTCTTTGCCGACTACCCTGTAAATCGGTAGCAGGTAATATTTTCTTTGTCGACTACCCAATAAACTGGTAGCAGATTTACCCTTTGTGGACTACCCAGTAAATGGTAGCAGATGATCTTCTTTGTGAACTACCGAGTAAGCCGATTGTAGATATTCTATCCCCAAAGAAGAAACCGAGACCAGTCAGTGGCTTATGACCCGAGACGATGAGAGGTTTATTTTTTACCCTTTTCAAGTGAAATACTTGATTAAAGAAGAAACCGAGACCAGTCCGTGACTTATGACCCGAGACGAGGGGAGGTTTATTTTTTTACCTTTTTCAAGTGAAATACTTGATTAAAGAAGAAACTGAGACCAGTCTGTGGCTTATGACCCGAGACGATGGGAGGTTTATTTTTTACCCTTTTCAAGTGAAATACTTGATTAAAGAAGAAACCGAGACCAGTCCGTGACTTATGACTCGAGACGATGGGAGGTTTATTTTTTACCTTTTTCAAGTGAAATACTTGATTAAAGAAGAAACTGAGACCAGTCTGTGGCTTATGACCCGAGACGAGGGGAGGTTCATTTTTTACCCTTTTCAAGTGAAATACTTGATTAAAGAAGAAACTTAGACCAGTCTATGGCTTATGACTCGAGACGAGGGGATGTTTATGTTTTACCCTTTTCAAGTGAAGTACTTGATTAAAGAAGAAACTGAGACTAGTCTACTGTCTAAGACACGGTACGAGGAGTGGTTTGTTCACCCTTTTCCAGCTATTGATACTTGATCAAAGAAGAAATTGAGACCAGTCCGCGATCCAAGACCCGGTACGAGGGAAGGTTTATTTACCCTTTCTAAATGGAACATTTAGATAAAAAAAAAAGAGACAAGCTGAATCATATTTTTGGTTCATTGGAAACTTATTTTGGTTATTACCTTTGCTTAGGTCACCAATTATTGGTAGTAAGTTGCCTTTCCTTTCAAATTTCATCCCCTATGTTTGAGATACCTTGTGATTGTCAGTTGGTAGTCTCTGTCCCCCAGTGGAGTTAGATCTTTCCCCGTAGAATCTTGCTGAGTTGTTCATCGTCGGGTCTTCCATCCTTCATCTGTTTTCCATGTTTCAACATCAGTTATCCCCTGTGACATCATTCCCCATAGGATCTCTGTCTTGCATATCATATTATTTCATACTATAGCATGTGCATTTGGAGGTATCTTAGGGCCAACAATTGTGCATGTTTGTATTTAAGTCTCTCCTATCACGTCGAGATGAAGATTTCAATCTCCATATCTCCAGATAGAAGAAACTTAAATATGGACATCTGTCACACCCTAATTTTTGACCCTAAGATCCCTCTTCTTTTTGCATAGCATCTTTAGGTCATGTGGTCTTGTGTGCGTGTTTATTGTGACTGACCAGCTTGTGTAGGAAAATTAAACTCAAGTGGAGATGGTACTCGCTCAAGCATTTCAGAGCATGATCAATTGATTATAGGCCTAGGGTTTCAAATAGATTTTGAGCCATGATTTCCAATGCAGGATCATTCCTCTAAGTAAACATCATTTCTCAAGAACATGATTCAAGGCTATTCAATTTAAATTCATCTAATTAAGTACAAGAAATATGTCGAAGTGAATATGTCTTTCAATCCCCTTTCAAAAGTGATGAGAAGTATAACATAGAATTCAGACCATGAGATCAAGGGCCTTCTGAGGAATCATGGCTATCCATTCAATTAGTTCTTCCATCAATTATGGAAACATGGTCATCTTACTCAAGATTCCTCTAAAGCTTTAGGATATACTCAAGGACATGGTTCTTGTATCAAGTTTATATTCGATCGTGCAAGAGAGACTTTATTCTTATTTGTGAAGTGGATCGTTATTTAATTTTCTTTGTTAGTAATTGGTGATCAATGTGGAAATTCTCAAAAGAAAAATTCAAGAAGTCTCAATTTATTTAAATTCAGTTAAGTGGTAACACTCAATAATTTTTGGATCAGAGTATTAAGGATTGATTTAAGTCCTTAGTTTAAAACTCACAAGCTTAAGTTCAAGAAGTACATCAAGATCCACATTATTCATTCAAACGACTAGTTCAAGAAGATTTTTCTTCAAAGGGATTTGTTCAAGATAAAATGAAAAGATTTTTATGATTTACAATTTGATACAAAGTTCACAATCCATGCCAATACTAACTCAAGATGCAAATGCACAAAGATCAAGATCTCCTTACAGGTGCAGCAAGAACAAATTAAAATTCTTTCTAAAAGTTCATTAGAGTACAAGCAGGAAATCTATATATTAAGGGATCCTATGTAAAAATTCAAGTGATAGCTCATTTAGCTCCTTGTTACCACTAGGACTGCTTGTCCACACGTTACAGCATCTGATTTGCATTAAAGTAGCTTCACAGGTCCAGGACATTTGACATCTTATCATCAGAATTGTGGGTCCTTTATTCAGCTCACCAATCCTCCACTTCAGCACAGTATTTGCGCTACAAACGAAAGGCACGGTTAAAATTATACCATCGTTCAAAGACGCAGAAAAATGAAGTAATTGGAGCATAACATCAACGACAGAAGGAACCTACCCTGCGGATGCCAACGGAACTTCAAGGCACAAACACATGTCCGCAGCAGGATTACTAATGCCATTAGATCACCCTGAGTCGCTCCTTAAAATTAACATTTGGCTTCAAAAACCACCAAGAAAACACAGTCAATATTATTCAGCCTCATCACACTAAAACATTGGCATAACAGAAAACTGACAATTTCACATATGGATTCAACCATAAGCATTCCAGTTACATTTGATTCGTTAACTTTCAATAGAAAGTTAGTAACCACAGTCTGACATTTCAAACCACTTTTCTTTTGCACAGCTAACAGTGCTGAGTGTGATTTAGCCAATAAACACTACACAATTCATCCAAAAGAAACCCTCGCATTATAGTATGGGATTTATTAACATAGGGACTCCAAGACATGTTGATTAGTAACCTTTCATAGCATGTAAAGCAGTGGTAACAACTACTTTAACTTCCAACAGGTCTTACTAAACTAACCTATCCATGTCAATAGTTAGCATCAGTACAAGCATAAAATTTTGAAACTTACCGAAGATATTGAGGATGTCAACATCGTGAGAGAAGTGTGATCAACGTCTACAGGTTTGATGTTGTTCAAAGCCGCGAAGACTCCTCTAAGTTGCAGCGACTCCAGTCGGTCCTCTTTGATCCTCAAACCCTTATGGCGTTGCCCTAAGTCCAAAAAACCTACACTCAACAGAATCAAAATAGCCACAGACTAGCATTAATCCTATTTTGAACCAACAACCAAACATTCAAACCAATTAGCAGTGCAAACTCAAGACCATATCCTAAGCCTTAGACCAAATCGTCAAAAACATCACGTTCCCATGAAGAGAATCAAGTAACGCAGTTAAGCATGTTAAGAAAAGGAAAAGAAGAGTTATGAATATTGAATAGGAAAGGAATGATGCGCAAGTGTTCAGAACTTCAAAAGCAACATTATTGTGGTTCAAAGAGTATTTTAAATCAGAATATTTTTTTCATCATTTTCAAAATAGGAATTATAGGATAACATCATAGTGGTTACAGAGTTATTCCTAAACCAGAAAGGACATTATCAAATAATTAAAAAAGGAGATCCTTTCCAAAACAGGGTATCAGAGAACTAAATTATCAACATATGAAAATCACGGTTTCAAGCCAATAATGAAATATTTCAACTTCCAAATCAAGCATATCAAACATGCTATAGACAAGATTTGAAAACTTTCCAAAAACCGCAATCAGACATTAAACAAGCTATCAAACAACATCAATAGCTTCCAAAAATAAATTCTTTCACCTCATCATTAGCCTATAAATAGAGAACACTCTCTTCATCAAAAAGACCTGAAAAAAACAGAGCAAACGCAGCAACCAAAAACCCTCACGAATCCATTACCAAACTAAAAATCACCAAAAAGAAAAGTCAGCAAAAAACCTAGAGATCAGAAGAACACTCTGTTCACCATCATTTCTCCAAAAATCATCAATAGATAGAACAACCATCAACATCCCAAACCCATCAATAACTCAAAGGACATAGATTCTCAATCAAAGTCATACAAAAGGTAAAGATGAAAGAAAACTCATCCCTGGTTGGAGACTCATGGAGCCATTCGCATCCTTGCCGTTAACCTCCACCATTTTTTCCACTTTCTGTTCCTTTTTCCATTATAGTCTGATGTATTTGTAACCGTGAATAATGTTAATGAATTAGGATATTATGATTGCTGGGAGTTAGGAGAGGGACATTAGCTTGGATGTAAATAATCCAGAGGCTTGCCACTTACAGCAAATAGATGAAAGAGTTTTAACCAGGATAATGAGGGGCTACAACTTGGATGTTTGTATCAACAAGTGTGCCACTTACAACAGTTATCTGGGATTTAGAGTTTTTTTTATTATCTGTTTTGACATGTGATACACAGAGAAATGTCTTCCTGCAGAGAGATTTTGATTTCCTCTGAGGGGATGTTAATTTTTTGTGTGCCTTGATTAAAGACCAAGGGTGAAGCTAAGAGGTTGATTGGATTCCACAGGGGAAATCATTATACAAAGCCTAAGAGGAGGGTAAAGGATTGACTCAACAAGAGATTGTTTATTTGTGTCTTGTACAAAGCCCAAGATTGAGGCTGAAAGAGAATTGACTCTTTGGGGAAAGATTTTATCTATCTTGTACAAAGCCCAAGATTGAGGCTAAAAAAAGACTTGACTCCACTGGGGAGGACACTTATATGTGTCTTGTACAAAGCCCAAGATTGAGGCAAAAGGGGTTGACTCAGCTGGAGAGTTCTTAAGTGTCTTGTACAAAGCCCAAGATTGAGGCTAAAAAGATTATGACTCTGGTTAGGAGTTTTTTTTTATCTCTGTCTTGTACAAAGGCCAAGATCGAGGCTAAAAAAGGTTATGACTCCACTGTGGAGGACACTTTTGGGTGTCTTGTACAAAGCCCAAGATTGAGGCTGAATGCTGAGGAAGAATCATTATACAAAGCCTAAGAGGAGGCTGACTTCTGCTGAGGATTATTAATATCTAGAGACAGGTCCAAATTGGGGAATTCAACTCTTGCTGGGGATTACAGAAGAGTTGAGATATCAGATACCTTGAGGTTCTGATTCTGTTGGAGATTTTATTAATGGTGAATCAATAGTAATTGACCCTAACCGGGGAAAATTAAAGTGAGGTTTTAGAGATTAAGTTATGAAGTCTGTTGAGGTTTCAACTTTGTTTGGAGATTTGATGGAAATGATCAGGGTTATTTCCTGTACTTTAAGAAAAAAGGTTTCATTGAAATCCAAAGGGAAATGAGACTGTCCAAGTCTACTGGTATGAAGAGATTGGCTCTTAGATGGTGAAGGATCTTTGTATGACGCCCAAGAGGAGGCTGATATGTTAAGGGATGAGAATCAACCCTAAATTGGTTTGATGTTTTTGACTCAGAAAGACTGTTATAACAAAGGATGACTAGGTTCTGGCCTATACCTTTAAGAGGTCTCTGTGTCCTTGTACTAAGCCCAAGAGGAGGCATGAGAACTTCTAAGAAGTCCGAGGGTCCTTGTACAAAGCCCAAGAGGAGGTTGGGGATGCTTTTTGGAAGCCTGTGGGTCCAAACTTAAGAAAGTTCAAGAAAGGTTTCACCGGGAATTAATCCTTTCTTTAATGAACAATTCTAGAGTTTGAAGAAATTCAAGAGAGGTTTCACCGGGAATTAATCCTCTCTGGGAAAATGAATTTCTTTGACAATTTCTAATAGTGACAGTCTGAGAAAAGTTTCACCGGGAATAATGTCTTTCTCTTTATTCCATATTGTTTAAGCCCAAGAGAAGAAAAGACTGTATCTGGAAATCCTATGGGGATCTAGTTTTGACTGTATTGAAAGAGTAACCAACTGGCTTTATCTAATGCTAGACTTAATTGTCGAGGAAAACTCTAAGCAGATATACAAGTATATATACAATTGATATATCCCAAGTATTTAAAAGGATATGAAAGAAGGACTCACAGGTGAGCCAACTTCCCGCAATAGAGTTATATATAAAGCATGTAAATGAAAGCTGATAAAAACTTACAGGTGAGCAAGCTTCCATTGTAACAGCTGTATGGTTAATTATTCAAGAAATTTAAGAAAGTTTTGATAACAATTATGCAATTGAATTTAAATCACAAAGAAAGTTGTTTGAAAAGAAATTTGGGGCTTATTCAACAAGAGATGCCCAGATGACTTATTTGATAACATTGATCAGATGTTGTGGGTCTTATACCATAGCATGCACCCAAGGTTATTGTATTTATAAAGAGTATTGGGTCTTATACTCTTCTAGAGGCCCCAAAGTTTATTTGTACAAAAGATGGGGCTTATAGCTCAAGGAGAGGCCCAGATAAAAACAATGATCGCACTGTTAGTTTGAAAACTGCAGTGGGATTTATACAACAGCTGAGGCGCAAACTTAATTATGTACAAAGAGGATTGGATCTTACACTCTATTAGAGGCCCAAAAATTATTTAAAGAAAAGGAATGGGATTTATAGCTCAAGGAGAGGCCCAATTGTTTTTGAAATGAAATGGCGATCGCCCCAAGATATTTGAAAGCACAGTGGATTTTATACAATGACTGAGACCGAAAAAGGTTTTGGTTAGAAAAGGATTAGGTCTTACACTCTATTAGAGGCCCAAAGTGTGTTTTGAAATGTGTGATAAAGATCAAAATCAAAGAAACCCTAATTTCATTTTTTAAGTAATTCTTTTAAAGAAAATAAATTAAAAATGATAAAAATATCAAATAAGTTTAAATAAACCACTTGTGATTTTTTGTTAAGGTTTGAAAAATGATGTTTTAGAACTCATTTGATTTTGAAAAGGTCAAGAGAAAAGAAATATTTTCAAATGTTTAAAAAACAAATAAAATAAATTCTTTATGGAAAATATTAAATATTGACAAATAATATTTTTTGTATGTGAGATTTTTGTAGAATAAAATACTTTATCAATTTTGTGAATTTTTGCAAAAAGAACCAATCAAAAATGATGAAAAATGAATGAGAAATTAATATTCAAGGTTATTAAAAAGATTGGTGAAAAATTGATAAAATTTAAGTGGTAAAAAATTAGAAATGTCTCCCCCAAGGTTTGAACTCACTCCCTTGGGGAGGGGAGTCTAAAACTCTACCATCTGAGCCATGTGCGTGTGTTGATGGAGAATGGCTAGGGTGCATAATATGTGTAAAATGCCTTTGAAAAAGATCAAAAAATAAAATAATAAAGGTCTGGGGTGAGGGGGATTCGAACCCCAGACCTCTCGCTCGCTCACACACACAAACATACTAGTGTTTCCACTAGGGCGTAATGCTAATTCAGTTATTACATGTCAACTGAATAATATATAGTAAAACAAGTTGAATTTCTGAAGAAATGGCGCCATGGCTGTCTTCTTCCTTGGGCCAGATGCATGAAGCCTCCTATCTCACTTATTTCTCAATCATTTCACATGATCCAAATTTGAAAATCACGCGTTTTTGAACAAGGAATGCAATGGCAATACTCAATTTTGTTTAAATTAACTGACTCAAGAGATAGCATGGTAAAACCAGATGAACCATAAAAATTACAAAAACTTAATGAAATCTCATACAAGAATCATAAATAGCAATTGATTGAGGGTAAATGATCTATAAACAATCAAAAACACAATGGTAATCACAAAATATATTTATGGTGCATGATTCAATGAGTTTGGAAGTTTGAGGCTTACCTCTGCAGGTGAGGATCGAATCCTAGCTTGGAGGTGTTGCAGATGAGTTCCAATGATTTGGACAGCTTCCTTGTGCCTCAAGGGATATGTTTGAATGCTTAGAATAAATTGAAATGAGCTGGAATTGATTGTAGCACCTCAACTACAACTCTGTCAAGAATTTGAGCAACTGGCTGATGATTTGATGTTCTAGATGTTGGTTCAGTGTTTAGATTACCTACATATGATGTTTACGAGGTCTGTGAACCATTGGTTTGGTTGGAATCACCCTCAAACTTAAAACCCCGATAGTAACTTGAGTTAGAAGGCAAAGTGGGAGTGAAAGAGAGATTTTGAGTAAAGCCTCAACTTGGGGGCTTTGGTGTACTTAAATTGAGCACAAATGAGCTCTATTTATAGTAGAGCAAATTTTTTTGGCATCAATAGTGTTTGGCAGCTTGGATCAGATTGTATTGAATGCCTTGATTCTTTAGTCAATGGTCTCCTCTAGCCATTGACTTGTACCAGGTTTTGCAGGTTTAGGTTCTTTGATTTTTGGATACATCTTGACTCAATTAGACTGGTTTATGGTTCATTCACGCCACCTCAATGCATCACTTTAATGCTCGATGCCAAATTTGAATTTCAAGATTCCTTTCATGATGATTTTGCACATGGAAAACTAGGTCATTGGCATTTTGTGTTATAGATCTGATCATCCACCTATTTGTGTTGTAATTGAACAGAATTTCAATGATCAAAGTGTTCAAAACCAGTCTAAGGAATCGTGGGGTGCAAGTTTGAACCAAATTCTGTCATGAAAACAGTTGCAACAAGGCAACTTGGATGATCCATAACTCCTAGCTCAAATGGAGTTTGATGGAGTTCTTGGTTAATTTAGAAAGCTTGCAAATGTACTTTAACTTCGATGTCTATCATTGGTTCTGAATCACCTTGGATTTTACTGAAAAATGCCTTGGAGGTTGGTAAAAAACTTAGCTGGATTCTGTCTAAAATTTTTTAAGTGTTGGAAAAATGGTCAAATCCAAGTTTTTATGATTTTGCTCAGTCAATAACTCAAAATCCATGAGGATTTGGAATCTCTTGTAGTTGACACTTTTAAAGTATGTAAGATGAACTTTAATTTGAGCTTTGAATGGGGTATTTAGGAATATCTTAGATCAACAATCAATGGTAGGGTTGACTTTTTCATCAGAAACCCTAATTTATGATCAGATGGTTTTGAGTTCTTGTGGCTTATTAATCAAGCTCTTAGAGTCAATAAAATCTTATAGATGTATCAATATGATGTATTTGAGGTCCTTGAAGTTCATCTTGAAGCTTCAAGTTATGCCTTGCTTCACATGTTAACTCAAGGGTTGAATTAGGTCAAAACCCTAATTCCTGATTTTTTGATAGATGGACTTTCAAGGTGATTTTTCCATTGTGGATGGGCTCTTGAGATTCATTTGATCTTATTGGACCATACATTTGAAATTTCATCTGGAGGCCTTGGTCGACCAAAACCCTAATTTGGTGACACTGGCGATCCTGAGGCTTGATCCACTTGGAATGTTGCAACCTTATGCTCAATTCTTGATATGGGAGACCTTTTGATCCTCCATGGATGTTTGATAGACTAGACAAGTTGAAAATCATGTCAATTCTTGATTGATCCTTTGTCTAAGTGCTCTGAGAGGGCTCGAAACCCTAATTCCTGATCGTGGTAGGTGCTCAACCATCTTTAGATGAGGTGGATGATACATGATGATGCATAATTATTGTTGTGATAATTTGCACAATGATGTGAAATCTTGGTGGTCAAAATTTGGGGTATGACTACTATTATATTTGATTTATTTTGTATAGGGAGTTTACTAAAACACCCTCACCTTTAGGGTTTTTGTTTGGATGACTTCCGCATGTTTTCTTGTACCAATTTTCTTGCCAACATTTAATACATGAATATGGGTTTTTGAGTATTTTTGTGGAGCTTTGATGTGTTTATCTTGATAGCTTTTGGGTATTTTGTTAAGTCCCGATTATGCTAGTGTCTTGAGCTTCATAGTTGGTTTTGATGGAGTTTTGTGCCATTCTTTTGATGATATTTTGCACACATATTCTTGAGGGTATGGGCTTGAGTTAGAGTCTCTAGTTTGATTTTATTTGGCCGTTTTTCCTATTTTTTATTGGTGTGTCAAGTTAGGGTTTGTTTCTGGCATGTTTGTGTTCTATTTGTTTGCTACCAACTTTTGACATGTCCATAACCTTTGATACTTTGTTTATATCGTGAGTTGATCATCCTCATCTTAAAGCATCATTCTTTCTATTTGTTGTCGCTCCCCATTCCAAAGGACGGTTTCCCTATTGACTTGTAAGTCATACTTTAGGATAGTTTAGTATACTTTCCTACCCAGTCCCTTGGCCTTGTTAGACCCAATTTGTCTTACAATTTAGAATTAAGTTTAGAGTTTGTGAACTGTAAGTGGGTACCATTGCTATGAGTACTCACTCTCCCTCTTTGACTTTGTCAAAAGTAAACTCTTTTAGTTAGTTTTTCAACTTAGACTTCGAGAGTTTGTTAACACTATGTGAGTACCATAGTTATGAGTACTTATTTCCCTTTGGAACCTTGATCATTATCAAGTGTTCACTCACCCCTAGTTAAACGAACTACGGAGGCTCTGATTCCTCATTCCTAGTCAGGATATGTAGGCACAAGATGTGATATCTTGTCGAGCCCACTAACCACTAACAACTAACTCCCTTATCTCACGCCGCCACGCAATCGAGACTAGTTTACCTTTCCTTTTATTCTAGCTTTAGGATTAGAGTCGCCTCATTTCATGTAAGTGTCATAATGATGAACACTTACTTTCCCTGTTTATTTAGCCTTAGGTTTGGAGTCGCTGCACTCCATGTAAGTGTCATGGTGATAGACACTTACTTCCCCTCTGGAACCTTGATCATTATCAAGAGTTCCTCAACCCTAATTAGGTGAACTACGAATGCTCTGATTCCATCCTAATTAGGATACGTAGGCACAAGATGCGATGTCTTGGCGAGCATACTTAGTGTATATACCACAAGATGCAATGTCTTCCCTATGTATAACCAACCCCCGAACCATAGATCTCTTAGCTGTGTTGTTACATAGCGCACTTAGGGTTTTCTTCGATCTATACCCTTTCCTTTGGATAAATCGAAGCTCGGTGGTGAATTTCATGAATTGTGATTCAAGTTAATTAATAGCTTGATACCCAATTCTCACTGCAACACAGAGCCATTAGATTGAAAATTCCTTACCCTCGTCAGGAAGTTTTTCCCTTAAAAGAGTCTATTCTCTACTTCATGAATGACACAGAAAAACTTCAGGTCGCTTTCAACAAAATCCAACGCGAGAAGAACTCTTGGAAGAACAAGTACTAGATTGTCAGCTTGGAATGCACAGAGACCTAAGAACTATTGAAAGAAAAGGATGGTCTAATTGAGATATTGGAGCAACAAGCTATAGAAAGTCAAGAGGAATGAAGAATTTTACTCTCTCATTTCACCTGGAAAAGGATCATCGACCCTACAACGGTTGAGGGGGCCCGATCAAAGAAGAAAAAAATTCAGCTGCCAGCATCTGGATCTTCGTCAGGAATTCCTTAGGATTCATAGGCCAAGTTTTCCTTCCCACACTTTGTAAAATAATGTACTTTTTCCTGTAAGATATTGCAACCCTTTGAATTCAATAAAAAGTTTCCATCATTGTATGATATTTGCAACATAATTGTTAAAAAGTTCTTTTGAAAACAAAACAAAAAGATAATTCTCATTCTTTGCATATCATTCATCATTCTTGCATTACATATCTTTGTCATAGAGTCTCACACATGCGTCACACTTTAGAGTCAAATTGTCTCATTCGTAAAATACTCGGGCCAATCGTAAAAAAAATGGACAATCTTGAGGAAGAAAATAGAGAACTAAGAGTGGAAATCAATGCTCTAAAGGAAAGTCTGGAAAAACTCCACAACACGATCGAATCCCTGAAAGCAGCTCAGGATCAACCACCTCAAAGGACTGTGATCTTAGAAATTATGTCTACACCATCATTTAAGGTACCCATTAGTTATCCTCATTACAACATGCCTAAAGGTTTTCCTTGGGGCATGCCTTTCAATTTTGTACCCGAAGGATATATACCTCTTGTCGCTGAAAACCTAGAAGCCATAGCTGGAACCTCCAGACCTGAAGGTTACAAACATCAGATAAATGAAGACGCAAGGGTTACAACAGAGACTCCCGTACCTGAAGGTTACATACTTCAGGTCACTAAAACGCCAAAGGTTACCGCAGTAATGTCTATACCACAACCTGTGATACATACTATCCCAGAGGAACAAATTCTTCAGACCACTTCTGACAGGAATAAAGAAGTGTATGAGAGGATGAATGAATTCCAAGAATAGTTCTTGGAAATAAAGAAAGAACTGCATGCCATTCGCGGACAGGACTTGTTTGGCAAAGATGTCGCTGACCTCTGATTGGTCCCTTATGTAAAAATACCGCACAAATTCAAAGTGCCTGACTTTGAAAAGCATAAAGGAAACTCTTACCCTCAAAGTCATCTGATAATTTATGCCCGGAAGATGTCTACCCAGACAAAAAACCAACAGCTACTAATCCACCACTTCCATGACAGTTTAACCAGTGTCGCGCTCAAATGGTACATGGGATTAAACCGTGCAAAGATCAATACTTTCAGAGATCTTGGGGAAACTTTTGTTCAACAGTACTGTTGAAATACAAATAGAGTAGGGTTTTTGTTATCGTTCCACAGAGATTGTTTAGAGATATCACCGCCGTTCTACAGTTGAAATCGTTTTAAACTTAAAGTAACAAAGGGTTTTGGTTGTTGATAACAGATCTTTTGCATAAATGGTAAAAGTATCGGATTTGAAAGATTTATAAAACACATGCCAAGATTAGGATTCGACCAACCATTTTGCACGTATAGAATCGACAAAGTAAATGAACTCGTTTAGATGATAAATATAATCACATATCCTCTCAATATGTTTATCTCTAACACATATTGTGAGTTTTATCATTTTGATCCTTTGATGATCTCTCACTCAAACTATCAAAATGATAACATTCATGTTCAATATTCATGAACATCAACTCTCATAACTATCTCTAGCCTATGTTCATTGATGGATGAAAAATCTAGATAAAGTGTAAGAACACATTTCTCAATCATGAACCAACACAAAGAATAAACCATAGAAACAAAGTTTTTCACCATATATACATCATCCATAAGTTCATAAGCTTAAATCAATACCTATATATACAAAAGAAAGGATTGTCTACCTTTTAATCTTGACACAAAAGTAGATTAGCTATCCATTGACAATATAGCTTCACAAACAAGAAAATGGAGAAGAGGAACAAGCATCAACGACGATCTCCCGACTATTGATGCTCCGAGTTATCGAAAATAAGATGCTACAGTGTTTATAGGGTTTTTGCTCTAAGAAAATAACAAGGATCCACAAAAATGCTGATCAAATCTATTTATAGAGGATTGTCATTTATAACAAGGATTGTCATTTATTGCTAAACAGCCTTAAATCCCGCTTAGCGGGCTCCAGACCGCGCTAAGCGGGCAACCTACTGGAATTAGCTCCTTCCTTGGGCTAGGAGCGCGCTTACCACGCTCGTAGCATGCTTCAAAAATTCAATTTCTTCAAAACTGCTCCTTAAGAGCCTTCCATGCTCCAAGTTTCTCATTGCAATGTTATAACCTACAATTATAAACACAAAAGTTAAATAACTAAGTCTAATAATGCATTTAAACTTTACTACGATTATTTACCGGAAACAAAGGGTAAAAGCATCAATTAACAAATAAAGATCACAAAAGGTGCCAAAAACTAAACTATATATTAACACATTATAGCACCTAACAACTCTTCCCAACTTGCTTCTTTGTTTGTCCTCAAACAAAGGTAAGATAGAGTAGAAGCAAGAAGAATATCGGATAAGACAACACAATAAAAAATCGATGGTTCAAACTAAATTGATGCGCTCACAAGTAATGCTCAGCTCCAACACAGAATCAAAGCATGGCTATGAACTAACTTCTAAACAGAAATAACAAGCAACTCATCATAAGCAATAAAATTTTCAAACGTGAATCACCTACTTTACTCAAATGAGTCATGCTCAATATTTACAAGGGACAAAACACTCTCACAGTAATTGTTCCAGCATCCAGAACCATTCATGCATTCATCTACTCAATTCAACAAGGAAATCAAGGAAACAAAGATCTCTTAAGGACTTCTAAATGTTGTAACTAGGGAAGGGTTAAGAAGAAAGGGATATTTATAAAAGGCTAATGAATCAAATTGGCTATCAAAATTTTTAAAAAAATGAAGAACATGCCGACTTAGTCAAACCTCAAATCATTTCAATCTTTTCCTTTCTTTTTCTTCTCTTTTCTTTCATGGTGCCCTCTCTCATTTGAATCAAATGCTTCTTTTATTTTTCTTTTCAAGCAACTCACTTTTGAGTGCAAAGCATAGCAAATAATACTTTACATTTTTCTTTTTTTTTCACAAGAGGCACTATTTCACCAAATCATTTCTTTTTCACACACCAAACACTCTCCCCAACTTTAAACCACACTTTAATTTAATGACAATGTTCTTCAAAAGCATGTTCAAACAAAGGGTTAAATGTATACAAAAACAAACTAGAATGAATCACAACGATTTTCTTTTAACAACAACAACCACAAATGAGTGGGTTTCCCGGCATTTTACTGAATTCGTTTTATGATTCATTCTATTTGTGTGAAGGCTCAAAATTGGTTAGCAAATGCTCACACTTCTCACCGGGTAAAGTAAAGCCTAAAAGAATTGGTGGTTTTTCTCAATGTCAAACAATGCCTAGATCACTTATATGTTTCCAAGATTTACCAATGAATACAAGATTAAGCATGAATCGCACGAGCTAAACAATAACTACACGACTACTCTCTTTTGTGAACAATGATGGGCACTCACTTTTGTGGTTTTGTCCTAAATGATTCCCATATGAACATACATGCGAAATGAAACAGAGCTTGAAATTTGTGTAAAGCAAAAAGTTCATACACATACTAACATTCTACAAAGCAAAAACAAAGTACCTTTTTCGTGCAACAATCCAGATTTTTATCATCACCATCAATGATTGGTGTAGCATATCACTTTTGAACAAATAAATTAAAACTTGCTTCAATCAATCAATTACCTTAAATCAAGAACAAACACAATTTTTTTTTACCAAAAAGCATGAACATAAAATCTCATCCGCCCGGATGGAAACTTCAATAATAAAAAGAAAGTTTTAACAACTAAAAACATATCCAAAACAAAAGTCATCCTCCGCTCGGATGTGAACTACAACAATATCCAAAACAAAAGTCTATAATACTAGCAAAATACTAAACATAATAAAATAAAACAAGGGTAAAACTGCACAGCATAATAAAATGATCAAACCCATCAGTAGGAACTCAAACTATACTTTCCATCATCAGCCTCATCATGGCCATCTCTAACATCCTCACCAACATCACCATCATCATGCACAGCCGCCCCCTCTGAGAAACCTAGCCTGGCCTCAGGCCACCAAGCATACGCCATCAGGTCCTCTCTAGACCTCAATGGATGATCAACATGAGGCTCCCGGAACTGGAGCTGCAGTGTCACACCCACATATAAAATCCATACATCAAAGCATAAATTATATATATGAATCCAAGTATTTGGTATTCAAATACAATAAGTTCCTAGTTAACACATTATACACATAAATGCCTCTAATACAACACAAAAGCTAAGGCATTACATATACAAGATGTTCCAACAACGATACAAACTAAGAACTAGATCAATGCAATGATCTCAAAATAAAACGTCATAGCGGAAGCCATGCCATCCCAAATTTCCATGAACCGGAAGGAAAAGTCAAACCACTTTATCCTTACCCGTCGCCGAACCTGCAGAACCTGTGATGTAAACAACAACAGTAGGGTGAGATACATCAAATCTCAGTGAGTTCCCTATCTTATGGATTCTCTCGGATTATTCATGGTTCTAACAATCCTAGCTCAAGTCCGGGGAAGGGAAGTGACTTTGAGCACACACACACTACATGGAAAACATGCTATGAGTTCATCAACCCACAATATCACTAATCGGTAACCATGCCAAGGTATCCCCTATTCCCGTCCTCTTCTACGTCTAGAAGTCGACCCGGGTCATGGATCCTTGCAACCTACTTGACATACGAATGGATTCGGGTTCTACGGGCTTTTTACCGTTATGAACCGTCACTTTACATGGGCCTTTTACCGTCAGAAGCATTCACCCAACGGGCGCCATTCGTACAGCACGGGGAATCAAACCTGCCAAGTAGTTGTGCATCCATTTCAGAGGAGTCCGAGACTCATGAAACTACACTCAATATAAAATAATCCGGTTACGATTATGTGATCATACACGACACCACGATTGTAGTCGACAATCTCAAGGCTAAAAATGCCTCTCGGCCTCACATGCCGGTTCAAATCCACAAAGGTTAACCACATGATCCATACTAGCGTTTCAACTTCTAAATTCTCCTATAGTTCATAAGGGTTTTCCTCACTCTTACTATTTTATATTTTGACATGCATACATATTCAAACATGCTTAACAACAAGAGAAAAATAGGTAAACATAAGTCAATTGCGTAATAGAATCACATAACAACATATCATAAATCAATACTTTCATTCATTTACCTCTAAATAATTTGTCCTACATTATACTCCTAATTTCCACTTTTTATTGGGTAGAGGGTCGTCATGGCTTTCTAACGGTACCAAGAACGCCCCGATCCGAGTTACGGATCAAAAGTTATGAAGGAAACAAAATTGCACAACTGACATGTTCGCTAGGCGAACCTCCCAGCGAGTGTTCGCTTCCGCCTTCGCTAGGCGAAGCCTCTGGCGAATGAACAAACAAAACAAAATAGACATAAAGTTCGCTTCGTGAACAAGCTGGCGACCCTTCGCCTCGCCCTTCGCTTCGCGAGCAAGCTGGCGAGTAATTAAACAGAATACTCCCAGACCCAAAACACCATAAGTTCGCTAGGCGAACAACTGGCGAACCTTCGCCTTCACCTTCGCTAGGCGAATGTGCCAGCGAACACCTAGTCAGTAAGTTCCCATATTCAAAACACACTAAGTTCGCTAGGCGAACATGCCCGCGAACCTTCGCTAGGCGAACGTTCGGGTTCGCTAGGCAAACCCTCGATTGCTGTTCGCTGGGCTTCGCCCCAGGTTCGCTAGGCGAACCCTGCGAACCAGAACTTCTCCCAGCTGCTGTAACTCCATCAAATCCACATTTTCCTCCAACAAAACATAACCCAACATCCCACAACAGTCAAGACATAATGCAAACATGATAACAAGCATTCAACAACATTTATAACAAGATTCAACCATAAAATTCCATATTTTTCATAATCTAACCTAACTCAATCTTTCTCTAAAATTCTCTAATAGTGGTACTAACTAGAACCCACCTTCAAAATGAGCAAGATGAAGATGATTGAGAAGTTTGGATGAAGATTGGATGATGTTCTTGAGCTTTTTCTTTAATTTCTTGTTTTTCTCTTCTTTTCCCTTCTTCCCCTTTTCTTTCTTCTAATCTTCTTTCTTTCTATCTTTTTCTTTTTGTTTGGAAAATGGGAGGAAAAGGAATAAGTAGTAAACTAGTATTAGTAAATAATACTACTAAATGTCCAAAAAGTATCTTTAGTCCAAATTAGTAAAATATCTCAGAGTCAGATAATATTAATTGGATCAATTCTAAGTACCGAAGTTACTCTAATTATTTTATCAAATAAATTCTCAGAGCAACCAGACTCAATTAATCACAATGCAATATTATTCAGTGTCATAAAAATACAGGGTATTACATGCAGCTACACCATAGAGTCATGCATAAATAAGAAGGCACGCTGATGAGCCTCGTGCATGGGCCAGTTGGCCTCAGCACTCGGATCAAGCACACGCCTCGCAGGGGCAGCAGCAACAACAGGGACAACATCATTATGAGCCTGCAAATAAAAATGGGTGATAAAAGCATCATCTAAAACTCCTAACTTCACATTCCCATGGCTAGGAAGTGCAACTCTCGCCCAATGGCACAATGCCATAATCAGCCCAGGGTATGTCAGTGTGCTAGCCACCCTATCTCCTAAAGGTGTCGAACTCAGCGCAATCCTCCTCAGCTCATTCGAAATAATCCGTGCCAAATCCACGGTCTTCTCATCATCAAGTATACACGCCAGGAGGGCTGCGGTCTGCATAGGAATGGAAGAGGTGTGACTATGTGGCTTTTTCCAGAATCCTTTTCACCTCTCGGTTAGATACCTCAGCTTGACCGTTCGTTTGTGGGTAGTAAGGGGTCGCTACTTTTAGATACCTCGGCTTGACCGTTCGTTTGTGGGTGGTAAGGGGTCGCTACTTTATGCGATACACCATAATGTTTCAAAACACTTTCAAGGGATGTATTGCAAAAGTGTGACCCGCCATCACTTATAAGAACCCGAGGAGTGCCAAAACGGGCAAAGATGTTTTTCTTTAAAATTTTTATTACTGTTTTTCCATCAGCCTTCGGTGAAGCAATCGCTTCAACCCACTTCGAAACATAATGAACCGCCACTAAAATATACTCATTTCCAAAAGAGGGTGGGAATGGACCAACAAAATCTATGCCCCAACAATAAAAAATTTCAACCTATTGGATATTTTGAAGGGGCATTTCATCTCTTTTTCCATTTCCACCAGTTCTTTGGCAAGTATCATAACTTTGCGTATGGAGATTTGCGTCTTTAAATAGAGTAGGCCAATAAAATCCTGATTGCAAGACTTTTGTGGCCGTTCTCGAACCATTAAAATGGCCTCCATAAGGCGAGTTATGACAATGCCAAAAAATACTCTGAGCTTCATAATCGTGACACACCTTCTCAAAAGGTTGTCACCTCCTAACTTGAACAAGTAAGGTTCATCCCACAGATAATAATTCGCATCCGATAAGAACTTCCTTTTTTGATTCCAAGTTAGGTCTTCGGGTATCCACCCGGTTGCTTTGTGGTTAGCAAAATCCGGAAACCACGACCTAACTTGTACTCGAAACAATTTTTCATCGGGAAATTCCTCTCGAATTTCCTTTTCTGTTTTGGTTACCTCCACATTGATCAAACGGGACAAATGATCCGCCACCAAATTCTCTGAACCCTTTTTGTCCTTTATTTCCAAATCAAATTCTTGGAGCAAAAGGATCCAACGGATGAGCCTTTGCTTCGAATCCAGTTTAGTGAGAAGATATTTGATTGCCGCATGATCAATGTAGATTACCATTTTTGACCCTATTAGGTAAGAACAAAACTTCTCAATTGCGTATACAATCACAAGCAACTCTTTTTCGGTTGTGGCATAATTTACTTGCGCCTCATTTAATACCTTGCTTGCGTAATGTATAGCATGAAAGGTTTTGTCCTTCCTTTGACCTAACATCGCCCCAACAGCGTAATCCCTCGCGTCGCACATTAGTTCAAAATTTAAAGTCCAATTTGGCGCGATGATTATTGGAGCGGTAATTAGTTTCTCTTTCAAAATTTGGAAAGCAATAAGAAATTCATCGTCAAAGAGAAATACCTGATCTTTGTTGAGTAAGTTGCTCAGTGGCCTTTCTACCTTTGCAAAATCTTTGATGAATCGCCTATAAAATCTCGCATGCCCCAAAAAGCTTCTGATTCCTTTGACGTTGGTAGGAGGAGGCAACTTTTCAATCACTTCAATCTTCGCTTGATCGACTTCAAGGCCTTTGGAAGAAACTTTGTGGCCAAGCACAATTCCCTCCGTCACCATAAAGGTACACTTCTCCCAATTCAACACCAAGTTTGTCTTTACACACCTCTCAAGGACGGTTTCCAAATTCTTCAAGCATAAATCGAAAGATGCTCCAAACACGGAAAAATCATCCATAAACACCTCCATTGTCTTTTCTATGAGGTCGGAGAAGATAGCTTGAACACACCTTTGGAAAGTTGCCGGCACATTACATAAGCCAAAAGACATCTTTCGATAGGCAAAAATGCCAAAGGGACAAGTAAAAGTCGTCTTCTCGTGATCCGCCGGGTTAACCGCAATTTGATTGTACCCCGAATAATCGTCTAAAAAACAATAGAATTGTTGCCCGGATAACCTCTCGAGCATTTGGTCCATGAATGGAAGTGGAAAATGGTCTTTTCTTGTTGCGGTGTTCAACCTTCTATAGTCAATACACATTCTCCACCCCGTCACAATCTTTGTTGGGATTAACTCATTCTTCTCGTTTCGGATAATGATCATGCCACCCTTTTTAGGAACAACGTGCACGGGGCTTACCCATGGACTATCAGAGATCGGGTAGATCATTCCCGCATCCAAAAGCTTCACAACTTCTTTCCGAACAACCTCTTTCATAGTAGGATTCAAACGACGTTGTGGTTGAGCTACCGTACCGCTTACAAGGCTCCACTTGGCTTAACTCCGTTTCAAATGCATTATGGTAAAACATGCCATTTACCAGTTGAAATGGAGCACAAAACATTGTGGGCCCTGAAACTGTTAAATTTTGATAAAAACTTGGCTGGAGAAAAAAGGAAAATACAACTACATGAATTGGAGGAAATGCGGAATGCCGCATATCATTCTAGTTGGTTGCATAAGGAAAAGGTGAAAGGTTATCATGACAAGAAGATCTGGCAAAAGGAATTCAAGGTTGGGCAAATGGTATTACTGTTCAATTCCCGGTTGAAACTTTTCCCAGGAAAGTTAAAATAGAAGTGTTCAGGACCGTTTCTTTTCAAAGAGGTGAAAAGTTTTGGAGCAATTGTGATCGAAGATATGCAGAAAAAAGACAGTTGGACCGTACATGGTCAACGTTTAAAAATCTACCTTGGAGGTAATTTTGATCGAGAAAATTTTTCCGTTCTTCTAGACGTTCTTCATTGATCGTCTTGGTCCGTCGAGCTTATCCGACGTTAAACAAGCACTCGTTGGGAGGCACCCCAATTTTGTAAGTTTTTATTGTCTTTTTGGTCAATTTGCTGTTTAATCATGTTTTTGTAAAGTTGGTGTGATTTTGGATGCTGGAAATGATGTTTTGTGCTGCTGGAAATAAGTTTTGTGCTGCTGGAAATGTTTCTTGTGTTGCAGAGCCCGCTTAGCCCTGAAGAAAAACCAACCCCAAATTCCAGTGAGCAGCGCGCTTAGCGCAGTCTAGAGCCCGCTTAGCGTGTTCTGCGAAGTTTTGAAAAAAAAAATTATTTTGTCTGGGTCCAATAATGCTGACCCGACCCAGGTTTTGTTTTAGTGAAGCTAGGGTTCTGAGGTTATGTGCCTCATTTCACCCTTTTCTCACAAAATATCAAGTTTCTCTCTTCTTCTCCCCAACTTCATTTCTTCTCCAAAATTCTTGAAGTTACTTGGATTCTTTGTGCCTTAGCTTCATTTTGTTCATTTTCGTGCTCAACATCAACAACTATGTCAGGCCGGAATAAACAACGTGTCGGGTCTACCTCAAACCCAGCTAGGCGTGCTCCATTAGGGCCGTTTGATCGTACTCGGTTTCTTGGTCCTGCCCAACAGTTAAGGTATCAACAACTTGAGCAGAGAACTGTGTGGGCTGACAGGATTGTGCAGATTGATCTCGAGGGGAGTTATCGCCTCACTGGTTCTCTTTTGCAAGGAGGTGGCTGGGACGAGCTCTTTCAAACATACCCTGAGTATCATTTGGACATTGTGAGGGAATTCTTTGCGAATGCCTTGCCTTCAGGAGATGAGCCTTTCAACTTTAAGACTTGGGTGAGGGGCAAAGAGATCGACTTCTCTAGAGCGGTAATTAATGACTACCTTGGGAACCACATTTAGTTCGCAGATGACGAGTTATGTTATTATGGGAGGATGTTAGCTCAAAGGAATTGGAATGCCGAGCAGCTGAGAGAAGTTTTGTGAGTGAGAGATCATCAAAGGATCAAAATGATAAAACTCACAATATGTGTTAGAGATAAACATATTGAGAGGATATGTGATTATATTTATCGTCTAAACGAGTTCATTTTCTTTGTCGATTCTATACGTGCAAAATGGTTGGTCGAACCCTTATCTTGGCATGTGTTTTCTAAATCTTTCAAATCCGATTACTTTTACCGTTTATGCAAAAGATCCGTTATCAACAACCAAAACTCTTTGTTACTTTTGTTATCATTCCATAGAGATTGTTTAGAGATATCACCGCCGTTCTACAGTTGAAATCATTTTAACCTTAAAGTAACAAAGGGTTTTGGTTGTTGATAACAGATCTTTTGCATAAACGGTAAAAGTAATCGGATTTGAAAGATTTATAAAACACATGCCAAGATTAGGGTTCGACCAACCATTTTGCACGTATAGAATCGACAAAGCAAATGAACTCGTTTAGACGATAAATATAATCACATATCCTCTCAATATGTTTATCTCTAACACATATTGTGAGTTTTATCATTTTGATCCTTTGATGATCTCTCACTCAAACTATCAAAATGATAACATTCAAGTTCAATATTTATGAACATCAACTCTCATAACTATCTCTAGCTTATGTTCATTGATGGATGAAAAACCTAGATAAAGTGTAAGAACACATTTCTAAATCATGAACCAACACAAAGAATAAACCATAGAAACAAAGTTTTTCACCATATATTCATCATCCATAAGTTCAGAAGCTTAAATCAATACCTATACATACAAAAGAAAGGATTGTCTACCTTCTAATCTTGACACAAAAGGAGATTAGCTATCCATTGACAATGTAGCTTCACAAACAAGAAAATGGAGAAGAGGAACAAGCATCAACGACGATCTCCTGACCATTGATGCTCCGAGTTATCGAAAATAAGATGCTACAGTGTTTATAGGGTTTTTGCTCTAAGAAAATAACAAGGATCCACAAAAATGCTGATCAAATCTATTTATAGAGGGGCTGAGATGCGCAAAGCGCGCTAAGCGTGCTGTCATTTATTGCTAAACCGCCTTAAATCCCGCTTAGCGGGCTCCAGACCGTGCTAAGCGGGCAACCTACTGGAATTAGCTCCTTCCTTGGGCTAGGAGCGTGCTTAGCGCGCTCGTAGCATGCTTCAAAAATTCAATTTCTTCAAAAATGCTCCTTAAGAGCCTTCCATGCTCCAAGCTTCCCATTGCAATGTTAAAACCTACAATTATAAACACAAAAGTTAAATAACTAAGTCTAATAATGCATTTAAACTATACTACAATTATTTACCGGAAACAAAGGGAAAAAGCATCAATTAACAAATAAAGATCACAAAAGGTGCCAAAAACTAAACTATATATTAACACATTCTAGCATCTAACAAGTACAAGTTCAATTTGGACATGGCACCTGATAGAGACCAACTCAGAGCAATGTCCTAGAAAGATAAGGAAACCTTCAAGGAGTACGCTCAAGATGACGTGAAATCGCTGCCCAGATCTGTCCTCCTCTCGAGGAGAAGGAAATGACGAAGATCTTCTTAAAAACCTTAAGCTCGTTCTATTATGACCGAATGGTCGCAAGTGCGCCCAATGACTTCACTGAAATGGTAAACATGTGAGTGCGCTTTGAGGAAGCAGTCTGAGAAGGCCAATTGGTTAAGGACTCAGAACCATCCAACAGTACTAAAAGATACGGGAGTGCTTTCCAAAAGAAGAAAGAGCAACATATTAGTAATACCTCCCAGGGTAAACAAAGGCGAAGGTATCAACCTCGGCAAATAGCAACAGTATCTCCTGTTATCAACCCGGAGCCAACTCTAACACATCAACCACAGGTTGTTCAGAGCCAGCCAAATCAACAATAGTATCAGCAAAGGCAGCAACAGCCTCTTCAGCAGGTTCACCTGCAATACAATAACAACAATCGTTTTCCCTGATCGCCAGGTTTTGACCCGATACCAATGTTATGCATATCTGTTCCCAGTACTTCTAGCAAAGGGGCACATTCAAACTAGGACTCCTCTAACAGTACTGGATAATCCCCCTTATTGGTTCAAAGCCGGTCAATCTTGCACTTATCATCAAGGAGAACCAGGACATAACATTGAGAACTGCCTCAGCTTCAAGTCTGATGTACAGAGGCTTGTCAAAAACGGAATTTTATCTTTCAAAGATACAAATCCCAATGTTTGAACAAACCTGTTGCCACAACATGAAAAATCTTCGGTACACTTGGTAGATGAAGAACCCGGCAACAATTATCAAATTCACGATTTACGTCTACTGGGAACAAATCTGGTAAAAATGCATTGTAGAAAAAGCAGATATGGCCCCGTACCATCTCATAACTATCATCAATGCAACATTTGTTCCAAGAACAATCAAGGGCGTGTCATCATACAAGCAGCTCTGCAAGAAATTTGGCCTATGAACATCCAAACATTGTTCAAAATCATGGCATCCGCGCAATGTATGTCAATATAGTGGAAATGCACTCAAGGCAAAGTCAATATCACAATTTTCGGCTGCACGACTACATGGCTTGCTCGGTTTGATCAAAAGACAATCAGGGATGTTCTTTTGTACAAAAGCCCTCCAGCGTCAAATGGATATAGGATGGATCCAAGACTACCATGGAAGGGATGATCACCGTATCAACATGGTTTAGATTTTTGACATCCATTTAATGAATACCAGCTTGGTGGAATTGCATGCCAAGCAAGTCAGACTTGGTTTTCTGTCCTCCCACAATTATCAGGACTGCAAAGATTGCTCCGAAAGCGATCAAGGTTGTGAACTTGTACAAAGAACTCTTCAACATCTATTGGACCATTGGTGGCTTCCAGTATACCAGGATGAATACACGCATCAAGTTAGCATAACCAATGGAAATCCGGACAGACACCGAAGGTGTGACATCTGCTTGCTAGAAACGAATTTGGTAAAAATGCACTGCATACATAGTGGGTACGACCGGGTGCTACCTTACAATTATGAACGCTGCCGAATATGTTCTGAAAATAGCCAAGGATGTTACATTGTACGAGCAGCTCTCCAGAATCAAGTAGACCAAGAGGAAACCCAACTACGCCTGAGTTCTCACTCAATAAATATGGTGTAGGGTCGCCCAGGGTAGTATGCAGTTTATGACATCAAAAGCATTGAAACGTCATTAGTCAAATTTCATAAATGCCTGTGTGGACTTGACTACGTTGGTCTGAATCACCAAAATCATTCAATTTGCAGAAAATGTCGCAGAAGCCGACATGGTTGCCTCATTGTCCAAAATGAGATTCAAGAATTGTTGGACAAAAGAACCATCACAGTTTTTAATGAAAGAGATCCCGTTAATTATGGAATTAACGAGGATGTTTTCACCATAATTCCACTGCTCAATGAGCCAAAAATCCATTTCGACAGCGGAAAAATCCCCAACATTCCTAAGCTGGAACCAATTGAGGTTACTTATGACAGGCCCAGTGCCATATGAGTGTAATACCCCAAAATTTGCCCTCTCATTTCTTCATATCATTTAGCATGAGCTTTCATTTCATTACATTGCATTAAAGCATAGAAAAATAAAACATTAAACATTAAGCATTGCATTGCATATTGCATAAGGACATGTGATCAAGGCATCTTCCTTTGGTTTGATCTTCCGTATTCAAAGGAGTATCAGCGTACATTCAAAGATAAGTGTTTAGCTTCAAGTCAAAGATGATTGTTCAATTGCGATCCTATTCAGGTGGACGTTTGACTTAATCATGGTCAAACTACCAAGAGGTTGTTTCAAATTCAGTTATCTGTTTCCGTGGGCTATTTCTCAAGCTGTGAATGTTCAGAGCCAAGATGTCTTGCGGTGAGATTCTTCAGTGGTTCAGGCGAGGTTTGGATTCAGAAAACTGGGGTTGACAGTTGTGGATTCAGTTGCAAATTGCTTGATGGTAGATGTGGTCGTTTTGTCAAAGGGGTTGCGAAAAGTTTTGGGAGTGGCTTTAGACTCATTTGGTTATCCATTTCCTAAAAACAAGACTTCGTATCCATTTTCATATCCATCATTCTAAACTAACAACCATATTTGCAAGAAATTCATTTTCTTCTTTAATCCATAACAAATTTTTGATATCCATAGTTTTTTTTTAGAGTCCATTTTCAACCATATCCACTTTTATCCATTCTTTTTCATGTCCATATTAAATCCATTAGACCATTTTTACCATTTTGTCCAAATCCATTTTCAATTCAATTCCAAACTAAATCTCCATTCCATTTTAAATCCAATTAACCATTTTATCCATTATTCTTTTAATCAATATTCACTTCAAACCATTTTTCTAAATTCACATTCAAACAAAATCCAGATTGCAGGTAAAGTCCATCCGTTTTTGTGTTAATCTTGAGCAAGAATTTTTCAAGGATCCTCTTGGTTTATTTCATTGATGACTGGCTACACCAAAGCATAACCCGTAGCTACAAGGAGTGACTGGCTGATTGTAGCTACGACGCGTTTAGAGACTCCATTTGGTGATGTGGCACTGGTAGTTAAGCCAGAGGATGATTGTTATTCCAAGTATATTGGTTAGATGGCAATTGTGCCTCAGACGTTTGGCCATTATATTCTTATAATTTCTGACAAGCATGTTGATAAAGAGTTTGGAACTTGTGTTTTAAAAATTAGTCCAGGACACGATTATAATGATTATCTGCTTGTTCGAAAGCCAGGTCTTCCAATATTCAATTCCAATATTCAATGTGATGAATAAGGATGGCAGCATGAGTTCATATCAGAAAAAAAGAAAATTCATTTGCAGAAATAGGAAATTATAACAAGAAAATAGAGCAGTTCATATCAGAAAATCACACCGGAAAAGAGATAGCAGAAAAACCTCTTCTAACAAAAACCCGCCAACAGAGCATAACGATTTTTCTCTAACAGTTTCTAATCCAAAAAAATCAATAACAGCACGCACCAGTTAACTTCTAACATCTTCCTAATCTCTAACTTCCATAACAGAAAATCAGTTACGCAAAAACTAACTGAAAAAAGCTTCCTAACCAATTCTCCGGAGCCAACTTCTTCATCTTCCATTTCACTCTCTTCTCATTTTAGGGGATTCAATCATTCTCCTCATCGTTGTTTCTTCATCTTCTTTCATCGTCTTCAATCACCAATCTCCATCGTTATCACCGAAACTTCCATTCAACAATCTTCAAATCTCTGAAATTTCCATCCTAATTCGCATACCTGCAAAACCAGTGTCCGACCAATCTTCATCAAGTCCAACGCACGTTCAAAGCAAGAAGTAAGAAGAAGAAGCAGAACCGTGAAGAAGAAGAGGTATAACGCGGGAAAAGAGGCTCGGAGCATTGCATACCTGAATCTTCGTCGCGTGCCGCCGTATTTATCATGCTGCCATAACCGAACAGATCGGAACGCAGTGCATCGAGTCTCACCTCGTCGAGTCTCAATCGATTGCTTTTGATCCATCTCAGACCAAGCCTCACTTCAACAAAATCTCCGAGTTAAGCTCTGATCTGGAAAACCTCGTCGCTCAAAGCTCCTATTTCCTTCCTTTTTATGACGTTCGATCGTCCATCAAAACCATTTCCGATTTGAAACGTAGCCTTGATGATCTCAGCTCCGAGCTTATACTGAGAAAGAAATTCTCGTTCAAGAATGAGGCTAGTAAGAAAGATCAAGATTTCGTTGTTCCAGAATCCAAATGAGGTATAGCTCCGTTTTACAATTCTGTTCAATCGAGCTTTCCTGTGCGCGATTTTTCAAGGTTTAGGAATAAAACTAGTGAGGTTTTGGATGAGGATTTTGAAGATTCGGAGATTGGGGAATTCACGATTTCGGACCTTGATTCTTGTGAGGTGAGGATAACTGGTTGCGTTAGGGCGTTTTTCATTCACAGATAGGGTTTATGTTGGGCCGGTGACGGGATCAATTATGATCGAAAAAGGAGAAGGATATTGTGAGCAGAATACGGAGAACGAAGGAGAGGGTGAGTACTTGGACGAATGAAGAAGATGACGGCCGAGTGATTGATGAAGGAGAGTGTTAGGTTTTGATAGAGAAATATAGATCGGGTTTCCGGTGAAGTGGATTGGGCCCCACCTTGTCTTCATACGCCATGCTATTTGCACCACCAGAGCTACTCGCACCCTCCTTGAACTGAAGGTATAAGGTTAGGCCCATGTTCTTTCTCCTCACGCTAACTAGATTTAGGATTTTAGACTTTAATTCTGATTTTGTTGAATTTGAAGTAGCTGGTTTCATTTTGATTAATTTCTTTTTCTGAATTGTGAATCAGCTTTTCATTTTTCATTTTAGTTTAGATTGATTTTGTTCTCGGATTAATTCATAATCTTGTTTAAGCTTTGTTTAGCTTTTAATTTTGAATTAGAAATTGTTTTTGGCTTACTAGATGAATAATTGTTCGTTGCTTAATGGTTTTTGGCTTAATTGCTTAATTGCTTTTTTGGCTTAATTTCTAAATTGTTTTTTGGCTTGACTGCTTAATTGTTTTGGCTTAATCGCTCCTTAATCGGATGTTTGGCTTAATTGCTTTGTTAATCGATTTAGAATCTTTAGAATTAATTCATAACATTAGAATTAGGATATAGGAATTAATCTTGGCCTAATTGGACTTTGGCCTAAATATGAGATTAGTATTGACTTTAACTAACATTTTAACATGGTTTAGTAAGTGGCGTAATCGTAGTTTAATTGTGATTAATTTTCGTTTAGAAGTTTATTTCAATTTGGTTTAGGTTTTAACTTTGAATTGATATTGACCAATTAGATTAGATTTTGCTAATAATTTTTGCTTAATCGCACTAATCGAATTTTAGACTCAATTGTTCATTAATTGATTTTTGGCTTGATAATGTCCTAATTGTTTTTGCCTAATTGCATTACTCATTTTTGCTTAATTGCACTAATTGTGTTTTGCTTACTAATTGTTTTGGTTTAATGGCACTAATCGTTCTAGCTTGGTTGTTGACTAATTGTTTTTTGGCCTATTGGTGCATTAATTGTTTTTTGGTGTAATTGCCCACTCACTAGTTTTAGAATTAGGAACTTTGAACTAATTGACTTAGTTGAATTGACTTTTGTTTTTACATTGATTAAGCATATGTTTTAGTACTAATCATTTTAATAGTTTCATTTGTTAACTTTGTTAATAGTCCTTAATATGTTTTGCATAGATTTTGACTAAGTGTTGTTTACATTTTAGTATTGATTTCATTTACTTCTTGTTGACAATTTCCATTTGAATTTTGACTAACCTTTGAGTTTGTTTTGTAGTGATTCTCACTTGACTTGATAAGTGGTTTAAATGTAGAAGTTGTTGTAACATACACAACTGTTGTGCACAAAGTGTGCTGTAAGACGTTGTTGTTCTGTCTGGCTGCATATACGCCTATTCTGTTCTGTAAATAGTAGCTGTTATAGACTGTTTTTACTTGTTGCTGGTTTTTACAGCTATGTAGGTGCTGGAGCGCTGTTGTTGCTGTTGTTTATGGCTTATGGCCTTGTTTTCTTGTTTTTTTGAAGAGCATTTGGTTCCATGCCTTTCACGGATCTGTTTCGCTTTCTAACACTTTTGCTCGTTCATGCTAGGTTACTAGAAGCTTGTCGGTTTGCTTATAGTTTGCTTGCGTTGCTACGGATTGATATCCGTTCGGTATCACTTCTCTTCTCTTTTACTAATTCCGCATTTTTCCTTTTTATGCCATGAGAAGTAGGATTGGGAGTCCGTGCCACTTGGCCGGCAATGATGAAAGTCCTCAAAGGAGGCTCTGTTTGTGATTGTTTAATATTGTGCCTGAAGACCTCTATGAGGCATCCCATTCCCATTCCCCCTGGCAAGACCTCCAAGAAGGCAATTGACGGAAGTTAGGGTTCGCAATCAACCCCCGTTATTCTAGTTGAGTCGTTCTTAGCTCTCATTACATGATTGAAGCTTTGAACATTACCTGCTCCTGTTATCGAGTCGGTCAAGTGGAAGATAGGGTTCGTAACCAACCCCCACGCTTTGTCTTTAGCTCGCATTGACCAATGCTGATGCTTATGTGATCTGATTCACATCTTCCCCTCTTACTCTGCTCTCCATGGTTCTCGATACCATTGGATGAGTACCCTTATTTCCCATAGCTAGCTTGTTTGCCTCGGTTGATATGACCCCTTGGTTAAAGCTCCCCATTTTCTTACTTTGATTGCGTGACATTATTGCTGACTGACACTGTTTATTCTTTCGCTTGCTTTTAGTTCATTTTGAGATTGATTTATCCTGTGTTTACTTGTCTGATGACATGATCCCTTAGGATTCCTCGCTCCACTTAATTTTTGATTAAGTCGGAGGTAGGAGAGACATTCGGATAGCAATCCATGCCTGACAACATTAGGTAGACTTCCCTTGATCTTGACCTTAGGACCATCATTGCATGCTGACTTGTAGGACCGAGTTTCCCCGTAGACTTTTTGTGTGTCCTTCCCTTTTGTTCTCTCGCACCCATGCGATCGAGACCGTTTCCTATCCGTGGTCCGTACCGTGAACTACGGATGCTCTGATTCCTCATTCCCTAATGAGGATACGTAGGCACGAGGATCCCTATCCTTGGCGAGCACACTAACAACTAACTTCCGTTTTCTCTTACACTTTGAGTCTCTTCTCTCTTCTTTTAGACTTTAGGTTGAAACCTCACAAACCTTTAGGATCACTCCCTTAACTAATCAATTAGGATTGAGTCTTAGTTCATATAGATTTTACCTTTTATCCTCTCTTGAGTCTCTCTTCTCATCTCAAAGAAAATTCAAAATATATAATAAAGGTAGGCATTTATTGCATTTAGGCCTTTCATATAAAGAAAAGATTATAAGGGGTCTTCTCTTATAATCTTAAAATGTGTAGCATATAGCCCATCTTGGGTCAATGTGTTATACATTTGATCTTGTATGAGGGACTTAAATGCAATACTTGTTGAAGGTACAAATAAAAAACACTTCTTCATTTCCTAATCAACAAAAATACTTAATAAACACAAGTATGCTAGTGTGTTTGAACCTTGACAATTGGAAATAAGTGTGGGGGTCTTCTTCACCCTTAGTGTGCTTTCTTACTCATTCCATCTTGGAATGTGAGAATGTACACATTCCAATAACTAAGATTCAGATATACTATCATATGCAAACAAATGGAAAAAACTCTTAAAAGACAAAAACAAACAATCACGTCTCCTTCGGGAAGTCTTTTCTCACCTCACTCACTCTCAGCGTACGAACGTGCTTCTACTCGTTCTCTTGCAAGATGGTAACGCACTCGGACCAGCGAGCCTGCAACACCTGAGCCAGAACGTAAGTCGTTCTCTAAAAAACACAAACAAACCGTCCCTAGTGAGGGGAACTACGTCGCTCTGATTCTCATGTTCCCGATGAGATACGTAGGCAGTGGGGTAGGGCCCATGCGAGCACTTTTTTTATTTTCCCTACATTTGTTTCTCTTTCTCTCTTATCCTGTTCCAGTTCTCCAGCTAGTAGTTTCTTTTTTCAGTATCCTTTACACCCTTTGATCGAGCAAGCAAGCGTGGATCCCATCGGGTACGATGGACGCGAGAGGGTGCTCATACCTTCCTCTCGCGTAACCGACTCCCGAACCCAGTTCTCTTGGTCGTAAGACCGTGCTCTTTCCTTTCTCTCAGGTTTATGCGGTGTTTCCTTTCCCTCTCTGGGATAAATACACATTGCTGGCGACTCTGTTCGGTGCCACTTTCGCGTTTGTACTAGGATGAAAATCCCGGGAGCGACAATGAGTAAGAGAAAGCTATATCATATAAGTACGGTGCAATCATAATAGAAGATGGAAAAGAAGTTCCAATGCCATCCGTTGTCAACATCGCTGATATCAGTTGAGTCATCCGAAGTGGCCAAATCTTCAACAGAGGAGTTGGAGAACCTGCAAAATAAAAGGAACCTCAAGCTGAAGTTCCTAATCAACAAATTGGCCAATCCAGCAGCACAGAGCATGTGATAAATAATGATGAAATGCTAAAACTTATCCAGAGAAGTGAATACAACCTTGTGGATCAGCTACTACAAACTCCTTCTCGGATATCCGTGTTGTCTCTGTTGCTTAGTTCACAAGCTCACAGAGAATCTCTAGAGAAAGTCTTGTAACAAGCCTATGTAGAACAAGATGTAACAGTGGATCGGTTTGACAACATTGTTTCCAATATCACTTCCTGCAACAATTTGGGCTTTAGTGACGAAGAACTCCTAGAGGAAGTCAAGAATCATAACAGGGCATTCAATATCACAGTCAATTTCTAGGACGATGCTTTAGCCAGCGTACTCGAAGACACAAGTTCATCTTTGAATGTCATGCCAAGGTCGACTCTGGTGCGGCTATCTTTTCAAGGCACCCTAATAAGAGGCAGTGAGATCACAGTCAATGCTTTTGACGGATCCCAGAAGACAGTTATTGGCGAAGTCGACCTTCCCATAACCATTGGTCCCCACACTTTCCAAGTCACCTTCCAAGTCATGGATATCTGAGCAGCATACAATTGTTTATTAGGACGACCTTGGATACATGAAGCAGGGGAAATCACTTCAACATTTCACCTAAAGATAAAGTTTGTCAAGAACAACAAGTTGGTCACAGTATGCGGAGATCAAGCTTTAATTTTGAGCAACCTATCATCATTCTCATATTTATAAGCAGAGGAGGTCGTTGGAACTCAATTTGAAGCACACTGTATAAGCAATGAGAATCACCAAGAAAATGGAACTTCGATTTCCTCGTATAAAGACGCTCTCCAAGTAATGGGAAGTAATGACATAAAAAGATGGGGGCAAGTTGTAGTTCCTGTTGATAACGAGACAAGAAAAGGTCTCGGTTTTTTCTCCAGCATTCACCAAGACTATAAAGAAGGATAAAGGCATTCATCCTATCAAATATTTCTTCCACAGTAAAGGCTTCCTCCACCCAATATCTCAAGAAGTCCACACCATCGAGGAAAATGATTCTTCTGATATAGATGATGAATGGAAATCGCATCTCAACGATGAAGGATATATATCTCAGGAAGAAACATGCTATTTTGCTCTCTAAAGCAAAGTCCCAGATATATACCAAGATCAGATGTCAGAATCATCTATGGAGATTGTGATCCTGAAGGATGTCGTGCTCCCCCAACTCATTGGAAGAAGATACTCTGATGAAAGACAACTTCGATTACAACTCATATGATCCCATGGATGATTTTCCCATTTGGGAACCTTACATGGAAGATCCAGGGTATAACAGTAAGCCAGAGAATACACATTTGCTGAATGACCTTGAGAAAAACCACCTATTCTCCCAGAACCATGGAATCTTTACCAGGAAAATTTTGAAAATGTCAAACATCATGTTGATTAAGTAGCAAGAATCACAGGATAAGAATTCATCGACTTTGCATTTCCTGAAGTCAATGTCATCAAAGAAGATGATTCATCAACCCCCTCAGAAACTTGGGATACTTTGGGGCAGCCAAGCGGCAAATACGACTTTCTAGTGAAGTACACCGCTCCCGAAAGATCTCGTATCAGATATGAAGACATCCATCCTACTGGATGGGGAGATCCTATTTAAAAAGAAAATATTGGTGAAAATCCAACAGAAAAGACCTCTTACGGTAACTCTGCATGGGAAGAAGACTCCGTTTATCCAACTCCACCCAAAATCAGTACTATTACTGAAGACAATCCTAGAAGGAAAATACAGAGTTTTTGATCCATAGAGGAGTCCGTCACAACTGGGTTGCATTTGATGTCCCGGATATTGTCCATAAGTCAAAGTAATTGTCTCGTCTTTGTTTTGACCTTTCACTTTTCCTGGGTGAAAAGGATGTTTTATAGGGCTTGCTTTTCAATAAATATCTCTCTTCACTTCACCCAGAGTGAAAGAGCTTTGTTTTATAAGGTTTATGTTTCCATAATCGCCAAATCATAAATAAGAATGTCATTCTGAATTTCTGCATTTATTGTTGTTTTCACTTTTTGCTTTTTTAGAAAATGATAATCCTAAAGCAGACAAAAATAAAAATAAACGTTTTTCAAAATACACTGCACACACTTTTGCATCCTCTCAGTCTTTTATAAAAAGAATAATCTTATTATGCAGATGAGATCCCGGTATACACTGCATACACTGCACATACGATCCAATGTCTTCTCCCAACCTTGAGTTCTCGGTATTCGAAGCCGAAGAAGAAGATGACGAAGAAATTCCAGATGAGATCCCTCAAATACTCAGACATGAGGAAGAGTCCATTCAAACTTACAAAGAACCATTGGAAATGGTCAAGTTGGGTTCAGAAGAGGAGAGAAAGGAAGTTAAAATTGGAGAACTACTCAGTCCAACTGTCAAAGAAGGCCTGATAGAATTGCTCAAAGAATTTCTAGATGTGTTTGCTTGGTCCTACCAAGACATGCCAGGGTTGGATACCAACATTGTAGAACATCACTTGCCACTGAGGCCAGAATGCCCTCCGGTCAAACAAAAATTGAGAAGGACTCACCCCGATATGGCCATCAAAATTAAGGAAGAAGTGCAGAAACAAATTGACGCAGGTTTCCTTGCCACCTCAGAATATCCTCAATGGTTGGCCAACATAGTGCCAGTTCCAATGAAATACGGAAAAGTCAGAATTTGGTAGACTACAGGGATATGAACAAAGAAAGTCCAAAGGATGACTCCCCTTTACCACATATTGACATGCTAGTTGACAGCACCACAAAATTCAAAGTCTTCTCTTTCATGGATGGATTCTCGGGCTATAATCAAATTAAAATGGAACCAAAATATATGGAGAAAACTTCATTCATCACCCCATGGGGCACCTTTTGTTACAAAGTAATGTCGTCCGGTCTGAAGAACGCAGGAGCGACTTATCAAAGGGCTATGCTAACTTTTTTTCACGACATGATGCACAAAGAAATTGAAGTGTACGTCGATGACATGATTGCTAAATCTAAAACAGAAGAATAACATGTGGAACACTTATCAAAATTATTTCAACGTCTGAGAAAATACAAGCTTCGCTTGAATCCCAACAAATGTACATTTGGTGTTCGTTCAGGAAAACTCTTGGGATTCATCGTTAGCCAAAAGGGAATTGAGGTTTATCCTGACAAAGTTAAGGCCATTCAAGAAATGCCTTCTCCAAAGACTGAAAAACAAGTAAGAGGATTTTTGGGACGTCTGAATTACATCTTGAGATTCGTATTCCTCATGACCACGACATACGCACCAATCTTCAAACTACTCAGAAAGAACAAAAAATGTATATGGACAGAAGATTGCGAGAAAGCTTTTGACAGTATCATAGAATATATGCTAAATCCACCTATCTTGTCTCCTCCAGTGGAAGGAATACCATTGATCATCTACTTAACACTCTTGGAAGACTCCATGGGCTGCATGCTTGGCCAACAAGACGAAACAAAAAGGAAAGAGTCTGCCATTTATTACTTATGCAAGAAGTTCACGGAATGTGAAACTCGATACACTATGCTCGAGAAAACTTGTTGCGCTCTAGCTTGGGCGGCTAAACGTCTTCGCCAGTACATGATTTGTGACACTAGTTGGTTAATTTGTGAAATGGATCCGATCAAGTATGTCTTTTAAAAGCCTGCTTTAACAGGGAGGATTGCCCGTTGGAAGATGTTGTTATCAGAATACGACATTGAATACCATGCTCAAAAAGTCGTCAAAGGAAGTATTCTAGCCGATCATTTGGCTCATCAACCGATTGATGATCAAGAATCAATCAAATTTTACTTCCTAGACGAAGATGTGATGTACCTGAAAGTGAAAGATTGCGATGAACCGCGACCAAGCGAAGGTCCAGAGCCAGGGTCTCGATGGGGACTAATATTCAACGGAGTAGTCAATGCTTATGGAAACAGAATTGGGGAAATCATTGTTACCCCTCAGGGTACTCATATTCCTTTCACTTCTAGATTCGCATTTAAGTGTACAAACAATGAGGCCGAATACGAAGCTTGTATCATGGGTCTCGAAGAAGCCATTGACTTAAGGATAAAGAACTTGGATGTGTATGGGGAATCAGCTCTAGTTATAAATCAGATCAAAGGAGAAAGGGACACACGTCAACTTGGCTTGATTCCTTACAAAGACTACACAAGAAGGTTGTTACCTTTCTTCAACAAAATTGACATGATGCATTATCTACTCTATCCTACATGATTAGTGTGAATCGATGGAACGACGTACCCAAGATTGACATAATGCACTTTGATAGGCCCTCTTACATATTTGCATTTGAAGCAGTCATCGACGACAAGCCATGGTATCATGACATTAAATGCTTCCTTTAAAAACAAGAGTACCCACCTGGGGAATCTTGAAAAGATAGGAAGACTTTCAAAAGACTGGCTGGCAACTTCTTCCTCAACAACGATGTACTCTACAAAAGAAACTTCGACATGGTTTTGCTCAGATGCGTGGACAGACAAAAAGCAAACATATTAATAAAAGAGATTCCTGAAGGATCCTTTGGCACTCATGCCAATGGACATACAATGGCAAGGAAAATTCTAAGAGCAAGATATTACTTGTTGACAATGGAATCTGATTGCAACAAGTACATGAGGAAGTGTCGTAAGTGTTAGATATACGCCGACAAAATTCATGTGCCGCTAACATATCTCAGAGCTCCCTCTTCTCCATGGCCTTTTCTATATGGGGAATCGACATGATCAGCATGATTAAACACAAAGCTTCAAATGGACATCAGTTCATTCTGGAAGCCATTGATTACTTCACCAAAAGGGTCGAAGCGGTATCATACACCAACTTGACCAGGCAAGTGGTGGTCCGATTTATCAAAAATAATCTTATCTACTATTATGGTGTTCCAACCCAAATCATTACTGACAATGGATTGAACCTGAATAAAAAGCTGATGAAAGAATTGTGTGCTGAGTTCAAAATTGAACACCATAACTCATCTCCCTACCGGCCTAAGATGAATGGAGCGATAGAAGCAGCTAACAAAAATATCAAGAGGATCATTCAGAAAATGGTCGTTACTTACAAGGATTGGCATGAAATGCTCCCATTTTCTCTTCACGGTTATCGCACATCCGTCCGTACATCAACAGGGGCAGCCCGTTTCTCTCTAGTATATGGCATGGAGGCAGTGCTCCCCATAGAAGTTGAGATCTTGTCAATGAAAGTATTGAAGGAATCCAAGCTAACAGAAGTTGAATGGTGTCAAAGCAGATACGATGAACTAAATCTAATCGAAGAAAAGAGAATAAAGGCTTTATGCCATGGTCAAATATATCAGCAAAGAATGTAGAAAGCATTCGACAAAAATGTATGACCTCGTGTCTTCAGAGAGGGAGACCCCGTGCTAAAAAAGATCCAATCATTTCTCACTGATTCCAGGGGCAAATGGACTCCAAATTATGATGGCCCATATGTTGTTAAAAAAGCCTTCTCAGGCGGCGCCTTGAGACTCATAACCATGGATGGAGGAGTATTTTCCTATCCCACAAATGTCGATGCACTCAAGAAATACTTCGCCTAAAAACCAAGAAAAACAACAACTCACTAAATCGAAAACCAGAAAGGATGACTTAGGAAAAAAAGAGCGATTTGGTGGATTGAAAACCCGAAAGGGAAGTCCAGGTAAAAATTAGAGACATAAAAAAAATCATCCCAGTAGATTAAAAAAAATCTAGGCAAAAGTTAAGGATTTATGGCAAGTAACTGCATCCGACAAGATTGGATCCTCAAAAGCAACGTCATCTATCAAGAAAACCACCAATCAAAGTCACCTTCAACTGAGGCTCAAGAATACTCGGAATTCAAAGTTGGTAGGAGGATAGTGGTCATTATGTTTCAATCTAGCCCTTTCCCTTCGAACTTACCATTTTCTAACTTTGTAATACTCAATGGAATCATGCATTTGGCTGATTACCATTCTATCAATGAAAACTTGAGCCCTGGTGCCCTTTTGTTTGTAATTCTCATTTATTCCGCTTTGAAAATGACATTTTGATATGATTTACATTCTTGAAACACAAAAATGAATTTACCTTTTGTTTTCAAAATGAAAAATTTGAATTTTTACTTCTACTTTTAAGATAAAGATGGAAATTTCCTTTGGATTAGTGAACACAAAAAAGAACATCGATAGCTTCTCCGAAAGCAATCAAACTACAAAATTCAGAATCAAAATATTTCTTATGATCGGTACATCCCAGAGTGGATGATCGATAACTTCAGATTTGTAAGATGAGACATCCCATCTATTATCCCTAATAAGGGTCAAGTTTCATGGTTCCTCAAACAAACATTGGAATCAAGATCAGGTTTCTATCCCCGGGAATAAATATAGGAACAAGAATCCCTTCCTCCAACAGGCTGTTACCTTCGAAAAACACCGATAAAAGTTTTCACTTGCCAGGAGTCGCATTTTGTTACTGCCAAGAGTAGGTAAAGTTCAGCAATATGACTTTGTTTCCCTCAACAATACTCATCACCAGCGACACTTTTTATCCCCCACAGTGGCCAAGTGTCTAGTTGTGTTCATCACCAGTCAATATGTCGTGTCTGTTTTGTCAGCATAAGCATTCATTCACACATACATAATGCATATTTGATTTATATTCATATTCATATTCATAATGCATAAGTTGCGTCATTCACTCTGGTTATGTTTACTCCCCAAGTGATGAATGTCCTCTCTCTATTAGGGTCGTCAACCTTAGGTAGAAAGGATGTGCCTTTTTCTAAATCCCCACTGAGTTTGATCCTCGTGGAAGATTTTTCTTCAGTTTCCTTTCTACATTTGGATAGTATAAAATCCCAGTTTGAGTTCCTTCCTCATCGGGAAATGTCTTGATTAAACAATCTCTCTCCAGCAAGTCTGACATCAAAACTTTACTCATCCTATGGCATCTCTCCGAAGAAGGCACGAAGAGATGTACGATGAAAAGCATTTTCCCATCAAATGGATATCTCCCCGATCATCCTAAGACCAGTTTTGTGGTTGAAGACCAGGATCGAGGGGAGGTTTATTTCAAGAAACTAAGACCAGTTCCATGGCTGAAGACCAGGATCGAGGGGAGGTTTATTGCAAGAAACTGAGAGCAGTTCCATGGCTGAAGACCAGGATCGAAGGAAAGTTTTACCCTTTTCTAAGTAAAATTACTTAGCAAAAGAAGATGGATAGGAAAAATTGGGAATTTGCACCCATTCACATCCACAATCAAAATTTAGGGCTTTCTGATATTTAACCCTCTTTTACCTTGAATGTCTGAATGTCTTCATCATTCACATCTTCAGGTCCAAGAAGATTAACTAGGGGGCATTTGTCATACCTTAAATTTTGACCATAAGATTTCACACCATTGTGCAAATCATCACCACAATATGGATGGACTTTCATACCTCACTAATCCTTTCAAAGGTTGTTGAGTGTTCACCTTAACCAAGAATTATGGTTTTCAAGCCCTCTCAGAGGATTCAGGCAAAGAATTAAGCAAGAATAACATGATCTTTAACTTGTTAAGCCTCTCAAACATCCATGAAGGATCAAGAGGTTTCCTTCCTCAAGAATCAAGCACAAGGTTGCATCATTTCAAGTTGATCAAGCCTTAAGACCATCAGTGTCACCAAATTAGGGTTTTGGTCGACCAAGGCCTCCATAGAGAAGTTTTCATCTGGGCATGAGCCAATAATTCAATACATGATTCAAGAAGCTCAAAAGAACCTCATGAGTCCATTCATAAGTTCAAAATAGCTTCAGGGGATGCATCTACCAAAAATCAGGAATTAGGGTTTTGACCTAACTCAGTCCCTAGGGTTTACTTTTGGAGCAAAACATGATCCAAAACTTCAAGATATGCTTTGAGAACCTCAAATACATCGCGTTTTTCGAAATTACGGTGCGATCACTATTTTCACAACAATCATTTGGGTCTCTAATAGAGTGTAAGTCCCATATGTAACACCCTTTTCTACCCCACAAATATCGCAACGGATTAAACATAAAATCATTAAACAAATCAGCATCACCTCAAAGGGTGCACATTTTTCAATAAAATCAAATCAACAAAAATTGCTCCGTAAACAACGGGTTTTCCTCAAAATAACTCAAAAATGCCTTCAAAGGGCAGCAGAACCACCATAACCACAAAAAATCCCACAAAAGGGTTTGTTAAAATAAACCATAGTCATCAAATAATCAATAAAATAACAGCCAAATAAAACTCAACATGGTTCGACTCAACGACCCAACCCGATGTTACACTATCAGAGCAAGACCCTCTACATCGATCAAAAGCAAATAATACTTGAAAAGTTCCTCAAAGCATCCACGTCTAATCCAGATCACCTGCACGTTACCCACGTGGAGGTATCATTCAAACAGGCAGGGTGAGTATTTACAATTCATTATAAAAGATATAAAGAAAAGAATACTAATAGGGCAGCAATAACAACATCATGATATCCTCAATAAAACACACATATTAATCAACAATTAACCCATACACATGCAATGCCACTTAGAATGAAATGCAACTTCATCGGAAACATGCATGTGGTACCAATTCAATCATGTGATAGACATTAGGCCATCTACCCTCCACAAGGGAGCACAACATAATCATCATGTGATGGACACTAGTCATCAACCCTCCACAAGGGAGCACAACATAATCACTCCAATCTGCACAATGGGATTGAAGCTAACAACAACAGACCGAAGTCCCAACATAGTATGCTATGAATGCCATGATGCAACAACATCTACATAATCAACAAATTCCTCAAATTACATTTGCATTCATGTAATCATTAATCATAATCATCATAAAGCATATATACATCAAATATGCACATCATCGACTCCTTCATCACCACAACATCATAACCATCATAATATAACATAACAACTTTATTTTCAACATCAAAACATCATAATGCATCTATCACCGTATAATTCCAACACAATTCTCTTACCCCATGTATATATTTAACACGCGCATCATTAAACAGTCATCATAGATCACATCAACACATAAAAACAACTCCATAACATCACTAAGATAGTTATTCAAGTAGAACATCATAACATATCATCCATACAAAACATTTGCTTACATTTCACAAAAATGACATAACTCGACACGTTCAAAAGACTTGTCCATGCATTGAATAGCTGGAATTCTGGTACTAAAAATATTTTTAAGATAAATTACGTTAACTCAGCTTTCCAACAATCCGAACCACGCATCAATCGGATGCTCGCAGCTCAAGTTATGAATTTTTAAAGTTTTTCAACAAACACAGACAGTGACATCTTACACTGACACCATAAAGCCTCATTAGAACCTAGTTAATTTTAATTCCAGGACTTGAAACCATTTTTACAAGAAAGTACACTGTATTAGCTTTCCACAGGTTCGAACGGAGAGTCAAACAGAAACCCGAGGCTCAAGATACGAATTTTTGAAGTTCTTAAATAAATTTGTCCCAGGGTAATCGGTCACTGCATTAGGGTAACCGGTTACTCTATTACAAAATCACTTTTCTGCTGTATTTCTGTGCGAAAAATCACTTATTTAACCCATCCTAACATCTCCAGACATCATTTACCACATAAATCGGATTTCTACATCAGTATACCACAATACACATTCATTAGAAACTCTGATAACACTAAAAATCACAATTCAACCAAGCAATTTACACAATTCGAGCATTTTTATTATCACCGACACGTAACTCCAACTTCTCACCGGAAACACCAAACAATCAACAAACACATGGATAAAAACCCAACAATTTATCTACCCTCATTCATACATCATTCTAAATCAAAACATACATCCTAAATTCATCACTTTCTATCTATTTCATCAAGAATTCATCATAAACCCAAAACCCCATAAAACCCCAACCTATCTATATTCAGATTTTTACATCAATCATAATGAAAGTTATACTCCCCATACCTTGTAATTTTTTTTTTAATTCTTTCTCTTGAGTTCTGCAGCAATCCCTCCAGAGCCCTAACTTTCTCCCTCTTTTTCGTCAGAGCACTTCTCAAAAAAGTTACGATCAATCAGAATAACTTCTCACTTCTATTTTCTTATTAAGTTCAAATACCCTTAATAATGGTTTCCCAACTATATCCTCACTTATCCTTTACAAAAGACCACCTTGCCCTTATTATTACTCATCTTATTTAAAATAATAATAATCTAAATAATGCCATCTATATTATGATTATTATTATTATAACTCCACATATAATATGATTAAATTATTTAAATCTAAATAATCTCTAATTATATCAACTTCTCACTAATACCCACAACACACATCAACAAAACCACCCAATGCGTCATATAATTCACAATCATTCACCATAGTCCTAAATAATTAATTAAATAATTAAATATGAATTTTGGGGTGTTACAACTCTCCCCCACTTAAAGAATTTTCGTCCTCGAAAATTACCTGATGTAACCAACTCTGGATACGACCCTCGCATCCTTTCCTCCGACTCCCACGACGAGTTTGACAACAATTCGAATACCACTAATCCAAATTCCACATTGTTACCTACAACAATCCAACAAGATGCAATGCTACCGAGTTATGAAGGCACCAATTCATTTCACTCTTTGTCTCATCACCTTAGGATCTCATTCGCTCTTGAACCAGAACACAACAATGTCGTTACTATCGCCATTAACATCGTCATAAGAACATCAATATAACCATAATACCGGCAACTCTGTCACGTAACATTAGTACCGCAATGATGTGACTCCTCAATCGACATATAATTCGATACGTCTATTGACATGGCAGTAACATGAATAATATATAAACCTTTCACATATTATTTCCATTCTGGAATATCCAATGGTTTGCATCATACCCAAAGGCTTCTGATGTTCGATCTTTGACTTTTGGAAAGTCAAACATGCTTACACAAATTCAGTAATGTCTTCTTTCATACCCGACCGCCAAAACAACTTCTGAAAATCCTGATACATCTTTGTAGCACCGGGATGAATACTTAGTCCACTTCGATGTCCTTCCTCCAAAATACTCTTCTTAATTTCCGGAACATCTAGAACACATACACTGTCACGGAACCTCAATACACCATTCTCATCAATCCAGAATTCACCTCCGTTACCTTGGTTAATTAAAGTCATCTGATCAACCAACCTCAAGTCAGATTTCTGACCCACTCAAATTTCTTCCAAAATATCATTAGTTAGCTTTAACATACCTAACTTCACACTGTCTGATGTAGTCTCACATAGAAAACTCATGTCTCTGAACTGTTCGATCATCTCTAGTTCCTTTACCATAAGCATCTACATATGCAGTGACTTCGTACTCAAAGCATCTGCAACCACATTCGCTCTACCTGAATGGTAACTCAAATCAAAATTATAATCCTTCAATAATTCTAACCATCTTCTCTGCCTCCTATTCAACTCCTTCTGATCAACAAGTACTTTAAACTCTTATGATCGCTAAACACTTCAAGTCTAGAGCCAAAAAGATAATGTCGCCAAATTTTCAACACGAATACCACGGCTGCCAATTCTAGATCATGTGTAGGATAATTCCTTTCATGGACTCTCAACTGTCGTGAAGCATAAGCCACAACCCTACCATCCTGCATTAACACACCACCCAAACCCATCAAAGAAGCGTCGCAATACACCACAAATGGTTCATCCGGTTTAGGTAAAGTCAAAACTGGAGCTGTAGTCAACCTCTTCTTCTGTTCAATGAAACTTTTCTCATAGTGAATATATTACATCAACGCGTTACCCTCGTAAGTTAACTGAGATAATGGAAGGGCTAACTTGGAGAAAACCTTCCATAACATGCGGTAATAACCAACTAAGTCTAAAAATCTTCTAATCTCCTTAACCCACTTCAGAGCTTCCTCGTTGTAGGTCTACTTCTATCTGGGATGGATCCACAACAATACCCTCATCTTAAATAACATAACCAAGAATACTAACATCTACTACCCAAAAATCACACTTCGATAACTTAGCACATAACTTCATCTTTTTCAATACTTGTAACTCAATTCTCAAATACACTACACGCTTTTCTCCTAATTTTATAATAGTTCAGAACATCCCCCAACGAACACCACTTCAAACTTATACAAATAAGTATGGAATATACTATTCATATTCTCCACACACACCTTAAGGCATAATTGTAACACCCCAATTCCCATCGCGAATAAATAATACATAAATAAAATCAGAGTAACTAAAAATATATTTTTCCGACAGGAACAGGAATGCCACGTTTAAAGAAAGAAAACAAAATCCCTGCTCATAAATTTGATACATAACACAAAATGGGATAAACCTGCAAGGGAAACTTTTTCCATATAATAGGAAAGGTTTAGTTATGGAATAAAGCGGAAAGATCCATAACTGCCTTGTTTTACAAAATTAATCGTTTTATAACGTCAAAACATTCATACAAAGGTAACACAAAATATATTCAGCAAATGTATACATATAACAACAACGTTCCCCGACTCCCATGCTACGTATCAGAGTAGACAGACTGACAAAGGACGGAGGACTAATCTTCACAAAAGCCTCCAAGACTACTAATCTGCAATTGCCTCATAGAGCAACAAACCACAGCAGAAGGGTGAGAAATAACAACTAAAATCAAGATTGCATAATAATATGAAAATACATAACAATTCACATGCATAGCTATTCTCACCACAAACACCACATACTAATACATATAAAATACCACATATACGTAACATATATCTATTAATCCAACGATATAGCATATATCAAGTATCCAATATACTCACATATTTGCACATAAGGCATACCAAGTCATATAATTTAGAAACACATCACACATCACATAGCATATGTCTACGCATAAATCATATTATCCACAACCAATGCATTTATCACATATGCACATCAAATTACCAATGCTATCACAATCTCACCACATAACAAATCAATGCACAATTTCCACAAATAATCAATCAAATCATGATTTTCCACACATAATGCATCCATTCACAATTCTCACACATAATCAATTAAATCATGATTTTCCACACAGAATGCATCCATTCACAATTCTCACACATAATCAATCAAATCATGATTTTCCACACATAATGCATCCATGATTTATGTAAATGCACAGAGACCGACACAACGACTCTATGCAAATGCCATGCGGTACCGACTTCCAATGTTTCTCATCACTAGTTCACTCAGGAACTCTGCTGGAACCATCGCTCGTTACATCACTGTAACTCCCCGTCGGGCATACAATGTTCCCCGTCGCTCACACCCCACACGGGTACACTACTTTTATGGATCGCTCACACCTTACACAGGCACACGACCTGATCGCTCACACCCCACATGGGCACACGATCGTCTATAACCATCGCTCACACCCCACACGGGCACACGACGTTATAGAGGATTCCCTCTGGAACCAACCCGTTGCAAGATGCATATCATGATGCTTGGCATACAAGGACTCATGACAAACAAATGCATCTTCACAATTCAACCATATGAATTAATCAACAACATCACATTCATGCATTGCAAATCAATTCAAACAATGCATTTCATCACAGACCTCAAACCACCACAATCATATCATCACAATTCTTTACACAAGGAATCCATATATCAAAGTCTACCCACAACACGTTATAGAAACATACAAGTCATACAACATTCATATCAATAACACATTACATGTACACATCAATTACACACCATTAAAACGGCAAAAGTCGACAAAACGACACTTTTCCAAATTCTGACATAATTTAATCGGCCAACAATCTTGAAATCATTTTAATAAGAAATAACATTTCATTAGCTTTCCAACGATATAAAGAACGTTCAAAACGGATAAACGGATCAAAAGTTACGGACTTAACAAGAAAAGTAATCGCGAAAAGACAACATTCTGCACCCCTGCTGGCCATACGCGTATTGCCCTGAGCCATACGCGTATTGCCCAGCCCCATACGTGTATTTCCTATTTTCCTTCCTTGCCATACATGTATTGCCCTAACCAATACGCGTATTGCCCTACTCCATCCGCGTATTGCCCTGCCCCATACGCGTATGTGCAGCGAAAACCCAGAATTTTTCCTGCATCAATTTTGTTACGAATTTCACCCCAAAATCTCTCCAAATCTCATCTAAACACTTCCAAATCACAATATATCAACCCAAACATGTCCCAACATAATCAACAAGTATCCTACGCAGTTTATATCGAGTTTCAACCGCGAAAACATCGATTTCTAACAATTATTAATCAATTTATCAATTAGAGAAAAAGTTGTAAAAACAACCAAAACACATACATAAACAACACATATACATACACAAGCAAGATATAATTGAAACTTCTCACCCTTACCCGATTAATCATGCTTGAAACGGAGTTATTCTCGATTTTCCTCTTTTTTTTTCCTCTTCTCCCTTTCTTTCTTCTTCTTTTCCTTCTTTCCTTTCTCTTTTCTCTCTTTTTCTCTCAAAGTTTCTATTTTATGAAAAATACCCAAGCCAAAAGACCAAAATACCCCTCAGCTCAAATATCTCGCAAACGCTCTCAAAATACGATAAAACATAACAACAATGATGAAATATATTTCGGGAAATAAAACTTGAAAAGAAATTATAATTTAATGCAAATATTTTATCTATCAGAGAAACTAACCAAAACTCAATTAGCAGGTAAAATACACTAAATTCACACATTTCACAAAATTCACATAATTGAAATAATTAAATACAATTAAACAAATCGGGGCGTTACAATTCTCCCCCACATAGACATTTTCGTCCTCGAAAATATAACTGAGACGAATGACTCCGGATACGACTCTCGCATCCGACCAACAAACTAACATGCCAACAAAAAGGCACACCACGAATAGCACAAACTGACAAACCACCTTGCTAACAGCAACAACAACAACAACGACATGACAACGGCAACAACCACAACGACAAGATGCAATGCCCATACAATGCACTTGACGACCAACTCACAACTCAAAGAATACACATGTTACGAACACACACAGGTTCACTCTTGAACCGAAACACAACAAGATCGTTACCATCACCATGGAAACGAGGCAACAACACAAACAAGAACACAAGTTCCATGACACAACATCGATTCAACAACCTCTACATAACCATAACACCAACATCCTTGTCACACAACATTATTACAACAATGCTACGATTCCCCAATCGAACATACAACCAAAATATCCATCTACATAGTAACCCATGCAGAATAGTTAAACCTTTCACCTAACACTTCCATTCTGAAACGTCCAATGGTCTCATCACTCCTACATGTTCCCAATGTTCAACCTATGAACTCTTACAAGTCCCACACGCAAATACAAATTGTGCCACACCACGCATCCTCTGCGCACTCTTATTACTCGTAACCATCAAAACTACCAATCTCACGTCCAATGTCTAACTCTTCCTCATATTCACCAAAAATCATTGTTCACTGTTAATATTCCCAACCTCACACTCTCCTGTGTTGTCTCACACACCAGACCCAAGTCTCGAAATTGGTCAATTAATTTTAATTCTATGACCATCAAAACAGACATGCATCACAACTTTCGACTTAACATTTCAGGCACAACCTTAGCTTTTCCCGAAGGATAATCCAAGCCAAATTCATAACTCGTCACGAATTCCAACCCTCCTCATTGTCTCATACTCTATTCCTTTAGACCAAACAAGCACTCTAAACTCTTGTGATTACCAAACACTTTGAGCCTAGAACCATAAAGATAATACTTTCAAATATTCCAACATATTACAACCACAACCAATTCCAAATCCAGAATAGTGTAGACCCTTTTATGAATCCTCAACTGTCGTAAAGCATAAGCTACGACTTTACCCTCTTGCATTCACACGGCCTAAACTCATCAAAGACGCATCTCAATACCTCACCAACGGTTTATTAGGATCATCCAGAATCAAAACTGAAGACGTAGACAACTTCTACTTCAGCTCACCATAACTTACTCACAACGAACATCCAAAACAAACGACTCACCCTTTGCAAGTCAACTGAGATACCAGAAGTACGAACTTAGCAAAGTCTTCCCTAGCCTGCAGTAACAACCAACTAAGCCCAAAAATCTCTAATCTCTTTAACCAACTTCGGAGCCTCTCATCGCAGAACTATATCTACTCCTGATGGATCCATAACCATACTCTCATCTGAAATAACATATCCAAGAAAAATAACCTTTTTCAATCCAAATTCTCACTTGAATAACTTAGCATAAAACTTCGTCTCTTTTCAATACTTGTAATTCCATTCTCAAACACTCTACCTGTTTTTCCCCCTGAGTTTATAACAGATCTGAATACCCTCAATCAAAGACATTACGAACTTATCCAAATAAATATGGAAGATACGATTCCTCCACTCTACAACATTACAGATGCATTACTAACACCAAATAACACCACTATACGCTGTAATTCCCAACCAAAATCCAAAAGATATAAATTCTTAAAGCCTTTGTAAAACTTTCCACTGGATAACTGGTTACTCACATACAAGTTTAACCAAGTAAATAACACCCTAATCCGATGATAACAAACCTAACCAGTCACATTAAACAGATTAAAGCTTCAACTCACAAAATTCACCACTCTTATCAAACATTCCAAACAATTATAATTTCAATCAAACTCAACCAAACAAATACCAGTTATTTATTCCTAAAAGTGAACCCTTATTCTCAATCGTTACCTTATCCATCTGTCAGTAATCCATATAAAATTCTTCTCTTAACAGTCCAAATTCCATAAATCCCAACATGTAGCAACAACCAGCCAAAAATAACTCTCAAATATTACACCCACACCTAGGGCCTTCTCAAAATTTCCATTAATACTTTGAAATTCCAAAGACTCCAAACCACACCAGAACTCTAAGTTTTGCTTTCCATAGTCTCAATACCATTATACTTGTTATTTCGTTCAAGCATCCATTCCTTTTTGTTACTAACAAAGCTGGAGCTCTTCTAAGACAACACCTTAATGTTCCATCCAAAAACACATCTGAAAACCATGCACAACTGACGGCCCATCACTGTGACTTCCTGCCAATTTCCCAGAACACTATCATCACAGACAAAACAAACATCTTAGTCCCATCTACTAAGAGTTTCCTACTTACTTAGCAGATATAAACCTCAACTATTCACCTTCGTCCAATTAAGTTCAATCTCTACGCTCTGAGAAGCAGTTCTTAAATAAAACCCAATCATTCTCTATCAATGACTTCCCAACCTGACCAACATATTAAAACCTCTAATCCGTCTCATCTTCCAATATTAGAATCTTCATCAACTCATCAAAACAATCTGTAACCATTTTCTTAAATCCAAACAATCCATTGCACACACTATTAAAGCTGGACAGACACGTCTATTCCATCCAACATAATTCCCGTCTTCTATCAACAAGAGATTAAGGGTGATCAGTTCCTCAATTTGTCAATAGACAACCGACAATCATGATGGGGCACAAACCGCCTTTGCCAAACTATAATAGTATTCCTTACATCCTGTACACCACACTGCCTAAGGTACAAATCCTTAGTTGACATAAGGCTTACCTCCGCATCCCTTCTGGAACCGGGAACCACACTGTCCAACAACACTTACAATCTTGCAATTCACAACACACTGAGCCAGCGCTCCACACGTGAAGCAACATGGAGAAGTACTAGCCTCTCCCCCACTTATCTCATTCTAACTCCTGCAGACAACGGAAAAGAAAGACCAGAAAGTACTGACAGTGTTTCACACATATATCACGTACTAAGGAACAAACAACATCGACAGTATTCAACTGTCACACCAACTGACTCAACAACTTGGCCGGACGGACCGACCTGCTCTGATACCACTAATGTAACACCCCAATTCCCATCGCGAATAAATAATACATAAATAAAATCAGAGTAACTAAAAATTTATTTTCCCGACAGGAACAGTAATGCCACATTTAAAGAAAGAAAACAAAATCCCTGCTCATAAATTTGATACATAACACAAAATGGGATAAACCTACAAGGGAAACTTTTTCCATATAATAGGAAATGTTTAGTTATGGAATAAAGCGGAAAGATCCATAACTGCCTTGTTTTACAAAATTAATCGTTTTATAACGTCAAAACATTCATACAAAGGTAATACAAAATATATTCAGCAAATGTATACATATAACAACAACGTTCCCCGACTCCCATGCTACGTATCAGAGCAGACAGACTGACAAAGGACGGAGGACTAATCTTCACAAAAGCCTCCAAGACTACTAATCTGCAATTGCCTCATAGAGCAACAAACCACAGCAGAAGGGTGAGAAATAACAACTAAAATCAAGATTGCATAATAATATGAAAATACATAACAATTCACATGCATAGCTATTCTCACCACAAACACCACATACTAATACATATAAAATACCACATATACGTAACATATATCTATTAATCCAACGATATAGCATATATCAAGTATCCAATATACTCACATATTTGCACATAAGGCATACCAAGTCATATAATTTAGAAACACATCACACATCACATAGCATATGTCTACGCATAAAACATATTATCCACAACCAATGCATTTATCACATATGCACATCAAATTACCAATGCTATCACAATCTCACCACATAACAAATCAATGCACAATTTTTCTACCTCACAAATATCGCAGCGGATTAAACATAAAATCATTAAATAAATCAGCATCACCTCAAAGGGTGCACATTTTTCAATAAAATCAAATCAACAAAAGTTGCTCCATCAACAACGGGTTTTCCTCAAAATAACTCAAAAATGCCTTCAAAGGGCAGCAGAACCACCATAACCACAAAAAAATCCCACAAAAGGGTTTGTTAAAATAAACCATAGTCATCAAATAATCAATAAAATGACAGCCAAATAAAGCTCAACATGGTTCGACTCAACGACCCAACCCGATGTTACACTATCAGAGCAAGACCCTCTACATCGATCAAAAGCAAATAATACTTGAAAAGTTCCTCAAAGCATCCACGTCTAATCCAGATCACCTGCACGTTACCCACGTGGAGGTATCATTCAAACAGGCAGGGTGAATATTTACAATTCATTATAAAAGATATAAAGAAAAGAATACTAATAGGGCAGCAATAACAACATCATGATATCCTCAATAAAACACACATAGTAATCAACAATTAACCCATACACATGCAATGCCACTTAGAATGAAATGCAACTTCATCGGAAACATGCATGTGGTACCAATTTAATCATGTGATAGACACTAGGCCATCAACCCTCCACAAGGGAGCACAACATAATCATCATGTGATGGACACTGGTCATCAACCCTCCACAAGGGAGCACAACATAATCACTCCAATCCGCATAATTGGATTGAAGCAAACAACAACAGACCGAAGTCCCAACATAGTATGCCATTGAATGCCATGATGCAACAACATCTACATAATCAACAAATTCCTCAAATTGCATATGCATTCATGTAATCATTAATCATAATCATTATAAAGCATATATACATAAAATATGCCCATCATTGACTTCTTCATCATCACAACATCATAACCATCATAATATAACATCACAGCTTTATTTTCAACATCAAAACATCATAATGCATCTATCACCATAATAATTTCAACACAATTCTCTTACCCCATGTATATATTTAACTCGCACATCATTAAACAATCAACGTAGATCACATCAACACATAACAACAACTTCATAGCATCACTAAGATAGTCATTCAAGTAGAACATCATAGCATATCATCTATACAAGACATTTACTTACATTCCACAAAAACGACATAACTCGACACGTTCAAAAGACATGTCCACGCGTCGAATAGCTGGAATTTTGGTACTAAAAATATTTTTAAGATAAATTACGTTAACTCAGCTTTCCAACGATCCGAACCACGCATCAATCGGATGCTCACAGCTCAAGTTATGAATTTTTAAAGTTTTTCAACAAACACAGACACTGACATCTTACACTGACACCATAAAGCCTCATTAGAACCTAGTTAATTTTAATTTCAGGACTTGAAACCATTTTTACAAAAATGTACACTGTATTAGCTTTCCACAGGTTCAAACGACGAGTCAAACGTACACCCGAGGCTCAAGATACGAATTTTTGAAGTTCTTAAACAAATCTGTCCCAGGGTAATCGGTTACTGCATTAGGGTAACCGGTTACTCTGTTAAGGCATCACTTTTCTGTTGTATTTTTGTGCGAAAAATCATTTATTTAACCCATCCCAACATCCCCAGACATCATTTATCACATAACTCGGATTTTTTCATCAGTATACAACAATACACATTCATTAGAAACTCTTATAACACTAAAAATCACAATTCAACCAAGCAATTTACACAATTCGAGCATTTTTATTATCACCGACACGTAACTCCAATTTCTCACCGGAAACACCAAACAATCAACAAACACATGGATAAAAACCCAACAATTTATCTACCCTCATTCATACATCATTCTAAATCAAAACATACATCCTAAATTCATCACTTTCTATCTATTTCATCAAGAATTCATCATAAACCCAAAACCCCATAAAACCCCAACCTAATTTTTACATCAATCATAATGAAAGTTATACTCCCCATACCTTGTAATTGATTTTTTTTAAATTCTTTCTCTTGAGCTCTGCAGCAATCCCTCCAGAGCCCTAACTTTCTCCCTCTTTTTCCTCAGAGCACTTCTCACAAAAGTTATGATTAATCAGAATAACTTCTCACTTCTATTTTCTTATTAAGTCAAAATATCCCTAATAATGGTTTCCCAATTATATCTTCACTTATCCTTTACAAAAGACCACATTGCCCTTATTATTACTCATCTTATTTAAAATAATAATAATCTAAATAATGTCATCTACATTATGATTATTATTATTATTATAACTCCACATATAATATGATTAAATTATTTAAATCTAAATTATCTCTAATTATATCAACTTCTCACTAATACCCACAACACACATCAATAAAAACCACCCAATGCGTCATATAATTCACAATCATTCACCATTATCATAAATAATTAATTAAATAATTAAATATGAATTTTGGGGTGTTACACAATCCCTTTGTACATAAACTTTGTTTTAAACAATTATTCGGGCCTCTGATAGAGTGTAAGACCCAACACCCTTTTGTAAATAGAAAATATTTTAGCCTCATTCATCCTGGGCTTTGTACAGGATATAAATAATCATTTGGACCTCTGCTTAGAGAGTAAGACCCAACACTTTTGTTTCTCTCTTACTTAAAGATCAAGTCATATTCAAAGTCAAAACTTTCTTCAATTTCTTTAAAACCCTAATTCAATCTTGAAGAAAACATCTAACCAATCACAATACACTTGGGCCTCTATCCAGAGAATAAGACCCACCACCTTTCTTTATTCAATACATACTTATTTATATACTTGTTCATATGTCTGTATATATACTTGTGCATATCTTGTTAAGATTCTCTTAGCATTTAAAGCATCCTTAGTTTAGACTAGTTCAAGCAATAGGATGATTTCAATCATTAAAACTTAGTTCAAACAACTAGTTCCCTCTTGTACAAAGGATTTCTTCTCCCCAGTACAATTAGCCTACTCTTGGGCTTTGTTCAATAGATTCATCCTTGAAAAAATTCATTAAAGAGAGGATTATTTCCCGGTGAAACCTCTTCTTTAACCCCTATAACCCTGGAATAGTTCAACAAAGAAAGGATTAATTCCCGATGAAACCTTTCTGGAACTCTTCTTAGACTTGGAAAGTCTCAATCCCCAGCCTCCTCTTGGGCTTCATAAAGGACCCACAGACTTCCTAGAAGCATCCCCAACCTCCTCTTGGGCTTCATACAAGGACCCTCAGGCTTCCTAAAAGCATAGGATAGATCCTAGTTATCTTTGTCAATATACCAATGACTAGGAGAGTCGAAACCTCTAAGACTTTTAAACTCATCCTTTGAGTCTCCCCTGATCCTTAAGCCATGCTTATCTTTCATCCTTAGAATTCCTAGCCAGGGTCAGATTACCATCAGTGGACCCGAAAAGAATCAAAACCTTTGTGGCAATTGATAAACTCTCCTAATCTCCAACAAGAGTTAGTTCCCTTTCTAATTCCCCAAGCAATTTGAGCCTTCTCTTAAATTAAATTTCCTCAGCAAGAGTCAATCTCCATTTAAAATCCCCCAGCCTCCTCTTAGGCTTCATATATTGATTTCCCCATTCAGCCTCAATCTTGGGCTTTGTACAAAACATATATAATACTTCCCAGTTGAGTCAGTCTTCTTCAAAACTGTACTCAAACCCTTCATCTTCATCATCTTTGGCTTTAAACAAGATACTCAAATAAAATCCCCCCCAGTTGAGTTTGTTCTCGACCCCTTTTAGCTTCAACCTTGGGCTTTGATCAAGGCACACAATTTAACATCCCCTCAGATGAAACCTTGAGTCCACTCTGTAGGAGGATATTTCCTCAATACATTATATTTCAAAACAAACAATCAAAACTTTTTCTAGATAATTGATGTAAGTGGAAAACCTCTGTATTCTTTACATCCAAGTCAATGTCCCTCCCTTATCATGCCTAAATTTCTCTTTCATATAAGTGATGTAAGTGGCAAACCTCTGGATTCTACACATCTAAGTCAATGTCCCTTTCTTAGCATGCAAAGACTCATAAAGAAATATGTGGCATTGCTGGATTCCACTCATCCCAGTTAAAGCAACTTCCCTTATAATAAGTTCCTCAATGATTGTGATGAATAGGTGAGTTATCTCCCTTTAGAGATGACAAATTCTCTCTCAGTCAAACATCTCCTTTAGCTTCAATCTTGAGCTTTGAACAAGACAAATACTCTTTTAGCTTCAATCTCGGGCTTTGAACAAGACACAAATACTCTTTTAGCTTTAATCTTCGGCTTTGAACAAGACACCAAACTTTTTCCTCCCATAAATATAGGAGGAACTACGAATGCTCTGATTTCCTAAATATCTTTACGGGAATACGTAAGCATAAGATTGAGAAATTTGTGTGAGCATACTTTTCAAAAAATCTTATGTCCAGGTACCTTCCAAAAACAATAAAAAATCCAAAAACAACAAAAACATGTCTTCAGCTTTCCCAAAGGAGAAACTTTCCCTATTTAGCAGCAAATGAACTTGAGCAAGAAATTCAATAGTAAAATATAAATGAAGGTTCCTATAGAATACTATAGATACTCTGGGTGTTAATAGATTCCCTTTTTATAACCAACCCCCGATTCCAGATCTCTTCGTATTAGTAGGGAAAACACTTGCGCGCACGGTTAGTTTAAGATATCTTCCCCTTCCTTTTAAGCTTCATAGGATAAATTTAGAAATCAGATTGTAGCACCAAAAGCGGTAGTGGTCGCATAAAAAAAAACCGAGAGCAACATTTTCTCTCCAACAAGGACTATAAAAATAATCTCATCTCTCATGAAGAAAGAGGTTGATACAAAAATAAAAACCCGAACCTTCTTCACCCATAAACATCTTCCTTCATCATCCATGTTCACCCATTAAAACCACCGTGGATCAACCATTAACAACAACATTATTTCCAACCACATCTTGTCCTCCTCGCACAAAAAACCTTCATTCTGTTTCAACATCCACATTCATACCCACTCTCTCTTTTTATTTTCAAACTGAAAAAGAAGACCTCCATTCTCTAATTCTTCACCCTTTTAAACAAATTATCTTCACCAATAAAAATCTCTGCTATATATCTATTTCTTCATGTGAAATTCATCCTCCTTTGGATTCTTCACGTTAAACAACCATAACTTGCATCCTCTTTCAATCATCACCTTCAACCTCCATCTTTCATCAATCTTAAGACTGAAAAAAAAAACCTCCACACACCAACTAACAACCTTATTCCTCTCCATCTCCAACCTTTCATCAATAAACACCGCGACATTAATCTACAGCAGATCCCTCCTCAATGAAAATAACAAACCGTAGTCGACGTACTTCATAAATGCACGGACAACATCAGCCACGAAACCACCTTCGATTCATACTCCATTCATCTCAACCACGTCTTAGAACTGCTACTCCTTCACTCTATAACTTCAAAACTACTTCAGATCATCCTTCTCTGTTCTGTATGCGCATCAGGCCATTTCACCTTTCGTTGCGGTAACAAAAGCATCCCCGCTAGTTTCGTTTTCAACTCAACAACAACAACAATGTATCAATAAGTTTCCGGATCTCAACTCGTAACAACAAGTTCACGTAACCACTTAAACAATTTATTTTTTCCGTTTCCGGCGAATCTCCGAGCAGCTCCAAAACCGCTAAACCGCACCATATGTTAATGTTATAATCTCCTTGTTTTTTTATATCCTCTTACATGGTTGTGTTTTGTTTTGATCAATGTTTTTTAAAGTTTGAGTTTGCATTTTTTTTTGGGCATTACTTTTGTTTACTGAGAGAGTAAGTTAGTAGCATTGAGGGAGGAAGAAAGTGTTATTGGTGTGTTGCATTCAAAAGGACAAAGAGATATTGTATATTAAAGAGAGGGATCATTTTTTCAGAATTGCAATGGGGGTAGTGAACTTTCCTTTTGTTATGTGTGAGTCTGTGATAGAGCATTGTTTGCTTGAAATTTAATTTTAATGCTAAAAAAAATTGGCTGCAATGAAAGAATAAATATTCATGTTAACATCAATTTGACTACTTCATTATGGTCATTGTGGTTTAAAAAAAAAAATTGATTGTGCATTATTGGGTTTAGAATTCATTGAGCATTTGGGTTAACTCAGTTTCAAGTTTTAGGCTCAATCATTAAACACACTCCCATGATCATGCATTCACCATCATTTTAGGTTACTTATTTTTATTTTTTTAACTTTAAACTTTTATTTTATTAATTTAATTGTGAGATTAGTAGTAATTAATTAATTAGTTATTTGATTATATGGTCATATTTTAATTCATCATGTGTTCTTTGGATAAGTAGTTTATTTGATTAATTGTTGCCTCAATTTGATTCAATATTAGCTTTCGAAACTCGTATGGACACATGGATTTTGTTTACCGGCTGTTACGGGAAAATTTGAGATTAAGCTATTGATTAACTTAACTCATAAAGAAAGAGTGGCCACATTACTTTTATTTTTCCAAAGCAATGGGGAAAGGAACGAACAAAGCCCAAAGAAGTTTTAAAACAAAACTAATAAAAATAGAGACAAGGGTAAGTGGGTTGGTTATGCAATAGGAAGGTGTTAGCATCCAAAACATCTATATTGCTTGTCATACCCTAAATTTTAACCACAATATTTCCCATCATTATGCAAATCATCACCACAATATGGATGTACCTTCATACATCATCAATCCTCTCAAAGATTGTTGAGCATTCACCTTAATCAAGGATTAGGGTTTTTAAGCCCTCTTAGAGCACTCAAGCAAAGGATCAATAAAAAATTAACGTGATTTTCAACTTTTCAATCCTTTCAAACATCCATAAATGGTGAATAGGTCTTCCATATCAAGAATCAAGCACAAGAGTGCAACATTTCAAGTGGATCAAGCCTCAAGATCATCGGGGGCACAAAATTATGGTTTTGGTTGACCAAGGCCTCTAGAGAGAAATTTTCACCTGGGCATGAACCAATACTTCAAAACATGATCCAAGAAGCTCAAAGGGACCTCATGGATCCAATCATAAGTTCAAAATAGCCTCAGGGGATGCATTTATCAAAAATCAAGAATTAGGGTTTATTAACCTAATTCACCCCTGAGTTGACCTTTGGAGCAAAGCATGAGCGAAAACCTCAAGGAATGTTTTTAAGACCTCAAATATCTCATATTGATCCTCTTACAAGTTCAAATGGGTACAAAAAACTTGGTTCATGAGCAATATAGAGATGTAAATTCATTTGACCACAAACTAGGGTTTTTGAGAAAAAGTCAACCCCACCTTTGACTTTTGACCAAGACATGATCTCAAACCTTGGGACATGATTCAAGACACTTTAAAACACCTATGAAATCCATCCATTAGGTTTAAATTAGGTCAAGAACTTGATTTCATAGCGAATCACAAAGTTTGAAATTCATTTGAGAAAAAGTCAACTGTGCCCAAAAACCAAGTTTGACTTTTGAGATTTCTTGACAAACATGGTTTCTTTAAGTAAAAAAAAATGTTAACTCAGGGTTTGGATCATCATCCATCAAGAAAAATCAAGAAAAGTGAGGTTACTTGCAAAAGGGGTAATCTTGAGAAACTTAAAATTTCACCAAGTTATTAAAAAAGGATCATTTTTCCCAACTTTGCAAGGTCATAACTCCCAAACCACAAATCCATTTTCTTCCATCCAAAGCTCCAATGAAAGCTCTCATTACATACTACAAAAGTGTCACAATGCTCCATGAGCCAAAAAAGCTTGGATTTTGAGGTATAGAGCCATGAAGTTAGGGTTTCAAAACTTTTAACTTGGACACTTAGTGAAATTTTGAGACAGAATCTGTTTTATTTTTTTCCAACTTTGAGGTCATTTTTCTCCATGATTCACATTGATCCAAGACCAAAGTTAAACATCAAAGTTGAAGTATGATATGCAAGCTTTCCAAAGAGTACAAGAACATCATCAAACTCCATTTGAGCAAAGAGATATGGAGTGACCAATATGCCTTGACACAAACTGTTTTTTTGACAACATTGGTACATGACTTGTATCCCATGATTTCTTGAGCCAATTTTGGACACTTGCATCATTGTATTTCAGTCCAATATCAACATGAATGATGAGGAATCTGAGCATAAGTCCACCAAGTAAAAAATCTTATCCCTTAGGCATGTGCCATTCAAGATTCATTTCCAAAACTTTCAATTTTGTCATAAGTCATTCAATGGATGCATAGAGGTGGCATGAACTGAGGCATTATTATCCAAATGAGTCAAGACATATCCAAATTTTAGAAGACCTAAACCTACAAAGCTGACCTCTAGTCAATGGCTAGAGGAGACTTTGGCTACATGACAAAATTCAATGGATAATAGGGTGATCCAGCCCCCAATCACTATTCCTTGCAAAAAAAACTTCCTCTACTATAAATAGAGGTCACTTGTGACTGATTTGAACACCCCAAAACATCATAACTCATGTTTTCCTCCAAATCACTCTTCAAGACTAGAATTTCCTTCTTTGGCAAGTAACATGCGGATTTTCAAATAGATAAGGATTCCACCACAACCAATGATCCTAACACCACACATACATAATTTAGAAGCTATCCAAACACTTCTCCATCATCTGTAACATCTGAATCACAATGCTCAAAATCCAACTTAGGCCTAATTGCAGTTGAGGTACCACAACATGGTCCAGGTGTTTTCAATCAATTCTAAGCTTTCAAACACCTTACATAGGGTCCATTAAAGTTGTCCAGATCATCAAACAACATTTGTAACACCTCTACATCAGAATTAGAATTCCTCTTGCACAAGTAAGCCTGACAGTCTCAAACTCTATGATCCATGTATCATACATGTGTTTTCAAGTTACAAATATGTTTATGTACTTGTGTAGAGTTTTCCCCTCAATTAATTGCTTTGTAGCTACCGTGTATATAATTTCATGATGTTCTTGCAAACATTAGGGTTCATCTGTTCTTCACTTGATTTCTTACTCCACACTTAAAATAAATTCAATTAATTGGTACCATTAGAATCCTTGTTCAAAAATGAGCAACTTTCATGTTTACAAAATTCAATTTCATTACGTATTCAGTGAGATATGAGAGGTTTTGCAAATCTTAGAATTATGGCACGCGTGAGGAAGAAGATGAAGTTCTTTGCGCTATAATTTAAATGTTTGAATTTTTAAATATTTTGTTTTTTTTTCAATTAAATTCAAAAATTCACATCTCTCTCAATTTTAATCTTTTTCAAATTTTTTTTAAACATAAATCACTTACACATTTTGTTATTTAATTCCATAAAAAAATTAAAAAATATATTTTATATTTGATATATTTTTGAATTTTTCAAAGAATTTCTTTTTTAATTGTTTTAAACATATTAAATAAATTCTTTTTCTTGATTTGTCAAAACCAATTGAATTCAAATCATTTTGTGGATTAAAACATCTATTTTCAAACATTTTTTAAAGTTCAAAAGTTATTTTTTAAATATATTTGATATTTTATATCATTTTTTATTTAATTTTCTTTGAAAAATTATATTTTTATTTAAAATTAGTGTTTTCCCTTAATTTAAAAATTTTAAACTTCATTTGAAATAGCTTTGGGCCTATTTGTAGAGTGTAAGACCCACTCCATTTTGTACATAAATATTTTAGGCCGCAGTCATTGTATAAGTCTCACTGTGGTTTTCAAAACCGTGGCGCAATCGTCGCCTTTCAAATAAATCATCTGGGCCTCTCCTTGAGTGTAAGCCCCATTTTTCTTCTTCACAAACACTTGGGCCTCTAATAGAGTGTAAGACCCAACCCTCTTTGTACATAAATAAATTTTGGGCCTCTGTTGTAGTATAAGTCCCACAACATCTTTCGGTATTGTAGTGCGATCAATATTTTCAAAACAAATCATTTGGGTCTCTCCTTGAGTATAAGCCTCATCCTTTTATACATAAACTTGGTTTTAAACAATAAAACAACTTCCATGGGCCTCTCCTAGAGTTGTAAGCCCCATAATTCTGTTGTCAAAATCATCTGTCTGTTTTAACTGGCACTAAGAGGTGCATTATTCCCAGTGAAACTGCTCTTAGACCACTTGGGCCTCTCTTTGAGTTATAAGCCCGAAACACTCATCTTTTGAAACAAATTTCTTTTAATTCAAATTCAAATTCAAAGTTTTTATCAAAACTTTCTTCAATTTCTTAAAACCCTAATCATACAGTTGTAATAAATACAATCAATCACAATACACTTGGGCCTCTTTTAAGAGAATAAGACCCAACATCTTTTCATTTCAATGCATATTTGTTTATATACATGTTAATACAATTATATGTATATATATACTTGTGCATATTTGTTTAGATTTTCCCCAGCAGTTAGGTCTACACTTAGGCCAAACCAGAGGTTACTTCTAACATAGTCAAAACTAGTTCCCTCATAGGAAATTCTCCTCGATACAGTCTACCTCCTCTTAGGCTTATTCAATGTGGAACAGAGAAATGCATTATTCCCTGTGAAACTTTTCTCAAGACTGTCAAAACTTAAAAATATATACGAGAAATTCATTTCCAAAGAGAGGATTAATTCCCGGTGAAACCTTTTTTTGAATTTCTTCAAACCTTAGAACTGTTTAACAAAGAAAGGATTATTCCCGGTGAAACCTTTCTTGAAATTTTCTTAGGCTTGGACCCACAGGTTTCTCTTGGGCTTAGTACAAGGACCAACAGGCTTCTTAGAAGTTCATCAACCTTCTCTTGGGCTTAGTACAAGGACGCAAAGGCTTCCTAAAAGCAAAATATAGAAATTAGTCATCTATACTAGATCAATCTCCAGGGGAGTCAAATTTCTAGAACATCCAGTCAGTCAAGAGTTGTTCTCCATCTCTAGAACCCTCAGCCTCCTCTTGGGCATCATACAAAAATCTCTTTACACTAGAGTCTAACACTTCTTAAGAGACTTGGACAGTCTCAGCCTCCTCTTGGGCTTCATTCAAGTAAACTTGGAAATTATCATAGTCTCCATTTGGATTTCATACCAAAACCCTCAGGTTCCCTAAAGACATGGGGTAAACCCTGATCATTTTACCAATACACCTGTTTCCAGAAGATTTAAAACCTCTAAGGTTTTTAAACTCACCTTTAAAATTTCTCTGACCTCTAACAAGCCTTAACCTTCACCTTGAAAATCCCAGCCAAGGTCAGACTGACCTCAACAAAACCCTAACAGAATCAGAGCCTCATGGCATCTAATACTTCAACTCTTCCCTAATTCCCCAGCAAGAGTTAGATCCTTTTTGGGTTCCCTAATATAATTTAGACCTTCTCCTGGATTTTAACAAATCCTCAGCAAGGGTCAGCGTGCTCTTAGGCGTTATATAATGATTTTCCCCAGACAGCCTCAATCTTGGGCTTTGTACAAGAAAAATACAATACTCGCCCCATGAGTTATTTTCTTTCAACTTCAACCTTGGGCTTTGAACAAGGCACACAAAAATCAACATTCCCTCAGATGAGACCATGAGTCCTCTTACTAGGAGGATATCCCATCTATACATCACATATCAAAACAAACAATCAAAACCTTTGTCTCAATAATTGTTGTAAGTGGCACACATGTTGATTTAAAATCCAAGCTAGAGTATTTCCCTTATCTCCTGGCTAAAATTTATCTTTCATCTGATAGCTATATGTGGCAATCCTCTGGATTCTATACATTAAAGCCAATGTCCCTCTCTTGGCATGAAAGATTCACAAGGGAAAGTGGCATTGCTCTACACTGAGTTAAAGCTTATTCCTTCATGACATCTCTCTTATAAAGGAAATTATAGCATTAATGGATTCCACACATCCCAGTTAAAGTAATTTCCCTTATAACCAATTTCTCAACATTTGTGATGAATATGTGAGATTTCTCCATTTAGAGATGACAAATTCTCTTTCAGTCACCCTTTAGTTTCAATCTTGGGCTTTGAACAAGACACCAAACAATTTCCTCCCATAGAATAGAAGGAACTACGATTGCTCTGATTTCCCCAAATCTGTTTAAGGGAATACGTAGGCATAATATTGCGAAATCTTAGCGAGAACACAAATCCAAAATCTTAGGTCCAGGTACCTTTCCAAAAACAATAGAAAACCCAAAAACAACAAAAACATTTCCTCAGCACTCTCAAAGGAAAAACTTTCTCAATCCACAGCAGATAAACACAAGAAAGCATTTCAAATAGCAGAAATACATGCAAAAGAAGGTTCTTATAGATTACTATAGATACACTCGTGTAGCGTACAATTTTTGTCAGTGACGCGACCACCTTATCTCCATAGGATTTCCTCACCTCAATGGAAGTAACGTTGGGTGCTACTTTCTGATTTCTTATTTATCCCGTGAAGTTGGAAGGGAAAGGGAAAGCTATCTAAAACTAACCTTGCAGTCGAATGCTTAACTAAAAAAATGTTTAAGAGAGATTGGGGAGGTTCGGGGTCAGGTTATACAATGAGGAGTTATCAATTACCCATCCTATATGTGGTTATCCACAGGTTGATAGTTTTAGGTTCTATTTTTGTACTTGATAGTGTTTATCTGTAAATGGTATAATTTCTTTGTGGGATCTTTGAGAGAGAGTATTTTTGTTGTTTTCGGGTTTCCCGATGTTTTTGGTAAGGTACTGGACCTAAGGTTTTTGTTTAGTGTGCTCGCTAAGATTTCACAATCTTATGCCTACTTATTCCCGTAAAGAAGTATAGGTAAATTAGAGCAATCGTAGTTCCTCCTATTCTAAGGGAGGAAAAGATGTCTGGTGTCTTGTTCAAAGCCCAAGATTGAAGCTAAAAGGTATGATTTGTGTCTTGTTCAAATCCCAAGATTGAAGCTAAAAGTTTGACTGGTACAGAGAATTTGTCATCTCTAAAGGGATATATCTCATATGTTTATCACAAGTGTTTGGGTGATTGATTTATAAAGGAGGATTACTTTAACTGGGATGCATGGATACAACAATGCCATAATTTCCTTTATAAGGGATTTGTCCTGAAGGAGAAAACTTTAACTCAGTGTGAGCAATGCCATTTTTCCTTAGGAAGTTTTCATGCTAAGAGAGGGACATTGGCTTGGATGTAAATAATCCAGAGGCTTGCCACTTACAAGAAATAGATGAAAGAGTTTTAACCAGGATAATGAGGGACTACAGCTTGGATGTTTGTATCAACAAGTGTGCCACTTACAGTAGTTATCTGTAATTAGGGTTTTGTTTTGGATGTCTGTTTTGATGTGTGACTGTACAGAGAAATGTCTTTCCGCAGAGAGATTTTGATTTCCTCTTAGGGTTATTGGTTTTTGTGTGCCTTGATAAAAAAAAGAGTGTTTATTTGTCTTGTACAAAGCCCAAGATTGAGGCTAAAAGAGAATTGACTCTTTTGGGGAAAAGGTTTTATCTGTCTTCTACAAAACCCATGATTGAGGCTAAAAAAGTTTAACTTTGCTGAAGATTATCTGTCTTGTACAAAGCCTAAGATTGAGGCTAAAAGAAAATATTGACTCCACTTAGCTGGGGATAATTGTGTGTCTTGTACAAAGCCCAAGATTGAGGCTGAAAGATTATGATTTTGCTTAGGGAAATTTTGTATACCTGTCTTGTACAAAGCCCAAGATTGAGGCTGAAAATTGTTGAGGAATTATCATTATACAAAGCCTAAGAGGAGGCTGACTTCTGCTGAAGATGATTGAGATCCAGAGACAGGTCCAAATTTGGGGAAAATAACTCTTGCTGGGGATTACATAAGAGTTGAGATATCAGATACCTTGAGGTGACTAGTATTAAAACAACTCTTGACTGTATTAAAAGAATAACCACTGGTTTGTGTAACGCCCCAGTTTTGTCAGTTTTTATTTAATCGAGTCGTTTTGATTATTTTATTATTATATTATTTTATTTTCGACTTTTATGTGAAAATATGTTATTTTTCATCGTGAATATATTTTATCCCGTATTGGGAACATTTGCAAGATATTTGAGTGTAGGGGTATTTTGCTCATTTTGATTTATTTGGTTAAGTTAGAAAATAGAAAGGAAAAGGGAAGAGAAAAATAGAGAGAAAGAAAGAGAAGAGAAGAAAAAGAGAGAAAAGAAGAAATCGATCAACCGACTTTTCTACACGCTATTTAATCGGGTAAGGGTGCGAAACTCGATTATTATATGCTTGTGTATGATTATGTATGTGTGTATTGGATTGTTTGTTGTGTTTTCATAGTTTCTATTCTAGGTCGATAATGAGAAATCGATGGTTTCGCGGTCGAAAATCGGTGTAAACGTAGTAGAATACTTGTTATCATGATTGAGTTATGTTTTGATTGCTATATGTTGGTTTTGAAATGTTTTGGTTGAGAAAATATCATTTTTGGATGATCTGGTGCGCTCCTGGGTTTTGCTGAAATCGCAGGTTCGCACTGCGAGTGGCCAGCGAATGGGTGGCGAGCGTTCGCGTGAGGTTCGCACTGCGAACGTTGTATTATGTTTCATTCTGCGACTGTTCGCTGGAGGATTCGCATTGCGAATGGGGTAGCGAGTATTCGCTGGATGGTTCGTACTGCGAACGTTGGGAATTTTCTAGGTTTTTTTTGCTTCTGCCACTGTTCGCTGGGACATTCGCATTGCGAATGAAGATGCGAAGGACTCGCTAGGAGCTTCGCACTGCGAACATGACAGTTTATTCCGATTTGTTTTCCTTGTAACTTTTGATCCGTGAGTCGGTCTGAGGCGTGGTTGGGTGCGTTAGAAAGCTTGTAGCATGTACTTTCTTATTATGATGGTTTTGAGATTGTTGGCCAATTAAATTATGTCAGGAATTAGAAAATGTGTTGCTTTGTTGTCGACTTGTGCCGTTTAATTGTGTGAACTTGATGTGTATGTGCAATATGCTATTGGCGTGGATATTGTATGACTTGTGTACTGTTGAGTGATGAAATTGTATGAAATACATGTTGTGATGATGGTTGGTGGCCCTACGGCGAGAAAATGCGATGTATGCTAAATGTTGGTAAATGCATGATTATGAATGTGTATATGTGTGCATATTAAATGTCATGAGTCATTGTATGCCAAGCATCATGATATGCATTCTTGTGACGTCCTGAGTGACGGATTGATTCCAGAGGGAATCTGCTATAACATCGTGCGCCTTAAAAATAAGAGGACCTAAAGCGATTTGATATATCGTGCGCCTTAAAAATAAGAGGACCTAAAGCGATTTGATATATCGTGCGCCTTAAAAATAAGAGGACCTAAAGCGATGGTTGTGGACGATCGTGTGCCCATGTGGGGTATGAGCAATCGGATTGTGCGCCTTATACAAAGAGGACCTAAAGCAATCCATAAACGTTGTGCGCCTTATACCAAGAGGACCTAAAGTGACGGGGAACATCGTTTGCCCGACGGGTGTTACTTGAGTGATCCTCAGTAACGAGCGATGATTCCAGCAGAGTTCCTGAGTGAACTAGTGATGAGAAATATTGGAAGTCAGTACCGCATGTGCATTGCATAGAGTCGTTGTGTCGGTCTCTGTGCATTTTCATAAATCATGGATTAATTGAGTATGAAATTGTGAATGTGATTGATGAGACGGAATATGTATAATTGTATGAATGCTAAGTGTATTGTGTATGACTAATGTGTATTGGTATTGGATACCTGAGAATCGTAGGGTGTTTCATTGTATTCGATTGTGGTGCATTTGTGGTGAGAATATTTTACTTGTGCATTTCAGTGTTAATATATAATTATATGCAATTATATTATGATTGTGTTTCTCACCTTTCTGTTGTTTTATAATGCTCTATGAGGCATTGCAGATTAGAGTTGCTGGAGGTCTTTTTGTGAAGCTTAGGACTTCATTCTTTTGTCGGTCGGCTCTGATATGTGACACCGGGTAGTTAGGGAGGCCGTTTGTGATTATTGTGTATTATGTATATGTATCTTTTGGATTGTACATGTATAACTTGCTGTATGACAAACTTTTCATGTGATATATATATGTTGATATTCAGTTACGGATTTTCCGCTTTTATTCTATTTCTGAATCGTGGGTGTAACACTACCTGAATTGTTGAATATCTTTGTGAGCAGGTGTTGTATGTTTGTTTCAATATAATGTGATTCTCCCCGTCTATGCCATGATAATTTAAATATACTCTGATGGAATTTTGAATTTTATTTATCGCTTTAATAGCTTGGGGGTATAGATTGGGGGTGTTACATTAAGTGGTATCAGAGCCAGTCCGTGTCAGTCCTTGTCGGTCTTGGTGTTTGGATGAGCTATTTGTTTAACCATAGTTGCTGTTATTGGAAATGAACATAATATGACTGGTAGGAATGACGCTACTTTGGCTGCTGCTATGCAAGTTATGGCTCGAGCTGTGCAGTGTGCACCTAATGTTGTTGGTAATGATGAGTTCAGAAAGAACAAATCGCCTGTTTTCAAAGGAAGATATGATTCTGATGGTGCTCAGATTTGGCTGAAAGAGATTGAAAGGATTTTTCGAGTTATGGATTGTGCTGAGGATAGTAAGGTGAGACTGGAAACTCACATGTTACAGAAAGAAAATGATGACTGGTGGATTAGTACTCGTCAGGTGTTGGGAACTGGGGATGAAGAAGTTACTTGGGAATTGTTTAGCCAGGAGTTTCTGAGGAAGTATTTTCCTGAAGATGTAAGAGGAAAGAAGGAAATTGAGTTCTTGGAACTGAAACAAGGTAGTATGTCTGTTGTTGACTATACTGCTAAGTTTGTGGAGCTTGTGCAATTTTATCCTCATTATACTGAAGCAACTGCAAAATTTTCTAAGTGTGTGAAGTTTGAGAGTGGATTGCGTCCTGAGATTAAGCAAGCAATCAGTTATCAAAGGATAAGAAGGTTTTCTGATATGGTGGAATGTTGTAGGATTTATGAAGAGGATAGTAAGGCTCGTTCTACTCACTATAAGAGTGTGAGCGAGAGGAAAGGGAAGCAACAGTTCCGTGGTGGGCCGTATGTAACACCAGCTGATAAAGGTAAGCAAAGGGGTACTTTTGATCGAAGGTCAGGTGGAGGAGGTATGTCTAATTCTCCGAGATGTTTTAAGTGTGGTGAACTAGGACATCGTCAATTTGAGTGCAGGAAAGATGTGGGAAAGTGTTCTAATTGTGGAGGTTTAGGACATGTAGCAGCTGAGTGCAAGAGAAAGAATGTGATTAAGTGTTTTAACTGTGGGGAACCTGGTCATATTAACACAAAGTGTCCGAAACCGAAGCAGGCTCAATCTGGTGGGAAAGTGTTTGCCTTGGCGGGAACTCAGACTTCAAGTACAGATCGTCTGATCAGAGGTACTTGTTTTATTAATAGTACGCCTTTAGTTGCTATTATTGATACTGGAGCGACTCATTCATTTATTTCGTCTAAGTGCGCTAAGCGTTTGAATCTTGTGTTGTCTTTGATGGATGGTGAGATGGTTATTAATACTCCAGCAATGGGATCAGTAACTACTTCTTTGATTTGTTTAAGTTGTCCTTTGACCATTTATGGTAAAGACTTTGAGATGGATTTAGTGTGTTTACCGTTGGAGGGTTTAGATGTGGTTCTGGGAATGAATTGGTTGCAATTCAATAGGGTTCATATTGATTGTTATCATAAGCTGGTAAGGTTTCCTTCTCTTGAGGAAGACGAAGACTCGAGTTTCTTATCTACCAAAGAGTTGAAGAAGCTTTTGGCGGATGAAGCTCAGTTGCTTGGGTTGTTTGTATCTTTGACTGTGGATAGTCAAGTTGCGCTTAATGTGTTTCTGGTTGTGTGTGATTTTCCTGAAGTGTTTCCTGAGGATATTTCAGATGTGCCACCAAAGAGAGAGGTGGAGTTTTCGATAGATCTAGTTCTTGGTACTAGACCTGATTCTATGGCACCTTATCGTATGTCGGCATCTGAGTTGGTTGAGTTAAAGAAGCAGTTGAATGAGTTGTTCGAAAAGAGGTTTGTGAGGCCAAGTGTTTCTCCTTGGGGTGCTCCAGTTTTGTTGGTGAAAAAGAAAGATGGAAGTATGCGATTGTGTATTGATTATCGCCAGTTGAATAAGGTGAGGATTAAGAATAAGTATCCTCTTCCAAGGATTGATGATCTGATGGATCAGTTGGTTGGTGCGTGTGTGTTCAGTAAGATTGACTTGAGGTCAGGGTATCATCAGATTAGGGTGAAAGAGGAAGATATTCAGAAGACGGCTTTTAGGACACGATACGGTCATTATGAATATTCTGTGATGCCGTTCGGGGTTTCTAATGCGCCAGGTGTGTTTATGGAGTACATGAATCGTATTTTTCACGAGCATTTGGATCGATTTGTCGTTGTGTTTATTGATGACATTTTGATTTATTCTAAGTCTCGGGAGGAGCACGCGGAGCATTTACGTATTGTTTTGCAGGTTTTGAAGGAAAAGAAGCTTTTTGCCAAATTGTCCAAGTGTGAATTCTGGTTGTCGGAAGTGAGTTTTTTTGGACACGTAATTTCAGGTAATGGTATTTCTGTGGATCCATCTAAAGTAGAAGCAGTTCTACAATGGGAGGCTCCAAGATCTGTTACTGAAATTCGAAGCTTTATGGGTTTGGCCGGTTATTATCTAAGGTTTATTGAAGGTTTTTCTAAGCTAGCACTTCCTTTGACCAAGTTGACTTGTAAAGGGCAAGCGTTCATTTGGGATATTCGGTGCGAGGAAAGTTTTAATGAGCTGAAGAGAAGATTGACGACAGCTCCGATTTTGATTTTGCCGAATCCTAATGAACCATTTGTGGTGTATTGTGATGCTTCTTTGATTGGTCTAGGTGGTGTGTTAATGCAAGAAGGTAAGGTCGTGGCGTATGCTTCAAGGCAATTGAGAGTGCATGAGAAGAATTACCCTACACATGATCTTGAATTAGCGGCTGTGGTTTTTGTGTTGAAGATTTGGAGGCATTATCTCTGCGGTGCAAGATTCGAAGTCTTTAGTGACCACAAAAGTTTGAAATATTTGTTTGATCAGAAAGAGCTAAATATGAGGCAACGTAGATGGTTGGAATTTTTGAAGGACTACGACTTTGGCTTGAATTACCATCCTGGTAAAGCTAATGTGGTAGCCGACGCGTTGAGCCGGAAATCGTTGCATATGTCCACTTTAATGGTTAAGGAGTGGGAACTTTTGGAATCGTTTAGAGATTTGAGTTTGGTATGTGAAGTGTCGTCGGAGAGTGTGAGTTTGGGTATGTTGAAGGTTACTAATGATTTTCTGATGACGGTAAGCGAGAAGCAGAAGTTGGACGTGAAATTAGTGGATTTGATGTTGGTTGATGGAAAAGATGTGAGTGGTGATTTTCAAGTGGATATTAATGGTGTTTTGAGATTCCGAGGTCGAATTTGTATTCCGGACGATTCGGATTTGAAAAAGATGATTTTGGAGGAAGGACACCGGAGTAGTTTGAGTATACATCCGGGAGCCAATAAGATGTATCAAGATTTGAAAAAGATTTTCTGGTGGTCTGGATTGAAAAGAGATGTGGCTCAGTTTGTTTATGCATGTTTGACTTGTCAGAAATCGAAGGTGGGACATCTGAGGCCTAGTGGTTTGTTGCAACCGTTGGATATTCCTGAGTGGAAATGGGACAGCATTTCGATGGATTTTGTAACGGGGTTGCCGAATACACAACAAGGGCATAATGCTATTTGGGTGGTTATGGATAGGCTGACTTAATCGGCTCATTTCATTCCGATTGACATCAGTTTTTCTTTGGAGAGGTTGGCGGAGATTTACATCGGTGTGATTGTGAAATTACATGGGGTTCCGCTGAGTATTGTTTCGGATCGAGATCCGAGGTTTACCTCGAGATTTTGGGAAATTTTACAGAAGGCTTTGGGTTCTAAATTGAGATTGAGTTCGGCTTATCATCCGCAGACGGATGGTCAGACGGAGAGAACGATTCAGTCGTTGGAAGATTTGTTGAGGGCTTGTGTTCTTGAGCAAGGTGGTGCGTGGGATAGTTATCTTGCATTGATTGAATTCATGTATAATAACAGTTTCCATTCGAGTATTAGAATGGCACCGTTTGAAGCGTTATATGGACGAAGATGTCGAACACCTTTGTGTTGGCACGAATCTGGTGAGAGTTCGGTGGTTGGACCAGAGTTGGTGCAACAGACTACGGAAAAAGTGAAGTTTATTCGTGAGAAAATGAAGGCTTCTCAGAGTAGACAAAAGAGTTATCATGATCGTAGACTGAAGGATCTTGAGTTCCAGGAGGGCGATCATGTATTTCTGAGAGTTACACCGGTAATGGGTGAGTGGCGTGCATTGAAATCGAAGAAACTTACTTCTCGGTTTATTGGTCCTTACCAGATATCCGCGAGAGTAGGTGTTGTGGCTTATAGGGTGGCGTTGCCGCCGAGTCTGTCGAATTTGCATGATGTTTTCCATGTTTCACAGCTTTGGAAGTATGTTCCTGATCCGTCGTATGTGATTCCGATGGATGAGGTTGAGGTAAGGGAGAACCTTACGGTTGAGGCATTACCAATTAGGATTTTGGATCGCGAGGTGAAGCGGTTGAGAGGCAAGGATATTGCACTTGTGAAAGCGGCGTGGGGAGGCGCTGCTGAGGGAAATTTGACTTGGGAGTTGGAGAGTCGGATGTGGGAGTCGTATCCAGAGTTGTTCGTCTCAGGTATATTTTCGAGGACGAAAATTTCTAAGTGGGGCAGAGTTGTAACGCCCCAGTTTTGTCAGTTTTTATTTAATTGAGTCATTTTGATTATTTTATTATTATATTATTTTATTTTCGACTTTTATGTGAAAATATGTTATTTTTCATCGTGAATATATTTTATCGCGTTTTGGGAACATTTGCGAGATATTTGAGTGTAGGGGTATTTTGGGCATTTTAATTTATTTGGTTAGGTTAGAAAATAGAAAGGAAAAGGGAAGAGAAAAATAGAGAGAAAGAAAGAGAAGAGAAGAAAAAGAGAGAAAAGAAGAAATCGATCAACCGACTTTTCTACACGCTATTTAATCGGGTAAGGGTACGAAACTCGATTATTATATGCTTGTGTATGATTATGTATGTGTGTATTGGATTATTTGTTGTGTTTTCATAGTTTCTATACTAGGTCGATAATGAGAAATCGATGGTTTCGCGGTCGAAAATCGGTGTAAACGTAGTAGAATACTTGTTATCATGATTGAGTTATGTTTTGATTGCTATATGTTGGTTTGGAAATGTTTTGGTTGAGAAAATATCATTTTTGGATGATCTGGTGCGCTCCTGGGTTTTGCTGAAATCGCAGGTTCGCACTGCGAGTGGCCAGCGAATGGGTGGCGAGCGTTCGCGTGAGGTTCGCACTGCGAACGTTGTATTATGTTTCATTCTGCCACTATTCGCTGGAGGATTCGCATTGCGAATGGGGTAGCGAGTATTCGCTGGATGGTTCGCACTGCGAACGTTGGGAATTTTCTAGGCTATTTTTGCTTCTGCCATTGTTCAATGGGACATTCGTACTGCGAATGAAGAAGCGAAGGACTCGCTAGGAGCTTCGCACTGCGAACATGACAGTTTATTCCAATTTGTTTTCCTTGTAACTTTTGATCCATGAGTCGGTCTGAGGTGTGGTTGGGTGCGTTAGAAAGCTTGTAGCATGTACTTTCTTATGATGATGGTTTTGAGATTGTTGGCCGATTAAATTATGTCGGGAATTATAAAATGTGTTGTTTTGTTGTTGACTTGTGCCGTTTAATTGTGTGAACTTGATGTGTATGTGCAATATGTTGTTGGCGTGGATATTGTATGACTTGTGTACTGTTGAGTGATGAAATTGTATGAAATACATGTTGTGATGATGGTTGGTGGCCCTACGGCGAGAAAATGCGATGTATGCTAAATGTTGGTAAATGCATGATTATGAATGTGTATATGTGTGCATATTAAATGTCATGAGTCATTGTATGCCAAGCATCATGATATGCATTCTTGTGACGTCCTGAGTGACGGATTAATTCCAGAGGGAATCTGCTATAACATCGTGCGCCTTAAAAATAAGAGGACCTAAAGCGATTTGATATATCGTGCGCCTTAAAAATAAGAGGACCTAAAGCGATGGTTATAGACGATCGTGTGCCCATGTGGGGTGTGAGCGATCGGATTGTGTGCCTTATACAAAGAGGACCTAAAGCAATCCATAAACGTCGTGCGCCTTATACCTAGAGAACCTAAAGCGATGGGGAACATCGTTTGCCCGATGGGGTGTTACTTGAGTGATCCTCAGTAACCAGCGATGATTCCAGCAGAGTTCCTGAGTGAACTAGTGATGAGAAATATTAGAAGTCGGTACCGCATGTGCATTGCATAGAGTCGTTGTGTCGGTCTCTGTGCATTTGCATAAATCATGGATTAATTGAGTATGAAATGGTGAATATGATTGATGAGACGGAATATGTATAATTGTATGAATGATAAGTGTATTGTGTATGACTAATGTGTATTGGTATTGGATACCTGAGAATCGTAGGGTGTATCGTTGTATTTGATTGTGGTGCATTTGTGGTGAAAATATTTTACTTGTGCATTTCAGTGTTAATATATAATTATATGCAATTATATTATGATTGTGTTTCTCACCCTTCTGCTGTTTTATAATGCTCTATGAGGCATTGCAGATTAGAGTTCCTGGAGGTCTTTTTGTGAAGCTTAGGACTTCATTCTTTTGTCGGTCGGCTCTGATATGTGACACCGGGTAGTTAGGGAGGCCGTTTTTTATTATTGTGTATTATGTATATGTATCTTTTGGATTGTACATGTATAACTTGCTGTATGACAAATTTTCATGTGATATATATGTTGATATTCAGTTACGGATTTTCCGCTTTTATTCTGTTTCTGAATCGTGGGTGTAACACTACCTGAATTGTTGTATATCTTTGTGAGGAGGTGTTGTATGTTTGTTTCAATATAATGTGATTCTCCCCGTCTATGCCATGATAATTTAAATATACTCTGATGAAATTTTGAATTTTATTTATCGCTTTAATAGCTTCGGGGTATAGATTGGGGGTGTTACAGTTTGAGGTAACTAGTATTAATCCTATCTGGAATCTCCGGGAATTAATCCTCTTGGGGGAAATGAATTTCTTGTACAATTATTTCTAAGTTGTGACTAGTCTTAATCAATGACTGAGGCCCAAAAAGTTTGGGGTGATAAGGAATGGGTCTTACACTCTATTAGAGGCCCAAAAGTGTTTGAAAAAAAGTTTGATCAAAGGGGAAACCCTAATTTTCTTAAAAAATATAATTTTTAAAGAAAAATAAGTAATGAATGATATAAAATACCAAATATATTTAAAAACAATTTGTAAATTTTGAACAATGTTTTGAAAAATCATGTTTAATCACATGAAAGCTTGGAATTCAATTAATTTTGAAAATTCAAGGTGGAAACCTCATTTTAAAAATGTTTGAAAACAAATAAAATGAAATTAATTACAAAAAATCAAAATATATTAAATAAATCATATAAATTCAATTTTTTTGTGAAATAAAATATTTCAACATTTTTGTGAATTCTTAAAAAAAGAACCAATAAAAAATATTTAAAATTGGGAGAGAAATTAATTTTGGAATTAATTAATAAAAACCATAAAAAATATGAAAAATAGAAAAATATAAGAGAAATAGCAAAATGGTGTGGGTGGGTCTTGAACTCATGACCTCCACATCAAACACACATGCGCGCTACCACTGGGGTGGTGATACATCGATTGTATCACCCCCATTCATAAATTGATAAGGCTAAAATGCATTCTGACCAAGCCAAGCAACAAGGGCGCCATAGCTAGGTTGCCCGAGTTTTCAAGTTTTGCAAGAGGGATCATATCTCCCTCATTTCTCCATGAAATTGGACTAAATTTAGATGGATCCTGCCTAGAATTTCATGAGGAATCAAATGGTGCTTTTAGAATTTCCAAAAGATGCTTCTATTTTAAAACCCGATAGTGGTTTCAAAAATATGCCAAGATTTACATATTCTATGCTATCACATTATACAAGCAATAATAGCATGGTAAATTGGTTCAAACACAACATATATGATATGTATGAGATGTCTATGATTAATGGACTTCAAAGCAATACATAATTCAAAGAGTTCAAGTTGTCATGCACTTACCCCTTGAATCTCCTTGTGCTAACTGTCAAGATCCTTGTGCCAGAAGTAATCCAATGCTTTAGAAACTCTTGATTGATCCCTTAGAAGCTTTTAGGATGATCAAAACCAGCTGGAAACCTCAGGAAAAATAGTTGGCTCTTTCTTGCAAAAGTGGCAAAAGTGACCGAAATGGTATCTCACTCAAATGGTGTTACAGTTGAGGGAAACTTGTTGGGAATGTTTAAGGATGCTATTTGGAGTGTGTTTGAAGCTTTGTTTGGTTTTGAAAGTGGCTGAATCAAGACATGGCTTGTAAAATGTAAAAAAGTCAAAATTTAAGGTTTTGGAGGTTGACTTTCTGATTTTGAGGTTGTCCAATGTGGATGAAGGTTTGAACACCTCCAATGGATGATTTATGATGTGTTAGGATGGTTATTTGAGTGGTTTATGCTCTGGTTTCAAGAATTCCCAAATTGCTTCAATGTGACTTGAAATTTAAGTAAGAGAGGGAGAGTGAGAAAACAAGGCTTTGGTATTGTTTTGGTGTGGTTTGAAACATCAGAAATGGCCTCTATTTATAGTAGAGGAGTTTTTTTTGAAGGAATAGTGAATGGCAACTGGTTCACTCTATTCCAATGGATATGCCCATGTATCACTTCCTTAAATGCCAAGGTACCAAGTCTTCACTTGGCTATTGACTGAGCTGATCTTTGTAGCTCTAGGTCTTCTGAGTTTTGAGTCAATCTTAACTCAATTGGACTGATATGGCTTGGTTCATGACAGTTAATGTATTGCATTGATGTTACCTTGCCAAATTTGAAATCCAAGTTTCATGTCATGATGATTTTCACATGCCAAGTTGAATTCCTTTCCTCTTTGATCATGAAGAAAATGAGTCATCAAATTCTTTGTGTTTTTGGAAGGTGACAAAGTTGGAATGACAAAATTTGAAGGGCAAAATCGTGTGGCACAAGTCATGCATTCATGCTGTCTTGGAAAATCAGGTTTTCATGCCATGTTTCAAGGCTTGTAACTCCCTACTCAAGTGGAATTAAGATGAGTTCTTGTACATTTTGGAAAGCCCTCTTGACATAATCTAACTTTTATGTCCACAAATGGACTTGGTTCAGCTTGGATCATAATGAAAAATGGCCCTAAAGTTGGTAAAAACCAGACAGATTCTGACTTGAAAATTTTTCTAAGTGTTGGAAAAAATGGCCATTTCCATGTTTTTGTGATTTTGATCAATCCATAACACAAAATCCATGAGGATTTGGAATCTCTTGTAGTTTACACTTTTAAAGTATGTAAGATGAACTTTCATGTGAGCTTTGAATGGGAGAAAAAGGCCTTAGGTTTTAGGAGATACGACCTTGCAAAGTTGGTACCAAATCCATTTTGTTCCATAACTTAGAAAATTTTAAGTTTTCTATGGTTACCCCTTTTACAAGAAATCTCACTTTTATTGATTTTTCTTGATGGATGATGATAAAAACCATACATTAACATTGTTTTTGACTTAGGGGAGGCATATTTGTGAAAAATTCCAAAAAGTCAAACTTGATTAAGGGCACAGTTGAGTTTTTGCCAGATGAATTCCAAACTGTGTGATCCTTTATGAAATCAAGTTCTTGACCTAATTCAAACCTAATGGATGGATTCCGTAGGAGTTTTAGGGTATATTGAATAATGTCTCAAGGTTTGGGATCATGTCTTGGTCAAAAGTCAAAGGTACAGTTGATTTTTCATCTGGAAATCCTTATTGCCTCAGATGAATTTGAATCTTTGTATTGCTCATGAACCAAGTTCTTTGAATCAATCCAATCTTGTAAATGGATCAATATGATGTAATGGAGGTCATAAAAACACTTCTTGAGGTCTTGGCTCATGACTTGCTCCAAAAGTCAGCTTAGGGGTGAATTAGGTCAAGAAACCCTAATTCCTGATTTTTGATGAATGCATCCCCTGAGGCTATTTTGACTTGATGATTGGACTCATGAGGTCCATTTGAGCTTCTTGAATCATGTTTTAAAGTATTGGTTCATGCCCAGATGAAAATTTTCATCTGGAGGCCTTGGTTGACCAAAACCATAATTTGGTGACATTGGCGATCTTGAGGCTTAATCCACTTGGAATGTTGCAACCTTGTGCTTAGTTCTTGATGTGGGTGTTATACCCCAAATTTGTCCTACCTGTGTATAATTTTCATCTCTACATCCATCCACTAACTATTATTAAAAAAATAAAAAAAGTGTCATGAGAATTAATTGAATCGAATCAGGGTTCATCTGAGGTTCATAAAGTTAGGAATGAGTATGGACGGATGATTCTGTTGGTTAACCTTGTCTCAGTTAGGCAGAATTTGTTTCATGATCGAGGCTAGAGTATGCAATTCAAGTTGTGTGTGCCTGAAGTTCCAGTTAAGGCTTATGTGTGTATTTAGGTGGTCTGTGGATCCGGATATCAGAGATTACATGATAATCAGGGCTTCTGGGACAAGTGGTGATACAATTTAAGTCATGATGGTGCAAATGGAAAAATTCAAAGGATTCATGGCTGAAGAGGGTTTAAGCCGCATTTGTTTCAAGTCAAGAATTATGGAATTTGGTTCTAATAGAATTTCATCTAATTTTAATTGTCATGTTTTACTAAAGAATCAAGATTTCAAGGAATTCTCATGGAAAATGGAGAGTGCAAAATTCCAAATTCAAGTTGATCATAAAGGATTAAAATTGAGTTCCTAAGTGAGATTCACATTACAAAAGGGATCGGATTGTTTATGTCAAAATAATGGTGAAGTTATAAAACAAATGCAGAATTTAAATGTTGCCAAGGTAGTTACATTTAAGAGTTTCTTATAGTAAATCTCTACTATGGTTATAAGTCAAAGATTCTAAATAATACAAGGTTGCAAGACAAGCCCATATTAAAGGCCCGTTAGACTTTTTTCAACCATTTTTACCAAACAATTTCCAACCAAAACCTGCAGCGTACAATCACAACCTGGCCACGACATTTCACCGAGCTACACAAACCTTCAAATCGTATGACTCGTACGACCACTATTTCAAACCGATTGTAGACCAACAACATTCAGAAAATGCAGCGCACCATCAACAAATTCCAGCTCATGATTCCTCCGTTCAATTCCACTACTACCCCTCAATACCTTCTATAAATTGGACCTCCCTCTCCATCATTCAAAAGAAGCTCCATACAGCCAAAGAATGCTGCTAGAATTTCTCCCATTCCTCTTAACCTTCAACCCGAATCTGCCATAACCTCTCTTTAACCTTTCAAACCCAATCTTCATACACCTGCTTCCTCACAATTCAAACAACAACCCGCAACAATCCCTTTCAATCACTCAAACCTCACTCTTATTCCTCACAAACCAAATTGTATCCAAACCTTCCTCAACCTTCAAACCAGATCAAATCAACAACAACAACCCATTTTGAACAAACTAGATTACAAAACCAGAGATGGAGAGAGATAGAGCGAACCAAATACAAACCGAAATCGCGAATCGAGCTGAAAAATAGACCAAACCTGGACGAAAGACAAGAGAGTGAAGATTCGCATAGGAGAAAGGTTCAGAATGGAAACATGCCTATTTCCTTTATCTTTCTGTGTCTGATGCTTGCAATGATGAAGATTAAACTATTTTTCTCTTTTGAGCAATGATACCATGGTTGTGTTTGACTTTTCCTTTGAAGTTTATCAAAACCGTGCCCTATTTTTTCAGTAGGTCATTGTTGTACCCCAAATTTTACCCTCATTTCCTGCTAATTGATGTTTGATTTATTTTTCTCTGCCCTTTAATTTAATATGTTTTTATTTATTTTACTTACTGTTATTTTATTTAATATTTATTTTAATGTATTATTTGCTCCGTTTATTTTCGTTTAATGTTTATTTTAAAAAATTCTATTTGTTTTATTTTCAATAAGGTTTATTTCATTTTTATTTATATTTAAATTGTCCTTTCTTTATTTAGTTTATGTTTCTAATTATTTAATTTAGGATTTCAATTAGATTTATTGTTATTTGTTATTTAATCTCATTATAAGTTAATCCAAAAAAGAAAAAAGAAGGAAATTATTCACTTCCACTTATCACTCAGCGTGGCTTTTATCTTGGCTTTGTTTGGAGGAATTGCTTTTGACAATAGCCAATGAGAATCAACTTATGGTCTTTGACTTTTCAACTCTGCCTTCAACCAACGAGAGAGCGCCGTGTGGCATTGGAGAGATGAGAATAAGCCAACATCTTCGTTTCTCTTTGTTGTACTCAGATTTGCAAAGGATTGAAGATAAATTCAAACAATTTCAATTGAACTCAATTCTTTTCAAATTCATCAACCTTGGCGCGTCTCTTTTCAATTTTGATTCCTCCAGTTTCCTCTTTGAGCTTCCATAACTTGGTTCAGCAAAAGTGCTTCTGAAGCACTACCATTCTTATCATCCCCTCTGATACAACCTGTAAACCCCGAAAGCGACGTGGCACAACGGTAAAATTCAATTAATTTAAGATGCAAGCACTGCTTTATGGAGTGGGCAGAGGAAGGGGAGAAATAAAAAAGGAGGAGCGAGTTCAGCAAAAAAGGAGGAGACCGAAAACCAGAAAAAACTTCCCGTGAATCCTTTTCATCAACAACCTTCAACTTGGAAAAACGAAACCTCTTCAAAACTTCAACCAAACCTCAACAATACAAAACCCAAGTCAATAGCAGAGAGGGTGAAGAGCGAAGGGGACTTGAAAATCACAACAGCCGAAACAACATACCTGGTTTTTCTGAAACCCAAAGTTGAAAACGAAACCCAAACCATCCATCCGTGAAACCCAGAAACAACACAACTTCAAACTTCAATCTTCATCGCCACCTCTGAACCTTCAAAATACGCCATTCCCATTTCAGTTTCTCAAGAAACTCATAAACCATCACCAAACCAACAGCCCATCGTCCGCCTTATTCCTCCACTCAACCATCCTTCGACTCTCATCACCATAACCCTCTTCTTCATACTCTCATTCCACAACAAGCACAACCCAAAAACAAATCCAAATCCACCATCAACAAACAACCTCTGTGGAAACTTAACATCAAAACAACGCACAAACCTTGCCCAAAAAAAAAACCCAAATCATCTAACAACAACACCTCGAACCATTTCCGAACAGAAGGAGGAGAAGAAAAGAAAACGAACCATACAAAACACAAACCCAGAAGCTGAATCTGATTGAAACCAAACCGTGAAACAAATACCGCCGCCGTTAGCTTCATTGTCGCCAAATCATAGATCCCCTCCGTCATTGTTTTTTTGTGGTAGTTTTCAAACCAGTGTGCTTGAATCCATTTGTTGGTTCTTGATCGTTTTTTGTTTTGAACTCAGATGAGGAGAGTATTTCTTTCTTACGCGTTTTGTTTTTAAGAGAGGGATTTGTTCTTGATGGTCTGCCTTGTGTTGTTTTAAGAAAGATGATGTTTGGTCGATGGGCTCAGCCCACATTTTTTTCCACTCTTCCAGCGCTACACCATTCCTCGTTCGTGTGTTGTTTTTTGTTTAAGAGAATGCTGGCCTTCAAGGCCCATATGATTCCTCTTCCTTTCATGCTGATTACACACGCCTTCCTTTAATCACGCCCCTTCCCCTCTTTCTTTAAATTCTATTTTATTGTGAGTTCAAAGGCAACAGCTTCTAATATTATACTTTTGTTAACTTTATTTTAATTTCAATTTTCATTTTATTTTCTGGCCAATGATTTTTAAAATCTTGACCTTGGTGGTTTATTTCAAGTCACTAAATATCTTTATTTATGTGAGGTCACTTTTTTATTTATCTTTTTTTTTGGTCGATGAAAGTTTAAAAATCTTAAGATTATCGATTTGTCGATTAGATCTTGATTTAAACGAGGCCAATTTTATTTTCTTTCCGATTTTTATTTTGGTCGATGAAAGTTTAAAAATCTTAAGATTATCGATTCGTCGATTATATCTTGATTTAAATGAGACCAATTTTATTTTCTTTCCGATTTTATTTTGGTCAATGAAGGTTTAAAATACAAGATCATCGATTCGTCGATTAGATCTCGATTTAAACGAGACCGACCTGTCTTTTATTCCGATTTAATTTCAGTCGATGAAAGTTGAAGATCTAAGATTATCGATTTATCGATTTAATCTTGATTTAAACGAGACCAATTTGGTTTTTATTTTTGTTGGTCAATGAAAGTCAAATATTAAGACTATCGATTTCTCGATTAATTCTTAATTCAGATGAGACCGATTTTATTTCTCATTTTGATACCACTTTCTATTTGGTCGATGACATAACAAACCTCATGGTTTGGTCGATTTCATTCAGTTGACGAAACTTTGATCAGCATGAGACCACTTTCTATTTAGTCGATGAAAGTCAAGAATCATTGATTATCGATTTCTCGATTAAATCATGATAAAGACGAGACTATGTCTATTTTATTTCATCTTATATTTAATTATTATCTAACATGTTTAATTCTCACCTTGCATTGATATCATGATTTTATCTTATCTCATTAGCTTAATTCATGTATTATTGTATCATCGTATTTACATTATATCTCTTTATCTTGATAATCTTTACAACTGTTATCTTTCCCCCCACTCCAAAGGAAGTTTAAACATGTTGACTCATAAGTCATTGACCTCCCACCATAACCTAAGTAACCTCTTAGGAAGAAACTTCATTTCTAGGCCTCATCAGAGCCATAGAAATTATAACTAGATTTAGGGAGAGTTCCTCAACTCTTAGTGATATTCATCATAATGAATTTATCACTTCCCCTACTGACTAAACTTCAACATAGGTCCATTTCAACTAGATCTAGAGAGTTCCTAAACTCTACAATGAGCTTGTGCTCATTTCCCCCCTGAATATTGACCATAGTCAATCATTTAGTAGAAGCAGAACTACGCATACTCTGATTCTATTCCCGAGGATACGTAGGCGTAAAGTGCGATGCTTTATCAAGTATACTTAGATACTAACCCCTAGGGTCTTCAAGCCTTTAGCATAGAACCCTTAGCAAATATAAGATAACATTAGAACAAGAGGTTCCCGTAGAGTACTACGGACGTTTAGGGTGCTAATACCTTCCCTAGATGTAACCAACCCCCGAACCTTACATCTCTTCCCTTTAGGTTTTTCTAACGATCTGGAACCTTTCCTTTGGATAAATCAAAGTCGGTTGTAAAAGAAATATGATGCAAATTAATTAATAATTTTTTATCTGATTTTCACCGCAACAGAAATGGCGACTTCACTGGGGAGATAGAGAGTTAGACCTATTGTTGGTCCTCTCCTAAGAGGGTTAAGCCTATCTTGTTTTTATGTTATTCATGTTTTGCTTGTTTGCTTGTATATGCTTATGTATGTCATATTTGCTTATATACCTGTCATATCTGTTCTATGTTTTGATTATCCTGTCTGATTCGGGTTGATATCTATGAGTGAGATAAATCCTATACCCAGATTTGAGAGTACACTTATGATAGGACGATGGTATATTCAAGGAGGCTTTGAGGGAGTCGATTCCTGAAAAAGTTTAATTGAGAACACCATCACTCAGTTGAGGCCCTCTCGAGAGTCTAGTTATGTTGAACGATCCTATTCGTGAAAGCGTGCTACTCTCGACCTAGGAGCCCGGGATATTGAGAAACGTAGTTACCAAACCCCACTTGGCCTTTTAGGATGTAGTGCGGAGACCACGATGGAGTCTATTTCTGAATTGGTTGTCACGCAATACTACACTCAGACGAGATCCTCTTGAGAATTTTATCGATTACCAAGTCATCTGGGAAATACTTAAAATCCAAAAGATGGATTGTAGACTCTGGGAACTCTTTAGAACCTTGTTCGGCAGGTGAAAACCAGTAGTTCATACCTATTGGGATGGGTAGACCATGGCTCCATTCATGAGACCCTAAACCTAAGATTTGTATGTTTTGTTGTGTGTACATGTGTGTTTGCCATATGTTTGTGCTTGTGTGTTTTGTGCATCTCTACATTCAAGCATTCCTAGCCCTTTGGTTTCGAGGAACTCAAATGTTTGTTTCCTTTTCAAAAGACCAACAGAGCTTGGATTTTAAAAACAAAAACTTTTCAATTTCCAAAAAATTCGCAACTTGCCTTTGAGTTCCTTGAAACCATTTAGCTTGCATTAGCATCTCATTTGCATCATGTCATAGCATGTACATTTCCTCTTTGTCTTCGTCTTATGTCGCCGTTTTCCCTCCAGAATCGTCTTTGAATCGTCACCCGAGCCAAACTCGACAAAGGATGTCTGAACAATACTGCGAGATGGACAGAGTTAACAATGAATTAAGTGAGCTCCGAGGAGGAATGGGGGCAGATTATGGAAGCAATTCAAGTTATAAGTGCAAGGATGGATACACAAGCAACGGAGGTCTCTGAGATTATCACTACAACTGTAGAACCTCCCGTTACTATTGTGAACCCTACTTTGGGCATGCCTTTTAACTTCATGCGTGATCCGACTGTCACTTCTACTCAACAAGCTGTTCCTTTAGTTAGTGAGGCTTTTCAAGCTATTCCTACTTTCACTCCAGCAACGGTGCAAGCCCAGATGCACCCAGTTTCTCAGAATCCACCTCTGGTTCATGATCATGTTAGTAGGTTCGAAGAAAGGGACAATCAACATAAAAGGTTGAAGGAAAGTGTAGAGACAATGCAGAGGAAATTGGAAGCAATGGAGAGGAGCAATGAATCTAATACTAATGTGAAAGATATGTGCTTAGTTTCAGGCTTGGTAATTCCACCCAAGTTCAAACTACCCAATTTCGACTTGTACTCTGGTGCGACCTGTCCTAAGTCGCATTTGGTCATGTATTACCGACGAATGGCTGCATTTATGGATAATGATAAGTTGATGATCCACTGTTTCCAAGATAGTTTGAAGGGGGCTGCTGCAAAGTGGTATTTGACTTTGGACCAATCTAAGATTCAATGCTTTCAAGATGTATCTGGTGCTTTCGTAAAGCATTATAGATATAACATAGACCTGGCGCCAGATCGTAGACAACTGCTGAGTATGTCACAGCACGATACCGAGTCTTTTAGGGAGTATGCACAGAGATGGAGAGAGCTGGCCTCACAAGTAGAGCCACCTTTATCAGAAAAAGAGTTAACTGATTGGTTTGTCGATACGGTTAGACCAGAATTCTATGAAAGGATGATCAGTAGCGTGTCTGCTAGTTTTTCTGATATTGTAGCTGTGGGAATTAAAGTAGAGCTTGGTCTGAAGAGTGGAAAAATGACCAAGAGAGTTGGTAGTCCAAGTGACGACGCCAAGATATCCTTCAAAAGGGAAGGAGAAACTAGTGCAGTGATGACAAACAAAAAGAAGAAAAGTCAGTACTGGAAACGTCAGCAGCAACGGCAGTGTTATGCCATTCAGCAACCTTATGTGGTCGCCATCGCGCCAACTTTCAACCATCAAGCTTCTGTTTATCAGCCGGTTCCTCAACCACCAGCGTATCAACAAGCGCCCAACGCTCCTGCTTATTCACAACGGACTCAAGTTTCTCTTCAGAATATTCTAGGCAAAAGAAAGGGTGGAAGGCCTCCGATTCCTCCGATTCCTATGACGTATACAACATTGTATCCTGTTTTGGTGCAACAAGGATTAATAACTACAAGGTCATCAGGCCCACCTCCTGATCCGCTTCCACCGTCTTACAATCCCAATGCTCATTGTGCGTTCCATGAAGGTGCACCAGGCCATAATTTAGAAGGTTTCTTTGCTTTGAAGCATATTGTGAAGGACTTAGTGGAGAGAAACATTTTGTCTTTCGACGGCTCCCAGCCTATCATCAAGAACAATCCTTACCCGCTCATGAGATAAGTAATGTTGTGGAAGATATATCAAGACCAAGAGGGACTGTGATTGAGCTCCTCTTTGATTTTCTGCATTTGATTCCCTAAAGCTGACAATCTGTTGGCTGTTTCAGCAACTGTATCGTGTTCCTTTGCACTTTGAATTTGTATTTGCTTATAAGCTTTGTTGTACTTTCAAATTGGCAACATTAATGAAATATTTATGCATCTTCTGGTTAAATCCATTCGTTTCACTCATTTACTTTTATTTTTATAAAAGCAAACATTTATATCTTTTCCGCTCCTTTTTCAACTTTTGTTAAAACAAAGATTAGGGAGGATGATGAAAACCTCATGTTCATAATTGATGTGGTATGCTTTCAAATTAACTTCGCCAAGGATGTAAGGCATTGTTTCACATTTCCTAAACATTGGAGAAGGAAGGATGACAATCCCTTGTCAACCCCTTCGAGCCTAGAAGTAGGAGTTTTCTTTCCTTACACACAAAAAAACCCTTCAATCTCAACCTTGTAGCAGGGTAGTTCTCAGTTTAACTTGGATTTGCATTCAAACACGAGCGTTTCACATAAGGCGCCAGTCAACTTTCAAATCAAGTGACTTCCTATTTTTGGAGATTTGAACATATATCTTGAGTTAACTGAGCGTAGGATTTGAGCCTTTATCCTTTGTTTCATAAACTAGGAACTACACCACATTACAACCCCTAAAAGACCTAATTGAGGTAAGGTTGTTTTGAAAAGCACACTACAGCAAGGTTGAGTAACCTGACTCCTAATAATCTTTGTTACTCGCGTGTGTTGGTCACTTCCTTAATGACTAGACCCACCTTAGCTTTTGACTATTTAATCATTTCATTGTGTGTTTTTTTTATCAAAGCTTTGTTTTCAAACTTTGCATTAAACCTTTGCATGAAATTTTGCCAATTTTAATGAACAACACTTGTTTGCAATACCATTCGATATCAAGGAATCCCAACAAATGTAGTCAACTAGGGAATTTGATTTGATAAAGGAAGCTCAGTCAAGGGGCAACTAAGCGGAAGGTTCTGCCGATCCATCATTTCAAGAATTGTTGAATCAGGGGCAGAACTCGTCAAAGTTCAAAATATTGGGGCAAGTTTCCCTGAGGTCATCTTATGACAAGTATTGGACTCCAGTGACCTGTCGGCAGGGGCAAGTTTTGTTCCCCCAGTCGTTTCTACTACAGTTTGAGTATTACGAATACAGTTGAACTGGGGCAATCATGTCTAAGTTCATTTCTTTCCAAAAGTTTGAAGACATTGAAGCATCTGGTATATCAATTCTTCTATAAAATCCTTTTGATGACTTACCCTCACATACCTGTTAATCAGAGGCAGTTAAGTCGAGATTTGATAAATCTCTAAAAGGCCAATCAGTCTGAAGCAAGCTCCAAGGCTTTGTTGTGCAAACACCGTTAATCTGGGGCAGTTACGTCAAGATCTCTCCAAGAGTTTGAAGATATTGAAACACCCTGTATGCCAATTCTTCTATAAAATCCTCTTTTTATCATCTTCTGACAGACCATATAGCCTGGGGCAGATGAGATTTGAAGATGATCATTACGCCAGTAACCTTGGCTAGCTCCCCGATAAGCTGTTACTTCAGCTAATCTTGACAATTCTCCATGGATTCTACATCAACAAAGAGATCAAGCTCACGATGGCAATGCTCACGATGTTATACCTCAAGTGGAATACTATTTTCACCAATGAAGTTGTCCCTTCTTCTTCATCCCCGGTATTGGTCCGATCAGTTGGGTTTGGCTGGGTATCCTTTGTCGAGACGTTGTTTCGTCTCCAGTTTCGCTTCTTGTCTGTTTTGTCGACATAAGCATGGCATAAGCACTCATACGCATTTTTGCATTTCTGCTTCCTTTTTCTGGTGTTTTCCTGTCTTTGTTCACTTTGGCGATTATCCCCCAAGTGACTGGGTTTGTCTATTCTCTCCAATAGAAAGTCAGCCTTAGGGATAAAGTGCCCATTTTTTTCTGAATTCCCCACAGAGTTTGATTCTCGTGGATGATGGTCGGTTCAGTTATCTTTTCCACATGTGGATTAGATAAATCCCCATTTGAGTTCATTCCTCAATTGGAGTCTTCTTTGACCGTTTTCTTTCTAGCTTGTTCCTAGATTGAACTTTGGTCCCAGGCAGGTGTGATTTTTAACCTATCTTTGAATGTGCATTTATTTTGCACCGTGTTTCGCAGAAGAATCTTTTACAGATTCTCATTGAAGACATAATTATTTCTCCAACATTATTGTGATATCAACATATCTCTGAAGCAACAATCTCTTGAAGAAGCTTGACAGTCTTTTATAAGCAGCTTATCTATCTCTGGTACTATTCAACCTCTTCGCAACCGTAATTGGGTATCCCCAAGGAAGCCTTATCTTCAGTTATGCAACTCCGGTACTAACCTATCAGATTCTATACCTTTATTGGGGCCCATTTCTTGGTTCTATCTCCAATAAGGTTTCTTTTTCCAAAGTGCCAACCGGTCATGCTTGAACCTGTTGTTCCATCACTTTGGATGTCTTTTCCCAGTGAAGACCGTTTTTCGGTTCAACCTTCATTGTGGATCTTTTCTAGAATGTCATCTAGTCACGTTTAGCCTTGATGATCAATCATTCTAGATACTTTGTTGGAGCCCATTTCTTGGTTCTATCTCTAACAAGGTTACTTCTAAAGCGCCAACCGGTCATACTTGAACCTGTTGTTCCATCACTTTAGAGGTTACTTCTAAAGAGCCAACCGGTCATACTTGAACCTGTTGTTCCATCACTTTAGAGGTGTTTCTAGGATGTCATTTAGTCACGTTAGACTGGATGATCAATCATCCTAGATACTTTATTGGGGCCCATTTCTTGGTTCAATCTCCAATAAGGTTCTCCCTTTTCCAAAGTGCCAACCGGTCATACTTGAACCTGTTGTTCCATCACTCTGGATATCTTCTCCCAGTGAAGACCATTTTTTCGGTTCAACCTTCATTGCGGATCCTTTCTAGAATGGCATCTAGTTGCATTTAGCCTTGATGATCAATCATTCTAGATACCTTTATTGGAGCTCATTTCTTGATTCTATCTCCAATGAGGTTACCTTTCTGGCTCCTACCGGTTTTCCTTCATGAGGCAGAATATGTGTTATCTCAACCAACTCTTATTTAAGTATCGGAGTCTATTCTTGACTCATTAACCATGTTCCCATTTAAACCCTAGCTCTTTATGCAAGAGTCCCCAGAGAAGTCAGCTGTTAGACGATAGAATTCTTAGTCACTAGAATTGTTATTGGTCTTTGAATACAATAACTTAGTCATTTTCATCTGATTCTTGGAAGCGGAAAAGTTTTAAGAAAACACAAAGATAAACTAAGTTTTACTCTAGCATTAAGATGTTTTATGGAATCAAGTTGGTACAGGAAAAGTTAGCAGTACTGTATTTTTGGCATGGATCTGCCATCTCCAGAGAAAAGAAGATTGCCCTGGTTATCCGTGATGTTTGGGGTTCAGGGTGTTGGCTTGTGTTATCCTTTCTTCTTTCTTGTTTTGGCGTCGTTCGCGTCGTTTCTAGCATATAGCTAAGCATATGCATCATACCCTAGCATCTTTGCATCTCTGTGCTTTGTTTTGCTTGTGGTATGTTGTTTGTGTTTGTCTTCATTTCCCCAGTGAAGTAAAGACATTCCCGGTTTGCCTTGTGTCGTGCTTGTTCGGTCTTAACCTTTGCGCACCAGATTGGAATCTTTAAAATCTTTTGTTGTTCCCCAAGAAGTTTAAAGATTTTCAAAAACCTGTTCTCGTTTGAATCGTGTCTGACCTGAACTTGGACCTTGTTTGAATCTTGTCAAACATTGTCTTTAAAACTTGTTCTCGTTTGAATCGTGTCAGACTTGAACTTGGACTTTGTTTGAATCGTGTCAAGCATCGTCTGCTTGTTTTAAAACTTGTTCTTGTTTGAATCGTGTCAAACCTGAACAGAGTCTTTGTTCGAATCCTGTCGGACATTGCCTCCTGTTTTAAAACTTGTTCTTGTCTGAAGTGTGCCAGACTTGAACTTGGACTTTGTTTGAATCGTGTCAAGCATTATCCTGTGTTTTAAAACCTGTTCTTGTTTAAATCATGTTGAACTTGAACTTGGACTTTGTTTGAATCGTGTCAAGCATCGTCTGCTTGTTTTAAAACTTGTTCTTGTTTGAATCATGTCAAACCTGAACAGAGTCTTTGTTCGAATCGTGTCGGACATTGCCTCTTGTTTTAAAACTTGTTCTTGTTTGAATCGTGTCAAACTTGAACTTGGACTTTGTTTGAATCGTGTCAAGCACTGTCTCCTGGTTTTAAAACCATTCTTGTTCAAATCGTGTCGCACATTGAACCCTTACCTTGGATTTTTGAAAACTAACTTTAAGCTAAGCTTCTTGAAACAATTTACCTTATAAGGCTCCCATTTGGTGCGCAGGGTTTGTCTCGGTCTTCCTGGCTTTTCTTGAAGATCCCATTTTGAACTCTTCGGTGTAAGATCCCCAGGAAGTCTTTGCTTGGTTGTCTATCTTTTTGCCTGATCCCTAGTGATCAGGTTCTTCTTTCTGGTTTCGGGCCCAGGAAGAATGTGTGTTTGTTTATCCCCAGTAGTCTATCTCCCCGGATTTTCTTTCCCCAGTGGAGATTGTCTGTGGTCTTTTCCCCATTGTTTCTTTGGAGTCTCCCCGGTGGGTCTCTTTTGTTGGTTAGCTTGCATCCTTAGTGAGGTGTTTCTCATGGATACTAGCTTTTGTCCTTCCCCAGTGAAGCTTTGTGATATTTTTTGCTTCCTGTTTGCCCCTTGGTGTCTTGTTGTGTCTGCATTTTATGCATCTCCTTGGCATCATGTCTGTTGCATTGCATGTGTGTCCATCTGAGGGCAATATTTTCGGTTATCTGTATTTAAATATCTTTCACTATTGATTACATGAGGATCTTCATCTCTCATGTCATCGGGTGAAGATATTTAAATAGGGGCAACTGTTGTACCCCAAATTTTACCCTCATTTACTGCTAATTGATGTTTGATTTATTTTTCTCTGCCCTTTAATTTAATATGTTCTTTTTTATTTTACTTACTGTTATTTTATTTAATATTTATTTTAATGTATTATTTGCTCCGTTTATTTTCGTTTAATGTTTATTTTAAAAAATTCTATTTGTTTTATTTTCAATATGGTTTATTTCATTTTTATTTATATTTAAATTGTCCTTTCTTTATTTAGTTTATGTTTCTAATTATTTAATTTAGGATTTCAATTAGTTTTATTGTTATTTGCTATTTAATCTCATTATAAGTTAATCCAAAAAAGAAAAAAGAAGGAAATTATTCACTTCCACTTATCACTCAGCGTGGCTTTTATCTTGGCTTTGTTTGGAGGAATTGCTTTTGCCAATAGCCAATGAGAATCAACTTATGGTCTTTGACTTTTCAACTCTGCCTTCAACCAACGAGAGAGCGTCGTGTGGCATTGGAGAGATGAGAATAAGCCAACATCTTCGTTTCTCTTTGTTGTACTCAGATTTGCAAAGGATTGAAGATGAATTCAAACAATTTCAATTGAACTCAATTCTTTTCAAATTCATCAACCTTGGCGCGTCTCTTTTCAATTTTGATTCCTCCAGTTTCCTCTTTGAGCTTCCATAACTTGGTTCAGCAAAAGTGCTTCTGAAGCACTACCATTCTTATCATCCCCTCTGATACAACCTGCAAACCACGAAAGCGACGTGGTACAACGGTAAAATTCAATTAATTTAAGATGCAAGCACTGCTTTATGGAGTGGGCAGAGGAAGGGGAGAAATAAAAAAGGAGGAACGAGTTCAGCAAAAAAGGAGGAGACCGAAAACCAGGAAAAAACTTCCCGTGAATCCTTTTCATCAACAACCTCCAACCTGGAAAAAAGAAACCTCTTCAAACCTTCAACCAAACCTCAATAATACAAAAACCAAGTCAATAGCAGAGAGGGGTGGAGAGCGAAGGGGACTTGAAAATCACAACAGCCGAAACAACATACCTGGTTTTTCTGAAACCCAAAGTTGAAAACGAAACCCAAACCATCCATCCGTGAAACCCAGAAACAACACAACTTCAAACTTCAATCTTCATCACCACCTCTGAACCTTCATAATACGCCATTCCCATTTCAGTTTCTCAAGAAACTCACAAACCATCACCAAACCAACAGCCCATCGTCCGCCTTATTCCTCCACTCAACCATCCTTCGACTCTCATCACCATAACCCTCTTCTTCGTACTCTCATTCCACAACAAGCACAACCCAAAAACAAATCCAAATCCACCATCAACAAACAACCTCTGTGGAAACTTAACATCAAAACAACGCACAAACCTTGCCCAAAAAAAAACCCAAATCATCTAACAACAACACCTCGAACCATTTCCGAACAGAAGGAGGAGAAGAAAAGAAAATGAACCATACAAAACACAAACCCAGAAGCTGAATCTGATTGAAACCAAACCGCGAACCAAATACCGCCGCCGTTAGCTTAATCGTCGCCAAATCATAGATCCCCTCCGTCATTGTTTTTTTGTGGTAGTTTTCAAACCAGTGTGCTTGAATCCATTTGTTGGTTCTTGATCGTTTTTTGTTTTGAACTCGGATGAGGAGAGAATTTCTTTCTTACGCGTTTTGTTTTTAAGAGAGGGATTTGTTCTTGATGGTTTGCCTTGTGTTGTTTTAAGAAAGATGATGTTTGGTCGATGGGCTCAGCCCACGTTTTTTTCCACTCTTCCAGCGCTACACCATTCCTCGTTCGTGTGTTGTTTTTTGTTTAAGAGAATGATGGGCTTCAAGGCCCATATGATTCCTCTTCCTTTCATGCTGATTACACACACCTTCCTTTAATCACGCCCCTTCCCCTCTTTCTTTAAATTCTATTTTATTGTGAGTTCAAAGGCAATAGCTTCTAATATTTTACTTTTGTTAACTTTATTTTAATTTCAATTTTCATTTTATTTTCTTGCCAATGATATTTAAAATCTTGACCTTGGTGGTTTATTTCAAGTCACTAAATATCTTGATTTATGTGAGGTCACTTTTTAATTTATCTTTTTTTTTTTGGTCGATGAAAGTTTAAAACTCTTAAGATTATCGATTCGTCGATTAGATCTTGATTTAAAAAAGACCAATTTTATTTTTTTTCTGATTTTTATTTTGGTCGATGAAAGTTTAAAAATCTAAAGATTATCGATTCGTCGATTAGATCTTGATTTAAACGAGACCAATTTTATTTTCTTTCCGATTTTATTTTGGTCAATGAAGGTTTAAAATCTAAGATCATTGATTCGTCGATTAGATGTCGATTTAAATGAGACCGACTTGTCTTTTATTCCGATTTTATTTCGGTCGATGAAAGTTGAAGATCTAAGATTATCGATTTATCGATTAAATCTTGATTTAAACGAGACCAATTTGGTTTTTATTTTTGTTGGTAAATGAAAGTCAAATATTAAGACTATCGATTTCTCGATTAATTCTTAATTCAGACGAGACCGATTTTATTTCTCATTTCGATACCACTTTCTATTTGGTCGATGACATAACAAACCTCATGGTTTGGTCGATTTCATTGAGTTGACGAAACTTTGATCAACATGAGACCACTTTCTATTTAGTCGATGAAAGTCAAGAATCATTGATTATCGATTTCTCGATTAAATCATGATTAAGACGAGACTATGTCTATTTTATTTCATCTTATATTTAATTATTGTCTAACATGTTTAATTCTCACTTTGCATTGATATCATGATTTTATCTTATCTTATTAGCTTAATTCATGTATTATTGTATCATCGTATTTACATTATATCTCTTTATCTTGATAATCTTTACAACTGTTATCTTTCCCCCCACTCCAAAGGAAGTTTAAACATGTTGACTCATAAGTCATTGACCTCCCACCATAACCTAAGTAACCTCTTAGGAAGAAACTTCATTTCTAGGCCTCATCAGAGCTATAGAAATTATAACTAGCTTTAGGGAGAGTTCCTCAACTCTTAGTGATATTCATCATAATGAATTTATCACTTCCCCTACTGAATAAACTTCAACATAGGTCCATTTCAACTAGATCTAGAGAGTTCCTAAACTCTACAATGAGCTTGTGCTCATTTCCCCCCCTGAATATTGACCATAGTCAATCATTCAGTAGAAGCAGAACTACGCATACTCTGATTCTATTCCCGAGGATACGTAGGCGTAAAGTGCGATGCTTTATCGAGTATACTTAGATACTAACCCCTAGGGTCTTCAAGCCTTTGGCATAGAACCCTTAGCAAACATAAGATAACATTAGAACAAGAGGTTCCCGTAGAGTACTACGGACGTTTAGGATGTTAATACCTTCCCTAGATGTAACCAACCCCCGAACCTTAGATCTCTTCCCTTTAGGTTTTTCTAACGATCTTGAACCTTTCCTTTGGATAAATCAAAGTCGGTTGTAAAAGAAATATGATGCAAATTAATTAATAATTTGTTATCTGATTTTCACCGCAACAGTCATGTTTATATGTTAAAGAAAGGAAGGCTGATAATATGCTAGAGTAAGGCTGATGATGTTTTCAAATGAGGCCAACGTTTTGTTTCAATTGGGCTTTCTGAGCCCATCACAAATTTCCCTACTTCACACACCTTTGTAATTTTGGTACATCCCTCTTTTTGTTATGTTTTTAAAAAAAAAATTAATTTAATTTTTTTTCTATTTTCTATTTGTTTTTAGTTCTTAGTATGTTTATGTTTTATCAATTAACCTTATTTCCATTTCGATTTCATTCCGAATTTTTGGCCAATGATATAAAAATAATCTTGATGATTGGTTGATTTTTTAAAATCGGTTCCAAATCTTGATTTATATGAGGCATACTAACTATTTATTTTCTTTTCGATTTATTTTTTCCATTACATTATTTCTATTAATTTTAGGTCAATGAAAACCAAATATCAATGATTTATCGATTATCGATTTAAAATCTTAATAAAGGTGAGACCTTTATTCTTTTTCTTACCTCCTTTCGATTTTATTTCGTTTCTATTATCTTTTCATTATTACTATTTATTTATTTTATTTTCGATTTATTTGTTTTTACCATTCATTTTGGGTCAATGAAAACCAAACATCAAAGATTTATCGATTTTCGATTTAAAATCTTGATAAAGGTGAGACCTTTCTTCTTTTTCTCGATTTTATTTCATTTCTTATGATTTTCATTTCACATATTCTTTTATTTTCACTTTTGGTCAATGATATAACAAAAAGTCTTGGATTTATTGATTTGAATAAATCGGAAAATCTAGATCAATATGAGACCACCGTTTTATTTTTCTTTTAGCTGTTGGTCAATGAAAGTCAAATATTAAAGATTATCGATTTCTTGATTAAATTTTGATTAAGACGATACCACTTCGATTTATTTTCTATTTCCATTTCATTTTCTATTATCTTCTTCTATTTTCTCATTTTCGATCGATGAAGTATTTCTATTTGCGAATGTTGATTGTTGAAGCGATTAACCTTCATTATTTCAAATCTGTAGTGAGTGATCATCGAGATCTCTTTCTATACTTTGGGATCGTAATAGGTTACCTTCGATTAATCGACGAAAGTTTGTGATTAAGAAGAGATTGTCACTTTTTCTTTTCGTGTGGCACGATTCAATTGGAGAATGATCCTCAATATCATTTCTCTATCGTGTTTTAGCACAAAGATCAAATGCGCATCCTCCTATAGTGAGATCTTCGTCATAGATCGTGCTATGATGGCTGAGCGCTACATTGGACCCAATTCATCCACTTAACGACTAACCACTAACTTTACTTTCCGTCAATATTCTCTTGATTTACTTTTATGTCAATATTATATATTGTTCATATTATCTTGTTCATATTATTATTCATAATATTCATATCATATTCATGTCTTATTCATCTAACCCTCCTTTTTTTTCTTTGTACATACCTTTAATCAAAACACACTAACAATTATCGAAACCTAAAAAACTAATTGATGGATTGTTGGTTACTATCCTTTGCTTGGGGCTTTTGTCCGACTCTTGCCCAAGGCTTAGTTTAGGACACTTCGCACACACACGGCTTCCTCTTGGGCTACCTTACAATGAGACCCTTTATTTCATGTCATCCCTTGTAATTTACATGTACCCCGTTCTCCATTCCGATGTACGCATTTAGTGTTCTTTTGATTGTGGTTTGTTTACTAGGAGCACCCCTAGGGATTAGCATAGACAACCCATTTTCAAACTAATTCTCGACTCGTCGTCGAGCCATTTTCAAACAAACCTCTTTTCAACCAAACTCTCGATTCATCGTCGAGCCCATTTTCAAATCAACCTCTAACCAAATCCTTTTTCAAACCAAACTCTTTTCATACAATAATTCCTTGATCCAACGTCAAGCGGATTTTCATAATCAAACTTCAAAAACAACTAACAACTATCCCAACTCTTTTAAGGTGAAAAATGGAGGTTCAAGTCTTTGATCTTCCTTCGATTGTTTGGGTGCGAGTTCTCTTACTCGTGTGTGAGCAATTGACGTCTCTTCTTTTAACAACTCAAATCCTTTTCAAAATAACCAAGCGCATACAATAAACCCTTGATCCCACGTCAAGCGGACTTTCATAATCAAACCTCAAAACGACTAACAATTATCGAAACTCTTTCAAGGTGAAAAATGGGGGTTCAAGTCTTTGATCTTCCTTCAATTGTTTGGGTGCGAGTTCTCTTACTCGTGTGTGAGCAATTAACTCCTCTTTTAAAAATCAACCAACTCCTTTGTTTCGTGGGCGTACCACGAACTACGACTGCTCTGATTCTTTATTCTCGTCCGAGTAAAGATACGTAGGCACAAGATTACGATGATCTTGGCGAGCATACTTTTTCTTTTTCCCCTGTTTGTGTCTATACTTTTTCTTTTTCCCCCATTTTTGTCCATACTTTTTCTTTTTCAACCATTTCCACACTACCATCTTTTTCCGTCAAACCCCATAGTCGAACTACGATTGCTCTGATTACTCATTCTTGTCCGAATGAGCATACGTAGGCACAAGATTGCGATGATCTTGTCGAGCGCTCTATCCTTAAACCACCCATTTCCCCTTAGCATCTTTTCCCTTTTATCTTACCGTTTTGCATTTATTTTTTAGAAGAAAACAAACAAGCTTAGCTAACGAGTATCGCGATTCGAATTAAGAGGTTCCCGTTGAGTACAACTGACGTGAGGGGGTGCGCGTACCTTCCCCTCACGTAATCTACTCCCGAACTCAGAATGTGGTTGCGATGACCATGTTCTTATCCCTCCCTTAAAGGTTTTCTTGATATTTTTCTTTCCCTCTTTTGGGATAAATAAAGTTCGGTGGCGACTCTGTCGAACCGTTCCGCGCCTTTCGCGCGAGGGTCGTGTCTTCGATTAAGCGATTTTTCTGAGGTGCGACAGCTGGAGACTCTGCTGGGGATATTTTCTCCATTCCAAAGAGAGTCAAGCCTATCTTGGTTCGAATCGTGAGTTCGTTAGTTTTGTTTATTTATTTTCTTCTCATTTTCTTACTTACTTGCTTTCCTATTTTCTTATCTGTGTCACCTTTCGTGACATTGTTGGGTTGTTCTGACATTGGGAACTTTGTGAGATTACACCTGAGTAGAGAAAAACCCTAGGATTAGGATGGTGGTTGTGTAGTGTAGGCTTGCATGGTCTCTTCTGCGTGAGTTGAAACGAAAACCCCGCTTGGAGTAGATTCCCTTGGAGATATTATTGTTGTGGTGAATCTTTGCCATGGCGGTAATATTTTCAAGGTGAGTCGTTGATCCCAAGGACCATTAACCTACGTATCCATGGTGGTTGGTAGTGTTAACTCCTTGTGGGTTAATGTGAATGCCCCAATCAGATGAGATCCCTCGAACGTATTACTTCCTAATAGTAATATTTTTGACCTCGATCTAGGATTCTGAGAACCCTATTTAGAACCCGTGTGTCGATGGTTGTGTAGTGGGCGCCTCCGAGGAGTCTTTCTCGTGGGGAAGAAATGAAGACCTCACCTAGACGAGATTATTTCGAGGATATTATAGTCGGATGTCTCTTCATCTTGGCTATAATGTGTCGAAATATATCTATAACTCTAGGAACCTACCCGTCTTAGAAACCTACCTGTGGTCTTTCTTGATCCTAGTTGTGGTTCTTGAACCGTTCCTCCAAACAACCTCAGAATCCATTGAACCTGTGATCTACGATCCTGGATCTTGCATCTTGCATTGCATCTCATGTCATTACATTGCCTTGCATTGCATCTGTTACGCATCTTGCATTTCATTTTAACCTCAGAATCTCACTTCACCTTCCTTCTTTCTCCAGTAAATCAAGCTGATTCCTCGACACCGGTACGTAACTCGAGCCAATACCAGACGCATGATGGAGCAGATTCAACAAGAGCAAGCTTCCTTTAGAGAAGAGTTGGACTCTATCAAGGGAAAGATTGATCAGATTCTCGAAGCCATCATGATGGCCAGAAAAGAAGAAGAACTGCGTGAAGCCGCTGCTGCCAACAACAATGTGCCTGTGCAAGGGTCAACCTCAAGACTCTCAGTTCCTGTTCCCAATCCTATCAATTATGGGATACCAATGAACTTCACTCCTGCCATTGAAGGAGCCACTTCTCAACCACTTCCAACATCTGGAGTTACTGTTGGAGCTATTCCGCAAGCCCAACCTGTTGTCACTCAGATTCCTATTCCTCATACTGAAGAAAATCTGCTAGATCAGTATGATGAGGTACAGAACTACCATGTTTCTATCCCAATTGTCAATCCTACTGCTGCTCAGGATTTTGAAGCCATCAAAATGTGTCGTGATCTAGCTGAAAAACTCCGAGTCATGGAGGGGCGGAACTCAACTTCTTTGAATGCTCTAGAAATGTGCTTAGTGCCAGATGTTATCATTCCTCCCAAGTTCAAGCTCCAATGCCTCAACAGCAGGCTCCCCAGCAACATTCCTATAATTAGCAAGGGTATCAGTATCCTCCTCAAAATAAACAACAAAGAGCTGCTCAACAACATCTGCCTAATCAACAGAGGACAAAGAGGTCAGATAGAGACTTTGATCGCCTACCTACGTCATATGCTCAGATCTTTGCTTAATTGATGGAGAAGAGGGCAATCGCTCTGAGGGACCTAGCTCCTCCAACTGTCATTCCCCCAGATTATGATGCTAATGCTCATTGCGAGTTTCATAAGGGTGCTCCAGGGCATACAATTGAGGACTGCAGAGCTTTCAAATACAAGGTTCAAGACATGATCGACTCAAAGTTTCTCACGTTCAATGGGAGGGCTCCAAACGTCATCAAAAACCCGCTGCCACAGCCAAACTAGTGCCAGCATCAAGTTAAATCAAGTCAAGTCAAGTTCAAAGTATCCCCAAAGAAGGCAGTCATGTTGCCATCCCGTCATTTGTATTCTTGTTATTTTGTTTCTGTTTGCTTAAGTACTGTGTGATTTAAACATTGCCTTTCGTATCTGGTTTTCTTAATGTAGTAATTATGCATGTTTTGAATCAGTTATGTCGTATTCACTCATTTTTTCCATTTACTGCAAAACACTGACACACTTCTCCACTTCACTCTCTATATCAAACTATTGTTAGCAATGATTGGAGGGAGGATGATGAAAACGAAATACCCATAATTGCCAACCGTATGTGTAGCGAGAGATTTTGGACGCGGTTCTTAAGCGCTGGTCGCTCTCTGTGGTTGAGCTTAAAACTACAGGTCGATTCATTTTTTATCCTATTGTGAGCTGAATAAGGAAGGGAAATAGATGTCTCCAATTAACCCTGCTTGCATACTGAGTTTAAACAGCGGTCTGTTAGGTTACGGATGCTATCAATGTGGGGGGCCTTTGTACTGGTTATTCGTATTTCGCCAATACGGTTCTTTCTTTCTTTTTCCTAGGCAAAGGGTTTCTGGCGGGGAATAAGGATTAGGATGTTAGGACTGATGCTTTTGAATTACTGCTTTTAATTGATGGAGATATGGGATTTGGGTTTTTTGTTGATTGCGCTCGCTAAGATCTTTTCTTTCGATCTTATGCCTACGTATTCTCGTTTACCGAAACAGGGAAATCAGAGCGTTCGTAGTTCCTCCTATTCTATGGGAGGAAATTGGTGTTTTGGTGTCTTGTTCAAAGCCCAAGACGTGAAGCGAAAGGTGATTTGTATCTTGTTCAAAGCCCAAGATGTGAAGCTGAAAGGTCTATTTGTGTCTTGTTCAAAGCCCAAGACGTGAAGCGAAAGGATCTCGACTTTAGAGAGAATTTGTCACCTCTAAAGAGGGGAGAAGGAGAATTACTTTAACTGGGATACGCGGATCCGAGCAATGCCATAATTTCCGAAGAAAGGGTTTTAACCTGAAGGAGAAGACTTTAACTCAGTGTAGAGCAATGCCATCTTTCCTTAGGAATTTCTCATGCTAAAAGAGGGACAGTGGCATGGATATAGATGATCCAGAGGCTTGCCGCTTACAGCGATTAGATGAAGGGAAAGGAGTTGCTGATGTTTGTGTACTGTGAACGAGGCACAACTTTGATGCTAAAAGGTTGATTGGATCAACCAGTGGTTTTCTTATACAAACCCTAAGAGGAGGCTAATTTCCGCTAGGAAAATCATTATACAAAGCCTAAGAGGAGGCTATTTTGTGTCTCGTACAAAGCCCGAGAGAGAGGCTAAAGGTTTTTGACCCAGCGGGGCATATCGTTATACAAAGCCTAAGAGGAGGCTAGCAAAGAGTTCGACTCTTGCTTAAGGAATTTGTATCTCGTACGAGGCCCGAGATGGAGGCAAAAGAAGGGGTGATTGACTCAACGAGGGAATCTTTTGTGTCTCATACAAAGCCTGAGAGAGAGGCTAAAAGGTTGTTTTGACTCCACTAGGGAGAATTTTGGTATCTCGTACGAAGCCCGAGATGTAGGCTATTGTAACTGTTTCAGTTGAGTGACAGATCCAATATACTGATTTAAAAGAGAAAATCAGTTCTTATATGAGTAACACTGTACACAGGGATTTGATCTGAGGATCAAGGATATTTCCTTTTCTTTGAGGAAACGGGAAATCCAAAGGGTATTGAGACTGTCCGAGTCTGCGGGTTTCCTTCCTATTTAACGAAGGGTGCTTGAGAATGTCTTTGAGACTCAAGGAAGTTAAACTGTCCAAGTCTAGAGTTTTATCTTTTGTACTATGCTTCGAGAAACAGTAGTAGACTCTATGAAAGGACTGTTCTATGAGGATGACTAGGTTCTGTTCCTATACCTCTAGGAGGTCGTCGGGACAATTTGTACGAAGCCCAAGAGGAGGCTGGAAACTTTTAAGAAGTCGACGGGTCCTTGTACTAAGCCCAAGAGGACGATATCATTCCCGGAGGAAGAGATCATTATACGAAGCCTAAGAGGAGGCTGTGAATACTTCTAAGAAGCCGTAGGGTCCTTGAATAATGCCCAAGAGGAGGCCGATGCTTTTAAGAAGCCCGTGGGTCTATCATCTCCTTTCCATTAGGAGAGATAACTCTTTTAAAGATAAAAACCACTAGTAAACGTGCGAGGTTTACTATCCAGCGACTTTTAGCTTTTAAAGAGGGTTCCTTAGTTAAGGTCCAAGATTATGACCGTAGTGGGTACCCAAACCCCGAGACATTCAAGGCAAGCTATCCACAAGGAATAGATCAAGTCAGGAAAGTTCGAGACTTTGGAATAAACTCAAAGATGCCATTCACAGAGAATACATTCATCTTGGGGAGTAGAGCTTCTTGACATTTCCTAAGGAGGACAGCCGAAGAGAAGAGTGTATCTGGTGCTCCTATTGGGGATCTAGGCGTCTATTTCTACGAATAAATGAGACGGCGTCGCCTAGTTCTAGACGTAGTTGCCGGGGAAACTCGAAATATCTATACTATTATTACACAGTAGATATGAGTTTATGAAAGGAGACTTACAGTGAGCAGCCCCACAATACAGTTTATAATATGAAAGCAGTAAATGAAAGCGATAACCACTTACTCGGTTGTAGTGCTTCCATGCTGTTTGGTTAGTTGTTCAAGAAAGAAAGATTAAAAACAACAGTATATTCAAAATCAAAGGAGAAAGTGCTTTGAAAAAGAAAGATTTGGGGCTTACAGCTCAAGGAGAGGCCCAGGGTTTTATCAGTGAGCGCACTGTTTGACTTTGTACAGTGGGACTTATACAAGTGACTGGGGCCCAAAAAGGTTTTATGTACAAAGGGATGGGTCTTACACTCTCTCAAGAGGCCCAAAAAGGTTTAAAGAAAAAGAGTGGGGCTTATAACACGAGGGTAGGCCCAAATGATTTTTCGTTTAAAAATGGCGATCGCGCCGAGGTTTTCTTTTAACGCAGAGGAACTTATACAATAAGTGAGGCCCAAAATGTTTTGGTTAAAAGGGGGATTGGGTCTTACACTCTAATAGAGGCCCAAAGTGTTTTAAAGAAAAAGAAATGGGTCTTACTACTCGAGGGTAGGCCCAGATGATTTTTGAAAACGCGACGATCGCGCCGTTTGTTTTTTGACGGTATCGGGACTTATACAATAAGTGAGGCCCAAAGATGATTTGGTCAAAAAAAGGATTGGGTCTTACACTCTAATAGAGGCCAAAAGTGTTTTGAAAATGATTTATGAGGGTTGAATTAATCCAAAACCCTAATTTGTTTTCAAAATGTATTTAATTGAATAAAAATTCAATTAAAATGATCAAAATTGTTTAACATGTGAAAAACAAATTATGATATTGGATTAATGCTTCAAAAATTAAGTATTAACCTACAAAATAATTAGAAAGCATTAAAAGTTGCAAAATCAATGTAGAAAAAATATTTAAAATGCCAAAAACAATCAAAATATTAATTCTTTACAAAAATATCAATTATATGAAATAAATAATATTTTTGGGATTTTTTGGGAAAATAAAATATTTTAACATTTTTGTGAATTATTAAAAAAAGAATCAACTCAAAATCATTAAAACTCAGAGAGAAATTAATTTTTGAATCAATTAAACAAAATCACAAAATTCAAATATTTGAAAATCTGAAAATGGCGCCAAGAACAACACCAAGAACACGCGCGTTTTCTGGGTTTGGCTGATTTGCGCTTTCTATCCAATCTCACTGAATACGTAATTATAACATGCAATCCACATATCATTATGCTCGCCTTAACCTCACGATCATGTCTATGTACTTTAATTTCATTTAAATTAAACATACAACAAGAAATCACGAACAGACCTCAAGAACCCTAATTTCTGCATGAAGGCTAGGATTTTTGATACACGATTCAAGCAATGCAATTAATTGAGGGAAAACATTCCATGCATGATTATGAACATATGGCCAAATTATTGTGCGAGGAAATATGCATAGATTGAGAGATGGCCAAGTATGTGCTTACCTCCAAGTCGTGACAGCAAGAGCAGATGTGATTTTGAGTTGGAGGTGTTACAGACAAGTGGTGATGATCTGGACAGCTTCCCTACACCATATGGAGTGTGTTTGAACACTTGGATGGAATTGAAATGGACTGGATCAGTTTATGGCACCTCAGCTGCAACTTCACTTCAAACTTGTGTGGATGGCAAGTGATTTTGAGATTTTGATGTTTCAGAATTTATGTGAGTTTTTGATCAGCTCATATGTGATGTATGTGAGGTGTGTGAGTGATTGGTTTGTGCAGAATTGCTCTCAAACTCAAAACCCGATAGCTACCTTGCTAAGAAAGGCATTTTTGCCAAGAGAAAGAGATTTTGAGGAAAGCATCTGTTAGATGGCTTTGGTGTACTTAAACTGACCACAATTGAGCTCTATTTATAGTAGAGAAAGTTTGTTTTGCAAGGAATAGTGCATGGCAGCTGGTAAGTAGGTTTCCTCAATGTTGGCCAATGGAAATGAAAGTCTCCTCTAGCCATTGACTAGAGGTTAGGGCACAGAGCTTTGGTCCCCTTGGTCTTGGATAAGTCTTGACTGATTTCAGATGAGAAGGGCTCAGTCCATGCCACCTTGATGGTTCCATTGAATGCCTCATTCCAAATTTGAAGTCTTGTCCCTATTTTGGCCATTCTAGGTTCAACATGCTATTCTTTGTTCCTTGGACCTTGGAGGCTTGGCTCAGTGATTGTCCCCTTTAGATTCAATCCTCTGAGGTGTCCAAGTGGATTGGAGCAATTGCAATTGGCTGATTTTGGCAAATCGAGCCAAATTGCAAATTCTGTCTTGCTTTGACAGATTTCAGCAAGGCAACTTGCCAATGTTGTATCTCATGATGTAGGTTGAATTTGGCAATGTTCTTGGCCATTTTGGAAAGCTCTAACATGATACAACAACTGTTTGAACAAGTTTGGTTTTGATCTCTTTTGATTCCAAGTGAAAAATCCCCCTACATTTGGCAAAAAGTGAAGCAGAATTCTGACTTAGTGAAAATTTCACTAAGTGTTGGAAAAAGTAACATTTTCACTTTTCAGCCACTTTGATCACTCCATAACTAAAAATCCTTAATGAATTGGAATGACTTGTAGTTGAAGTTTTTGTAGGTGATAATGAGGGCTACAAATCCATCTTTGGATGAGAAAAAATGGCTTTGTGGTTTAGGAGTTATGGTCCTCCAAAGTTGGTACCTTTGGCACTTTATTTTTTAACTTAGAAAAATTTCTAAGTTTTATGGTTACCCCTTTTACAAGTTATCTCACTTTTCTTGATTTTTCTTGATGAATGATGATTCAAATCATACATTAACATCATTTTAGGGTTAAAAATCCATTTTGGTGAAAAATCTCAAAAAGTCAAAGTTGACTTTTGTGCACAGTTGACTTTTTATCAGATGAATTCCAAACTGTGCAATTCTTCAGGAAATCATGTCCTTGACCTAAATCAAACTTGATGGACATGTTCCATGGGTGTCATAGGGTATATTCAATCATGTATTAGGGTTTGGGAGCATGTCCAGGTCAAAAGTCAAAGTTACAGTTGACTTTTCCCTTAAAACCCTAATTGTGGTGCAGATGAAAATGAGACTTGTTGCTCAAGCTTCTTGGATCAATCCATTGTTCCAAATGGATCAATATGGTGTATTAGAGACCCTCAAATCATGTCTTGAGGTCTTGGCTCATGGTTTGTCCCAAAAGTCAGCTTAGGGGTGAATTAGGTCAAGAAACCCTAATTCCTGATTTTTGATGAATGCATCCCCTGAGGCAAAATTGACTTGATGCATGGGTTCATGAGGTTCCATGAAGCATATTAGGTCATGTTTTGGATCATTTCCTTGTGCCCAGATGAAAATTTCCATCTGGAGGCCCTGGTCGACCAAAACCCTATTTTGGTGACACTGTCGATCTTGAGACTTGATCCACCTAGAAGGGAGCAGCCTTGTGCTTAATCCTTGAAGTGGGAGTCCTTTTTAATCCATTGTGGATGTTTAAGAGATTAGACAAGTTGTAGATCATTTCATTTCTTGATTGATCCTTTGTCTAAGCACTCCGAGAGGGCTTGAAACCCTAATTTTGATTGTATTGGATGCTCACCCATCTTTGGGGAGACTGATGAAGCATGATGGTTCATCCATATTGTGATGATGATTTTCACAATGATGGGAAATCTAAGTGGTCAAAATTTGGGGTATTACAGATGCCCCTATTTAATCTTCTTGGACCCGAAGGTATGAATGACGAAGGGATTCGAGCATTCGGGGTGCAAGAGGATTAAATATCAGAATATCCGAAATTTTGATGGTGGTTATGAATGGTAGCTTACACATTCATCTTCTTTAACTAAGCAATGATGCTTAGAAAAGGTAAACTTCCCCTCGATCCTGGTTTCCTACCAAGGAACTGGTCTCAGTTTCTTTTGAAATAAACCTCCCCTCGTTCTTGGTTTCCTACCAAGGAACTGGTCTTAGTTTCTGATTTAAACTTCCCCTCGATCCTAGTTTCCTACCAAGAACTGGTCTTAGTTTCTGATTTGAACTTCCCCTCGATCCTGGTTTCCTACCAAGAACTGGTCTTAGTTTCTGATTTAAACTTCCCCTCGATCCTGGTTTCCTACCAAGAACTGGTCTTAGTTTCTGATTTAAACTTCCCCTCGATCCTGGTTTCTTACCAAGAATTGGTCTTAGTTTCTTTTGTCAATAAACTTTCTTGACAAGGGACGCTATTCATAGCGGCTTTCCTCAAACTTCTCGCCGAATTTTCCTGGGGAGATGCCATTTGAGTGGAAAAAGTTTTGATGTCAGACTTGCTGGGGAACCCATTCGTCTGAGTTGTAGAGCTGTACAAACTTCTCTGTTGGAGACGCCATTTGTCGATTCTACTGAGGAAAGTGAGTCTCTTGAGAGACTGTTTTCGTTTGGGATCTTTCATCATACTTTTCTCGGGATCTTCCCGGAGAAACGCCATATGATGGGGTCCAATTTTGAGGTGCCAATGACCTTCTCCTCAGTGGTTTTTCGGAGCAAAACTGGTGTGCTGCCGAATCTCTGATCACGAGGCTTTCTCTGGGGATTTTCCTTAATCCGAGAAAGCGAGGATATCATCTTCAATGGCGAAGAGTGACATCTATTGAAGGTTCTATGATCTTTCAGAGGTTCAAGTTATCAAAGTGGCCAAGTGCCGACTCTGATCTAAAGATACACTGGTGGCGAGATTGTTCAGACACAACGTTTCCTGACGAGGAAAGAACTGACAACTCGATTGAGAGAACTCTTATCACTAAGGGACAAGACCGGCTAGAGTGATAGCGATGCAATATGAAATGTGAATGCAAATAAAAAATGCATGATGTATGTATGTATATGCTGACAAAACAGACGCGACATACAGACTAAAATATGAACACAATTGGATACTCGGCCATCGCGGGGCGAAGAAGTACCGTTGATTCAAAATAGCAATTCCACCTTTCTTAGGAGAGATAGTCCCTATTGGGAGCTATGTTGGTCGGGCTTAGGAGATGAGAACTCGGTCGAGGCTGTCAGACGAAACAAGGTCCCTGACACAGTTGATCCCTTCATTCAGGCATACTGGCTTAGAAGGAGTACTTTGATTCTGCACTTTGAAATTCGCTTACTTCGGGAGAAGCAATCGATGTTCTTCTGATGTTCAACAGTCAAAAGAAATGCCATCTTTAATTTAAAAGCAGAAAAAGTTTTAACAAGTAAATTCATTTTTGTTTTATTTCAAGAATCGCTGATTAAGTTTAAACAACGTCGTTCTGTAAAGCTAAAACAAGTAAAGAATTACAAACAAAAGCACAAGGGCTCAAATTTTATTGATACGATGGAGATCAGCCAAACGCGTGATTCCAAAGAGTATATACAAAGTTAGAAAATGGTAATTTACAGGGAAAAGGGCTACGTTGAAACATAACGACCACTATCCTTCTACCAACTTTGAATTATGGGCATCCTGAGCTTCCGTCGAAGATGACCTTGACTGGAGATTTCCTCCGATAGATGATGCTGTAACTGCTGCTGCTGAGGGACTTGCCTCTGTTGATCATAGTTACTTGCCATTATCCCTAACTTTTGCCTAGATTGTACTATGAGATTTCCAATCCATCGGGATGATTCTTTTTTTTTCATGTCTCTAACTTTTTCCTGGACCGCCCTTTCGTTTTTTCAATCCACCGAGACGTTTTTTTTTTAGTTTAGGCGAAGTATTTCTTGACTACATCAACATTCGTGGGGTAGGCAAATTCCTCTCCGTCCATGGTTGCAAGTCTCAAGACGCCGCCTGAGAAAGCTTTCGTGACCACATAGGGGCCATCATAATTCGGGGTCCATTTGCCCCGAGAGTCAGTGAGAAATGATTGTATCTTCTTGAGCACAAGGTCTCCTTTCCTGAAGACACGAGGTCGGACCTTTTTGTAGAACGCCCTCTTCATTCTCTGTTGATACAACTGACCGTGGCATAGTGCCGTGATTCTCTTCTCTTCGATCAGGTTCAGTTCGTCGTGTCAACTTTGACACCATTCAGCTTCGGTGAGCTGAGCTTCCATCAATACCCTGATTGACGGGATCTCTACTTCTATGGGAAGCACTGCCTCCATGCCATATACTAGAGAGAAAGGGGTAGCCCCTGTTGAAGTGCGGATATATGTTCGATACCCATGAAGAGCAAAAGGTAACATCTCGTGCCAGTCTTTATAGGTTACAACCATTTTTTGAACGATCTTCTTGATGTTCTTGTTAGCCGCTTCTACCGCTCCGTTCATCTTGGGTCGGTAGGGAGATGAGTTATGGTGTTCAATCTTGAACTCTGCACACAACTCTTTCATCATCTTATTGTTTAAGTTAGATCCATTATCAGTAATGATCTCGCTTGGAACACCATAACGGCAGATGATATTGTTTTTGATAAATCGGACCACCACTTGTCGGGTTACATTGGCGAATGACGCTGCTTCGACCCACTTGGTGAAATATTCAATGGCTACCAGGATGAACCGATGTCCGTTTGAAGCCTTGGGCTCAATCATACCAATCATGTCGATTCCCCATATGGAAAAAGGCCACGGGGAAGAAAGAACTTTGAGATGTGATGGCGGTACATGCATTTTGTCGGAGTATATCTGACACTTGTGACACCTCCTCATGTACTTGTAGCAGTCGGATTCCATGGTCAACCAATAATACCCGGCCCTGAGAATTTTTCTCGCCATTGTGTTTCCGTTGGCATGAGTGCCAAAGGATCCTTCATGAATTTCTTTCATGAGCATGTCTGCTTCTGGTCTGTCGACGCATCGGAGCAAGACCTTGCCAAAATTTCTCTTATAAAGAGTGTCACCACTCAGGAAGAAGTTTCCAGCCAATCTTCTGAGGGTTTTCCTATCTTTTCTGAGTGCCCTAGATGGGTACTCTTGTTTCTGAAGGAAGCATTTGATATCGTGATACCAAGGTCTGTCGTCTATGACTGCTTCAATCGTGAAGACGTAAGCGGGTCGTTCAAGGCGCATGATGTCGATCTTAGGTATGTCATTCCATCGACCTACACTATTCATGGAAGAGAGAGTGGCTAATGCATCAGCCATGTGATTCTCATCACGAGGGATGTGATGAAAGTCGACTCTGTTGAAGAAGGGTAACAACCTTCTTGCATAGTCTTTGTAAGGAATCAATCCTGATTGGTATGTGTTCCAATCTCCTTTTATCTGGTTAATAACCAAGGCTGAGTCGCCGTATACGTCCAAGTTTTTGATCCTTAAATCAATTGCTTCTTCGAGACCCATAATACAAGCTTCGTATTCGGCCTCGTTGTTCGTACATTTGAACGTAAGTCTGGCAGTGAAAGGAATGTGGGAACCCTTAGGGGTAACAATGATTGCCCCAATTCCGTTTCCATAATGATTAACTGCTCCGTCAAAGATAAGTCCCCACTGGGAACCTGGTTCTGGCCCTTCACTGGGTAGCGGTTCATCGCAATCTTTCATTTTTAGATACATGACATCTTCGTCTGGGAAGTCAAACCCGATTGATTCTTGATCGTCAATCGGTTGATGAGCCAAATGATCGGCTAAAATACTTCCTTTAACGGCTTTCTGAGCATGGTACTCTATGTCATATTCTGATAGTAACATCTGCCAACGGGCAATCCTTCCCGTGAGAGCAGGTTTTTCGAAAACGTACTTGATTGGATCCATTTCGGAGACCAACCAAGTAGTATGACGAATCATGTACTGGCGAAGACGTTTGGCTGCCCAAGCCAAAGCGCAACAAGTTTTCTCAAGCATCATGTACCGAGTCTCGCAGTCGGTGAATTTCTTGCTTAGATAGTAAATGGAAGACTCTTTCCTTTTAGTTTCGTCTTGTTGGCCAAGTACACATCCCATTGAGTCCTTTAGGACTGTGAGGTAAATGATTAGTGGTCTTCCTTCCACTGGAGGTGATAGAATCGGAGGATTCAACAGATATTCCTTAATACTGTCGAAGGCAGTTTGGCAGTCTTCTGACCAAACGCAATCCTGGTTCTTTTTCATTAATTTGAAAATCGGCGCGCACGTCGCAGTCATGAGGAATATGAATCTGGAGATGTAGTTCAAACGTCCCAGGAATCCTCTGACTTGTTTTTCAGTTTTCGGAGAAGGCATTTCTTGAATGGCCTTGACCTTGTCAGGATCAACCTCAATCCCTTTCTGGCTGACGATGAACCCTAGTAGTTTCCCTGAACGGACACCGAAGGTGCACTTGTTGGGATTCAAGCGGAGCTTGAATTTTCTTAGACGTTCGAACAATTTTGACAGATGTTCAACGTGCTCATCCTCTGTTCTTGATTTTGCAATCAAATCATCGACATATACCTCGATTTCTTTGTGTATCATGTCATGAAACAGAGTAGTCATGGCCCTTTGATAGGTTGCCTCGGCATTCTTCAAACCGAACGGCATTACCTTGTAACAAAAGGTACCCCATGGGGTAATGAACGAAGTTTTCTCCATGTCTTTCGGCGCCATTTTGATCTGGTTATAGCCCGAGATTCCATCCATGAAGGAGAATAATTTGAACTTTGCTGTGCTGTCAACCAGCATGTCAATGTGTGGTAAAGGAAAGTCGTCCTTTGGACTTGCCTTGTTTAGATCTCTGTAATCAACACACATTCTGACCTTTCCATCCTTTTTGGGAACGGGTACAATGTTGGCTAACCATTGAGGATATTCAGATGTAGCAAGGAAACCCGCGTCGATCTGTTTCTGTACTTCCTCTTTGATTTTGATGGCCATGTCCGGGTGAGTGCGTCTCAACCTTTGCTTTACTGGCAGACATTCCGATCTCAACGGTAAGTGATGTTCCACGATGCTGGTATCCAACCCTGGAATATCCTGATAGGACCAAGCGAATACATCGGGGAATTCTTTGAGAAGCTTTATCAAACCCTCTCTGGCAGTTGGACTGAGCAGTGCTCCGATCCTAATTTCTTTTCTCTCTTTTTCTAAACCCCAAGTTTACCGTTTCCAACAGTTCTTTGTGAGGTTCAATGGACCTTTCCTCTTGTCTGAGTAGTCGGGAGATCTCTTCTAGAATTTGGTCGTCATTTTCTTCTTCAGCCTCGAATAACGGAAACTCAAAGTTGGAAGAAGGCATCGGATCGTATGTTTCAACGGGGTATAAAACAAGCATTCTACATGACGTGACGATTCGTGTTTAGAAGAGATAGAGAAAAATGCAAGTGTGTGCAGTGTTTTGATTTTACTGCTTGTTTTTATTATTGAATGTTTTATAGGATTACCATTTTCTGAAAAAGCAAAAAGAGAAAACAGCAATTAATGCGGAAATTACAGAACGACGTTATTTTATTAATGAACAAGTCGAATCTTGAAACTAGAGCCCTATAAAACAAAACTCACTCGCTTCGGGCAAAGCGAAGAGGGAAATTTACAGAAAGCGAGCCCTATCAAAACATCCGTTTCACCTGGGCAGGGTGAAAGGTTAAAGATGGCAATTACTTTGACTGACGAACGACCTCCGGAACCTCGACAGCAACCCATTGGCGGCGAACTCCTCGGTGAATCACAAAGTCTGGCACCTTCCTTGATTTGTCTTCAGAAATGACGTTGATTTCTGGTGGAGCAGGATCATTGGAATCTGTCTCCCAAGCAGAATTGTCGTAGGAGAATTCCTCCGTTGCATTTTGCATAGCATTTGTGCTCTCAGGTACATCTCCCCATCCAGTTGGTTGGATATCTTCGAGCCTGATACGAGAGCTTTCGGGAGCAGTGTACTTGACCATAAAGTCATATTTTCCACTCGGTTGTCCCAAGGTGTCCCACACTTCTTTCGAACTGGAGGAGTCATCCCTCTCGATGACGTTGACCTCGGGAAAAGCATAATTGATGAATTCTAGTCCTGCAAACGTTGCGAATTCATCTTCATGTTGAGTAGTCTCTGAATGACCTGAGTGTTGATCCCATGACATGGCGGGGACACAGGTATTCTGTTCAATGACGCTCAGCTGAGTTTCATTACTCGGCTGACTTTCTTACCCCAAGTTTCCTGGATAAGGTTGCCACATTAGCAGACCATCCATCGGGCCATAGTAATTGTGATCAGAGTTTTCTTTCATCAGAGTGTCTTCCTCTAATGAATTTGGTGGAGCACGACATCCTTCTGGATCATAATCTCCGTAGATCATTTTGACATCTGATCTTGGTATAAATCTCGGACTTTCTGTAGGAAAGCAAAAAGGCATAGGCACATCTTCCTGAGACATATAACCGTCCTTGTTAAGGTAGGACTTCCATTCTTCATCCGTGTCAGAGGGATCTTCCTCATTGATAGCATGAACTGTCTGAGACACCGGGTGAAGAAAACCTCCACTATGGAAGAAGTTTTGAAGGGGATGAAGACTTTCATCCTTGGCGGCTGTCTGGGTACAGGTTGCAGAAAAACCAAGACCCTTCTTTGTTTTATTGTCAATAGGAACGACAAGTCGTCCCCATCCTGTCGTATCGGTACTCTCGACCGCTTTGATAGCATCTTTGTATGAAGAAATTGAAGTTCCTTCTTCGGATTGATCGTTCTTGCTCATCGATAGTGCTTGGAACTGAGTTCCAATAACCTCCTCGGGTTCCACACAAGTAGATGATGATAAGTTACTCACGAGCAAGGCTTGTTCCCCACAAACCGTGACAAGTTGATCGTTCTTGACGAACTTTAGCTTTTGGTGGAGGGTTGAAGTAACCGCTCCAGCCTGATGTATCCAAGGTCTTCCTAATAAACAACTGTATGTTTCCCGGATGTCCATGACCTGGAAAGTGATTTGGAAAGTGTGAGGACCAATAGTTATGGGAAGATCAACTTCGCCGATAACTATTTTTCTGGATTCGTCGAATGCTTTGACGACGACCTCGCTGACTCTCATCGGAGGGCCCTTAAATGATAATTGCATCAAAGTGGACTTCGGCATAACATTCAGGGCTGACCCTTTGTCTACCAGTACGTTGGCTAAAGCATCGCCCTGGCAGTTAACTGTAATGTTGAGCGCCATGTTATGACGACGACCCCCTTCAGGTAATTCCTCATCACTAAATCCCAAATTATTGCGGGAAGTGATGTTAGAGACAATACTATCGAACTGTCTGATTGTTACATCCTGTTCCACAAAGGCCTGCTCCAAGACTTTCTGTAGAGCCTCTCTGTGTGCTTCTGAACTGAGTAACAGTGATAATACTGAGATCTTTGAAGGAGTCTGTAACAGTTGATCAACAATGTTATATTCACTCCTTTGGATGAGCTTTAGCATCTCATCTTTGTCTTTTGAAAAGTTGGGATTACCAGATTGACCGACTGGTGGATCAGGAATTTCCGCCTGAAGTTCCTTTTCTTTGTTAGATTCTCCAACCCCTCGGTTGAAGATTCGACCGCTCCGTGTTACACGACTGATGTTTGCAATATTCACGACGGAGGGTAATGGAATTTCCTTTCCATTCTCGATTATTGTTGCACCGTATTTGTAAGGGATTGCCTTAGCTGATTCATACGGTAATGGTCCCGGCAGATAGATGACTATGGGAACCTTCTGATTTTTCTGACCATCATAAGCAATCTTGATCCGTTCCCGGTTGGGAACTCTAGATTCGTCAAGTAGAGGGACGATGGCAAAAACATCCCTGATCTGGTGATGACCAGAGATCGTGACAACATCCTCAACCTGATCGGTAAGGTAGTTCGGCGACCAAATGATGGGTCCTGAACCTGGATATGGACGAATTTCTCCATGATCGACCTGACCCTGAAGAGCTGCTCTCACAAGGTAACACCCTTGGTTACTTTCCGAACAGACGCTACAACTGTCATAGTTGTGTGGTGGCACCTGGCCACGCCCACTTTGAATACAATGTAACCTCACTAGGTTACCTTCCATTGATCGGACATCCTGACTTTGACGACGAGTAGGATTCCTGTTATTAATACTAATCTGCTGAGTATCTTCGTCCATATAGATTGGCATCCACCAGTGATTTAACAAGTGCTGAAGCACCTCCTGGACAAGGGTACAACCTCGATCGTTTTCGCAACCTGCTTTACAGCTTTGATAGTCATGTGATATTAAGAATCCAAGTCGGACCTGCTCAGCATGTAACTCTACCAGATTGGTATTCATCACTCGAATATCAAAAATCTGAACCATATTGATTTGATAGGAGTTCCTATCATGGTAGTCTTGGATCCATCCAAGATCCATCTGACGCTGGAGGGCCTCTTGTATGAAAGAGCATCCCTGTTTATTTACCGAGCAAATCAGACAGGAACTGTAATCGTGTCGCGGCAGATTATGATACTGGCTTTGCCTTGAGTGCATCGCCACCAAGTTAACATTCATCACACGGATGTCGTGGTTTTGAATGACGTTAGAATTCATAGAGACCATGTTAACTCCACCAACTCGGTGCTCTTGGATCCATCCAAGATCAATTTGTTCCTGTAGAGCTGCTTGCACTACCGAACATCCTTGGTTATCTTTAGAGCAGATATCACACTGGTGATAATTATGAGGTGGCACATGGCCATATCCACTCTGTCTACAATGCATCTTGACCAGATTGGTCCCCAATAAGAGTACATCGTGAATTTGATAGACATTGTTAGTCTCTTTCTCAATCAGATTGACTGCAGCTTTCTCGTGTTGAGGCAGCGGGTTCGTGAGAACATTAGGATTCGTATCTTTGAAAGATAAGAGCCCGTTCCTAACAAGCTTTTGCACGTCGGATTTAAAATTGAGACAAGTCTCAATGTTATTCCCTGAACCTCCTTGATGATAAGGGCATGATTGATCCACTTTAAACCAAAAAGGCGGATTTTCCGGAACTGAAGGGGGAGACTTAGTCTGGATGTGCCCCTTGGCTAGCAGTAACGGAAACAGTTCTGCGTACGTTACAGGTATAGGATCAAATCCAGGTGGCCGTGTTGTACGGTTGTTGTTATATGGAGGACGATCCTGCTGAAGAGGCTGTTGTGTCCTTTGTTGATCAGGCTGGCTCTGCGCAACCTGAGGTTGATACATAGGAACGGGCGCGAGGCCGATAGCAGGAGTAACAGCTGCTACTGGCTGATAACGATGCCTTTTCTTTCCGAGAGAGATATTCCCAATATCTTGCTCTTTTTTCTTAGGGAGAGCACTACCGTATTTTTTAGTACCGCTTGTTGATCCAGTGTCTTTTACCAAACGTCCTTCTCGGACGGCTTCCTCAAGACGTACACCCATGCCGACCATTTCGGTGAAATCACTGGGTGCACTGGCAATCATTCGGTTATAGTAAAATGAGCTTAAGGTCTTTAAGAAGATTTTTGTCATCTCTTTTTCCTCAAGATGTGGACAAATTTGAGCGGCAATTTCACGCCACCTTTGAGCATACTCCTTAAAGGTTTCCTTGTCCTTTTGCGACATTGATCTGAGTTGATCTCTGTCGGGTGTCATGTCCAAATTGTACTTGTATTGTTGGACGAAGGCAGTACCAAGATCTCTGAAAGTACTGATCGTGGCACGGTTTAAACCCATGTACCATTTTAATGCGGCACCGGTTAAACTATCCTGAAAGTAGTGAATCAGTAGGTCCTGATTCTCCGTCTGAGCTGACATCCGCCGAGCGTACATCACCAGATGGCTCTGAGGGCAAGAGTTACCCTTGTATTTTTCAAAGTCGGGAACTTGGAACTTGTGCGGGACTTTTACATTTGGGACCAAGCAGAGGTCTGCGACGTCCTTTCCAAATAGATCCTGACCGCGAATGGCTTGCAGCTCTTTCTGCATTTCCAGGAACTGTTCCTGGAATTCCTCCATTCTGTCAAACATAGTTTCCTTCTTACCATAAGGTGTCTGTGGAATCTGTCCTTTCGGGACAGTGTGCACCACAGGGGGTGGTACCGTGACTACGGCAGTAAGTCTTGGCGCCTCCCAAAGTTTGTAGCCTTCAGGAGTCTTGAGTATGCCCCTGGCATCTTCGCTTTCCCGAAGTTTGTAACCTTCAGGCCCAGCGGCTTCTGTTGCGATTCCCTAATCTTCAGTGATCGGCGGAACATATCCTTCTGGGATATAGTTAACAGGCATGCCCCAAAGACGATCTTTCGGTATCTGATACCTAGGATCATACTTTTCTATGATGGGCGTTGAGATGATCTCTGAGATCACAGTTCTTTGTAGTTGAGCTTCTGCCATGGCTTGCATGTCGTTACGAAGCTTTCTCATATCCTCTCTCAGAGTGTCGATCTCTTCTTTCAACTCTCTGTTTTTTTCCTCAAGATCATCCATCTTTTTCTGACGATTGGCCCGAGTATTATACGAATGAGACAGTTTGACTCTAAAATCGAGACACAAACGTGAGATTCGTAGGTAAGAAGAATACGCGATGTGAGAATGATGAATGCAATGATTATATTAATTGTTGTTTTTTTTTTTGTTTAATCAAAATAAACTTCGACAATTAGATTGCAAATATCAAACGGTGGGGAAACCCCTTTTTATTGAATTCCAAAGGATTACAGAAATGGAAATACAGTAGATTACAAAGTGCAGAAACAGAAACCTAAACTAATGGGTCCCGAGTCCTCGCTGAGGAGAAATCGGGTGCTGACTCTGGTATCTTCCTTTTCTTTGACCGGGGCGCTTGGGCCGTTGTCGGGTTGTCATTCCTTTGCCAGGTGAAAGGAGTGAGCAAATTCCTTTGGTCATCTTGATTCTCTACAGCATGCTGCTCCAAAATTTCAATCAGAGCATCTTTCTCTTTCAGTAATTGCTGTATTTGGATACACTCTACGTCGAGGGTGAGGTACTTGTTCTTCCAAGATTTTCTTTCCTTTTGAACCTTGTTGAGAGTAAACTGAAGCTTTTTAGTTTCCGTCATGAAGTACATGACAGATTCCCTCGGCGGAAGAATTCCGTAACGAGGATAAGGCATCTTTAGCTTGAGAGCTTTGGTTTGTACCCAATGGAGATAAGGCTCCACCGAGACACAGTCCGGTTTTCCCAGAGACTCTCTTCCTTTCTTATGAACATGTTTCCAAGCTTGCACTATTTCCATCTTTAGTGCTCTGTCATTTTCTCCTTCTTTGAAGAAAAGACCTTCCAGATGAACACCCAGCGGGATGTGTCTCATCGGGTATCCAAATTGACGAAGAACTAATATCGGATGATAGTTGATTCCTCCTTTAGTTCCTATGAGGGGTACGCTGGGGAAGTTTCCACAACGGTTAATGATTCTGATTCCCTCATAAATCCTATTACACCAATCTATATTAGAGTTGGTGAGGGACATGATCTTCTGCGACCAACGTAAGACACTCTTGCAATCCCAAAAAGCGGCAGACTTGGGCAAGTGAGAGATAAACCACTTGTAAAGCAAAGGTACACAACATGTGATCTCCCCTCCGCTGTACAAATTTCCTAAGTGTACAGAATGATACGCATCTGCAAACAAAGTCGGCACAGGGTTTCCAATGAGAAAAACCTTAATAGCGTTGATATCGACGGAGTTATTGATGTTGGGAAACAAAAATAACCTGTAGGTGAGCAAGACAAAGATGCTTTCAAAAGCAGTCACATTCCCGATACTACCGAAGTACAGAGCTTTCTTGGTCAAGAACTGGGCTGGCAAACCTTGGATGCCACCCATAGTAATCATGTGAGTCCGGACCTCAGACTCGTCCAAATGAATTTCTCTTGCAATAGTCTGATTCTTTGGAATTTCTTCCAGTCCAGAAAATGGAGCTCGATCTGTGATATGTAAATCAGTCAGATGAGAATACTCCTCCAGCGTTGGTGCCAGCTGGTAATCCGGGAATGTGAAACAATGATAAACCGGATCGTAGAACTGAATGAGCGCGTCCATGATCCCCTTAATCACATGGACTCTTAACAGTGGTAGCAAACCACCGTGCTTGGCTCTGAAAGCCTTTGGGTTAACGATCATCCTCGCTAACTTTCTCAAATCCCCTAGTTTTGGAACCTTGAAGGTATACTGGTGAGTTCTCCTTCTACCGAAATCCATTAATGCAATCTTTTTCTCTGATATTTGCAATCACAGTCTTAGTTTAATTTGAAAAACAGAGAGACTAGAAGAGAAATTTTTTTAATGTTTTAATGTTTTTTAAATGAATGCATGAATGCAGCACACAAAAACATAGAAAAAACATGGGGTCAGAGGGTCATTGTCATGAAGTTAAGACTCTACCCATCCCCAAAGGTTTATACTAGGGTGATTTTTGTACCTGTACTCATTATCATCAGCTCCTCCCAGGAAAGCAAAACAACAAGCGGATCGCCAGCGAGTTGTGTGCAATCTTAGAGTAAGTGCTATTCACCGAGAATAGATCACCAGCCTCAAATGAGGGTAGTATCGCGTAACAGCTATTTCCGATAGCTTCCGCACTACGAAAAAGGTTGGCTTTTCTTAAGTGTATACTCAATCTCACCACATGCGACATCACACGCATTCCCAGTAGCAGAAAAATAAACACGTATAGCAATTAGGAAAAGCAGTATATATATTTGTCCTAATCATCCTAGACTTATAAAGCTATGAATCTTAAGTTCCTGACAGAAATGGGTTCCCCGGCAGAAGCCCCAATCTGTGGTTCCCTGCCTAAGAGATGGACCAGCATAGGTCAATCTTTCTCTTCGGTAGAGTTCCCATTTTCCGTAGAAAATGGGGATGATGCCCTAAGGCAGAAAAGGAGACTCCCCAGTAGAGTCGCCATTTTACAAGGAAAACAGACAGAAATAAAAACTGGCCCCACGGTGGGCGCCACTTTTCTGTAGCGAGCGATTTTGGACGCGGTTCTTAAGCGCTGGTCGCTCTCTGTGGTTGAGCTTAAAACTACAGGTCGATTCATTTTTTATCCTATTGTGAGCTGAATAAGGAAGGGAAATAGATGTCTCAAATTAACCCTGCTTGCATATTGAGTTTAAACAGCGGTCTGTTAGGTTACGGATGCTATCAATGTGGGGGGGCCTTTGTACTGGTTATTCGTATTTCGCCAATACGGTTCTTTCTTTCTTTTTCCTATGCAAAGGGTTTCTGGCGGGGAATAAGGATTAGGATGTTAGGACAGATGCTTTTGAATTACTTCTTTTAATTGATGGAGATATGGGATTTGGGTTTTTTGTTGATTGCGCTCGCTAAGATCTTTTCTTTCGATCTTATGCCTACGTATTCCCGTTTACCGAAACAGGGAAATCAGAGCGTTCGTAGTTAATGGGAGGAAATTGGTGTTTTGGTGTCTTGTTCAAAGCCCAAGACGTGAAGCGAAAGGTGATTTGTATCTTGTTCAAAGCCCAAGATGTGAAGCTGAAAGGTCTATTTGTGTCTTGTTCAAAGCCCAAGACGTGAAGCGAAAGGATCTCGACTTTAGAGAGAATTTGTCACCTCTAAAGAGGGGAGTAGGAGAATTACTTTAACTGGGATACGCGGATCCGAGCAATGCCATAATTTTCGAAGAAAGGGTTTTAACCTGAAGGAGAAGACTTTAACTCAGTGTAGAGCAATGCCATCTTTCCTTAGGAATTTCTCATGCTAAAAGAGGGACAGTGGTATGGATATAGATGATCCAGAGGCTTGCCGCTTACAGCGATTAGATGAAGGGAAAGGAGTTGTTGATGTTTGTGTACTGTGAACGAGGCACAACTTTGATGCTAAAAGGTTGATTGGATCAACCAGTGGTTTTCTTATACAAAGCCTAAGAGGAGGCTAATTTCCGCAAGGAAAATCATTATACAAAGCCTAAGAGGAGGCTATTTTGTGTCTCGTACAAAGCCCGAGAGAGAGGCTAAAGGTTTTTGACCCAGCGGGGCATATCGTTATACAAAGCCTAAGAGGAGGCTAGCAAAGAGTTCGACTCTTGCTTAAGGAATTTGTATCTCGTACGAGGCCCGAGATGGAGGCAAAAGAAGGGGTGATTGACTCAACGAGGGAATCTTTTGTGTCTCATACAAAGCCTGAGAGAGAGGCTAAAAGGTTGTTTTGACTCCACTGGGGAGAATTTTGGTATCTCGTACGAAGCCCGAGATGGAGGCTATTGTAACTGTTTCAGTTGAGTGACAGATCCAATATACTGATTTAAAAGAGAAAATTAGTTCTTATATGAGTAACACTGTACACAGGGATTTGATCTGAGGATCAGGGATATTTCCTTTTCTTTGAGGAAACGGGAAATCCAAAGGGTATTGAGACTGTCCGAGTCTGCGGGTTTCCTTCCTATTTAACGAAGGGTGCTTGAGAATGTCTTTGAGACTCAAGGAAGTTAAACTGTCCAAGTCTAGAGTTTTATCTTTTGTACTATGCTTCGAGAAACAGTAGTAGACTCTATGAAAGGACTGTTCTATGAGGATGACTAGGTTCTGTTCCTATACCTCTAGGAGGTCGTCGGGACAATTTGTACGAAGCCCAAGAGGAGGCTGGAAACTTTTAAGAAGCCGACGGGTCCTTGTACTAAGCCCAAGAGGAGGCTATCATTCCTGGAGGAAGAGATCATTATACGAAGCCTAAGAGGAGGCTGTGAATACTTCTAAGAAGCCGTAGGGTCCTTGAATAATGCCCAAGAGGAGGCCGATGCTTTTAAGAAGCCCGTGGGTCTATCATCTCCTTTCCATTAGGAGAGATAACTCTTTTAAAGATAAAAACCACTGGTAAACGTGCGAGGTTTACTATCCAGCGACTTTTAGCTTTTAAAGAGGGTTCCTTAGTTAAGGTCCAAGATTATGACCGTAGTGGGTACCCAAACCCCGAGACATTCAAGACAAGCTATCCACAAGGAATAGATCAAGTCAGGAAAGTTCGAGAATTTGGAAGAAACTCAAAGATGCCATTCACTGAGAATACATTCATCTTGGGGAGTAAAGCTTCTTGACATTTCCTAAGGAGGACAGCCGAAGAGAAGACTGTATCTGGTGCTCCTATTGGGGATCTAGGCGTCTATTTTTACGAATAAATGAGACGGCGTCGCCTAGTTCTAGACGTAGTTGCCGGGGAAACTCGAAATATCTATACTATTATTATACAGTAGATATGAGTTTATGAAAGGAGACTTACAGTGAGCAGCCCCACAATACAGTTTATAATATGAATGCAGTAAATGAAAGCGATAACCACTTACTCGGTTGTAGTGCTTCCATGCTGTTTGGTTAGTTGTTCAACAAAGAAAGATTAAAAACAACAGTATATTCAAAATCAAAGGAGAAAGTGCTTTGAAAAAGAAAGATTTGGGGCTTACAGCTCAAGGAGAGGCCTAGGGTTTTATCAGTGAGCGCACTGTTTGACTTTGTACAGTGGGACTTATACAAGTGACTGGGGCCCAAAAAGGTTTTCTGTACAAAGGGATGGGTCTTACACTCTCTCAAGAGGCCCAAAAAGGTTTAAAGAAAAAGAGTGGGGCTTATAACACGAGGGTAGGCCCAAATGATTTTTCGTTTAAAAATGGCGATCGCGCCGAGGTTTTCTTTTAACGCAGAGAGACTTATACAATAAGTGAGGCCCAAAATGTTTTGGTTAAAAGGGGGATTGGGTCTTACACTCTAATAGAGGCCCAAAGTGTTTTAAAGAAAAAGAAATGGGTCTTACTACTCGAGGGTAGGCCCAGATGATTTTTGAAAAGGCGACGATCGCGTCGTTTGTTTTTTGACGGTATCGGGACTTATACAATAAGTGAGGCCCAAAGATGATTTGGTCAAAAAAAGGATTGGGTCTTACACTCTAATAGAGGCCCAAAGTGTTTTGAAAATGATTTATGAGGGTTGAATTAATCCAAAATCCTAATTTGTTTTCAAAATGTATTTAATTGAATAAAAATTCAATTAAAATGATCAAAATTGTTTAACATGTGAAAAACAAATTATGATATTGGATTAATGCTTCAAAAATTAAGTATTGACCTACAAAATAATTAGAAAGCATTAAAAGTTGCAAAATCAATGTAGAAAAAATATTTAAAATGCCAAAAACAATCAAAATATTAATTCTTTACAAAAATATCAATTATATGAAATAAATAATATTTTTGGGATTTTTTGGGAAAATAAAATATTTTAACATTTTTGTGAATTATTAAAAAAAGAATCAACTCAAAATCATTAAAACTCAGAGAGAAATTAATTTTTGAATCAATTAAACAAAATCACAAAATTCAAATATTTGAAAATCTGAAAATGGCGCCAAGAACAACACCAAGAACACGCGCGTTTTCTGGGTTTGGCTGATTTGCGTTTTCTATCCAATCTCAATGAATACGTAATTATAACATTCAATCCACATATCATTATGCTCGCCTCAACCTCACGATCATGTCTATGTACTTTAATTTCATTTAAATTAAACATACAACAAGAAATCACGAAGAGACCTCCAGAACCCTAATTTATGCATGAAGGCTAGGATTTTTAATACACAATTCAAACAATGCAATTAATTGAGGGAAAACATTCCATGCATGATTATGAACATATGGCCAAATTATTATGTGAGGAAATATGCATAGATTGAGAGATGACCAAGTATGTGCTTACCTCCAAGTCGTGACAGCAAGAGCAGATGTGATTTTGGGTTGGAGGTGTTACAGACAAGTGGTGATGATCTAGACAACTTCCCTACACCATATGGAGTGTGTTTGAACACTTGGATGGAATTGAAATTGACTGGATCAGTTTATGGCACCTCAGCTGCAACTTCACTTCAAACTTGTGTGGATGGCAAGTGATTTTGAGATTTTGAAGTTTTAGAAGTTATGTGAGTGTTTGATCAGCTCATATGTGATGTATGTGAGGTGTGTGAGTGATTGGTTTGTGCAGAATTGCTCTCAAACTCAAAACCCGATAGCTACCTTGCTAAGAAAGGCATTTTTGCCAAGAGAAAGAGATTTTGAGGAAAGCATCTGTTAGATGGCTTTGGTGTACTTAAACTGACCACAATTGAGCTCTATTTATAGTAGAGCAAGTTTGTTTTGCAAGGAATAGTGCATGCCAGCTAGTAAGTAGGTTTCCTCAATGTTGGCCAATGGAAATGAAAGTCTCCTCTAGCCATTGACTAGAGGTTAGGGCACAGAGCTTTGGTCCCCTTGGTCTTGGATAAGTCTTGACTGATTTCAGATGAGAAGGGCTCAGTCCATGCCACCTTGATGGTTCCATTGAATGCCTCATTCCAAATTTGAAGTCTTGTCCCTATTTTGGCCATTCTAGGTTCAACATGCTATTCTTTGTTCCTTGGACCTTGGAGGCTTGGCTCAGTGATTGTCCCCTTTAGATTCAATCCTCTGAGGTGTCCAAGTGGATTGGAGCAATTGCAATTGGCTGATTTTGGCAAATCGAGCCAAATTGCAAATTCTGTCTTGCTTTGACAGATTTCAGCAAGGCAACTTGCCAATGTTGTATCTCATGATGTAGGTTGAATTTGGCAATGTTCTTGGCCATTTTGGAAAGCTCTAACATGATACAACAACTGTTTGAACAAGTTTGGTTTTGATCTCTTTTGATTCCAAGTGAAAAATCCCCCTACATTTGGCAAAAAGTGAAGCAGAATTCTGACTTAGTGAAAATTTCACTAAGTGTTGGAAAAAGTAACTTTTTCACTTTTCAGCCACTTTGATCACTCCATAACAAAAAATCCTTAATGAATTGGAATGACTTGTAGTTGAAGTTTTTGTAGGTGATAATGAGGGATACAAATCCATCTTTGGATGAGAAAAAATGGCCTTGTGGTTTAGGAGTTATGGTCCTCCAAAGTTGGTACCTTTGGCACTTTATTTTTTAACTTAGAAAAATTTCTAAGTTTTAAGGTTACCCCTTTTACAAGTTATATCACTTTTCTTGATTTTTCTTGATGAATGATGATTCAAATCATACATTAACATCATTTTAGGGTTAAAAATCCATTTTGGTGAAAAATCTCAAAAAGTCAAAGTTGACTTTTGTGCACAGTTGACTTTTTATCAGATGAATTCCAAACTGTGCAATTCTTCAGGAAATCATGTCCTTGACCTAAATCAAACTTGATGGACATGTTCCATGGGTGTCATAGGGTATATTCAATCATGTATTAGGGTTTGGGAGCATGTCCAGGTCAAAAGTCAAAGTTACAGTTGACTTTTCCCTTAAAACCCTAATTGTGGTGCAGATGAAAATGAGACTTGTTGCTCAAGCTTCTTGGATCAATCCATTGTTCCAAATGGAGCAATATGGTGTATTAGAGACCCTCAAATCATGTCTTGAGGTCTTGGCTCATGGTTTGTCCCAAAAGTCAGCTTAGGGGTGAATTAGGTCAAGAAACCCTAATTCCTGATTTTTGATGAATGCATCCCCTGAGGCAAAATTGACTTGATGCATGGGTTCATGAGGTTCCATGAAGCATATTAGGTCATGTTTTGGATCATTGCCTTGTGCCCAGATGAAAATTTCCATCTGGAGGCCCTGGTCGACCAAAACCTTAATTTGGTGACACTGTCGATCTTGAGACTTGATCCACCTAGAAGGGAACAGCCTTGTGCTTAATCCTTGAAGTGGGAGTCCTTTTTGATCCATTGTGGATGTTTAAGAGATTAGACAAGTTGAAGATCATGTCATTTCTTGATTGATCCTTTGTCTAAGCACTCAGAGAGGGCTTGAAACCCTAATTTTGATTGTATTGGATGCTCACCCATCTTTGGGGAGACTGATGAAGCATGATGGTTCATCCATATTGTGATGATGATTTTCACAATGATGGGAAATCTAAGTGGTCAAAATTTAGGGTATTACAGTATGCTTTCGGATAAAATCCCGCCGATGATGTACATGCATTGTTTTGATCCCCCTAAACACTAGAGATACAAGGAGTTAATCCCTAGTAAACCACTTTGAGCCTAGAAGTAGTAGTTTCCTTCAGATATATAACCCTTACACTCAACCTGGGGCAGGGTAGTGTTCAGTTAATCCTAACTACACACCGAAATCACAAAGCAAAATTCCACAAGACATGTTAGTTATTCATCAATACCCATGACTTGGTAGTCCCCATCCTCCAACAAAACCAAAAAAACAAAAATCAAAAGCCTGCTAAGTCGAGCACCTCAAAGGAGACTTAGGCAAAAATCAAGGTTACCCTGATGGACTCGAAAAGCAAAGTCAGTTCATGCAAAAGATAGGGATCAAAAAACAAAAGAGGCCCTCAAATCCTCAACAAAAACAAAATAAAGTCCAGTGATCACCAAATCAAAATCAAAGGGGTCACTGACATTCATAAAAAAAAAACAAAATAAGGTGACTGCCATTTCAAGCATACCTTGAACCGTCAACCCTTTTGGAATACAAACACGTGCAGAATTAACTGAATGTAGGACTGGAGATCATCACGAAGAAGGTGTGGGTACAAATCAAGCTTCGAGCCTAATATCCTTTATTTCACAAACCGTGACCAAGACCACATTACAACCCTCGAAAGACCTAATTGAGGCGAGGTTTATTCTGAAAGCATACTATTGCAAGGTTGCGTAAACTGACTCCCCATATTTGCTAATCTTCAGCATTGGTGCCATTCTCCTTGCTATATCTTTCACACCATCAAAATCAGCATACGTCTGGACTAACGGTCCATTCGTCTCACAATATCACGACACTCGAATAAACGACTCTTTTTCAAAACTTGCATGAGCATTGCATTAAGATTACCATTTACGAATGTGCAATTTTAACTGCAAATCAATGCTTGACATCAATGTAATTCCATCAAGGGGCAATCAAAGAGGAATTTGAGCTCTCAGTGGCCGTGACTCGAAGCAAGACTCCCTCAAAATCCTCAGGCTGGGGCAAATATTTCAGCAGCTCAATCAGGGACAAGCCACCTCAAAGCACATCAAAGCTCAACTTTCAAATATCAAATCACTTCAGAACTGGTTAATCAGGGTCAGACCATTACCATGTTCAAACTGGGGCAAGACACATTGCAGAAGGCAGATCCTCTGTATCTTCAAGTTGGTCAAGCAGACCTTGCCAGACACTAGCAATCATCAAGATCAGAGCAAGTATAATCTTCATGAGTCGATCACATCGTTGCGCTCATGTTCAAGTCAACCTGACCCTCAAGCATAAGAGTTATGGTTCTCTCAGCAAACCCATGACTTATCATCAAGTGATCAAACTCAAGGCTTCGAGAATATCTTCGTCTGCCTCGATTATAGCGTCTTCAACAAACTGAGTGTCGAGGAAATCAAATCCCTCCCACCGCCCAAAAGTCCAATCCTCATTGGCAATTACCCAAAACTCCACCACGCTGGCGCCTCTCCAAAGATATCCAATCACCCGTCTGCAATCATATACATCGCATTCGACATCATAGACATCATATGCATCATGTGCATCCAAAAAAACTAAATCATACTTCCCTAGCACTTGCATCTCCGCGCGTCAGCATATGCATTGCACATCATTACAAAATTAAGCATTCGTACAGGTGTATAGTCAAGATCCTGGATCAATATCAAGACTGCAAGACGATCTCCAGCCCAAGCAGGGGCATCTTCTTCAAGTCTGTGGGAGTTCCTCACGAAGTTGTTTCAACCTTTTGTTGATCAAGCTCAAGCAATCTTCATCCCAGTCAGGGGCATCTCCTTCAGTTCATGGGCGTTCCTCATGAATTTCTTCAACCTTTTGTTGGTAAAGTTGTGATCTCCAAGCAAGTCAGTCGGCGTTCCTCATTGAGTTGTGTTCCTCAAACTTTTGTTGAAGAAGTTGTCATCCTCAGCCCAACCAATAAACATTCCTCCGAGTCAGTGGGCGTTCCTCATTGAGTCGTTTCTTCAACCTTTTGTTGATGTCTCCAGATAAGCTTCACTCATCATATCTCCAGCAAACTTGACCTTTTGCCAATTGCCTTACTATCATCCTTCTGGTGATAGCCGAACCCTGTCAACTCAATTCAACCTGCATCCTTTTGGTGTTGGTAAATCCTCAAAATCAGAAATTTACTATCATCTTTTTAGTGGTAGCCATCCTATCAATTCAACCTAACCTGCATCCTTTTGGTGTTGGTCCTCACGAGTGGGAAGTTCCTATCATCCTTTTGGTGGTAGTAGCTTGTATTGATCCGTCATCCTTTTGGTGTTGCCGATCCGTGAACCTATGGTATGTGAATCATCCTTTTGGTGAATGATAGCCTTTATTATTGTTTTGCTTACTATTATCCTTTTGGTAGTAGTAAGTTGTGACCCCATTTTTCATCCTTTTGGCGGAAGGGTCTGTGTGCGTGTGTGCCCTATTATCCTTTTGGTAATAGCAGGCTTTGACCTCATTTTCATCCTTTTGATGGAAGGGTCTGTGTGTGTGTGTGCCCTATTATCCTTTTGGTAATAGCAAGCTTTGACCTCATTTTTCATCCTTTTGGTGGAAGGGTCTGTGTGTGTGTGTGCCCTATTATCCTTTTGGTAATAGCAGGCTTTGACCTCATTTTCATCCTTTTGGTGGAAGGGTCTGTGTGTATGTGTGTGCCCTATTATCCTTTTGGTAATAGCAGGCTTTGACCTCATTTTCATCCTTTTGGTGGAAGGGGTCTGTGTGTGTGCCCTATTATCCTTTTGGTAATAGCAGGCTTTGACCTCATTTTTCATCCTTTTGGTGGAAGGGTCTGTGTGTGTGTGCCCTATTATCCTTTTGGTAATAGCACGCTTTGACCTCATTTTTCATCCTTTTCGTGGAAGGGTCTGTGTGTGTGTGTGCCCTATCATCCTTTTGGTAATAGCAGGCTTTGACCTCATTTTCATCCTTTTGGTGGAAGGGTTTGTGTGTGTGTTCCCTATTATCCTTTTGGTAATAACAGGCTTTGGCCTCATTTTCATTCTTTTGGTGGAAGGGTCTGTGTATGTGTGACCTATTATCCTTTTGGTAATAGCAGGCTTTGGCCTCATTTTCATCCTTTTGGTGGAAGGGTCTCTGTGTGTGTGTGCCCTATTATCCTTTTGGTAATAGCAGGCTTTGGCCTCATTTTCATCCCTTAGGTGGAAGGGTATGTGTGTGTGTGCCCTATTATCCTTTTGGTAATAGCAGGCTTTGACCTCATTTTCATCCTTTTGGTGGAAGGGTCCGTGTGCGTGTGTATTCTATCATCCTTTTTGTGATAAGCCTGGCATTCTTTTGGTGTCAGATTCCTCTGTTATCATCCTTTTGGCGATAACGACCTTTGCAAGCAATATGTTATTTCACCTCCCAAGCACTTTTCTTTCTTTTCGGACAAATTCATGGTCTTATTCATATCTAATTGTCTTCTACCTTGAAAGAACTAACGCCGTAGCAGTTCATCTTACTCGGTTTAAGCCAATTAGATAGGGGCATCTGTTATACCCCAAATTTGTCCTACCTGTGTATAATTTTCATCTCTACATCCATCCACTAACTATTATTCAGAAAATAAAAAAAGTGTCATGAGGATTAATTGAATCGAATCAAGTTTCATCTGAGGTTCATCTAGTTAGGAATGAGTATGGACGGATGATTCATTTGGTTAACCTTATCTCAGTTAGGCAGAATTTGTTTCATGATCGAGGCTAGAGTATGCAATTCAAGTTGTGTGTGCCTGAAGTTCCAGTTAAAGCTTATGTGTGTATTTAGGTGGTCTGTGGATCCGGATATCAGAGATTACATGATAATCAGGGCTTCTGGGATAAGTGGTGATACAATTTAAGTCATTATGGTGCAAATGGCAAAATTCAAAGGATTCATGGCTGAAGATGGTTCAAGCTGCATTTGTTTCAAGTCAAGAATTATGGAATTTGGTTCTAATAGAATTTCATCTAATTTTAATGGTCATGTTTTAATTAAGAATCAAGATTTCAAGGAATTCTCATGGAAAACGGAGAGTGCAAAATTCCAAATTCAAGTTGATCATAAAGGATTAAAATTGAGTTCCTAAGTGAGATTCACATTACAAAAGGCATTGGATTGGTTATGTCAAAATAATGGTGAAGTTATAAAACAAATTCAGAATTTAAATGTTGCTAAGGTAGTTACATTCAAGAGTTTCTTATAGTAAATCTCTACTATGGTTATAAGTCAAAGATTCTAAATAATACAAGGTTGCATGACAAGCCCATATTAAAGGCCCATTACACTTTTTTCAACCAAGTTTACCAAACAATTTCCAACCAAAACCTGCAGCGTACAATCACAGCCTGGCCACGACATTTCACCGAGCTACACAAACCTTCAAATCGTACGACTCGTATGACCACTATTTCAAACCGATTGTAGACTAACAACATTTACAAAACGCAGCGCACCATCAACAAATTCCAGCTCATGATTCCTCCGTTCAATTCCACTACTACCCCTCAATACCTTCTATAAATTAGACCTCTCTCTCCGTCATTATGAAGAAGCTCCATACAGCCAAAGAATGCTGCTAGAATTTCTCCCATTCCTCTTAACCTTCAACCCGAATCTGCCATAACCTCTCTTTAACCTTTCAAACCCAATCTTCATACACCCGCTTCCTCACACTTCAAACAACAACCCGCAACAATCCCTCTCAAACACTCAAACCTCACTCTTATTCCTCATAAACCAAATCGTATCCAAACGTACCTCAACCTTCAAACCAGGTCAAATCAACAACAACAACCCATTTTGAACAAACTAGATCACAAAACCAGAGATGGAGAGAGATGGAGCGAACCAAATACAAACCGAAATCGCGAATTGAGCTGAAAAATAGACCGAACCTGGACGAAATACAAGAGAGTGAAGATACACGTAGGAGAAAGGTTCAGAATGGAAACATGCCTCTTTCCTTTATCTTTCCGCGTCTGGTGCTTGCAATGATGAAGATGAAATTATTTTTCTCTTTTGAGCAATGATACCATGGTCGTGTTTGACTTTTCCTTTGAAGTTTGTCAAAACCGTGCCCTATTTTTTCAGTAGGTCATGTTTATATGTTAAAGAAAGGAAGGCTGATAATATGCTAGAGTAAGGCTGATGATGTTTTCAAATGACGCCAACGTTTTGTTTCAATTGGGCTTTCTGAGCCCATCGCAAATTTCCCTACTTCACACACCTTTGTAATTTTGGTACATCCCTTTTTTTGTTATGTTTTTAAAAAAAATCAATTTTATTTGTTTTTTTCTATTTTCTATTTGTTTTTAGTTCTTAGTATGTTTATGTTTTATCAATTAACCTTATTTCCATTTCGATTTCATTCCGAATTTTGGGCCAATGATATAAAAATAATCTTGATGATTGGTTGATTTTTTAAAATCGGTTTCAAATCTTGATTTATATGAGGCCTACTAACTATTTATTTTCTTTTCGATTTATTTTTTCCATTACATTATTTCTATTAATTTTAGGTCAATGAAAACCAAATATCAATGATTTATCGATTATCGATTTAAAATCTTGATAAAGGTGAGACCTTTATTCTTTTTCTTACCTCCTTTTGATTTTATTTCGTTTCTATTATCTTTTCATTATTACTATTTATTTATTTTATTTTCGATTTATTTGTTTTTACCATTCATTTTGGGTCAATGAAAACCAAACATCAAAGATTTATCGACTTTCGATTTAAAATCTTGATAAAGGTGAGACCTTTCTTCTTTTTCTCGATTTTATTTCATTTCTTATGATTTTCATTTCACATATTCTTTTATTTTCACTTTTGGTCAATGATATAACAAAAAGTATTGGATTTATTGATTTGAATAAATCGGAAAATCTAGATCAATATGAGACCACCGTTTTATTTTTCTTTTAGCTATCAAATATTAAAGATTATCGATTTCTCGATTAAATCTTGATTAAGACGAGACCACTTCGATTTATTTTCTGTTTCCATTTCATTTTCTATTATCTTCTTCTATTTTCTCATTTTCGATCGATGAAGTCTTTATATTCGCGAATGTTGATTGTTGAAGCGATTAACCTTCATTATTTCGAATCTGTAGTGAGTGATCATCGAGATCTCTTTCTATACTTTGGGATCATGATAGGTTACATTCGATTAATCGACGATAGTTTGTGATTAAGACGAGATCTACGATTGCTCATTGTCGTCCGAATGAGCATACGTAGGCACATGATTGCGATGATCTTGCCGAGCGCTCTATCCTTAAACCACCCATTTCCCCTTAGCATTTTTTCCCTTTTATCTTACCGTTTTGCATTTATTTTTTAGAAGAAAACAAACAAGCTTAGCTAACGAGTATCGCGATTCGAATTAAGAGGTTTCCGTTGAGTACAACGGACATGAGGGGGTGCGCGTACCTTCCCCTCACGTAATCTACTCCCGAACTCAGAATGTGGTTGCGATGACCATGTTCTTTTCCCTCCCTTAAAGGTTTTCTCGACAACCGCACCCCCTCACACACCACTGGGAACACATCGAGCTCAACTTTGCTCTCCACCGACAATGATGCAAACAAACCGAACAATTGAGCTTCGTCCGCTAAAAGTTTCTTCAACTCTTTAGTGGATAGGAAACTCTCATCTTCGTCATCTTCCAAAGAAGGAAACCTTACTAACTTGTGATAGAAATCTATATGAGCTCGGTTAAATTGCAACCAGTTCATACCCAAGATTACGTCCAATCCCTCCAACGGAAAACACGCTAAATCCATAATGAAGTCTTTACCATACATGGTCAAAGGACAACTTACACACACCAAAGACGTAGTTACCGACCCTGAAGCAGGAGTCTCAATAACCTTCTCACCACCCCAAGAAGTCATAAACAAATTCAAACGCTTAGCGCACTCATGAGAAATGAATGAATGAGTCGCTCCCCTATCAATAATAGCAACTAAAGGTGTACTATTAATAAATCATGTACCATTAATCAAACGGTTTGCACTAGTAGTGTCCGTCCCCGCTAATGGAAACACCTTTCTGCCCGCTTGAGCTTGTTTCGGCTTAGTACACTTAGTACTAATATGACTCACTTCTCCATAATTATAGCACTTCACTATATTCCTTCTACAATCGGTAGTAGCATGTCCAAGGCCTCCACAGTTAGAACATTTCACCACAGTCTTCCCACACTCAAATGATTTATGACCCATTTCACCACACTTGAAACACTTAACGGAACTGGAACCTCCTCCTCCAGATCTCCTCTCAAAGTTTCCCCTATGCTTGCCCTTATCAACAAGTGTCACATAAGGTCCACTTCCAGCTTGTTGCTTTCCCTCCCTCTCATTCAAACTTTTGTAATGTGTAGAACGAGCCTTGCTATCTTCCTCGAAGATTCTACAGCATTCCGTCAAATCCGTAAACCTTCTTATCCTTTGATATCCCACAGCTTGTTTAATCTCGGGACGCAAACCATTCTCATACTTAATACACTTCGAGAACTCAGCAGTAATTGCAGCATAGTGAGGATGGAATTGAACCAACTCCACAAACTTAGCAGTGTAGTCAACCACGGACATACTACCTTGTTTCAGTTCAAGGAACTCCATCTCCTTCTTCCCTTTCACACTTTCAGGGTAATACTTCCTCAAGAACTCGGTACGAAATAAATTCCAAGTTATCTCTTCATCATCCACCTCAAAAACTTGACGCATACCGACCCACCAATCTTCGGCTTTTTCCTACAGCATGTGAGACCCAAGCCTCACCTTATTCTCCTCCGCACAGCCCATGACTCTGAAGATCCTTTCAATCTCTTTCAACCGAATTTGAGCTCCATCGGGATCAAATCTTCCTTTGAAGACCAGTGGTTGATTCTTCCAGAACTCGTCATTCGCAATCACGTTCGGCGCACCTTGCACCGCCCTAGCCAATGCTTCCAAAGCAGCAGCCATCACATTGTCGTTCCTACCAGCCATATTCTGATTATTCCCAAAAATGACAACAAGGTTAAACAACAGTTCAACCATCACAACAACAAGACAGACACAACTAACTCAACACTGGCTCTGATACCACTTAATGTAACACCCCCTTTCTATACCCCCAAATAATCACATAATCATTTAGGCACATATTAAAAATTCTGTCAGAGTATAATTATAAACATAGTATAAAAGAGGTATGTCACATTATACATGAAATTAAAACATTCAACACCTGCTCAACAATTGATATGCAACAGTGGGGTAACTTTGCAACAGAGGAACTTAGTCCTTACACCCACATATCAACATTTAGAATAAAAGCGGAAAAATCTAAACTTTGAATAACATCAAACATATATACATATATATAAATATCATCAAGTATTATCCACCAATATAATTCATGTTTACATAAACATTCATCAACAAGATACATGTACAAATGTATCACAAAATAATCATATACATCCTAGCTACCCGATGCTACATATCAGAGCCGACCGACCAAAAGAATGAAGACACGCTTCACAAAAAGACCACCAGCATACCTACTCTGCAATGCCTCATAGAGCATCATAAAATAGCAGAAGGGTGAGAAATATTATCATAATAACAATGCATATAATTATATATTTTAACATATAAATACACATATTCCACATTCTCACCATAATTCATCACAATCCACTCTTATACATTACAATGTATATATATACAAAACCAAGCATATTCATCATGCACACTTTCAAAATTCTTATCATTCCACATAAACATACATATTCATGTTTACTCATCAATGCACCATTATAAAGATGCTAAAAGCAAATCATAGAGACCGACTCATGACTCTATGCAAATGCAATGCGGTACCGACTCAATCATCTCAAGTTCACTCAGGAACTTATTGGAACCATCGCTCGTTACCAATGTAACTCCCCGTCGGGCCTACGATGTTCACCCATTGCTCACACCTCACATAGGCACACAATGTTTATGGATCACTCACACCCCACACGGGCACACGACCCGATCGCTCACACCCCACATGGGCACACGATCGTTTGTAATCATCGCTCACACCTCACATAGGCACACGACGTTACAACAGATTCTCATTAGAATCACACAACACAAGAATGTACATCATTATGCTTCACATACAAAATGACTCAAGACATTCTTGAAATGCATACATATTCACCATATATTCATGCATTCATCTCATACCATCACATACAATCTATATACATTCACATCAATGCACTTTTGTATGATTCACATCCAAACACACATTCAAAAAGGTAAAAGTCGCTAAATAACACTATTCCCGACTTTTCAACATAATTAAATCGGCTAATAATTTCCAAATCATCATAATAAGAAAGTACAGCTCAATAGCTTCACAACGATACCAAGAATGTAAAAATCGGATAAACGGGTCAAAAGTTACGGACGAAAACGAAAAAACATTTTTGAAAAATCTCATTTTACCATTTGTCCTGTCCATACGCGTATTGCCCTGAGCCATACGCGTATGAGCAGAGACTCATTTTTCCCAAAGTTCATGTGTAAAAGTCCGTACGCGTAATGCCCAACTTCGTACGCGTATTGCCCTGAAATGCTACGCGTATCATACGCAACTGGGCAGATGGCCGAGAAAACAAGCAACCCATACGCGTATTGGCCCATGGCTCGCCCACCATACGCGTATTGCCAAGGTTCATACGCGTATGAACATGCCCCATACGCGTATGACCTAGAAAAACCAGAAAAATTTCTTCTGCATAATTTGTTCTACGGGTTCCAATCCAAAATACCCCAAATCCCACCTACACACCAGAAAATTACCAATACAATGTCCAACGACAAGTATCTATCATATACCAACAATTATGGACACTAAAAACATGATTTCAACCACATTTAATCGATTTCCAAGCAATTTTACAAAATATGGGTTTATACAAAAACTTATAAAAATCCACAACAACAACAACACAATCATACATAATGATATACATTGATAAGATAATAAGATTTCACACCCTTACCCGGATAAATCGATTCCTAGAAGTTGTTTTGAAGATTTCCTAGCTTTCCCTCTTTTCCTTCTCTTTTCTCCTCTTCCTCTTTCTTTCTCTCCTTTTTCTCTCTAATTTTCTTTTCTTTCTCTTTCTCTCCTATTTCCTCTTCTTATCTCTTTTTCTTTTCTATTTCTTATTTTCTACTCAAATTAAATTAATTCATTTTCTCACACCATTCTATTTCCACTAAATTTCTAACTTAACATTAATTGAGAAATGTCTAAAATACCCTCCATTCTAATTTTCCCGAAAACTCTCAAAAACGGTAAAATATCATAACATGTCAACATAACACATTAACACACCAATTTCACAAATAAAATAATTTATCACTCAATTTAAATAAAAGACTCAACAAAATGGGAAAAATCGGAATCGGGGCGTTACAACTCTCCCCCACTTTAGAAATTTCCGTCCTCGAAAATATTACCTGATTCAAACAACTCCGGATACGACTCTCGCATCCTACTCTCTAGTTCCCAAGTCATATTGCCTTCCGCAGCACCTCCCCACGCTACTTTCACAAGCGCAATATCCTTGCCTCTTAGCTTCTTAACTTCACGGTCCAAAATCCTAATCGGTAAAGCTTCAACCGTAAGGTTATCTCTCACTTCAACCTCGTCCATAGGAATAACATGTGACGGATCCGGAACATACTTCCGAAGTTGCGAAACATGGAATACATCATGCAAATTCGAAAGATTCAGAGGCAATGCCACACGGTAAGCCACAGCACCGACTCGTGCAGAAATCTGTTACGGACCAATAAAACGAGAAGTCAACTTCTTCGACTTCAAAGCATGACCCACACCCGTAACTGGCGTAACTCTCAAAAACACATGGTCGCCTTCTTGAAACTCAAGATCTTTCCTTCTCTTGTCATGATAGCTCTTTTGTCTACTTTGAGAAGCTTTCATCTTCTCACGAATAAACTTCACTTTCTCCGTCGTTTGTTGTACCATCTCTGGTCCAACTATCATCCTCTCACCGGTTCCATGCCAACACAAAGGTGTTCGACATCTCCGACCATACAAATCCTCAAATGGTGCCATACTTATACTTGAATGAAAACTGTTATTATAGGTGAACTCAATCAACCCCAAATAACTATCCCAAGCACCACCTTGCTCGAGCACACAAGCACGCAATAAATCCTCCAACGATTGAATTGTCCTCTTGGTTTGACCATCCGTTTGCGGATGATAAGCCGAACTCAATCTTAGCTTAGAACCCATAGCCTTTTGTAAACTCTCCCAAAACCTCGATGTGAATCTAGGATCTCTATCTGATACAATACTCTTAGGAACTCCATGTAACTTCACAACCACAAGAACATAAATCTCGGCTAACTTCTCCAAAGGATAACTAATATCAATTGGAATGAAGTGAGCAGATTTAGTAAGCCTATCAATGATTACCCAAATATCATTATGACCTCTTTGCGTATTCGGCAATCCCGTAACAAAATCCATCGATATACTATCCCATTTCCACTCCGGAATGTCCAACGGTTGCATCAATCCACTAGGCTTTTGATGTTCCACCTTAGACTTTTGACAAGTTAAGCACACATACACAAATTGAGCCACATCCCCCTTTAATCCGGACCACCAAAAGATTTTCTTCAAATCTTGATACATTTTATTCGCTCCCGGATGAATACTTAAGTTACTTCGGTGTCCTTCTTCCAATATCATCTTTTTCAACTCCGCATCATCGGGAATACAAATACGACCACGAAATCTCAAAACTCCAAAATTATCAACCTTGAAATCCTCGTTCTCATTCATCATCAAATCAACGAACTTCAAATCCAACTTTTGCTTTTCACACACGGTTGCAAGAAAATCATTCGTAACATGTAGCATACCAAGTCTCACACTTCTCGGCGTCATTTCACAAACCAAACTCGAGTCTCTAAAATTCTCCAAAAGTTCCCACTCCTTAACCATTAAAGCGGACATATGTAACGATTTCCGACTCAAAGCATCGGCCTCCATGTTTGCCTTACCCGGATGGTAATTCAAACCAAAATCATAATCCTTCAAAAGCTCTAACCACCTTCTTTGTCTCATGTTCAATTCTTTTTGATCAAATAAATATTTCAAGCTCTTGTGATCACTAAAAACTTCAAATCTTGCACCATAAAGATAGTGCCTCCAAATTTTCAAAACGAACACCACGGCCGCTAACTCCAAGTCATGTGTAGGATAATTCTTTTCATGCACTCTCAATTGTCTTGAAGCATAAGCCACAACTTTTCCATCTTGCATCAAAACACCACCTAAACCAACCAATGAAGCATCACAATACACAACAAATGGTTCCGTCGGATTTGGCAAAATCAAGATCGGAGCCGTTGTCAACCTTCTTTTTAGCTCATTGAAATTCTCTTCACAATGAATATCCCAAATGAAAGCATTTCCTTTACAAGTCAATTGCGTTAACGGAAGTGCCAACTTCGAAAATCCCTCAATAAACCTCCGATAGTAACTCGCCAAGCCTAAAAAGCTTCGAATCTCCGTAACCGATCTAGGAGCCTCCCATTGCATCACTGCATCAATCTTGGATGGATCAACACTAATACCACTACCGGAAATAACATGTCCATGAAAACTTACTTTCGACAACCAAAATTCACATTTCGACAACATAGCATACAATTGTTTCTCTTTCAAAATTTGTAACACAATCCTCAAATGCTCTTCATGCTCCTCTTGAGACTTAGAGTAAATCAAAATATCGTCGATGAACACAACCACAAAACGATCTAACTGTTCATGAAAAATACGATTCATGTATTCCATAAACACACCCGGCGCATTAGAAACCCCGAATGGCATCACGGAATATTCGTAATGACCATACCATGTCCTAAAGGCCGTCTTTTGAATCTACTCTCCTTTCACACGAATCTGGTGATATCCCGATCTCAAATCAATCTTGCTAAAAACACGCGCATCAACCAATTGGTCCATCAAATCATCGATCCTTGGAAGCGGATACTTGTTCTTAATTGTCACCTTGTTCAATTGTCGATAATCAATGCATAACCGCATACTTCCATCCTTCTTCTTTACCAACAATACCGGAGCACCCCAAGGAGAAACACTTGGTCTTACAAATCTCTTGTCCAACAAGTCATTCAATTGCTTCTTCAATTCTACCAACTCCGATGCCGACATACGATACGGTGCCATCGAAACCGGTCTAGTACCCGGAACTAGATCAATAGAAAACTCAACTTCTCTTTCTGGCGGTACATCCGTAATATCCTCCGGAAACACTTCTGGAAAATCACACACCACTGGGAACACATCGATCTCAACTTTGCTCTCCACCGACAACGATGCAAACAAACCGAACAATTGAGCTTCGTCCGCTAAAAGTTTCTTCAACTCTTTAGTGGATAGGAAACTCTCATCTTCGTCATCTTCTAAAGAAGGAAACCTTACTAACTTGTGATAGCAATCTATATGAACTCGGTTAAATTGCAACCAGTTCATACCCAAGATTACGTCCAATCCCTCCAACGGCAAACACACTAAATCCATAATGAAGTCTTTACCATACATGGTCAAAGGACAACTTACACACACCAAAGACGTAGTTACCGACCCTGAAGCAGGAGTCTCAATAACCATCTCACCACCCCAAGAAGTCATAAACAAATTCAAATGCTTAGCGCACTCATGAGAAATGAATGAATGAGTCGCTCCCGTATCAATAATAGCAACTAAAGGTGTACTATTAATAAATCATGTACCTTTAATCAAACGGTTTGCACTAGTAGTGTCCGTCCCCGCTTATGCAAACACCTTTCCGCCCGCTTGAGCTTGTTTCGGCTTAGTACACTTAGTACTAATATGACCCACTTCTCCATAATTATAGCACTTCACTATATTCCTTCTACAATCGGTAGTAGCATGCCCAAGGCCTCCACAGTTAGAACATTTCACCACAGTCTTCCCACACTCAAATGATTTATGACCCATTTAACCACACTTGTAACACTTAACGGAACCGAAACCTCCTCCTCCAGATCTCCTCTCAAAGTTTCCCCTATGCTTGCCTTTATCAACGGGTGTCACATAAGGTCCACTTCTAGCTTCTTGCTTTCCCTTCCTCTCATTCAAACTTTTTTAATGTGTAGAACGAGCCTTGCTATCTTCCTCGAAGATTCTACAGCATTCCGTCAAATCCGTAAACCTTCTTATCCTTTGATATCCCACAACTTGTTTAATCTCGGGACGCAAACCATTCTCATACTTAATACACTTCGAGAACTCAGCAGTAATTGCAGCATAGTGAGGATGGAATTGAACCAACTCCACAAACTTAGCAGTGTAGTCCACCACGGACATACTACCTTGTTTCAGTTCAAGGAACTCCATCTCCTTCTTCCCTTTCACACTTTCAGGGTAATACTTCCTCAAGAACTCGGTACGAAATAAATTCCAAGTTATCTCTTCATCATCCACCTCAAGAACTTGACGCATACCGACCCACCAATCGTCGGCTTCTTCCTTTAGCATGTGAGACCCAAGCCTCACCTTATTCTCCTCCGCACAGCCCATGACTCTGAAGATCCTTTCAATCATTTTCAACCAAATTTGAGCTCCATCAGGATCAAATCTTCCTTTGAAGACCGATGGTTGATTCTTCCTGAACTCGTCATTAGCATTCACGTTCGGCGCACCTTGCACCGCCCTAGCCATTGCTTCCAAAGCAGCAGCCATCGCATTGTCGTTCCTACCAGCCATATTCTGATTATTCCCAAAAATGACAACAAGGTTAAACAACAGTTCAACCATCACAACAACAAGACAGACACAACTGACTCAACACTGGCTCTGATACCACTTAATGTAACACCCCCTTTCTATACCCCCAAATAATCACATAATCATTTAGGCACATATTAAAAATTCCGTCAGAGTATAATTATAAACATAGTATAAAAGAGGTATGTCACATTATACATGAAATTAAAACATTCAACACCTGCTCAACAATTGATATGCAACAGTGGGGTAACTTTGCAACAGAGGAACTTAGTCCTTACACCCACATCTCAACATTTAGAATAAAAGCGGAAAAATCTAAACATTGAATAACATCAAACATATATACATATATATATAAATATCATCAAGTATTATACACCAATATAATTCATGTTTACATAAACATTCATCAACAAGATACATGTACAAATGTATCACAATAGAATCATATACATCCTAGCTACCCGGTGCTACATATCAGAGCCGACCGACCAAAAGAATGAAGACACGCTTCACAAAAAGACCACCAGCATACCTACTCTGTAATGCCTCAAAGAGCATCATAAAACAGCAGAAGGGTGAGAAATATTATCCTAATAACAATGCATATAATTATATATTTTAACATATAAATACACATATTCCACATTCTCACCACAATTCATCACAATCCACACTTATACATTACAATGTATATATATACAAAACCAAGCATATTCATCATGCACACTTTCACAATTCTTATCATTCCACATAAACCTACATATTCATGTTTACTCATCAATGCACCATTATAAAGATGCTAAATGCAAATCATAGAGACCGACTCACGACTCTATGCAAATGCAATGCGGTACTGACTCAATCATCTAAAGTTCACTCAGGAACTTATTGGAACCATCGCTCGTTACCAATGTAACTCCACGTCGGGCCTACGATGTTCACCCATTGCTCACACCTCACATAGGCACACAATGTTTGTGGATCACTCACACCCCACACGGGCACACGACCCAATCGCTCACACCCCACATGGGCACACGATTGTTTGTAATCATCGCTCACACCTCACATAGGCACACGACGTTACAACGGATTCTCATTAGAATCACACAACACAAGAATGTACATCATTATGCTTCACATACAAAATGACTCAAGACATTCTTGAAATGCATACATATTCACCATATATTCATGCATTCATCTCATACCATCACATACAATCTATATACATTCACATCAAAGCACTATTGTATGATTCACATCCAAACACACATTCAAAATGATAAAAGTCGCTAAATAACACTATTCCCAACTTTCCGACATAATTAAATCGGCTAACAATTTCCAAATCATCATAATAAGAAAGTACAGCTCAATAGTTTCACAACGATACCAAGAATGTAAAAATCGGATAAACGGGTCAAAAGTTACAGACGAAAACAAAAACACATTTTTGAAAAATCTCATTTTACCATTTGTCATGTCCATACGCATATTGCCCTGAGCCATACGCGTATGAGCAGAGACTCATTTTTCCCAAAGTTCACGTGTAAAAGTCCGTACGCGTATTGTCCAGAAATGCTACGCGTATCATACGCAAATGGGCAGATGGCCGAGAAAACAAGCAACCCATACGCGTATTGGCCCATGGATCTCCCACCATACGCGTATTGCCAAGGTTCATACGCGTATGAACATGCCCCATACGCGTATGACCTAGAAAAACCAGAAAAATTTCTTCTGCATAATTTGTTCTACGGGTTCCAATCCAAAATACCCCAAATCCCACCTACACACCAGAAAATTACCAATACAATATCCAATGACAAGTATCTATCATATACCAACAATTATGGACACTAAAAACATGATTTCAACCACATTTAATCGATTTCCAAGCAATTTTACAAAATATGGGTTTATACAAAAACTTATAAAAATCCACAACAACAATAACACAATCATACATAATGATATACATTGATAAGATAATAATATTTCACACCCTTACCCGGATAAATCGATTCCTAGAAGTTGTTTTGAAGATTTCCTAGCTTTCCCTCTTTTCCTTCTCTTTTATCCTCTTCCTCTTTCTTTCTCTCCTTTTTCTCTCTAATTTTCTTTTCTTTCTCTTTCTCTCCTATTTCCTCTTCTTATCTCTTTTTCTTTTCTATTTCTTATTTTCTACTCAAATTAAATTAATTCATTTTCTCACACCATTCTATTTCCACTAAATTTCTAACTTAACATTAATTGAGAAATGTCTAAAATACCCTCAATTCTAATTTTCCCGAAAACTCTCAAAAACGGTAAAATATCATAACATGTCAACATAACACATTAACACACCAATTTCACAAATAAAATATTTTATCACTCAATTTAAATAAAAGACTCAACAAAATGGGAAAAATCGGAATCGGGGCGTTACAGCGACTCTGTCGAACCGTTCCGCGCCTTTCGCTCGAGGGTCGTGTCTTCGATTAAGCGATTTTTTCAAGGTGCGACAGTGGGAGACCTCTTGATCCTTTATGGATGTTTGAGAGGTTATAAAAGTTGAAGATCATGTCATTTATTGATTGATCATTTGTCTAAGTGTTCTGAGAGGGTTCAAAACCATAATTCTTGGTTGTAGTGAAAGCTCAACAATCCTTGAGAAGATTGATGAGGTATGACAGTACATCCATATTGTGGTAATGTTGGCACAATGATGGGAAATCTTGTGGTCAAAATTTAGGGTATGACACTATCATCAGTGTGATATCTGTTCCAAGAACAATCAAGGATGTGCCATAGTACAAGTTGCCATTTAAGAACAAATGGATCTAGGATGGATTCAGGATCACATGATTCGCGAAGTAAACAAGGCCCATGCACATCCAAACATTGTTCAAAACCAGGACATTCATGCAATGAACGTTAATCTAGTGGCAATGCATTCAAGACAAAGTCAATATTACAAATTTCCGCTACACGATTACAACACTTGCCCAATTTGCTCAATGGAAAATCAGGGATGCTATTTTGTACAACAGGCTCTCCAGCGTCAAATGGATCTTGGATGGATCCGAGACTACGATGAAAGGAATGATCATCAGGTTAACATGGTTCATATCTTTGACATCCGCTTAATGAATACCAGTCTATTGGAATTGCATGCCAAGCAGGTCAGACTTGGTTTTCTGGCCTCGCACGATTATCAAGACTGTAAAGAATGCTACGAAAATGACCAAGGTTGTGCGCGTGCACAAAGAACTCTTCAACATCTATTAGACCACTGGTGGCTCCAAATCTACTAGGATGAAGACACACAACAAGTTAGCATAACTAATGGGAATCCTGATAGACGCCAAAGCTGTGATATCCACCTATTGGAAACGGATCTGTTAAGGATGCATTGCATATAAAGTGGGTATGCTCGGGTACCACCTCACAATTACGAGCGTTGTGGAATATGTTCGGAAAATAACCAAGGATACTAACTCGTGCGGGCAGCTCTCTAGCATCAGTTAGACCTAAAGGAAATTCAACCATGCTTGAATTCTGAATTAATCAACATGGTACAATGTTGCCTCCCTGTTTAAAACAAGGACTAAGGACTACTAGACAAAAGCATTGTCATAGTCTCCAATCATGGAATAACCAAGGATGTTTTCACCATAATTCCTCTGCTCAATGAGTCAAAAATCTCTCTTGACAGTAGAAAAGTGTTTAACCTGCCCAATCTGGATCCAATCGGGTTGCCTACGATGGTCAAAAGGCCCAAAAAGCCTCTGTGGTCGTCTATTTGCCAGGTCCAATGCCATACAAGTCAGAAAAGGCTATCCCATACAAGTACGGTGCGACGAGCCTAGAAAATGGAAAAGAAATCCCACTACCATCCATTGTGAACATGACTGACATCAGTCGAGTTACCCGGAGTGGTCGGATCTTCAACAGAGGAGTTGGAGAACTTGTTAAAGAAGAGGAACCTCAAGTCAAAGTTCCTAATCAACAAGTCGGCCAATCCAGCAACACGAAACCTATAAAGAACAATGATTAAATGCTAAAGCTTATCCAGAAAAGCGAGTACAACATTGTGGATCAATTGTTGCAAACGCTATCTCGAATCTCTGTATTATCTCTCCTGCTTAGTTCAAAAGCTCACAGAGAAACCCTACTAAAAGTCTTGGAACAGGCCTTTTTAGAAGAAAAATGAGACAGTGGGTCAATTTGACAACATTATCTTGAACATCACTTCTTGTAACAACTTGGGGTTTAGTGATGAAGAACCATTCTACCTAAAGAATATTCATGACAATGATACATAAGTAAATCATAGTAAAATCACCAAAAAAGGTGCACATGCTTCATAAAAACATCATAATAAACTTCCTGCTCTGTAACACAGGTTTTCAAACATTTATAATAATAATTTCTTCGATAACATCAATAAATAAAATTCAAACTTCGCAGCGGAATCATAGTCTCAAAATAACTTCATTTATTTCATCAAACATAAAGACCTTTTAGTCATTGTTAAAAGTCGTCGTCAAATAAATTCAACATGTAGAAAACTCATAAAATATGTTTTATGAAACAACACAACTTCAACTCAAGCGTTCCCCACCCAATGTTACATATCAGAGCAAGACACCTCTATTATTAACGAAAATAGAGTAAAATAACTCCAAAGTTAAATCTTCATGCGTCTACAAGCTAATCTTGATCCCCTGCAAGTTACCCACCATAGAGGCAACATTTCCAAGCAGACAGGGTGAGTAATTACAATTCATTATAAAAGATATAAAGAAAAGAATACTAATAGTGCATCAACAACAACATCATGATATCCTCAATAAAACATACATATTAATCAACAATCAACCTATACACATGCAATGCCACTTAGAATGAAATGCAACTTCATCGGAAACATGCATGTGGTACCAATTCAATCATGTGATGGACACTAGGCCATCAATCCTCCACAAGGGAGCACAACATAATCATCATGTGATGGACACTGGCCATCAACCCTCCACAGGGGAACACAACATAATCACTCTAATCCGCACAATGGGATTGAAGCCAACAACAATGGACCGAAGTCCCAACATAGTATGCCATGAATGCCATGATTCAAAAACATCTACATAATCAACAAATTCCTTAAATTACATCCGCATTCATGTAACCATTAATCATAATCATCATAAAGCATATATACATCAAATATGCACATCATCGACTCCTTCATCATCACAACATCATAACCATCATAATATAACATCACAACTTTATTTTCAACATCAAAACATCATAATGCATCTATCACCATAATAATTCCAATGCAATTCTCTTACCCCTTGCATACATTTAACACGCGCATCATTAAACAATCATCATAGATCACATCAACACATAACAACAACTTCACAACAACTCCATAGCATCACTAAGATAGTCATTCAAGTAGAACATTATAGCATATCATCCATACAAGACATTTGCTTACATTTCACAAAATGACATAACACGACACATTCAAAATACATGTCCATGCGTCGAATAGCTGGAATTCTGGTATAAAAAATATTTTTAAGATAAATTACGTTAACTCAGCATTCCAACTATCTAAACCACGCATCAATCGGCTGCTCACAGCTCAAGTTGTGAATTTTTAAGGTTTTTCAACAAACACAGACACTGACATCTTACACTAACACCATAAAGCCTCATTAGAACCTAGTTAATTTTAATTCCAGGACTTGAAACCATTTTTACAAGAAAGTACATTGTATTAGCTTTCCACAGGTTCAAACGGCGAGTCAAACGGACACCCGAGGCTCAAGATACGAATATTTAAAGTTCTTAAACAAATCTGTCCCAGGGTAATCAGTTACTGCATTAGGGTAACCGGTTACTCTGTTACAGAATCACTTTTCTGCTGTATTTTTGTGCGAAAAATCACTTATTTAACCCATCCCAACATCCCCATACATCATTTATCACAAAACTCGGATTTCTACATCAGTATACAACAAGACACATTCATTAGAAACTCTTATAACACTAAAAATCACAATTCAACCAAGCAATTTACACAATTCGAGCATTTTTATTATCACTGACACGTAACTCCAACTTCTCACCGGAAACACCAAACAATCAACAAACACATGGATAAAAACCCAACAATTTATCTACCTTCATACATATATCATTCTAAATCAAAACATACATCCTAAATTCATCACTTTCTATCTATTTCATCAAGAATTCATTATAAACTCAAAATGCCATAAAACCACAACCTATCTATATTCAGATTTTTACATCAATCATAATGAAAGTTATACTCCCCATACCTTCTAATTGATTTTTTTCTGAATTCTTTCTCTTGAGTTCTACAGGAATCCCTCTAGAGCCCTAGCTTTCTCCCTCTTTTTCCTCAGAGCACTTCTCACAAAAGTTACGATCAATCAGAATAACTTCCCACTTCTATTTTATTATTAAGTCCAAATACCCCTAATAATGGTTTCCCAATTATATCCTCACTTATCCTTTACAGAAGACCACCTTGCCCTTATTATTACTCATCTTATTTATAATAATAATAATCTAAATAATGCCATCTATATTATGATTACTATTATTATAACTCCACATATAATATGATTAAATTATTTAAATCTAAATAACTCTAATCATATCAACTTCTCACTAATACCCACAACACACATCAATAAAACCACCCAATGCGTCATATAGCTCACAATCATTCACCATAATCATAAATAATTAATTAAATAATTAAATATGAATTTTAGGGTCTTACAACTCTCCCCCACTTAAAGAATTTTCGTCCTCGAAAATTACCTGATGTAACCAACTCTAGATACGACCCTCGCATCCTTCCCTCCGACTCCCACGGCGAGCTAGTTTGACAACAATTCCAATACCACTAATCCAAATTCAACATTGTTACCTACAACAATCCAACAAGATGCAATGCTACCGAGTTATGAACACACTGATTCATTTCACTCTTCGTCTCATCACCTTAGGGTCTCATTCGCTCTTGAACCGGAAGACAATAAGGTCATTACCATCATCATCAACATTGTCATAAGAACATCAATATAACCATAATACCGACAGCTCTGTCACACAACATTAGTACCGCAATGATGTGACTCCTCAATCAACATATAATTCAATACATCTATCGACATAGCATTAACACGAATAGTATATAAACCTTTCCCATATCACTTTCATTATGGGATATTTCCAATGGTTTGCATCATTCTCGTAGGCTTCTGATGCTTAACCCCTGACTCCAATAAGTCATACACACATAATGAACTGCGCCACATCACACTTCAGCTGCGCCACTCTGGTCATCTACCTTAAAGTCATTGTCTTCATTTTGACTTCCATTAACTATTAGATCTATGAATCTCACATCTATCCCTTGACTCTCTCTAATATTCACAAGAAAATAATGGTTCACTTTTGACATTCTCAACTTTCCACTATGTAGCGTTAGCTCGCGTACAACTCACCGTATCTGAACTGTCTAATAAGTCCCAACTCTTTTATAGCCACTTTTACATTAGGTCCACACCAAATAGTGAACAACTATCCTCTCGATAAAACGTCAATTCACTTTACTCACTATCATGCTAGCAAGACAAGTTTATCCCATCCAATATGATCCCGTCTACTATCAACAAGAGATTAAGGTTGATAAGTTCATCAATTTGTCAATAGGTAGCCGGAAACCATAACGATGGCATAATTCATTGTTACCCAACTACAATAGCGTCCTTTACCTTGTGCTCAAAGTTACCTAAGCAAAGTGTTCAACAACCTCTCTAAGGCTCACAAACGTTTTCCTAATTTACTTATTTTCAACCTCGTCAATGATACATAAACGCCCAAAATTCCATTACATATCTTCCTATACACGCTCGTAGCACAACACAATTGTTAAATATTCTCCCAATACCGGAAATGCTACTACACCAAGTACAATCCAAATCGGTTTGCTCCAAATGAAGCATTTATCCAAGTAGAGAACTTTAACAACACTAATAAATCCTTCATCTTTCCTTTAATTTCATAATCTCGATGATCCGTATAGATTCACATTTGGATCTCATTCTAATCACAATCTCAACAGTATCATCTCATCATCTGGTTGGTGATAGAAACTTTCCAAAATCTTCACGACACATGTCGACACCATGTCATCAATGGCACACAATCCACTTTACTATTTAACCTTCTCCCTTCCTCAAAGATCTCTCCACTCTAATCATTCTCAATTGTCATATGCCGCACCTCCATGTGCTTCTCCGATACCCTCACCTCCTTCCTATTACCATACATCTTATACCTGACCTCACCTTTCCCATTTCCAGCAAGAATCGCTCAACTTTAAACACGATTATCTCCTTCAATACAGACCTTCCTGATACAAAATTATATGCTAAAATGAAGGGGATTTCATTTGGATTCCAAAAATTCAAGAATCTCTTAAATCTGAGTTACGAGTAACAAGTTATCACCTATGTAATGGAGGCTGGTCAAGAAATCCCGTATACATGCCTTCACCAAAATCAGCATCAGACCCAAATCTTCAAATTCATTTTTCTCTCTCTTCAAAAATATGCAGAAGACAAAGTTTATATGTAAAATGTAGGGAATTTCGTAAGCTTTCCAAAAAGTCTAGAATCGCTTCCATCGGAGTTACGAGCGAAACATTATTACCTGTTTAGTGAAGGCTGTTCCATAAGTGCGAAAATGAAGATTGGAAATGATGAACATGAGTTCTACTTTTCTCTCTTGTTTCTAAGATCCTCCAACTATCCTCACTCTTGACCCAAATCTGAAAATAATCCGACCTTAATTCAATTATACTGAAGACATACTAGACTACCAGTTGGTCCATCAAATCGTCAATTCTTTGGAGTGGATCCTTAATCTCGATCATCTCCGTAATCCACTGTCAGTAATCTATGCACAATCTCATATAACCGTTATCATATACATGCATCCATCTGAGCTTCATTCCCTAAGAGTTATCCTACTTGCTTAGCAGATATCTCCGAGAACATCTGGAAGGCACACCCTACCAACATATCATTAACCTCCACATTTCTCTCTACCCTCTGAGAACAACCATCAATATTACTTGATCGTTCTCCCTCAGAGACGCCCAAATTCTCCCAACAGACCAAAACCTTGAATTCACAACGTTCTTCAGTTGGAAGAATCTGCATCGACTCAGCGACATAATTCCAAAGCACTTTATTTAACTCCAAACCGTTCATCCTCCAAAGTAACCTCAAGTTAATCCAACATCTCGCTCTAACAACAAGTCGCAATCATCCCCGGGAAGACATCTGGACTCACACACAACCGGCACACCATTAGCCATAACATCGCTCTCTACTCCTAGAGATGCTAACAACCGAAGTACCTGACCATTCCCTCTCAAGGACACTGCGACCTGACCGCTAGACATAAATCTTGAATCCATACTCCCTTCGAAATCGGGAATAACACAGTCTCACCAAAAACATAAATCTTGAGGCTGAAAGAGATTTGACTCTTTGGGGAAAAGGTTTTATCTATCTTGTACAAAGCCCAAGATTGAGGCTAAATAAGGGTTTGCCTCCACTAGGGAGAACATTTATGTGTGTCTTGTACAAAGCCCAAGATTGAGGCTAAAACGGTTATGACTCTGCTTAAGGAGTGTTTAATATCTGTCTTGTACAAAGCCCAAGATTGAGGCTAAAATATCCTGACTGACTCCGCTGTAGGATTTTATATGGTGTCTTGTACAAAGCCCAAGATTGAGGCTGAAATTAACTGACTCTACTAGAGAGATATTTAGGGGGTGTCTTGTACAAAGCCCAAGATTGAGGCTAACTGGGTACTCAGCTAAGGAGTTATCATTATACAAAGCCTAAGAGGAGGCTAGCTGCCGAGGGATGATCATTATACAAAGCCTAAGAGGAGGCTGGTTGGGGAAATTTCTTATATAAAGCCTAAGAGGAGGCTAACATTTTGCAGAGGATTATTGAGATCCAGAGACAAGTCCAATATTGGGGGGATCAACTCCAGCTGGATATTACAAAAGAGTTATGATATCAGAGACCTTGAGGTTCTGATGAGGATTGTTACAGTAAAATTGACCCTAGCTGGGAATTTTAACCGAAGATATAATAGTTGAGAGTTCTTTCCTCTGGTGAGGGTTTTTGGTGAGTTTATAGTAATTGACCCTGACTGGGGAAAATTAAAGGTAAGGTTTAAGGATTGAGTTGTGGAACCTATTGGTTTCAACTCTGTTTGGAGATTTGATGAGATGATCAGGGTTATTTCCTATTCTTTAAGGAATAGAGTTTCATTTGAAATCCAAAGGGAAATGAGACTGTCCAAGTCTACTGGTGTTAAGAAATAGGTTCTCAGATGGTGAATAATCTTTGTATGATGCCCAAAAGAAGGCTGGTATGTTAAGGGATGAGGGTCAACCTTTAATTAGTTTGATGTTTTGACTCAGAAAGACTGCTCTAGCAAATGATGACTAGTTTCTGTCCTATATCTGTAGGAGGTCTCTGGGTCCTTGTACTAAGCCCAAGAGGAGGCATGAGAACTTCTAAGAAGCCAGAGGGTCCTTGTACAAACCCCAAGAGGAGACTGGGGATGCTTTTAGGAAGCCTGTGGGTCCAAACTTAAGAATGTTCAAGAAAGGTTTCACCGGGAATTAATCCTTTCTGTAATGAATAGTTCTAGAGTTTGAAGAAATTCAAGAGATGTTTCATCGGGAATTAATCCTCTCTGGGGAAACTGAATTTCTTTGACAATTTCTAACAGTGACAGTCTAAGAAAAGGTTCACCGAGAATACTGCCTTTCTCTGTGTTCCATATTGTTTAAGCCCAAGAGAAGGCAAGACTATATCTGGAAATCCTATGGGGGATCTATGTTTGACTGTATTGAAAGAGTAAACAACTGGCTTTACCTAATTCTAGACTTAGTTGCCGGGGAAAACTCTAACAGATATACAAGTATATATACAGTGGATATATGACAAATATTTAAAAGGATATGAAAGAAGGACTTACAGGTGTGCAAGCTTCCAACAATACAGTTATATATATAAAGCATGTAAATGAAAGAAGATAAAAACCTACAGGTGAGCAAGCTTCCATGCTGTAATGTTATTTGTTCAAATAAATTGAATAAAGTTTTGATAACAGTTATCTTAAAGCAGAAAATTAGGGCTTATTCAACAAGATATGCCCAGATGACTTATTTGAAACAAACTGTATTATTAACAGATATTGTGGGACTTATGCCATAACAGGGGCCCAAGGTTATGGTATTTACAAAGAGGATTGGGTCTTACACTCTATTAGAGAGCCCAAAGATTATTTTTGTACAAGAGATGGGGCTTACAACTCAAGGAGTGGCCCAGATGAAAACAATGATCGCACTGTTATTTTGAAAACTGTATTCGGTCTTATACAATGACTGAGGCCCAAAATTATTTATGTACAAAGGGGGTTGGGTCTTACACTCAATTAGAGGGCCAAAAGTGTTTTTAAAGAAAAGGAATGGGACTTATAGCTCAAGGAGAAGCCCAAGTTATTTGATTTTGAACTGGCAATCGCGCCGAGGTTTTTGAAAATGCGGTGGGACTTATACAATGAGTAAGGCCCAAAATGATTTTGGTTGAAAAGGGATTAGGTCTTACTCTCTATTAGAGGCCCAAAGAGTTTGAAAATGAATAAAGATGGGACTTATAGCTCAAGGGGAAGCCCAGTTGGTTTTGTTAAAAAGGCGACGATCGCGCCGTGATTTTGAAAAGTACAGAGGAACTTATACAATGACTGAGGCCCAAAATGGATTATTTACAAAGGGATTGGGTCTTACACTCTATTAGAGGCCCAAAAGTGTTTGAAAATTTTAAAATCAAGAAGAAACCTTAATTTTAAAAAAAATATCATTTTTCAAAGGAAATTTAAATAATAAATTATCAAAATATCAAATATATTAAAAAAAAAAATGGTACACTTTAAAAAATATTTTTAAAAACCATGTTTAATCACATGAAAGTTTGAAATTCATTTGGAATGAAAAATCAAAGTGGGAATTTCATTTTAAAAATGTTTAAAAACCATAAAATGAAATTAATTACAAAAATTATATTTATATTAAATAAATAATACAAATTGGATTTTTTTGCAAAATAAAATATTCAAACATTTTTGTGAATTTTGTAAAAAAGAATCAATTCAAAATCATTAAAACTCAGAGAGAAATTAATTTTTGAATCAATAAAATAAAAATGTCAAAATATTAAAAATTCAAAAATTTGAATTATGGCTCCAACGGTCAAGGAAGAACACGCGCGTGTTCTTCATTTTGAAGATTTGCAAAATCCCTCCTATCACACTGAATACTTGATGAAATCACACAATCCACATATCATCTTGCTCGTTTTCAACTCACGATCATGTCTATGGTATTTAATTTCATTTATTTTAAGTGTGGAATGAGAAATCAAAGAAAAACCTCAAGAACCTTAATTTCTGCAAGAGCACTAGGAAATTCCATACACGATTCATACAAAGTAATTGATTGAGGGGAAACACTCTATACATGATTATGAACATGTGGCAAAATTATTGTGTAGTAAAATATGCATGCATCATGGAGTTTGAAGAGTTCAGGCTTACCTCTTGCAGCTGGTGATCGTGTTTTGAGTTAGAGGTGTTGCAAGCTGGTTCCAATGATCTGGACAGCTTCCTTAGGTGCCAAGAGTTGTGTCTGAATGCTTGAAGTGGTTTGAAGTAAGCTGGAACTTGAAATGGTACCTCAACTGCAACTCTGTCAAGAACTTGAGCAGTTGGCGGGTGATTTTGAGAAATTGGTGTTCTAGATGTTATGTAAGAGTTTGGATCACTTCTATATGATATATGTGAGGTGTGTGAACCATTGGTTTGGTTGGAATCACTCCCAAATGCAAAACCCGATAGTGACTTGCAAGAGAAGGTGTTTTGGGTGTGAAGAAAGCGATTTTGAGAAAGGCATCTGTTTAGGGCCTTTGGGGTACTTAAAATGAACACAAATGCACTCTATTTATAGTGTGTCAGGTTTGTTTTGGGATCAATAGTGAATGACAACTTGAATCAGATTGTATTGAATGTTTGATTCTTTGGTCAGTGGTCTCCTCTAGCCATTGACTTGCACCAGGCTTTGCAGGTTTAGGTTCTCTAAGTGTTTCATTCATGCAACCTCAATGCATCACTTTAATGCTTGATGCCAAAATTGAAATTCAAGGTTCCATTCATGATGATTTTGCACATGGCAAGCTAGGTCTTTTGGCATTTTGTGTTATAGATCAGATCATCCACCTATTTGGATTGTAACTGATCAGAAATGCAATAATCAAAGTGTTCAAAATTGGTTTTGGGAATCGTAGGATGCAAGTTTGCACAAAATCTGCCTAAAACTGTCATGAAGGCAGTTTGGAACAAGGCAACTTTGGAGATCCATAACTCCTACTTTAATGTGATGTCCAACTTTGGTTTTGAATCAAATTGCATTTGGTTGAAAAATTCCTCTACATTTTGGAAAAAGTGAAATAGATTCTGACTTAGTGAAAATTTCACTAAGTGTTGGAAAAAGTGTGATTTTCATGTTTGTGATTTTGATCAATGCATAACTCATAATCCATGAAGCTTTGGAATCTCTTGTAGTTGACACATTTGAAATATGTAAGATTGACTACAATATGAGCTTGAATGGGAGAAAAAGGCCTTGTGGTTTAGGAGATATGGCCTTGCAAAGTTTGTACCCTAGCCACTTTGTTCCATAACTTAGAAAAATTCTAAGTTTCTAAGATTACCCCTTTTACAAGTTATCTCACTTTTCTTGATTTTTCTTGATGAATGATGATTCAAATCACATATTAACATTATTTTAGGGTTAAAGAGACCTTGGTTGACCAAAATTTCAAAAAGTCAAACTTGGATTTTTGTATAGTTGACTTTTCATCAGATGAAACTTTGACTTTGTGATCCTTTTGTGAAATCAATCCTTAGGCCTAATTAAACTTCATGGATGGCCTCTAAGGGTATTTAGGAATGTCTTGGACCCTTCCCCAAGATTTGAGATCAAGGGTAGGTCAACAGTCAATGGTAGGGTTGACTTTTTTCATCAAAAACCCTCGTTTGTGACCAGATGGTTCTGAGTTCTTGTGGCTTATGAATCAAGCTATTTGAGTCAATCAAATTTTGTAGACATGTCAATATGGTGTATTTGAGGTCCTTTAAGTTCATCTTGAAGCTTCAAGTCATGTCTTGCTTCACAAGTTAATTTAAGGGTTGAATTAGGTCAAAACCCTAATTCCTGATTTTTTGATAGATGGTCCTTCAAGGTGATTTTGCCATTGTGAATGGGATATTGAGATTCTTTTGAGTTTATTGGACCAAATATTTAGGCATTGGCTCATGCCTAGATGTAAATTTTCATCTGGGGGCTCTGGTCGACCAAAACCCTAATTTGGTGACACTAGCAGTCCTAAAGCTTGATCCTCTAGGAATGTTGCATACTTATGCATGATTCTTGATGCGGGAGACCCCTTGATCCTTCATAGATGTTTGAGAGGTTAGACAAGCTAAATATCATGTTAATTCTTGACTGATCATTGTCTAAAGGCTCTGAGAGGGATTGAAACCCTAAACCTTGATTGTAGAGAATGCTCAACAATCCCTGAGGAGATTGATGAGGCATGAGGGTTCATCCATATTATGGTGATGATTCTATTAATGATGAGAAATCTTGGTGGTCAAAATTTGGGGTATGACAGATGCCCCTATTTAATCTTCTTGGACCCGAAGGTGTAAATGGCAAAGTTATTCGGACATTCAGGGTGCAAGAGGATTAAATATCAGAATACCCGAAATTTTGATGGTGGTTATGAATGGTATTTTGCTCATTCATCTTCTTTGGCTAAGCGTTTATACTTAGAAAAGGTAAAACTTCCCCTCGATCCTGGTCTTCCTACCAAGGAACTGGTCTCAGTTTCTGAAATAAACTTCCCCCCGATCCTGGTTTCCTACCAAGGAACTGGTCTCAGTTTCTGAAATAAACTTCCCCTCGATCCTGGTTTCCTACCAAGGAACTGGTCTCAGTTTCTTCTTTTCGATTTTCTTTTCTTGACAAGGGATGCTATCCATAATCAAACTTCTCGCCGAGTCTTACAGGGAGATGCCATTTGATGGAAAATTTGATGTCAGACTCGCTGGGGGAAAACCCTTGGTCTGAGCTGTAGAGGTGTGTAAACTTCTCTGTTGGAGATGCCATTTATTGACTCTACTGGGGAAACGAGTCTTCTGAGAGACTGCTTTGCTTGGGAATATCACACTTTTCTCCGGGATTCTCACGAAGAAACGCCATATGACGCGGTCCACTTTTTGAGGTGCAGATGACTTCATTAACATTGGGTTTCTTTGGAGAAAGACGGATGTATTGTCGAGAGTCATTTGCTGAGAGGCTTTCTCTGGGGATTTTCCTTAATCCGGGAAAGCAAAGGTATCATCTTCAAAGTTGAAGAGTGATGTTCCAAAGGATGTCCGTTAGACGCTTTCTTGTCCTTCAGAGGTTCAAGTTATCAAAGTGGTCAAGGATAGTTCGAATCTAGAAGTAAACTGATGAGAGAATGTTCAGACAAAATGCCTCCTGACGAGCAAAGTACTGACAACTCAACCGAAGAGAGGACTTTATCACTTGGGAGTGAAACTGACCAGAGTGACAGTGATGCAATATGAATATGAGCATGAATTAATAATGCATGATGTATGTATGCTTATGCTGATAAAACAGACGCGACATACAGACTAGTGAATGAACATGATTAGATATTCGACCGCTGCGGGGAATGAAAGGTACCAATGGTTCAAGATAGCAATACTGCATTGCTTAGGAGAAGTAGACTCCGTGGGGGAGAAAAAGATTTGTTGATCGGTCTTAGGAGGTAAGAACTCTGCCGGGTGTATCAGGTGGAACTTGATGTTCAAAATAGTTGATCCTTCAGTCAGGTGCACTGGTTTAGAAGGAGTACTTTGATTCTGCAGTTTGAAGTTAAATCACTTCCGGAGAAGCTGTCAATGTGGTTTCAGACGTTTTAAAGTCGAAAGGAAATGCCATCTTTATTTTAAAAGCAGAAGAAAATTTTTGCAAGTAAATTCATTTTTGTTGTATTTCAAGAATCGTTGAGCATGTTAAATGCCATTCTATAAAGCAAAAACAAATAAGAGTTGCAAACAAAAGCACAAGTGCTCAAATTTTATTGATAGAATGGTAATCAGCCGAGCGCGTGATACCATAGAGTATTTACAAAGTTTGAAAATGGTAATTTACGGGAAAAGGGCTACATTAAAACATAACGACCGTTATCCTTCTACCAACTTCAAATTCTGGACATTCTGGGCTTCTGTCGAAGATGACCCTGACGAAAGTCTTTTTCTGATGGAAAGTAATACCGTTCGGGAATTTACCCGCGTTGGATGTATTTACTTGCCATGAATCCCTAATTTTTTCCTAGATTGTACTTTGGAGATTTCCAATCCACCGGGATGATTTTCGGATTATGTCTCTAATTTTTGTGTGGAAGGCCCTTTCGTGTTTTCAATCCACCGAGAAATTTTTTTTATTTAGGCGAAGTATTTCTTGACTACATCAACATTCGTGGGGTAGGAAAATTCCTCTTCGTCCATGGTTGTGAGTCTCAAGGCACCGCCTGAGAAGGCCTTCTTGACCACGTAGGGGCCGTCATAATTTGGAGTCCATTTGCCCCGAGAATCAGTGAGAAATGATTGTATCTTTTTGAGCACGAGGTCTCCTTTTCTGAAGACACGGGGTCGGACCTTTTTGTCAAACGCCTTCTTCATTCTTTGTTGATACAGCTGACCGTGGCATAGAGCCGTTATTTGTTTTTCTTCGATCAGGTTTAGTTCGTCGTGCCGGCTTTAACACCATTCAGCTTCTGTTAGCTTAGCTTCATCAATACCCGGATTGACGGGATCTCTACTTTTATGGGGAGTACTGCCTCTATGCCATATACTAGAGAGAAAGAGGTTGCCCATGTTGAAGTGCAAATAGATGTGCGATAACTGTGAAGAGCAAAGGGTAGCATCTCGTGGCAGTCTTTGTAGGTTACAACCATCGTTTGAACGATCCTTTTGATGTTCTTTTTAGCCGCTTCAACCGCGCCATTCATCTTAGGTCGGTAGGGAGATGAGTTATAGTGTTCGATCTTGAACTCAGCACACAACTCTTTCATCATCTTATTATTCAAGTTTGATGCATTATCCGTAATGATCTGGCTCGGAACACCATAATGGCAATTGAGATTGTTTTTAATAAAGAGGACAACCACCTGTCGGGTTACATTGGCGTACGGCACTGCTTCAACCCACTTGGTGAAGTAGTCAATGGCGACCAGAATGAACCGATGTCCGTTTGAAGCCTTTGGTTCAATCATGCAAATCATGTCGATTCCCCATATGGAAAAAGGCCATGGGGAAGAAAGAACTTTGAGATGCGTTGGCGGTACATGGATTTTGTCAGTGTATATCTGAAACTTGTGAGACTTTCGTATGTACTTATAGCAGTCAGATTCCATTGTCAGCCAATAGTACCCTGCTATTAGGATTTTTCTCGCCATTGTATGTTCATTGGCATGAGTACCAAAGGATCCTTCGTGAATTTCTCGCATCAACATGTTTGCTTCGGGTCTGTCTACGCAGCGAAGCAGAACCATGTCGAAGTTTCTCTTATAGAGTGTATCACCGTTCAGAAAGAAGTTTCCAGACAGTCTCCTGAGAGTTTTCCTGTCTTTTCTTGATGCCCCAGGTGGGTATTCTTATTTTTGAAGGAAGCACTTGATATCGTAGTACCTAGGTTTGTTGTCTATGACAGCTTCGATAGTGAAGATGTAAGAGGGCCTTTCCAGGCATATCACGTCAATCTTAGGTACGTCTTTCCATTGACCTACATTAATCATGGAAGAGAGAGTGGCTAATGCATCAGCCATGTGATTTTTTTCACAAGGGATGTGGTGAAACTCGACTCTGTCGAAGAATGGTAACAACCTTCTCGCGTAATCTTTGTAAGGAATCAGCCTGGATTGGTATGTGTTCCAATCTCCTATGATCTGATTGATAACCAGGGCTGAGTCACCGCATACATCCAAGATTTTGTTTCTTAAGTCGATTGCTTCCTCGAGACCCATGATACATGCTTCGTATTCGACCTCGTTGTTCGTACACTTGAATGTTAATCTGGAAGTCAAAGGAATGTGGGTACCTTGAGGGGTAATAATGATTGCCCTAATTCCGTTTCTGTAAGAGTTGACAGCTCCGTCAAAGATTAGTCCCCATTGGGAATCTGGTTCTGGCCCTTCACTGGGTAGCGGTTCATCGCAATCTTTCATTTTCAAATAAATGAAATCTTCGTCTGGGAAGTCAAACCCTACTGATTCCTGATTGTCAATTGGTTGATGAGCCAAATGATCGGCTAAAATACTTCCTTTAATGGCTTTCTGAGCGTGGTCCTCGATGTTGTATTCTGATAGTAACATCTGCCAACGGGAAATCCTTCCCGTGAGAGCAGGTTTTTCAAAGACATACTTGATCAGATCCATCTCGGAGACCAACCAAGTAGTGTGGCAAATCATGTACTGGCGAAGACGTTTAGCTACCCAAGCTAAAGCGCAGCAAGTTTTCTCAAGCATAGTGTACCGAGTTTCACAGTCGGTGAATTTCTTGCTTAAATAGAAAATGGGAGACTCTTTTCTTTTGGTTTCATCTTGTTGGCCAAGTACAGAACCCATCGAGTCTTCCAAGACTGTCAGGTAAATGATCAGTGGGATTCCTTCCACTAGAGGAGTTAAAATAGGTGGGTTCAACAGATATTCCTTGATACTGTCGAAAGCTTTTTGACAATCTTCTGTCCACACACAACTTTGATTCTTTCAGAGTAATTTAAAGATTGGTGTGCATGTCGCAGTCATGAGGGATATAAATCTCGAGATGTAATTCAGACGTCCCAAAAATCCTCTGACTTGTTTCTTTGTTTTAGGTGAAGGCATTTCTTGAATGGCCTTGACCTTGTCAGGAACGACATCAATCCCTTTCTGGCTGACGATGAACCCTATGAGCTTTCTTGAGCAGACACCGAATGTACACTTATTAGGATTAAAGCAGAGTTTCTATTTTCTTAGACGTTCAAACAAATTTGACAAATGTTCAACGTGTTCCTTCTATGTTTTTGATTTGGCAATCATGTCATCGACATACACTTCGATCTCTTTGTGCATCATGTCATGAAACAGAGTCGTCATAGCCCTTTTATAGGTTGCCCCGACGTTCTTCAAACTGAACGACATCATCTTGTAACAAAATGTGCCCCATGTGGTGATAAAGGAAGTTTTCTCCGTGTCCTTCGGCGCCATTTTGATCTGATTATAGCTTGAGAATCCGTCCATAAAGGAGAATACTTTGAATTTGGCTGTACTGTCTACCAGCATGTCAATGTTGGACTGAGTAGTGCCCCAATCTTGAGAAGTTTGAGAAGTTTGATCAAGTCTTCTTTGACTGTTGGACTGAGTAGTGCCCCAATCTTGATTTCTTTTCTCTCTTCCTCTGAACCCAAATTTACTGTTTTCACGGCTCTTTGTGAGGCGCAATAGACCCCTCCTCTTGTCTGAGTAATCGGGAGATCTCTTCTAGAATTTCTGCGTCCTCTTCTTCTTCAGCTTCAAATACCGAGAATTCAAAGTTGGGATCGTATGTTTCAACAAGGTTTAAAACAAGCAATCTGCAAGGCGTGGTGATTTGTTTTTTAGAAGGGATAGAGAGAATGCAACCGTGTGTGCAGTGTATTGAAAAATGCTTATTTTTATTTATTTAGTTTGTTTTAGAATTACCATTTTCTGAAAAGCGAAAAGAGAAAACAACAATTAATGCGGGAATTACAGAATGACATTTTATTTATTCATGATTTGTCGATTCTTGAAATTACAGCCCTATAAAACAAAACTCTGTCGCTTTAGGCAAAACGAAGAGGGATATTTACAGAAAGCGAGCCCTATAAAAACATCAGTTTCACCTGGGCGGGATGAAAGGTCAAAATAAAGACGGCAATTACTTAGACTTATGGATGACTTTCGGAACATCGACAGTAACCCATTGACGACGAACTCCTCGGTGAATCACAAATTCTGGCACCTTCTTTCTTGGCTTGTCCTCAGAAATGACGCTGATTTTTGGCGGATCAGGATTATTGGAATCCTCTTCCCAGGCAGAGTTGTCGTAAACGAACTCTTCTGTTGTATTTTCCATAGTTTCCTCGTTCTTAGGGGAGTCTCCCCATCCAGTTGGCTGGATATCTTCGAGTTTGATACGAGAGCTTTCAGGAGCAGTATACTTGACTAAGAAGTCGTACTTGCCGCTTGGCTGTCCTAAAGTGTCCCATACTTCAGTGGGAAATGATGAGTCATCTTCTTCGATGACGTTGACCTCTGGAAAAGCGTAATTGATGAACTCTTGTCCTGCAATCTGTGCAGGTCCATCGTTGTGATGAGTGTTTTCAGAATAGCCTGAGTAATGATCCCATGACTGGGTATGGACGCATGTATTCTTTTCAATGTTGCTCAATTGATATGCCCTGTTGGGCAGACTCTTTCTCCCCAAGTCCTCTGGATATGGCTGCCAGATTGGCAAGTCATCCAGTGGGTCAAAATAGTCATAGTCGAAATTGTCTTTCATCGGATCGTCCTCTAGTGAGTTAGGTGGAGCACGACATCCCTCAGGATCACAATCTTCGTATATCATCTTGACGTCTGATCTTGGTATGAATCTCAGACTCTGTGTGGGAAAGCAAAATGGAGTATGTGCCTCTCCCTGAGACAAATAACCATCCTCATTGAGATATGATTTCCATTCCTCATCCATATCGCAGGAGTTACTCCCATTGATAGTGTGTACTTCTTGAGATACTGGGTGAAGGAATCCTCCGTTGAGGAAAAAATCCTTTATGGGACGAAAACCTTCGTCTTTCTTAGCAGTCTGGGCATAGGTCGAGGAGAATCCTAAAAATTTCTTTTTCTTGTTATCCGTAGGAATCACAAGTTGTCCCCATCCTTTTGTGTTATTACTCTTGATTACTTCAAGAGCGTCTTTGTATGAGGAAATCGACGTCCCTTTCTCAGGTCGATTCTCATTGCTCACCGAAAGAGCTTGGAACTGAGTTCCAACTACCTCCTCTGGTTCTACACAGGAGAATGATGATAAGTTGCTTACTTTTAAGGCTTGCTCTACATAGACTATGACGAGGTTGTCATTCTTGACGAACTGCAACTTCTGGTGAAGTGTATAAGTGACTGCCCCAGCCTTGTGTATCCAAGATCTTCCTAATAAACAGCTGTAAGCTGCCCGGATGTCCATGACCTAGAAAGTGACTTGAAAAGTGTGAGGACCAATGGTTATGGGAAGATCCACTTTGTCGATAACTATTTTTCTGGATCCGTCAAAAGCTTTGACAATGATCTCACTGCCCCTCATCGGAGCTCCTTGAAATGATAGTCGTGTTAGAGTCGACTTTGTCATAACATTCAGTGATGATCCTATGTCAACCAGTACGCTGGCTAAAGCATCGTCCTGACAGTTGACTGTAATGTTAAGCGCCATGTTATGATTTTTGCCTTCTTCTGGAAATTCCTCATCACTAAATCCTAAGTTGTTGCAGGAAGTGATGTTTGAAATGATACTATCAAACTGTCCTACAGTTACATCTCGTTCCATGTAGGCTTGCTCTAAAACTTTCTGCAGAGCTTCCCTGTGAGCTTCGTAACTGAGTAAGAGAGATAATACAGAGATTCTGGATGGAGTTTGCAACAGTTGGTCTACAATGTTGTACTCACTCCTTTGGATGAGTTTCAGCATCTCATCATTGTTCTTTGAAAGTTCGGGATTACTGGATTGCCTGATTTGCTGATTTGGAACTTCTGCCAAAGTTTCTTTCTCTTTGACAAGTTCTCCAACTCCTCGGTTGAAGATTCAGCCACTGCGTGTGACTCAACTGATGTCGGCAATATTTACGACAGAGGGTAATGGAGTTTCCTTTCCATTTTCGATCGTTGTTGCATTGTACTTGTAAGGGATCGCCTTAGATGACTCGTACAGAAATGGTCCTGGTAACTAAATCACCACTGGAACCTTATGATTTTTCTGACCATCATACTCAGCCTCAATTGGTTCAAGGTTGAGAATCTCCCTACTATCAAGAGGAACATTTGACTAGTTGAACAGGGGGATTATGGCGCAAACATCTTCAGCCATTTTATGATTGGAAATGATGATAACATCTTCACTTTGATCTGGAAGATAATCTTGTATCACGTTGATCGACCCGACACCTGAACCTGGTCGGATCTCTCTTCGGTCCAACTAATTTTGAAGAGCTGAACGCATAAGATAACAACCTTGGTTGTTCTCAGAACAAACCCTATAGCGTTCATAATTATGTGGTGGCACCCGGCCACGCCCACTTTGTATAGAATGCATTTTGACCAAATCTATTTCCATCGAGCAGACATCCTGACTCTGATGTCTGCTTGGATTTCCATCAGTCATACTGATCTTCTGCGTAGCTTCGTCCATATAAATTAGAAGCCACCAGTGGTCCAATAAGTGTTGAAGCGTTCTCTGGATAAGGGCACAACCTTGGTCGTCCTCTTGACACTCTTCGTAGTCCTGATAATCATGTGAAGACAGAAAACCGAGTCTGACTTGCTTAGGATGTAGTTCTACCAGACTGGTGTTCATTAAGCGTATGTCAAATATCTGAACCATATTGACTTGATGAGTATTTCTTTCCCGATAGTCCTAGATCCATCCGACGTTGAAGGGCCTCTTGTATGAAAGAGCATCCCTGATTGCTTGTTGAGCAGATCGGGCAGGCATCATAATCGTGTCGCGACATATTATGATATTGACTATGCCTAGAGTACATGGCTACCAAATTAACATTCATCGCAAGGATATTGTGATTCTGAACAATGTTGGGATTAGCATGTGCCATGTTGACTTCTTGGATTCTGTCATCTTGAATCCATCCGAGATTCATTTGTTACTGTAGAGCTAACTGTATTACAGAACATCTTTCATTATTCTTATAGTAGATATCACACTGGAGATAATTGTGAGGCGGTACGTGACCGTACCCGCTCTGCATGCAATGCATCCTGACCAGATTGGTCCCCAACTGGAGTACATCGCGAATCTGATAACTGCGACTAAATTCTTCTTCTATCAAATTTACTGCAGCCTTGTCATGTTGTGGCAACGGGTTCATCTGAACATTCAGATTAGTTTCTTTAAAAGATAAGACCCCGTTCCTGACAAGCCTTTATACATCAGATTTGAAACTGAGACAGTTTTTGATATTGTACCCCGATCCTCCTTGATGGTAAGGGCAAGTTTGGTCCGCTTTGAACCAGAAAGGTGGATTTTCTGGTATTGCAAGAGGAGACTTAGTCTGGACGTGCCCCTTGGCCAGTAACAGTGGAAAAAGTTCTGCGTACAACACGGGTATAGGGTCAAACCCTGGTGATCGTGTTGCACGATTGTTATTGTTGTATTAGGGACGAGCCTGCTAAAGAGGCTGTTGAGTCCTTTGTTGGTACTGTTGTTGACTAGGTTGATTCTGAGCAACCTGAGGTTGCTAAGTCGGAACTGGCGCAGGTTTAATATCAGGAGTTATCGCCGCTACTGGTTAATATCTTCGCCTTTGTTTTCCTTAAGATATATTACTAATTTCATGTTCCTTCTTTTTCTGACAAGCACTACCGTATCTTTTGGTACTGCTGGAGGGTTCAGCCTCTTTGGCAAACCGTTCTTCGAGAACTGCCTCTTCAAGGCGTATTCTCATGTTTACCATCTCGGTGAAATCACTGGGCGCATTGGCGACCATCCGATCGTAGTAGAATGAGCTTAAGGTTTTCAGAAAGATCTTTGTCATCTCTTTTTCATCAAGAGGTGGACAAATCTGGGCGGCAATTTCACGCCATCTTTGAGCGTATTCCTTAAATGTCTCTTTGTCTTTCTGAGACATTGCTCTGAGTTGATCTCTATCCGGTGCCATGTCCAAGATATACTTGTACTTTTGGACGAAGGCGGCGCCAAGATCTCTGAAAGTATTGATCTTAGTGCGGTTTAAACCCATGAACCATCTGAGAGTGGCACCGATTAAACTGTCCTGAAAATAGTGGATCAATAGCTGTTGATTTTCTATCTGAGTTGACATTTTGCAAGCATACATCACCAAGTAACTTTGAGGGCAAGAGTTGCCTTTGTACTTCTCAAAGTCGGGCACCTTAAATTTGTGCAAAATTTTGACATTCTGGACCAAGCAGAGGTCGGCGGCATCCTTTCCAAATAAATATTAACTGCGAATAGCATGCAATTCCTTTTGCATTTCTAAGAACTGTTCCTAGAACACATTCATCTTTTCATACATGTCTTCGTTTCCACCAGGAACTGTCTGTGGAATCTGTCCTCCTGGGACAGTGTGTACCACTGCTTTTTGTATGGTCATTACGGCTGTGACTTTGGGTTCCTCAGAGCCCTGAAGTTTGTAACCTTCAGGAATTTCTGTCGTAAATCTTGCGTCCTCACTTTCCCAAAGTTTGTAACCTTCAGGACTAGTGGCTCCTGCTACAGTGTCTGGGTCGTCCGAGTCCGGCGGAATGTATCCTTCAGGAATAAAGTTAGGCGGCATGCCCCAGGGCCGACCGTAGGCATGTTGTACCGCGGATGCACCTCAAGTGGCTTCTCCACTATGGGTGTAGAGATGATTGCCGAAATCACAGTCCTTTGACGTTGCTCCTGAGCTGCTGTCAGGGATTGCATATCACTATAAAGTTTCTTTAGATCGTCCTTTAGAGCGTCGATTTCTACTCTCAACTCTCTATTCTCTTCCTCGAGATCGTCCATTTTCTTTTGTCGATTTGCCCGAGTATTGTACGAGTGAGACAGTTTGGTTCTAGAATCGAGACGTAGACGTGAGACTCAAGAGAATGCATTATGTGAGAATGATGAATGCAATGATATATTTTTTGTTTTTTTAGCTTTAATAAAAAAGAAACTTTAAATAAATTGCAAATAACATACAGAGAGGGGAGAACCCCATATTATTGAATTTGAAGGATTGTGATATGTTACAAAGAAAAGTACAGTATTTTACAAAGTGTTGGTAAAAGGAAAATTCTAAGCTTAAGGGTCCCGAGTCCTCTCAGAAGACAGCTCAAAAGCAGGTTCTGGTAGTTTCCTTTTCTTTGATCGAGGTTCTTCAACCGTTGTCGGGTTATCAGTTCTTTGCCAGATGAAAGGAGTGAGAAAATTCTTTTGATCTTCCCGACTATCCTTAACATGCTGCTCTAATATTCCGATTAGAGCATTCTTTTCTTTTAACAGTTCCTGGAGTTTGACACACTCCATGTTGAGAGTCCTGTACTTGTTTTTCCAAGAGTTCCTCTCGCGCTGAATTTTGTTAAGAGCGACCTGGAGTTTTTCCGTATTAGACATAAAATAAAGGACAAACTCCTTTAACGGAAAAACTTCTTGACGAGGGTAAGGCATCCTCAGCTTGAGAGCTCTAGTTTGCACCCAATGGAGATAAGGCTCCAAAGAGATACAATCCGGTTTTCCTAGAGACTTTGCTCCTTTCCAATGAATGTATTGCCAGGCATGGACTATTTCCTTTTTAAGTGTTCTGTCATTTTCTCCTTTGAAGAAAAGACCTTCCAGATGAACATTCCGCGGGATATGTCTCATCAGGTATCCGAATTAACGACGGGCTAAAATTGGATGATAATTAACTCCACCTTTAGTTTCTATGAGGGGTACATTTGGGAAGTTTCCACATCGATCGATGATTTCTACACCCTCATAAATCCTGTTTGACCAGTCTATGTCAGAGTTGGTGAGAGACATGATTCTCTGTGTAGCGAGCGATTTTGGACACGGTTCTTAAGCGCGGTCGCTCTTTGCGGTTGAGTTTACTACAGGTCGATTCATTTTTTATCCTATTAAAGCTGAATAAGGAAGGGAATAGATGTCTCCAATTAACCCTGCTTGCATACTGAGTTTAAACAGCGGTCTGTTAGGTTACGAATGTTATCAATGTAGGGGGCCCTTGTATTGGTTATTTGTATTTTCTCCAATACTGCTTTCTCTCTGGGATTTTTTTAGGATACTGCTTCAGATTATGATATATGGGAGTATAGGATTTAGGGTTTTTGTTTAGTGTGCTCGCTAAGATTTTTCTTTCAATCTTATGCCTACGTATTCCCGTTTACCGAAACAGGGAAATCAGAGCGTTCATAGTTCCTCCTATTCTATGGGAGGAAATGGTGTTTTGGTGTCTTGTTCAAAGCGCAAGACATGAAGCGAAAGGTGGTTTGTATCTTGTTCAAAGCCCAAGATGTGAAGCTGAAGGTTTGACTTTAGAGAGAATTTGTCATCTCTAAAGAGGGGTCTGTTTGTCACAACTGTTGGGTGACTGGTTATAAAGGGAGGATTACTTTAACCAGGATACGCGGATCCTAGCAATGCCATAATTTCCTTTATAGGGTTTTTTTTTACCTGAAGCAGAAGACTTTAACTCAGTGTAGAGCAATGCTATCTTTCCTTAGGAATTTCTCATGCTAAAAGAGGGATAGTGGCATGGATGTAGATGATCCAGAGGCTTGCCGCTTACAGCGATTAGATGAAGGGGAAAAAGTTGTTGATGTTTGTGTACTGTGAATGAGGCACAACTTTGATGCTAAAAGGTTAATTGGATCAACCAGTGGTTTTCATATACAAAGCCTAAGAGGAGGCTAATATGTGTCTCGTACAAAGCCCGGGAGAGAGGCTAAAAGGTTCTTTGACTCCGCTGGGGAGAATCATTGTACAAAGCCCAAGAGAGAGGCTATGGCGCTGTTTCAGTTAAATGACAGGTCCAGTATACTGATTTTGAAAGAGAAAATCAGTTCTTATATGAGCAGCACTGTACTCAAGGATTTGATTCAAGGATCCGGGTTATTCCTGTTTTTTAAGGAAGCGGGAAATCCGAAGGGTATTGAGACTGTCCGAGTCAACGGGTTTTCTTCCTATTTAACGAAGGGGTCACTTGAGAATGTCTTTGAGACTCAAGGAGATTAGACTGTCCAAGTCTAGAGTTTCATCTTTTGTACTATGCTGAGAGAAAGTATGGTTTCGGTATGAGGAACTAGACTCTTTTGAAAGACTGTTCTATTAAGATGACTTTATTTCTGTTCCTATACCTCTATGAGGTCGTCGGGACAATTTGTGCGAAGCCCAAGAGGAGGCTGGAAACTTTTAAGAAACCGATCGGTCCTTGTACGAAGCCCAAGAGAAGGTTATCATTCCCGGAGGAAGAGATCATTATACGAAGCCTAAGAGGAGGTTGTGAATACTTCTAAGAAGCCGACGGGTCCTTGTACTAAGCCCAAGAGGAGGCGGGGGTGCTTTTAGGAAGCATGTGGGTCCTTGTACGATGCCCAAGAGGAGGCCGATGCTTTTAAGAAGCCGATGGGTCCCCAAACCCCGAGAAATTCAAGATGTTATTCTCAAGGAATAGATCAAGCCAGGAAAGTTCGAGAATTTGGAAGAAACTCAAGAGATTCCATTCACGGAGAAAAGATCATCTCTGGGGAATAGAGTTTCTCGACAAGTGCTTTTAAGAAGTCGATGGGTCCCCAAACCCCGAGAAGTTCAATACATGCCATTCACCGAGAATAGATCAAGCCAGGAAAGTTCGAGAATTTGGAAGAAACTCAAGAGATGCCATTCACGGAGAAAAGATCATCTTTGGGGAATAGAGTTTCTTTGACAACTTCTATAAGTGACAGTCTATGAAAGGGTTCACAGAGAATGCTGCCTTCCATGTCTCTATATTGTTTAACCCCAAGAGGAGGGAAGACTGTGTCTGGTAATCCTATGGAGATCTAGTTTAGACTATTTAAGAGTGATCGAGACGGCTTTACCTAGTGTTAGACGTAGTTGCCAGAGAAACTCTAAATATCTATATTATTATTACACAGTTGATATGAGTTTATGAAAGAAGACTTACAGTGAAACAGCCCCACAATACAGTTATATGTATATGAAAGCGGTAAATGAAAGCAATAACCACTTACTCGGTTGTAGAGCTTCCATGCTGTTTGGTTAGTTGTTCAACACAGAAGGATTGAAAACAACAGTATATTCAAAATCAAAGCAGAAAGTGCTTTAAAAAAGAAGGATTTGGGGCATACAGCTCAAGGAGAGGCCCAGGGTTTTATTAGTGAGCGCACTGTTTGAATTTGTGCAGGGGGACTTATACAAGTGACTGAGGCCCAAAAAGGGTTTTCTGTACAAAGGGATGGGTCTTACACTCTCTCAAGAGGCCCAAAAGGTTTAAAGAAAAAGAGTGGGGCTTATAACACGAGGGTAGGCCCAATTGATTTTTGAAATGGCGATCGTGCCGAGATTTTCTTTTAATGCGAAAGGGGCTTATACAATATCTGAGGCCCAAAACAATTAAAAATGAATTAAAAATGATATTTTTTTTAAATAAATAATTATATTAAATAAATAATATAAATATATTTTTTTTGTGGAATAAAATATTTCAACATTTTTATGATATTTTGCAAAAAGAATCAGTAAAAAATAATTAAAATTGAGTGAGTTATTAATTTTTCAAATCATTAACAAAATAATATGAAAAATAGGAAAAAGTGATAAAAAAAAGGTCTGGGGCGAGGGGGATTCGAACCCCAGACCTTTCGCTCGCTAGTACACACAAACCAGTTGATCAACCACTGGGGCGCAATGCCAATTCATTAATAACATGGCAAGTGAAAAATATATATCAAACTAGTTGGATTTTCTGAAAATGGCGCCATGGCCATCTTCTTCCTCAAGCTCTGATGCGTGAAGCCCTTTATCTCACTCATCTCTCAACCATTTGACATGATTCAAACACCAAACTCATGCATTTTTTCACAAGGAAGAAGATGACAATACCCAATTTCATTCATTTTCTGTGTATAACAAATTATATCATTGTGGCCGTATGAACCCTAATTTTGCAAAAGCAATCGTGCAGACATGATTATGAACCCTATGATCAAATTTTCTGAGGGAAAATAATCAACATATGATGGCAAGCAATTGGCAAAAATATCATGCGAGGAAATATGCATGGATCATGGAGTTGGAGTTTTGAGGCATACCTTGATGCAAGCCGAAATGGAACTCTGCACAAACTTTGTTCCAGTTGTGAATTAATGATCCCTACAGCTTCAATGGATGTTATGGAGTGTGTTGCAAGCTTTGGAACACTTTGAAACTCTTTGGATCAAGCTGGAGACCTCCAACTGCATAATTGAGGCATAATGGCTTGGTTGAAGGGTGATTTTGAGCCTGAGGTGTTACAGTCAGTGTTTAAGTGTTTGGACACCTCAAGTACATTATATGTGATGTGTTTGAGCAATTGGAATTGATTGCTTAAGGCTGCAACTCAAAACCCGATAGTGGTTACTCAAAAACCAAGAAACTTGAGGTTTAAGGAAGAATGAGAGAAAGTAGTGTTGTAACTGGCTTTGGTGTGAGTTGAATGATCCATTGGAACCTCTATTTATAGGTGATCAACTTTTGTCTTGGAGGAATAGTGAATGGTTGCTGGATCAGATCACATTTGCATGGATTGGCTTGGAGGATTTCTTCTCAAGCAAGGCAAACTAGCCATTCCCAAGAGCAGGGCTATGCCATGACCAAAATCACATTCTTAAGATGTTTTTATTGTTGTTTAATCAGAGAACTTGACTGAGTAGAGTGGCTTTGTTGAAAATTCACTATTCCACATTAATGCCCTTTGAATTCAAGGCAAAATGTGCCAAAGTGGATGAATTTCAAGTTGGAAGATTCCTTGGCTTTTTGACTCAGCCCTGTCAGTTGGATCAGTTGGTTCATGATCAGATTGAAGGCATGTGGCATAGTGATCATTCTTTTTGACTCAGAAATCGTGGATGGCACAAAACTCCCAAACTGATTTTTCATGGCAGCCTTGACATGGTGTGTTGTGGCAGCCATAATTCTTGGCACAAGTGGATTGGTTTCATGCTATTGAGTTGCTTGGATTCTTGGAAACATTTGCAACAACATTGATGTTTATCTTTGGAACTGATTCAGCTTGTAACTGTGCGAAAAAACCTCACAAGTTTTGGTGTTTCCAACAAAATCTGTCTTGGACAGAATTTTTTCTAAGTGTTGGAAAAGTGGTACTTTCATGTTTTCAGCCATTTTGGCTCACTCATAGCTCAAAATCCACAATGAATTGGAGTTAGGTCTAGTTGAAGTTTTTGTAGAGGGCAATGAGATCTACAAATCAAGCCTTGGATGGGGAAAAATGGCTTTGTGGGTTAGGAGTTATGACCCTCCAAAGTTGGTACCCTAGCCACTTTATTTTTAACTTAGAAAATTTTCTAAGTTTTTATGGTTACCCCTTTTACAAGTTATCCAACTTTTCTTGATTTTTCTTGATGAATGATGACTCAAATCATACATTAACATCATTTTAGGGTTAAAAATCCATTTTTGTGAAAAATCTCAAAAAGTCAAAGTTGACTTTTGTGCACAGTTCACTTTTTATCAGATGAATTCTAAACTGTGCAATTCTTCAGGAAATCATGTCCTTGACCTAAATCAAACTTGATAGACATGTTCCATAGGTGTCATAGGGTATATTGATGCATGTCATAGTGCTTGGGAGCATGTCCTTGTCAAAAGTCAAAGTTACAGTTGACTTTTTCCTTAAAACCCTAACTGTGGTGCAGGTGAAATTGAGACTTGTTGCACGAGGTTCTTGGATCAATCCATTGTTGAAAATGGATCAATATAGTTCATTAAATACCCTTAAACCCTCTCTTGAGGTATTGGCTCATGATTTGTCCCAAAAGCCAACTTAGGGGTGAATTAGGTCAAGAAACCCTAATTCTTGATTTTTGATGAATGCATCCCCTGTGTCTAAATTGACTTAATGCTTGGGTACATGAGGTTCCATGGGGCATATTAGGTTGTGTTTTGGATCCTTGGCTCATGCCCAGAGGAAAATTTCCCTTTGGAGGCCCTGATCGACCAAAACCCTAATTTGGTGACACTAGCGATCTTGAGACTTGATCCACCTAGAAGGGAGCAGTCTTGTGCTTAATCCTTGAAGTGGGAGTCCTTTTGATCCATTATGGATGTTTGAGAGGTTTATAAAATTTGAAGATCATGTCATTCCTTGATTGATCCTTTGCTTAAGGCTCTGAGAGGGCTTGAAACCCTAATTTTGATTGTAGAGGATGCTCACCCATCTTTGGGGAAACTGATGAAGTATGATGGTTCCTCCATATTGTGATGATGATTTGCACAGTAATGGGAAATCTTAGTGGTCAAAATTTGGGGTATGACACTTTGCGACCAACGTAAAGTGTTCTTATGATCCCAAAATGCAGCAGACTTGGGTAGATGGGAAATGAACCATTTGTACAGCAAGGGTACACAGCATGTGATCATTCCTCCGGTGTACAAATTCCTTAAGTGTACAAAATGATAAGCATCTGCGAGCAGGGTAGGTACAGGGTTTCCAATCAAGAATATCTTAATGGCATTGATATCGACAAAGTTATCGATATTGGGAAAGAGTGTCGCTCCCGAAAGATTCGCATCCAACGGTACAAACGCGAGAGTGGCGCGGAAAAACACAGAGTCGCCAGCAATGTGTATTTATCCCAAGAGAGGGAAAGGAAACACTGCATAAACCTGAGGGATGGGAAAGAACATGGTCTCACGACCGGGAGAAACGGGTACGGGAGTCGGTTACGCGAAGGGAAGGTGTTAGCACCCAACACGTTCATCGTACTCGATGGGATCCACGCTTGTTGTCTGTATCAAAGGGGTGTCGTCGTCTGGAGCTCCACTGCTACTGAACCGGAGAAGAAACAAGAACAGAAAGAACGGAGAAACGAAGAAAAGAAAAAAAGAAGTAACTCGATAGGACGTTATCGTTGTCCTAGGCCTACGTACTCCCTCAGTGCAATGGGAAAGTCAGAGTCAACGTAGTTCGGACGGGAACTGTGGGGGAAGGTTGCTCGCCAAGACAATCGTTGTCTTGTGCCTACATATCCTCAATCGGATGAGAGAGAGGAATCAGAGCTGATGTAGTTCGTGGGTACGACCACAGATGGGTATGTGTTTTTTACGTGAGCGACGAGCTCTTTTCTGAAAAAGAAGTTTGAAACCCAACAATCCTGAAGGATAAAAACATTTGAATTTGTTTGGTGTTTTTTAAGACAAAAGTGTTTTAAGTTAGTTCATAACTTGCATTGCACCAAAGTCTATGACATAGGAACGAATACTTCGCGTATAGTCCCCAACAGGACGTACACTAGGTACCCTAGAAGAGTGAAGGGAAACCCCTCACCCCTCACTTCCCACGCTTAAGGCTCGTGCGCAATACACGTTAACTTTTATTACGTGTTTTGAAGAAGTTTTGAGATGAGAAGAGAGATGACACAAAGGAAACTCTAAAGGGAAACTAAGAGTCCTAGTGTGATCATGCATGGATATCCTATGGTTAGTGAGGTTTAGGAGAGACGACTACCTAAACCCTAATGCTAATCCTACTCCAAGCTTAATCGGAAATTAAGTTGGACTAGGTAGCTCTAAGGGGAAAGGAATCCAAGACTTAATCAAGTCTTGAGATTCAAGGGATGAGAAAGAGTGAGAAGGGGATAAGCATCTTAAATGTTAAAGCAAACACAAGTATGAAAGCTTAAAAGAGAAAGGAGAAGTTAGAATGTAGATGACCATCCACATCCCATTCACTTACCATTAGCCCCTACATGGTTAGCAAAAACAAACATGAGCAACAATAATACAAATGAAACCCAAACAAAGTATAACCCAAAGAGAAATAGTCACAAACCAAGTGAAACTCATCCAAGTCGGAATGTACACCTTAGAGGTGACCCATAATGTTTACCAAACAAACTCAAGCAAAGAGAAAGCAAACAAGTGGTAAAACATACAAGAAAGTCATCAAAGAAGGAGTAGAAGAAGAATGAGTGGTTATGCAAGGTCATCATGCAAGAATGCTTCAAATAAAATCCAAGTCAGAATGTGGATGGCCTAAACATGTGCCTAAACAAGCTATACAAGTGTCACATAAGGCATGCAAGCAAGTATCCAAGCATTTAGAACCATTAGAAGAAGAAGAATGAAGCATGTAAATGAAACATGTTAAAGGATGCAAGATGAAACATGAATAACATGACATGAATACAAAGCTTCAAGGTCAGAAACATACATCAAATGAGATACAAGGAAGTGATATGGCATGGCATACACAAACCAAACACAAACCAAGAAGAGGCATAGATGAGAAGAAGTGAAAAGATAAGTCAAAAGAGGCATGTAAATCAAACATTGAACATGTCCACAAAATATGCAACAACCTCACACCAATGACATATAATGATAACCATATGACTTATAATGATTCAAACATGGCTCATGAAGTCAAAGAAACAATCCCAAACAATGGCACAAGTGCCTTCTCAAACAAGTAACCAAACATGATCCAAAGATGTGCATAAAAGAGACCTCAAACAAAGAGCAATCAAACAATTAGCAAACCAACTTCAGAAATTACCAAATTAATTCTCAAAACACCTCAACCAGAAGCCAACCTCATATCAAAAATTCATGCAAAAATTCACAAGATAAGGCCTTCAATCAATCATGCAAAGTCACATTGGAATTATGAACTAATATGCAAAAGAAATGGACTAAGATGCAATATAAAAAATTTTTAAAAATGAAACAAAAATATTTTTATGCACTTCAATGTGTTGGTGAAATAATGCAAAAAGAATGGGTTGAAAATGTGTTATAGATGAAGAGAAATAAAATCAGCAAGTTGAAGTGTAGATATATGAAACAATTCACAAAGAAAATAATCACACAATTAATTCAGATGCCAGAAATAAAATAAATATGAAAAATAAAGTTTGGAAAAATTTTATAAAAACTAAAAAGATGCTTCATGATTTTTTTTGTAATTTTTTTATGCTTGAAACTATTTTTAAAAATAAAAAATGCAAAACAAAGCAATTAAGTGAAATAAAAGAAAATAAAGAACCAAGGGGGTTCAGATAGCATGATAAGCACGTTAAAAAAACAAATGGGCTCAAGGGGGGTTCAGAATAGCAAGAATGCCAAGCCCAGTCCAAATACAAATCAGCGAAGTCAATGAAGGGACTACCATGGATTTCAGTCAACCTTGGAGACTCATACCAACCATCTGATCAATCCAAGGGCACACGAGCAATCAACCACACTAACAGCATACATGATTAATGGCTTAGATCTACGCACATGATAAGAAAGCATAGGGATTCACACAAACAACATGATCTGAACTCAAATGCAGACACGTGAGAGGCACGAGGCAGTTTTAATGCGTTGGCAGGAGATGGTTCATCAGATCAATCGTACGCACCAAATTAAGTCATCAAAACACAATGTTAATTCAGATCAAAGGCCAGGAAATGATGAACATAGTAATAAACATGGTCTAACACACACATATGTTAAAATCAAATCCAATCAGAATCAAATAAATAAATGAGGTGGCACAACAATAACCCTTGGATCCAAACACGAACGGTGGAGATTTCATCCTCCACCTCCAAAACCTTATTTCACCTGCAATTAAAACCAGACGCCGGAGCTAGGGCTCCGGTCGTCTTCTCCGACGACTCCCACGATGGAGCTTCATACAAGTGTCCAGAAAACAAGCATGAATACATCATTTCAACCGGATTTTCACAAGGAACTCAAATATCAAATCCATTTCATCAGATAACAAACACACATTGAGAATCGAATGAAAACATCTTTAGATCTAAAACTTTAAATCCACATTACGAACATGTTACACGTCCAAAATCAATTTTAAACACACCAGCACACTCAGTGAACCTCATAGATCATAATGCATACAACAAAATCAAGTTCTATGATGGTGAAAATCACACTAACCTGAAAGTTGCAGAACTCGAAATACACCAAGAACTCCTTCCAAAAGCTGCAGATCTTCTTCTTTTGAGCTATATTTGCAAAATAAATGCAAATAGAGGCTTGAAATGGACTAGATCTACGATTTTGAACTTGAACCCTCTTGAAACCAACTTGATGAAAACCTTGCTCTCAACTAAAAACAATGGTTGATTCTTGTTCTACTCTATTCACTGATCCAAAATATGAAAGAATTTCTCAAAAAGCTCTCAAGATGAGAGAGAATCGAAGAGGAAAAGATTTGAGTAAAAATGTGGAAACTGAGCAAATGAGAGTGCATGACCTAATTTTGGACGTGTGAGTTAGCTTATATACTCTCCATTAGTCCCCTGATCATGATTATCAAGTGATTAAACCTTTGGTTAATGAGTTTTGAGTGGTTTTGCAAAAATGCAATTTTTGTTATACACCCTCCTCCACACGTGTTCTGGTCATGAGTGAAGCATGAATCATTCACATTTTACTTACTGATCACAAATGAATTGGAATTGGGCCTTGCACTTGCTTGGTTTGCAAGTTTCAATCCATCTTGCAAAATTGCACTTTGTTGAATAAGTGAGAAATATAACATGAAATAAATTGATTCAAAAGCCAAAAATAGTCCTCATGAGGTTTACTTTGATGTTGTAATGAGACATGAACCATTAGAAGTCATTACAAGTCAATTGGAACCAAAATGCAAAAGGTGGAAAAAATGGTACATGGAAAACCATCAAAATGCACCTTGCATTGTTTTGACCATAACTAGAGTTGCACAAATGATATGGAGATTTTTTAGTACTTTTTCGAAATGGGAGAGAAATATCTTCAACTTTCATGTTGGAGGAAAATTCATTTGGAGCTTCCTTGATGATGAAAAGTCAAGATGAATGTGGTGGAAAAATTGCCAAAAATGGAAAGTTCTCATTATAGGTCATTTTCCAAATTTAGTAACTTTTGCACAAACTCTTGATTCTTGATGAATGGCATGAATCTTGACAATTGAAGACCATATGAGGATGTGAGACCTTGAAAACCATGAAAAGAACCTCAAAATTCCACAATTGACTTTCTCCTTTACAATTGACTTTTCTTGGGTCACAAGTAACTGATCCACTAAACATTCTTCACCATGCTTGACCTTATAAAGATATGATGGACCCCTCAAACCACCTTGAGGCTTGAGACTTGAGAATATGGACCAAGTACCTTGATCCCATGCTAAGAACCATGCCATGCACAAATGCTAATACAGGAAATGCACAGAAATATAAACCAGTTAGCTAAAAAAAAAGGCAAATTATGGGGTGTTACAAAGAGGAATATTCTGTAAGTGAGTAGGACAAAGATATCCTTGAAAGCAGTTAGGTTTCCTACACTGGTAAAGTATAGGGCTTTCTCCATCAGGAACTTAGCTGGTAAGCCCTGGATTCCTCCTTTAGTGGTTAAATGAGTCCTGACCTCTGACTCGTCCAAATAGATTGCTCTTGCAATGATTTGTTCCTTTGAAATTTCTTCAGTCCAAAAAAGGGAGTTTGGTCAGTAATCGGTAAATCGATCAGGTGAGAATACTCCTCTAGGGTTGGTGTCAGTTGGTAATCGGGGAAAGTGAAACAGTGATAGACCGGGTCGTAAAACTGAATTAGCGTAGACAGAATTCCTTCAACTTCATGGGCCCTTAACAGAGACAAAAGTCCTCCGTGCTTGGCTCTGAAAGCCTCCGGGTTGGTAATCATCCTTGCCAACTTCCTTAAATCCTCTAGTTTTGGAGCCTTGAAGGTGTACTTGTGCGTCTTTCTTCTACTGAAATCCATAACACAATCCTTCTGATATTTGCAATTTATCGTTTAGTTTAACTTTGAAAAAAAGGAGGGATAAGAAGGGAAAATATTTTTTCTTGTTTAAAAGTTTTTTAGATGAATGCATGAATGTAGCACACATAAACATAGAAAAAACATGGGTTCAAGGGTTCAGCGTCACGAGCATGGAGTCATGGCTCTACCCATCCACAAAAGGTTGATCTATTTTGGTGATTTTTGTACCTGTAGAATGGGTAAGGTCTCAAAAATCACTGAATTAATCTGGAGATAACAACAACAAGCTGGTTCACCCGAGCGAGCTATAGTATCCCAGAAGAAATCTCAGATTGAGTGTAGTTATGGCGTTTCGACTATTTCCAATAGCCACCGCACAACCAAAAGGACACATGGTTAATGTCTACTAAATCCTCAGTTTCACGGGTCACCGCACTATGAAATCGTATGCTTTTACAACCATAGGTTGTTCAGCATAGTAACACACGAGTACCTCCACTGATTAGATGGTCTACCAGGTTCGCTTATTCGGGATTTACTCTCTATAAGACCCCCCGTCTATGCCATCACTTATCTTATGGTTTCTCTCAAAATTTCCAGATGAGACATCACTCGCAGTCCCACTGACGGAAAAATAAAAACCGATATCAAGTAGGAAAGAAATATATATATTATTGATCCTAAAACTAACATCCTAGACCTCTTAGAAATCTAGTTCTATATCCTAAACAGGAAGAAATATTCCCCAACAGAGTCGCCATTTTTCTGTAGCGAGCGATTTTTGTCGGTGACGCGACCACCTTATCGCTGATTGGGGATTCCTCACCTTAGTGGGAGGAATGTTGGGTGCTACGTTCTGATTACTTATTTATCCCGTGAAGCTGTAAGGGAAAGGGAAAGTTATCTAAAACGAACCTTGCACGCATTTGTTTAACTGAACAAACGCTTGACGGAGATTGGGGAGTTCGGGGTCAGGTTATACAATGGGGAGTTGTCAATTACCCACCCTATACATGGTTATCCATGAGATGATATTTTTAGGATCAACTTTGATACTTGATTGTATTTGTCTGTGAAATGGGAAAAGTTTGTCTTGGTGGGATGTCTGAGAGAGTGAGAGAGTTTTTTGTTGTTTTTTGGGATTTTCGATGTTTTTCGTAAAGTCAGGGACCTAAGGTTTTTTTTTGTTTAGTGCGCTCACTAAGATTTCGCAATCTTATGCCTACGTATTGCTTGTTATGGAGTATAGGGAAATCAGAGCGATCGTAGTTCCTCCTATTCTAAGGAAGAAACATATGTCTGGTGTCTTGTTCAAAGCCTAAGATTGAAGCTAAAGGTTGTTTGCTTGTGTCTTGTTTAAAGCCCAAGATTGAAGCTAAAAGGTTTTGACTGAGAGAGAATTTGTCATCTCTAAAGAGAGATATCTCATCTGTTGATCACAATTATTTGGGTAACTGGTTTGAAAAGGGGAATTAATTTAACTGGAATGCAATGGAGACCAGCAATACCATAATTGCCTTTACAGGGTGATTTGTCCTAAAGGATAAACCTTTAACTCAGTGTGAGCAATGCCATTTTTCCTTAGGAATTCATGCTAACAGAAGGACATGGGCTTGGATGTTTGTATTCAGAGGCTTGCCACTTACAGCAATTAGATGAGGGGTTTAACCAGGATAATGATGGACAGACAGCTTGGATGTTTGAATCAACAAGTGTGCCACAAACAGCAGTTATCTGGAATTAGGGTTTTGTTTTGATTGACTTTTTGATGTGATTAGACAGAGAAGATATCCTCCTGCAGAGATTTTGATTTCCTCTGAGGGGATGTTGATTTTTGTGTGCCTTGATTGAAGCCCAAGGTTGAAGCTAAGAGGTTAATTGGATTCCATTGGGGAAAATCATTATACAAAGCCTAAGAGGAGGCTGGAAAAGACTGACTCAACAAGAGAGTGTTTATTTGGTGTCTTGCACAAAGCCCAAGATTGAGGCTGAAAGAGATTTGACTCTTTAGGGAAAAGGTTTTATCTGTCTTGTACAAAGCCCAAGATTGAGGCTAAAGAAGGGTTTGCCTCCACTGGGGAGAACATTTATATGTGTCTTGTACAAAGCCCAAGATTGAGGCTAAAAGGGTAATGACTCTACTTAAGGAGTGTTTAATATCTGTCTTGTACAAAGCCTAAGATTGAGGCAAAAATATCCTAACTGACTCCGTTGTAGGATTTTATATGGTTTCTTGTACAGAGCCCAAGATTGAGGCTAAAATTAACTGACTCTACTAGAGAGATATTTAGGGGGTGTCTTGTACAAAACCCAAGATTGAGCCTAACTGGGTACTTAGCTAAGGAGTTATCATTATACAAAGCGTAAGAGGAGGCTAGCTGCTGAGGGATGATCATTATACAAAGCCTAAGAGGAGGATAACTTTTGGCTGAGGATTATTGAGATCCAGAGACAAGTCCAATATTGGGGGGATCAACTCATGCTGGGGATTATAGAAGATTTAAGATATCAGAGACCTTGAGGTTCTGATGAGGATTGTTACAGTAAAATTGACCCTAGCTGGGAATTTGAACTGAAGATATGATAGTTGATAGTTCTTTCCTCTGGTGAGGGTTTTTGGTGAGTTTACAGTAATTCACCCTGTCTGGGGAAAATTAAAGGTAAGGTTTAAGGATTGAGTTATGGAACCTGTTGGTTTTAACTCTGTTTGGAGATTTGATCAGATGATCAGGGTTATTTCCTGTTCTTTAAGGAAAAGAGTTTCATTTGAAATCCAAAGGGAAATGAGACTGTCCAAGTCTACTGGTGTTGAGAAATAGGTTCTCAGATGGTGAATAATCTTTGTATGATGCCCAAGAGAAGGCTGACATGTTAAGGGATGAGGGTCAACCCTTAATTAGTTTGATGTTTTGACTCAAAAAGACTGCTCTAGCAAATGATGACATGGTTCTGTCCAATACCTGTAGGAGGTCTCTGGGTCCTTGTACTAAGCCCAAGAGGAGGCATGAGAACTTCTAAGAAGCATGAGGGTCCTTTTACAAAGCCCAAGAGGAGGTTAGGGATGCTTTTAGGAAGCCTGTGGGTCCAAACTTAAGAATGTTCAAGAAAGGTTTCATCGGGAATTAATCCTTTCTGTAATGAACAGTTCTAGAGTTTGAAGAAATTCAAGAGAAGTTTCACCGGGAATTAATCCTCAATGGGGAAACTGAATTTCTTTGACAATTTCTAATAGTGACAGTCTAAGAAAAGGTTCACCGAGAATACTGTCTTACTCTTTGTTCCATATTGTTTAAACCCAAGAGAAGGCAAGACTGTATCTGGAAATCCTATGGGGGATCTATGTTTGACTGTATTGAAAGAGTAAATAATTGGCTTTACCTAATTCTAGACTTACTTACCGGGGAAAACTCTAACAGATATACAAGTATATATACAGTGGATATATGACAAGTATTTAAAAGGATATGAAAGAAGGACTTACAGGTGTGCAAGCCTCCAGCAATACAATTATATATATAAAGCATGTAAATGAAAGAAGATAAGAACTTACAGGTGAGCAAGCTTCCATGCTGTAATGTTAGTTGTTCAAAGAAATTGAAGAAAGTTTTGATAACAGTTATCTTAAAGCAGAAAATTGGGGCTTATTCAACAAGAGATGCCCAAATGACTTATTTGAAACAAACTATATTATTAACAGATATTATGGGACTTATGCCATAGCAGGGGCTCAAGGTTATGGTATTTACAAAGAGGATTGGGTCTTACACTCTATTAGAGAGCCCAAAGATTTTTTCTATAGAAGAGATGGGGCTTACAACCCAAGGAGTGGCCCAGATGAAAACAATGATCGCACTGTTATTTTGAAAACTGTATTGGGTCTTATACAATGACTGAGGCCTAAAATTATTTATGTACAAAGGGGGGTTGGGTCTTACACTCAATTATAGGCCCAAAAGTGTTTTTAAAGAAAATGAATGGGACTTATAGTTCAAGGAGAAGCCCAAGTTATTTGATTTTGAACTGGTGATCGCGCCGAGGTTTTTGAAAATGCAGTGGGACTTATACAATGAATGAAGCCCAAAAATGATTTTGGTTGAAAAGGGATTGGGTCTTACACTCTATTAGAGGCCCAAAGAGTTTGAAAATGAATAAAGATGGGATTTATAGCTGAAGGAGGAGCCTAGTTGATTTTGTTAAAAAGGCGACGATCGCGCCGTGATTTTGAAAAGTACATAGGGACTTATGCAATGACTGAGGCCCAAAATGGTTTATTTACAAAGGGATTGGGTCTTACACTCTATTAGAGGCCCAAAAGTGTTTGAAAAATTTAAAATCAAGAAGAAACCCTAATTTTAAATAAAATATCATTTTCAAAGGAAATTTAAATAATAAATGATCAAAATATCAAATATATTAAAAATAACAAAGGGTACACTTTAAACAATATTTTTGAAAACCATGTTTAATCACATGAAAGTTTGAAATTCATTTGGAATGAAAAATCAAAGTGGGAATTTCATTTTAAAAATGTTTAAAAACCATAAAATGAAATTAATTACAAAAATTCTAATTATATTAAATCAATAATAAAAATTAGATTTTTTTGCAAAATAAAATATACAAACATTTTTGTGAATTTTGTAAAAAAGGAATCATTTCAAAATCATTAAAACTCATAGAGAAATTAATTTTTGAATCAATTAAATAAAAATGTCAAAATATTAAAAATTCAAAAAATTGAATTATGGCGCCAACTGTCAAGGAAGAACACGCACGTGTTCTTCATTTTGCAGATTTGCAAAATCCCTCCTATCTCACTGAATACTTGGTGAAATCACACAATCCACATATCATCTTGCTCGTTTTCAACACACGATCATGTCTATGGTATTTAATTTCATTTATTTTAAGTGTGGAATGAGAAATCAAAGAAAAACCTCAAGAACCCTAATTTCTGCAAGAGCACTAGTAAATTCCATACATGATTCATACAAAGTAATTGATTGAGGGGAAACACTCTATACATGATTATGAACATGTGGCAAAATTATTGTGTAGTAAAATATGCATGCATCATGGAGTTTGAAGAGTCCAGGCTTACCTCTTGCAACTGGTGATCGTGTTTTGAGTTGGAGGTGTTGCAAGTTGGTTCCAATGATCTGGATAGCTCCTTAGGTGCCAAGAGTTGTGTCTGGATGCTTGAAGTGGTTTGAAGTTAGCTGGAACTTGAAATGGTACCTCAACTGCAACTCTGTCAAGAACTTAAGCAGTTGGCTGGTGATTTTGTGAAATTGGTGTTCCAGATGTTATGTAAGAGTTTGGATCACTTCTATATGATATATGTGAGGTGTGTGAACCATTGGTTTGGTTGGAATCACTCCCAAATGCAAAATCCTATAGTGACTTGCATGAGAAGGTGTTTTGGGAGTGAAGAAAGTGATTTTGAGAAAGACATTTGTTTTGGGCCTTTGGGGTGCTTAAACTGATCACAAATGAGCTCTATTTATAGTGTGTCAAGTTTGTTTTGGGATCAATAGTGAATGGCAACTTGGATCAGATTGTATTGAATGTTTGATTCTTTGGTCAATGCTCTCCTCTAGCCATTGACTTGCACCAGGCTTTTCAGGTTTAGGTCCTCTGATCTTTGGATATATCTTGACTCAATTGGACTGGTTTGTGGTTCATTCATGCAACCTCAATGCATCACTTTAATACTTGATGCCCAAATTGAAATTCAAGGTTCCATTCATGATGATTTTGCACATGACAAGCTAGGTCTTTTGGCATTTTGTGTTATGGATCAGATCATCCACCTATTTGGATTGTAATTGATCAGAAATGCAATGATCAAAGTGTTCAAAATTCGTTTAGGGAATCGTGGGATGCAAGTTTGCACAAAATCTTCCTAAAACTGTCATGAAGGCAGTTTGCAACAAGGCAACTTTGGAGATCCATAACTCCTAGCTCAGATGGAGTTTGATGGTGTTCTTGGACAATTTGGAAATCTGATGTATCCTACTTTAATGTGATGTCTAACTTTGGTTTTGAATCAACTTGCATTTGGTTGAAAAATGCCTCTACATTTCAGAAAAAATGAAACTGATTCTGACTTAGTGAAAATTTCACCGAGTGTTGGAAAAAGTGTGATTTTCATGTTTTTGTGATTTTGATCAATCCATAACTCATAATACATGAAGATTTGGAATCTCTTGTAGTTGACACATTTGAAATATGTAAGATAGACTACAATGTGAGCTTTGAATGGGAGAAAAAGGCCTTGTGGTTTAGGAGATATCGCCTTGCAAAGTTGGTACCCTAGCCACTTTGTTCCATAACTTAGAAAAATTCTAAGTTTCTAAGATTACCCCTTTTACAAGTTATCTCAATTTTCTTGATTTTTCTTGATGAATGATGATTCAAATCACATATTAACATGATTTTAGGGTTAAAGAGACCTTGGTTGATCAAAATTTCAAAAAGTCAAACTTGGATTTTTGTACGGTTGACTTTTCATCAGATGAAACTTTGACTTTGTGATCCTTTTGTGAAATCAATCCTTAGGCCTAATTAAACTTCATGGATGGCCTCTAAGGGTATTTAGGAATGTCTTGGACCCGTCCCCAAGGTTTGAGATCAAGGGTAGATCAACAGTCAATGGTAGGGTTGACTTTTTTCATCAGAAACCCTAGTTTGTGACCAGATGGTTCTGAGTTCTTGTGGCTTATGAATCAAGCTATTTGAGTCAATAAAATTTTGTAGACATGTCAATATGGTGTATTTAAGGTCTTTGAAGTTCATCTTGAAGCTTCAAGTCATGTCTTGCTTCACATGTTAACTCAAGGATTGAATTAGGTCAAAACCCTAATTCCTGATTTTTTGATAGATGGTCCTTCAAGGTGATTTTGCCATTGTGAATGGGCTCTTGAGATTCCTTTGAGCTATTGGACCAAATATTGAGGCATTGGCTCATTCCTAGATTGAAATTTTCATCTAGGGGCCCTGGTCGACCAAAACCCTAATTTGGTGACACTGGCAATCCTGAGGCATGATCCTCTTGGAATGTTGCATACTTATGCATGATTCTTGATGTGGGAGACCCCTTGATCCTTCATGGATGTTTGATAGGTTAGACAAGCTGAAGATCATGTTAATTCTTGATTGATCTTTGTCTAAAGGCTCTGAGAGGGATTAAAACCCTAAACCTTGATTGTAGAGAATGCTCAACAATCCCCGAGGAGATTGATGAGGCATGAGGGTACATCCATATTCTGGTGATGATTCTCATAATGATGAGAAATCTTGTTGGTCAAAATTGGGGGTATGACACACTGGGTTGTTGTCGATGTCCCGAATATAAATAATAAATCGAAGTAATTGCCATACCTTTATTTTGACCTTTCACCTTGCCCGGGTGAAATGGATGTTTTATAGGGTTTACTTTTCTATAAAGGTCCCTCTTCGCTTCGCCCAAAGCGACAGAGTTTTGTTTTATAGGGTTGTGTTTCAAGAATCGACGAATCATGAATAAATAATGTCATTCTGAATTCCCGCATCTATTGCTATTTTCACTTTTCGTTTTTCAGAAAATGGTAAACCTAAAAAACAACCCAAAATAAAAACAAGCATTTTCAGAAAATACACTGCGCACACTTTTGCATTCTCTCTTTCTTTTCTAAAAATGGATTCATCATGTCATGCAGATTACTTATTTTAAACTCCATTGAAACATACGATCCAATGCCTTCTCCCAACTTTGCATTCCCGGTATTTGAAGCTGAAGAAGAAGAGAATGAAGAAATTCCTGAAGAAATCTCCCGACTACTCAGGAAAAAGGAATAAAGGAAATACGTTAAGATTGGAGCATTGCTCAGTCCAACTGTAAGAGAAGGCTTGATAAAACTTCTCAAAGAATTTCCAGATATGTTTGCTTGGTCCTACCAGGACATGCCAGGGTTGGATACCAGCATCGTGGTGTTTGCCCGCGCGAACAAACGCTGGCCTTCCGTCGTAGGTTCGCTTGCCGGACCGGCCAGACGAATCCCAGAACTTGGAATTCGAAGCATATGTTTGTACTGCGTTTAGATTCGTTTAAGTGTCACGCTTAAGTGACTTAGGTGACGCAAAAGTATCTTAACAGTTGCGAGTTAGTTTGCAAGAGAAACAAAGAAATGCAAGGGAAAGCAGAGCGGATAAAGGACAAAAAAAGTAAAGACGTTAAATTATATGCAGAAAAGGAAAATAAATTGCATTAAATGAGATTTGGACGCAAGTGTACATTTGTTTGCGGGAGTGAAGTCGTTTCTCTCTAAGCTTGGTACTTTGAGTATTTTCCCTTTACAATCTGAAAAAATGTGACACCTAAAATAGAAAAAACAATGCCTTATATAGGCCTGAAAAATAACTGTTTGTCTGCCCAAACGTTTTCTGAAGCTGACACGTGGCACCCCACTCTCTCTTCACCTTCCCATAGTCTTGGAAATTTCAAACTTTTTCCCGCCTAAATGCTCTTTCCTTGAAATCGACATCAGCTTGTTTCCGACACCAGGACTTATCGACGGTCCTTCGACACGTTTTTGTGCTAGTGTCGACTCGACACTTTCTTATACCTCTTTCTTGCGTCGGCTTGTTTTGGAAGTCTCTGGACACCACCTTCCAGTCGAAATCTAGTGCCAACAAATTGCCCCCTCAAAAGGCCAGTTTCGACTGAGTATTGTGTCGATGGAGAAATCTGGCTTTTTGGTTTCTCACACGATTTCGACGGCTCTCCTTTTCTACAAACCGTTTTTGTCTTCTTTCTTAACACGTGGCAAGCGCCGCCTGAGGTGTTGATGGCAATCTCCTCCCACGATTTCCAAGAAAAATGCCATGATGGCTAGTCTCTTCCAAGTTATGGGCTTTGCCACCAAACACCACTTATTTTCAGAAATTGGAAAGTCTTGACTTTTCATTTTCTGCATGCGCCCTATAAATAATCCTCTTTAGAAACCCTTTTCACTTTCGCAACTCCTCTTTCACGAAACCCTCATCTGCTCTAGACAACTTTGTGATATTTTCCTTCCCTGACGCTTTGTGTCCTTTTACGCTTCTCTTCTCCAATGGCTTCCTCAAGAACTACTACCACTCGCATCCCTCAAACCACTGGCAAAAACCCTGTTGCGTACGTCCTTTCAGAAGCGGAAACACGTCAATCTCTTCCTCAACCATTTTCAGCTGACGAAATGGTGGTATCCAACTGGTGCCGTCAAATGGTTATTCCATTCGCAGTGGGAAATACGCTGTGTGGCTTCCATGGTCCGTTCCCAGACAACAAACCCAGTCCTCAAGAACTCCAGAAGTTCTTCCCTTGTTTTGATCAAACGATTCCACCCGCCTTTGAGAAAGGGGGTACCTTGGATCTTAAATACATGGCACCAAAGTCGAGAGTTTTCAGGTATATGCCAACTCCAGGCAACAAGGATTATCTCACTTGGCTCGACAAGGTCGAAGGGAAACGTCAACAATAATGGAAGAATTATGGCATCTTCGACGCCATCCAGCTCTCCAGAACTGCCCACAGGGTAACCCTTGTTTGCTCCTGTCGTCGATGTATTTTTGGGAAGGATCGACAAACACATTCCACCTCCCTTGTGGTATGCTCACGCCGACACTTTTTGATGTGGCGGCCATTACTGGTCTTTCGCCACTGGGTGAGACTTTCGACCCGACATGGGAGACGTAGAACGCTTTCGACTTCGAGCGTGCTAGTTTCCAAAACTACATAGAGGATCACCATGACAAAAACTCCCAAGAAGTCTCTGACAAAGAACACATCGCCTTCTTAACCCTCTGGTTATCATACTACATGTTTTGCCCTGGCTTTCTGTAAATAGCCAAAAGCTTCATTAACTTGGCCATTCAGATTCATGAAGGCCGACAAATATCTCTGGCCAAACTCCTGTTGGCCTCCCTTTATCATTCTCTCGGCCTGTCGGCCATGAGACTAAAACTCATACATCAAACCACTAAAGCCTTAAACATTTCAGGGCCTATGTGGTTGTTGCAGCATTGGCTCAACGCCACCTTTGAGCACAAACTGGGATATCCAGCCTCTGCAAAGATGGAGATTCTCAACAAAACACGTTATGTCGAGGGGTTGCGACTAGCCTTGATGACCACTCAAGAAGCTCCAAGACAAGCCCTCTTCATGAGGTATCTGAGTATGTTTTTGGAAACTTCCTCATTTGTTCCTGACATGGCGCCATTTGTGGAGCGTATGTTTGGGCCCGACTGGTTCAAAAACCCGTTTCCTGGAGTCTCACCTCAGGCTGCTGCACTGTCGAATGTTGTATGGCGGGCGTTTCTTACTCCTACCATGATTTCTTTCCGTATCGATACAGGGAATAATGGGTGTGGTTTTATGAACTATTGTCCAAATTTGGTTGCTCGACAATTTGGCTTGAGCCAAATGTTGCCAAAACCTTTAGTGAGGCATCCTGATGATATAGTCCGGTCTGGTCGACGCCTCACTCACGTCAGTCACAAAGCTTGCATGAGGTTCGTCAGAGCCTCTCAACATTTGGAGCTACCGGTTTTCTCCTTCCGTCCTTCCTTTTTCACCACTCAGGAATTTGATGCTTGGTGGTTGGAGTACCAAACCCAAGTTTTCACCCCCAACCTCTTTTTGGCAAACGTGGTCGACGCCTTTGCTTCCACAACTAGTATCCCTAAACCGTCGACCACCGTAGATATCGATCCTGCAGATGAAATTTCAACAAAGGTAGATCCCAGACTCTTGATTTTATATACATATATTTTTTTGTAAGTCTGGACTAAAGAGTGGCAATGTTGCTTTCAGGGGCGCAAACGGGAAACGACTACTGGGTCAACTTCCACTAGACATGCCAAAAAACCTAGGGCCAACCTTGTATAGGTATGTTTATTTCCTTGTTCTGTGGCTTTGTCATCCCCTGGTTCTCATATTATTTCTGCGCAGGTTTCTGAGAAGGCAACGTCCCCCGAAAGGACTGAATCGAACGAGAGTACTCACTCCCGCGTTTTTACTGCAACAGCTCCAGCGTCTCCTCCCGTTACCCCTTTGGTAAGGAAGAAAAAGGCTCTAACGCAACGGACACCCTCAAAAACCAACATCTCGACAACGGCCCCTGTTGTTTCGCGTAACCTTGAGGACGTTTTCGACCCAATTCCTTATGTCGCCCTCCCCAAGACAACGACTCCTGTGCCGGTATTTCGACTTTATTTACTTCCCAGTTGACCTTGGGGATGACGAAGCTCACTGGTATTTTATTTTTTGGTAGGAGCATGTGTTCATTTCGACCACTGTTGGTGAGGGTGATACCGGATCGGCCGCAGATGCTCCCAACGCTAGTGTAACCATTACGCCAAGTCCACAAAAGACTGACGAATTTCATTCCCTTGTGCATGAGGAAAACTTGGCGAAGATACCTCCTTCTTCAACTGAAAATGTCGAGCCTGATGATGCACTCCCTGAGGTTACTATAATTCCTCCGCCTGCCGTGAGCACCGTCGCCAGAGAGAAACCCCAAATTCCTGAACATCGACCAGAGAAGGCCCCACCTGCTGCTGAGGAATCTCCTACTCCAGAGGCCCTCTTAGCGGACAAAGCCACAAATCCAGCTGCAACTCTAAGAGCGCTACACAAGCTTCGCTAGACAGCTGAAGAGATTCAACCCACCAGTTCAACCTCGATTCCCACTCCAGAAGTGGACGCTTCTTTCAATCTCAAACTTCAGCAGCTGAGGTCTTACCTTTTTGAGGAACAGTTTCTGGCGGCCGTTGCTGAGGAATCTGACATAGCCAATGACGTCTCCAACCTCCTGAGTGAACTCTCTAAGTTCCAGCTTCCTACCCCCATGGTCACCTATCTAATTAAGTACGAAGCTTTCTTTATTCAAATGGCCAAGGATCTCTCGACGCATCATCAGGCCAACGCCCAAATTCGGTTTCGTCACGAAGACATGAAGCGCGAATGGCATCTTAGTTTCGTCTGTGAACAGAAGCTTGAAGACTACGAAGCCAAGAAACAAGAGCATTCCAACAAACGCCAACCCTTTGATCAGCAGATATCTGAGTATCAAGCCCAGATCACGGAGCTGACGAAAAGGATACTCGAGGTCGAACATCAGAAAGCCTCTTTGGACTCGGCTGAACCTTTGCCCTCTCAAGAAACCATCGACCACGAAGTTTCTCAGGGCCTTGTACATGTCGAAGCGGCGATGAAGATTAAGGACGCTATCAGCCGTATGCAACGACGAAAGATTATTCTTGAGAGCAAAATAACCCATGAGAAGGTCCTCTTTGATGATTTTAAGGCTAGATTCCCTGAATTCCCTTAGGTTTTATATTGATACAATGTAATGCACCATTTTGTAAGCCATTCTTGGCCTTATACTTAATGAAATTTATGTTTTGATGCGAACCTCTTGTAGCATGGGTCTGTATTTCTTTAAATATTTACTATTTACTCTTAAGACTCGTTGGTCTGCCCCCAACTCCTGCACTTCATATGCGTTGTTATTGAACACTCGCGTCGCCTTAAATGGTCCTTCCCAGTTAGGGGACCATTTTCCCATCGTTTGATCTCTTCGATCCATGGGCAACACGGCTTTCCAAACATAGTCGTTTGCGACAAAGGTTTTCTCCTGGACTTTTTTATTGTAGGCCCTGGCAACTCGAGCCTTCTGGCGTAGCAACACGTTTAACGCTACCATTCTTTCCTCGTCTAAGTCTACAAGCTCGTCTACCATCATCTCCCAGTATTGATCCGACGAAATCTCATATTGTCGTTGTACTCTGACGGATTGCAGGTGTACTTCCGCAGGTAACACAACGTCGTGTCCGTAGGTTAGACGGAATGGAATCGAGTTTGTCGACGCTTTGGGTGATGTCCGACATGCCCACAACACTTGACTCAGCGTTTTATGCCATTTCTTTGGCTTGTTCGCCACGTGCATTTTGATTAAGCCAATTATTACTTTGTTGGCTGCCTCAACCTGACCATTTGCCTGGGCATAGTAAGGCGTTGAAGTAACCAACTTGAAACCCGTTTCTGCCGCAAACTCTTGCATCTTCTGCCCCACAAACATAGAACCCTGATCTGTTGTGACTGTCTCGGGTATCCCAAATATATACAAGATATGATTTTGGATGAAGTTTATCACAGCCTCTTGATCCACTTTCACCAAAGGCACGACCTCTATCCATTTCGTGAAATAGTCTATTCCTATGAGGATAAACTTTTGCTGCTTTGACGAAGCTGGCCGAATCTCTCCTATTACGTCCAAAGCCCATCCCCGAAAAGGCCATGGTTTGACAATCACATGTAATTCGCTGGCTGGGACATGCTGGATGTTGGCGTGCTTTTGAGAGTCCTGGCAAACTTTCGCAAAATCTATACAATCCTTAAGCATGCTGGGCCAATAGAAACCTTGTCGACACAAAATCCATTTCATTTTTTGGCCGACCTGGTGAGCCCCAGAAGCCCCACTGTGTACCCCCGAGATTGCCAAATATGCATCAGTGTCTCCCAAACACTTTAGCAACACCCCTTATGGAGTTTTCTTCAGTAACTCGTTTCCCATTAGGACATAGCTCATGGCTCTATACTTGGTCCTTCGATCGGTGCTGCCCTGTGGGTTCTCCAAATACTCTATAATTGCCCTTCGCCATTCCGTTGGTGGAATATCATTAACAAAAACCTCACAACTTTCTAAACCTTCGACCAAACTCATCGAGTCTTTGGGTATCGACCAGCTTGGTGACACGCGTACATTCAACACCATCTTCTTTCTGGTTTCGACGAAGCCTTTTAACTTAACTTCCGACACTTTATACCCCGACGCAATTTGCGCTAGTTCGTTAATTAGCTTTCTGGTTTTCCATCCTTGGCACATGCGAGATGCTGACAACTTTGAAATGTTCCAACCAACGCTTCGCCAGCGAAAAGTAACTCAGAAGATGTTCACTTATGCATTTATACTCTCTGGTAATTTGTTTAATCACCAATTCAGAATCCCCTTTTATTTCCAAATCTTTGGCTCCCAAGTCTTTGAGTATCTTGAGACCAGTAATTAAGGCTTCGTATTCTGCCTCGTTATTTGAACATTTGCCATCAACCTTGCATTTAAAGGTAGTTGGAATCCCTTGCGGGGGGATTATTAGGATTCCGACAACTGCTCCATTTTTATGGCTCGACCCATCAAAGTACAAATTCCATGGGGGGACGTCGATGCTATGTATTGACATATCGATCACAGCGCGGTCGACAATGAAGTCAGCCACTATTTGACCCTTCATCGCCCTTAAAGGGACGTATGTTAGGGAGAATTCAGTTAACGCTAGTGCCCGTTTCCCAATTCGACTATGCAAAATAGGTTTGGACAGCATATGCTTAATAACATCAAAATGCGACAAAACATAAACATTAACTGGTTTGATATATTGCTTCAATTTCATACATGAGAAGTACAAACATAGACACAACTTTTCAATCATAGTGTATCTAGTCTCAGCATCTATCAATATCCTACTAAGGTAATAGATGGGTCTTTCGACACCATCATCATCCTCTTGTGCTAACATGCTGCCTATGGTCGTTCCGACGCTGCAATGTACAACTTCATGTTTTTATTGATACTAGGTGGTAGTAGGATTGAAGGCTTTGTAAGATATTCTATGATCGCGTCGAAAGCCTCTTGTTGTTCTTGCCCCCAGCGGAATTCACTTTCTTTCTTGGTCTTAAGCAGTGGTGAAAACACTTTCGCCTTGCCACTTAGGTTTGAGATGAACCTCCTCAAGAAATTTATCTTCCCCAACAAAGATTGGAGCTGCTTCTTTGTTGTCGGAGGCTTGAGATCTAGGATTGCCTTTGTTTTGTTCTGGTTGATCTCGATGCCTCGCTTGTGGACTACGAAACCCAGGAAATCTCCTGCACGAACACCAAAAGCACATTTTAGTGGATTCATCTTTAATCCATATTTTCTCATTCGCTCAAATGAGCGTCGAAGGTGATCGAGGTGACCATCCTCTGATGACGATTTTATGACTATGTCATCAATGTATACCTGCATGAAATTCTCAATGAAATCGTGAAATATAGCATTCATAGCCCTTTGGTACGTTGCCCCCGCGTTTTTCAACCCGAAAGGCATCACCACCCATTTATATGTCCCCAAATCTCCAGGACATCGAAATGCGGTTTTGGGAACATCTTCTTCGGCTATAAGAATTTGATTGTAACCGGAATAACCGTCGAGCATGCTCAAATACTCAAATCCCGCGGCTGAGTCGACTAGCATCTCTGCCACGGGCATTGGGTATTCGTCTTTAGGAGTAGCGTTGTTCAAATCCCTAAAGTTAATGCATACTCGAAGGGTCCCATTTTTCTTAATAACAGGAACTGTGTTTGCTATCCATTCTACATACCTCGCAGTTCTGATGAACCGACTTTTGAGCAACCTTTCGATTTCTTGCTTGTTCTTCAACGTCACCTTAGGGGCGAAGCGTCGAGGAGGTTACTTTACTGGCCTCTTGCTTGGCTGGATTGGGAGGCGATGCTCGACTACGCTCCGACTCAAACCAGGAATTTCGCCATAATCCCAAGCAAAACAGTCCTTGTATTCCTTCAACACTTTAACCAGTTTAGCCTTCATGGTCGGTCCTACGTTGGTACTCACGTAGGTGGGCCTTTTTGTCGTTCCATCCCCTAAGTCGATTTCCTCAAGTGGGTATTGGGCTTGCATTTTTTGTAGTTCATGATCTAGCTCCTTTTCAAACCCTAGAGGCTCATCGTCGTAAATGCCGTCAAGCCTCTGATTTTCTTTATCATGGTCGGCTCCCTTGGTTGCTTGGAGAGTTTCGTCTTTTTCGAGTGCCGATATTTTCCTATTTTCAGCCAAATAGGCCGAAATCCGAGTCACACCTTCTGACTCAGCAGTCATCTTCACCAGTAGTAGACCACCGCATTGGTGGCATCTCCATTGGCTCCATACCAGCGTCGGCAGAGTCCCAGATGAACCCATAATCGGGGTCTAGGTTCAGGACACGACCTATGTCGGCGGAGGTGTAAGATCCTGATCAGTCATCACAAGGAGCCACATTGGCTAAGTGCTGGTCAAAAGATTTATTAGTACCCTTGGCTTCGTCGACTTTGTAATAGCTTTGGTCTGCTTCAATATTTTCGACGATGCCATCCTTCCTCCAAATGCTCAACCTCTGGTGTATAGTTGATGGTACTGCCCCAATTCCATGGATCCACTCACGTCCCACCAACCGATTGAAGTTTGCTTTCGACTTGATGACCATGAAGAGCGTCAGCCTGTTAGTCGTCCCTACTGCCAGATCCACTTGGACAACCCCCAGGATGTTACTGGTCTTGCCTTCGTAGTTGGACAAGACCATGTTGTGCTGTCGGAGGTCAGCCTCCGTCTTTCCAATTCTCTTAAACAAACTGTGAGGCATTAGGTTCACAGTCGCTCCATCATCCACAAATACTTTGTTAACCGACACCCCGTCAATCTTTGCCTTAATGAACAACGGCTTCAAATGATACATCATCGCAGGGGTAGGACATTCGAACATAGCCGTTTGTTCCTCGACCACGCCACTATTCATCACATAATAACATAGTGGCTTGTCCTCCGCATTTTCCCCTGTGATAAAGTCGTCTTCAGTCTCAGAGATCTCCGACACCACGTCATACTCAGCTGGTAGCACCGACACAATACCACAGTTTACCACGAAATCTTCGCCATAGGTGTCGTCATTGGTGTCGTCATACATGTCGTCATCAAAATCACCTTCAGGTGATGGGTCATACTCTTCATCGGACTGAGGAGAGTATTTTGGCTCTTCTTCGTCTGACTAAGGAGTATACTCTGGTTCTTTCTTGTTTTCTGCCAACGAAGTGCACTTTGAGCTTTGAGTCTACACCACTTCCTTCCCTCCTAAAGCGTTCAAAGTTACTGCCATGGTCTAGTTCGCTGCCACCTTGCTCTTCTCGACCCATTTTCCTTTCGGGTACTGGCGTTTCTGCACGGATACTCCAACATCCTTTGCCTTTGAAATTGCAGCCTCTCTTTCAGCCTTCTTATTGCGCTGATAGTGCCTCCATTACGTCCTGGTCATAGGGTTCTTTCCTTTGTTTAATCACCAATTCAGAATCCCCTTTTATTTCCAAATCTTTGGCTCCCAAGTCTTTGAGTATCTTGAGACCAGTAATTAAGGCTTCGTATTCTGCCTCGTTATTTGAACATTTGCCATCGACCTTGCATTTAAAGGTAGTTGGAATCCCCTGCGGGGGGATTATTAGGATTCCGACACCTGCTCCATTTTTATGGCTCGACCCATCAAAGTACAATTTCCATGGGGGGACGTTGATGCTATGTATTGACGTATCGATCACAGCGTGGTCGACAATGAAGTCAGCCACTATTTGACCCTTCATCGCCCTTAAAGGGACGTATGTTAGGGAGAATTCAGTTAACGCTAGTGCCCGTTTCCCAATTCGACTATGCAAAATAGGTTTGGACAGCATATGCTTAATAACATCAAAATGCGACAAAACATAAACATTAACTGGTTTGATATATTGCTTCAATTTCATACATGAGAAGTACAAACATAGACACAACTTTTCAATCATAGTGTATCTAGTCTCAGCATCTATCAATATCCTACTAAGGTAATAGATGGGTCTTTCGACACAACCATCATCCTCTTGTGCTAACATGCTGCCTATGGTCGTTCCGACGCTGCAATGTACAACTTCATGTTTTTATTGATACTAGGTGGTAGTAGGATTGGAGGCTTTGTAAGATATTCTATGATTGCGTCGAAAGCCTCTTGTTGTTCTTGCCCCCAGCGGAATTCACTTTCTTTCTTGGTCTTAAGCAGTGGTGAAAACACTTTCGCCTTGCCACTTAGGTTTGAGATGAACCTCCTCAAGAAATTTATCTTCCCCAACAAAGATTGGAGCTGCTTCTTTGTTGTCGGAGGCTTGAGATCTAGGATTGCCTTTGTTTTGTTCTGGTTGATCTCGATGCCTCGCTTGTGGACTACGAAACCCAGGAAATCTCCTGCACGAACACCAAAAGCACATTTTAGTGGATTCATCTTTAATCTATATTTTCTCATTCGCTCAAATGAGCGTCGAAGGTGATCGAGGTGACCATCCTCTGATGACGATTTTATGACTATGTCATCAATGTATACCTGCATGAAATTCTCAATGAAATCGTGAAATATAGCATTCATAGCCCTTTGGTACGTTGCCCCCGCGTTTTTCAACCCGAAAGGCATCACCACCCATTTATATGTCCCCAAAGCTCCAAGACATCGAAATGCGGTTTTGGGAACATCTTTTTCGGCTATAAGAATTTGATTGTAACCGGAATAACCGTCGAGCATGCTCAAATACTCAAATCCCACGGCTGAGTCGACTAGCATCTCTGCCACGGGCATTGGGTATTCGTCTTTAGGAGTAGCGTTGTTCAAATCCCTAAAGTTAATTCATACTCGAAGGGTCCCATTTTTCTTAATAACAGGAACTGTGTTTGCTATCCATTCTACATACCTCGAAGTTATGATGAACCGACTTTTGAGCAACCTTTCAATTTCTTGCTTGATCTTCAACGTCACCTTAGGGGCGAAGCTTCGAGGAGGTTGCTTTACTGGCCTCTTGCCTGGCTGGATTGGGAGGCGATGCTCGACTACGCTCCGACTCAAACCAGGAATTTCGCCATAATCCCAAGCAAAACAGTCCTTGTATTCCTTCAACACTTTAACCAGTTTAGCCTTCATGGTCGGTCCTACGTTGGTACTCACGTAGGTGGGCCTTTTTTTCGTTCCATCCCCTAAGTCGACTTCCTCAAGTGGGTATTGGGCTTGCATTTTTTGTAGTTCATGATCTAGCTCCTTTTCAAACCCTAGAGGCTCATCGTCGTAAATACCGTCAAGCCTCTGATTTTCTTTGTCATGGTCGGCTCCCTTGGTTGCTTGGAGAGTTTCGTCTTTTTCGAGTGCCGATATTTTCCTGTTTTCAGCCAAATAGGCCGAAATCCGAGTCACACCTTCTGACTCAGCAGTCATCTTCACCAGTAGTAGACCACCGCATTGGTGGCATCTCCATTGGCTCCATACCAGCGTCGGCAGAGTCCCAGATGAACCCATAATCGGGGTCTAGGTTCAGGACACGACCTGTGTCGGCGGAGGTGTAAGATCCTGATCAGTCATCACAAGGAGCCACATTGGTTAAGTGCTGGTCAAAAGATTTCTTAGTACCCTTGGCTTCGTCGACTTTGTAATAGCTTTGGTCTGCTTCAATATTTTCGACGATGTCATCCTTCCTCCAAATACTCAACCTCTGGTGTATAGTTGATGGTACTGCCCCAATTCCATGGATCCATTCACGTCCCACCAACCGATTGAAGTTTGCTTTCGACTTGATGACCATGAAGAGCGTCAGCCTGTTAGTCGTCCCTACTGCCAGATCCACTTGGACAACCCCCAGGATGTTACTGGTCTTGCCTTCGTAGTTGGACAAGACCATGTTGTGCTGTCGGAGTTCAGCCTCCGTCTTTCCAATTCTCTTAAACAAACTGTGAGGCATTAGGTTCACAGTCGCTCCACCATCCACAAATACTTTGTTAACCGACACCCCGTCAATCTTTGCCTCAATGAACAACGGCTTCAAATGATACCTCATCGCAGGGGTAGGACATTCGAACATAGCCGTTTGTTCCTCGACCACGCCACTGTTCATCACATAATACCATAGTGGCTTGTCCTCCGCATTTTCCCCTGTGATGAAGTCGTCTTCAGTCTCAGAGATCTCTGACACCACGTCATACTCAGCTGGTAGCACCGACACAATACCACAGTTTACCACGAAATCTTCACCATAGGTGTCGTCATTGGTGTCGTCATACATGTCTTCATCAAAATCACCTTCAGGTGATGGGTCATACTCTTCATCGGACTGAGGAGAGTATTTTGGCTCTTCTTCGTCTGACTGATGAGTATACTCTGGTTCTTTCTTGTTTTCTGCCAATGAAGTGCACTTTGAGCTTTGAGTCGACACCACTTCCTTCCCTCCTAAAGCGTTCAAAGTTATTTCCATGGTCTAGTTCGCTGCCACCTTGCTCTTCTCGACCCATTTTCCTTTCGGGTACTGGCGTTTCTGCACGGATACTCCAACAGCCTTTGCCTTTGAAGTTGCAGCCTCTCTTTCAGCCTTCTTATTGCGCTGATAGCGCCTCCACTAGGTCCTGGTCATAGGTTTCTTTCCTTTGTAGTTGGGGGACACCCTATATCCTGCTTGCTCGACCCTTTCATCAGCGACATTCCCTTCCTTCTCCAAATCAAGAGCTTTCCACTTTGGCCTCTTGCTTCCTTTCTGATTCACCGGGGCCATCCACCTTTCCTGTGGGGAGTCTGATAGGGGCACAAAAGTTTTGGGCCTTTCCTCTTGGAACAACTTTCTGTACTCTTCAATTCGACGAGGGACCCCGCTCTTGTCGAACACAAACCTTGGGACAGGTGGCTTGTTATCTGACAGCAGTTCTTTCTTGCTTTCCTCGTACCTCTCAGTAACTTTCTCATCAAACACAGCATTACACCTAGGGCATAGTGCGGCTTTGGAGCCGCTTATCCTGCACTTTTCCTGAAAATCTTCCAAACTTTGACTAGCCTGGGGGTACACTTCTTCGAGTCCGCCCTTTGCTTTCTTGTCGGAACCCTCAATAGTTTCGACCATCATGCATTCCACCACTTCAACCCTTGGTGGTTTTTAGAGGCCTTCAGTAGCTTCGACCATCAAACACTCGTACACTTCTGAATACAAAGCACCTTCGACCTTCAGTGGGTCAGTGTCCACCTGCATCTTTGGCTTCTCACCAAATTGGAGTCGACCCTCCTTCAAAGCCTTTTGCACCAAATCCCTGAAAAGAACACATTGAGCTGTTTTATGACCAAGGAAATTATGAAACTTACAAAATCCCCTCTTTTTCTTTTGTTCTGAAGGGGGGTCTTTCAAACCAGACGGAATAATAATTTGACCATCTTTAACTAGTAAATCAAATATTTCATCACATTTCCAAACGTCAAAAGTATAAATTTTAGCGACGTATTTATCCGTCTTGTTAGTTTCTATGGGATTTTTCCCATTCGATGGTTTCAACAACTTGCATGTATATGGAGGTCCTGGCTTAAGTTCAACCACGTGGATCTCGCTTTCATCGACGGATTCTTCTTCGTCGGACGAGTATTCGTCTGCAGCCACATAAGCCACTTTTTCCTTTTTTCGGTATCTGTTAGACTGAGCTTTTTCAGCTTTCAATCTTTCGACCTGGCGAACCCGGTCAGCTAATTGCGCCATATCACTAAGATATTGTGTGTCCAACTTTTTCCTGATCAAATAGTCTAGGCCATTTCGACTAACTCATGTTCAGGGACTTGAGTAAAGCAACGTGCTTTCAAAAGTCTAAACCTATTTAAGTAGTGGTCTACCGACTCCGCGGCCTTGCATTTGACGCATGCCAATTCTTTTAAGCTTGTTTTTTACTGTCCCATATAGAATTGTTCGTGAAAAAGCCTCTCCAATTGTGCCCATGTGTGAATGGACTGTGGGGGCAACGTGGTGAACCACGTGAACGCATTCTTTGTGAGGGAGCTTGGGGAATATTTCAATTTCAAACCCTCATTGTTCGCTATATCACCCGCTTCGGTTTGATACCTAGCGACGTGTTCGACAGTGGACTCTTCTGTTTCCCCAGCGAACTTGGTAAACTTTGGCACTTTCCATCCCCTAGGCAATTTTGTTTGTAGGACAAAATCTGGAAAAGGAGATGTATAGGTTGGCCGTCGAAGGCTAGGGTTCGCCCCATTACGGACCATGATACGTTCGACCACAACTTCCAAGTTATGTTCTCCAGCCAGAGCATCCTGTCGAACCTGTTGGACAACAAAATCCGGATCTTGGTGCCTATGGACGATTACAGGTGGTCTTTGAACTCTCCTAGGAGTTTCTTTGAACTCGCGGGGTTGTTCTATGGTTTCGTCGAAGACTTCGTCCTGACGAGGTGGCGTCACCGGTCTCGGTGGTGGGGTCTTTCGACCCTGAGCCCTAGGTACGCCTAAGAAATCACCGATTCGTGTCATCTGATATTGTACCAATGGCCTTAATATTGTACCCATCTACTGAGTCAACATGTGAACCATCTCACGGTTACTCTCGTCCATTTGTTGCCTCATGACCGCGACAGAACTAGAGGTAAAAGTCGGTATGGATTGAGAGGACATGTTGAATCCCGGAGGTTGAACCATCGGGTTCGACAAGGGTTATATCCCCTGATAAGTCGAAAATACTGGGGACGAATTCTCTCCAAATAAATGCCCGCTAGAATGCACACTTGACATGAACTCTGGTGGCATTCCATACGATCTAGGTATGGGCATGGTGATACTAGGCATATATTGCCCTGTAGTCCCCGCCATTGTCGGCCTAGGGTCGTTTCGACGCGGTGTTATAATTGGTCCGCTAGGAGAGGTTGACACTACTGATATGGTACCAGAGCCAACATCAGTTGTGTGTGTCCCTACTGCCGTTTCCATCGGAGACAGTTCTACGTTTGGTCGTGGTGTTATCATCTTACCACTATGCAAAAACATATACTCAATTCACACGGGTCCCACCAGGTGTGCCACTTTGTTCGCCCGCGCGAACAAACGCTGGTCTTCCGCCGTAGGTTCGCTTGCGGGACCGGCCAGACGAATCCCAGAACTTGGAATTAGAAGCGTATGTTTGTACTGCGTTTAGATTCGTTTAAGTGTCACGCTTAAGTGACTTGGGTGACGCAAAAGTATCTTAACGGTTGCGAGTTGGTTTGCAAGAGAAACAAAGAAATGCAAGGGAAAGCAGAGCGGAAAAAGGACAAAAGAAGTAAAGACGTTAAATTATATGCGGAAAAGGAAAAAAATTGCATTAAATGAGATTTGGACGCAAGTGTACATTTATTTGCTGGAGTGAACTCATTTCTCTCTAAGCTTGGTACTTTGAGTATTTTCCCTTTACAATCTGAAAAGATGCGACCCTTAACATAGAAAAAACAATGCCTTATATAGGCCTGAAAAATAACTGTTTGTCTGCCCAAACGTTTCCTGAAGCTGACACGTGGCACCCCACTCTCTCTTCAACTTCCCATAGTCTTGTAAATTTCAAAGTTTTTCCTGCCTAAACGCTCTTTCCTTGAAATAGACATCAGCTTGTTTCCGACGCCAGGACTTATCGACGGTCCTTCGACACGTTTTTTTGCTAGTGTCGACTCGACCCTTTATTGTACCTCTTTCCTGCGTCGGCTTGTTTTGGAAGTCTCTGGACACACCTGCCAGTCGAAATCTAGTGCCATCACGTGGAAATCACTTACCACTGAAAACAGAATGTCCTCTGGCAAAAAAAAAGACTGAGAAGGACTCATCCAGATATGGCCATCAAGATTAAGGAGGAAGTACAGAAGTAGATTGACGCAGGTTTCCTCGCCACCTCAGAGTATCCTTAATGGCTAGCCAACATAGTGCCAGTTCCAAAGAAGGACGGAAAAGTCAGAATGTGTGTAGATTATAAGGATTTAAATAAACCAAGTCCAAAGGATGATTTTCCCCTACCACACACTGACATGCTAGTAGACAGCACAACAAAATTCAAAGTATTCTACTCATGGATGGATTCTCGGCTATAATCAAATTAGAATGGCACCAAAAGACATGTATAAAACTTCATTCATCACCCCATGGGGCACCTTTTGTTACAAAGTGATGTCGTTCGGTTTAAAGAACGTGGGGGCAACTTATCAAAGGGCGATGACAACTCTATTTCATGACATGATGCACAAAGAGATTGAAGTGTACGACAATGACATGATTTCCAAATCTAAAACAGAAGAAGAACACGTTGAACACCTATCAATGTTTTTCAGCGTCTGAGAAAATACAAACTCCCCCTGAATCCCAACAAATGTACATTCAAGAAATGCCTTCACCAAAGACTGAAAAACAAGTCAGAGGTTTTTTGGGACGTCTGAATTACATCTCAAGATTCATATCCCTCATGACCGCGACATGCGCACCAATCTTCAAACTACTCAGAAAGAACCAAAGGTGTGTATGGATAGAAGACTCCCAAAAGGCCTTCGACAACATCAAAGAATATCTCCTGAATCCACCGGTTCTGTCTCCTCTAGTGGAAGACAGACCAATGATTATCTACTTAATAGTCTTAGAAGACTCCATGGGTTGTGTGCTTGGCCAACAAGATGAAACAAAAAGAAAAGAGTATGCCATTTATTACTTAAGCAAGAAGTTCAAGAACTGTGAAACTCGATAAACTATGCTCGAGAAAACTTGTTGCGCTCTGGCTTGGGCAGCCAAACGTCTTTGCCAGTACATGATTTGTCACATTACTTGGTTAATCTCCGAAATGGATCCGATCAAGTACGTCTTTGAAAAGCTTGCTCTCACAGGAAGGATTTCCCGTTGGCAAATGTTGTTATCAAAATACGACATCGAGTACCATACTCCAAAAGCCGTCAAAGGAAGTAATTTAGCCGATAATTTGGCTCATCAACTGATTGACGATCAGGAATCAATCCAATTTGATTTCCCAGACGAAGATGTCATGTACCTAAAAATGAAAGATTGCGATGAACCGCTACCAAGCGAAGGTCCAGAACCAGGTCCCCAATGGGAACTAATATTCGACGAAGATGTCAACGCTTATGGAAACGGAATTGGGGCAATCATTGTAATACCTCAGGGAATCCATATTCCTTTCGCTGCCAGATTGACATTCAAATGCAAGAAAAATGAGGTTGAATACGAAGCTTGTATCATGGGTCTCGAAGAAGCTATCGACTTAAGGATAAAGAACTTAGATGTATATGGAGACTAAGCCCTGGTTATAAATCAGATCAAAGGAGAATGAAACACATATTAATCAAGATAATTCCTTACAAAGACTACGCGAGAAGGTTGTTACCCTTCTTCAACAAGATTGAGTTTCATCACATCCCTCGTGAAGAAAACCATATGGCTGATGCACTAGCCACTCTATCTTAGATGATTAGTGTGAGTCGATGGAACGATGTACCTAAGATTGACATAATGCGCCTTGAAAGGCCCGCTTACATCTTCGCGATTGAAGCAGTAATAGATGATAAACCATGGAATCACGATATCAAATGATTCTTTTAAAGACAGGAATACCCGCCTGGGGTATCAAGAAAAGACAAGAAGACTCTCAGAAGACTGGCTGGCAACTTCTTCCTGAACAATGATATACTCTACAAGAGAAACTTTGACATTATTTTGCTCAGATGCGTAGACAAACAAGAAGCAAACATGCTAATGAAATAAATTCACGAAGGATCCTTTGGCACTCATGCCAATGCACACACAATGGAAAGAAAAATTCTGAGAGCAGGATATTATTGGCTGACAATGGAATTCGATTGCTACAAGTACATGAGGAGGTGTCAAATATACGCCGACCAAATCCATGTACCTCCAACGCATCTTAAAGTCCTTTCTTCTCCATGGCCTTTCTCTATATGGGTGATCGACGTGATTGGCATGATTGAACCCAAAGCTTCAAACGGACATCGGTTCATTATGGTAACCATTAACTACTTCACCAAGTGGATCGAAGCAGTATCATACACCAATGTGACCAGACAAGTGGGGGTCGATTTATCAAAAATAATCTCATTTACTGTTATGGTGTTCCAAACCAGATCATTACTGATAATGGATCCAAATTGAACAACAAGATGATGAAAGAATTATGTGCTGAGTTCAAAATTGAACACCATAAGTCGTCTCCCTACCGACCTAAAATGAACGGAGCGGTAGAAGCGGCTAATAAAAATATTAAGAAAATCATTCAGAAGATGGTTGTAACCTAAAAAGATTGGCATAAGATGCTACCTTTCACTCTTCACGGTTATCGTACATTCGTCTGCACTTCAACAGGGGCAACCCCTTTCTCTCAAGTATATGGCATGGAAGCAGTATTCCCCATAGAAGTAGAGATCCATCAATGAGAGTATTAATGGAAGCCAAGTTAATAGAAGCTGAATGGTGTCAAAGCCAACACGATGAACAAAATCTGATCGAAGAAAAGAGAATGACGACTTTATGCCATGGTCAGTTATATCAGCAAAGAATGAAGAAGGCGTTTGACAAAAAGGTCTGACCCCGTGTCTTCAAGGAAGGAGATGTCGTGCTCAAGAAGATACAATCATTTCTCACTAATTCCAGGAAAAATGGAATCCGAATTACGATGGCCCCTATGTTGTTAAGAAAGCCTTCTTGGGTAGTGCCTTGAGACTCGCAACCATGGATGGAGAGAAGTTTACCAACCCCACAAATGTTGATGTAGTCAATAAATACTTTGCCTAAATCAAGAAATAAAAACGTCTCGTTGGATTGAAAATATGAAAGGGAGGTCCATGCAAAAATTAGAGACACAAACAATAACCATCCTGATGGATTGAAAATCCGAAAGGACAATCTAGGCAAAAGTCAGGGATTCATGGCAAGTAACTATATCCGAAAAAATTGACGCCTCAGTGGTACTGTTATCCGTCAGGAAAACTTCAATCAAGGCTACCTTCGACATATGCCTAGAATATTTAGAATTCAAAGTTGGTGCAAGGATAGCAGTCGTTATGTATCAATGTACCCCCTTTTACTTTGAATTACCATTTTCTAAACTTTGTAATACCCCATGGAATCACGCACTTGGCTGATTACCATTCTATCAGTAAAATTTGAGCCCTTGTGCCTTTTGTTTGCAATTCTCATTTATTCTGCTTTGCGAAATGACATTTTAATATGATCAACGATTCTTGAAACAAAAAAAAAAGAATTTACTTTTGCTTTCAAATTTACTTCTCCTTTTAAAATAAAGATGGTAATTTCCTTTTGATTAATGAGCACAAGAAGGAACATCGACGACTTCTCCGGAAGTGATCAAACCTCAAAATGTAGAATCAAAATACTCCTTGTGATCAGTACACCCTTAATGAAGGATCAATTACTTTAGATGGAATGTCCCATCTGTTATTCCCAGTAGAGTTCTTACCTCTAAGAACCAATGATTGGGTTTTCTCCCCAGTAGGGACTACCCCTAAAGAGCAAGAATGAATTTCTATCCCTAGCAGGTTTGTACCTCCGGAAATCAGAATAAACACATAGGTCCCCATGCCCAAATGAAACTACTACCTTCAAAAAACTCTAGTGTACCTCCATCTCCCGGAGTGGCCGAGTATCTAGTTGTGTTCATCACCAATTTGTATGTCGTGTCTGTTTTGTCAGCATAAGCATTTCATACATACATCATACATAATTGATTCATATTCATATTCATATTCATATTGCATTGCCATCACTTTGGTCATACTCATCCCCAGGTGATAAACGTCCTCTCTCTATTAGAGTTGTTAGTTTTCCTTTCTACATAAGATAGGACAAAATTCTGGTTAGAGTTCTTTCCTCGTCAGGAAATGTATCGTTTAAACAATCTCTCTCTAGTGTATTCCTGGATTGAAGTCGGTCCTCGACCACTTTAACAACTTGAACCTCTGAACGACCAGAAGCCATTTGGATATACACATTGGGAACATCACTCTTCACCATTGAGGATGATACTTTGCCTTCTCATATTAAAGAAATTCCCCAGAGAAAGCCTCTCTACAGAAGACTCTTAGCAATACGACAGTTTCTCCCAAAAAGGAAAAAAATTGCTTTCGATAAAGTCATCAGCACCTCAAAATTGGATTACATCACATGGCATCTCTTAGAGAAGAGGAAGTATGATGTAATTCCCCCCCAACAAATGGCATCTCCAACAGAGAAGTTTGTACACCTCTGCAGTTCAGACCAATGGGTTTCCCCAACAAGTCTGACATCAAATCTTTTTCCATCACGAATAGCATTCCTTGTCAAGAGAAGAACTCGACAAGAAGACACTGAGTCTAGTTCCATGGCTGAAGACTAGGATCAAGGGGAGGTTTATTTCAAGGAAACTGAGACCAGTTCCATGGCTGAAGACCAGAATCGAGGGGAGATTTATTTAAAAAAAAAAGAAACTAAGACCAGTTCCATGGCTGAAGGCCCGGATCGAGGGGAGGTTTATTTCAAAATAAAACTGAGACCAGTTCCGTGGCTGAAGACCAGAATCGAGGGGAAGTTTATTTCAAAAAAGAAACTGAGACCTGTTCTGTGGCTGAAGACCAGGATCGAGGGGAAGTTTATTTCAAAAGAAACTAAGACAGTTTTGTGGCTGAAGACTAGGATTTAGGGGAAGTTTTACCCTTTTCTAAGTAGCATTGCTTAGCAAAAAAAGATGGATGAGCAAGTAACTTCTATTCACAACCACAGTCGAAATTTTGGGTATTCTGATATTTAATCCTCTTTTACCTTGAATGTTCGAACGTCTTCGCCATTCACACTGTAGCGAGCGAAACTGGACGTGTTTCTTAAGCACTGTCGCTCTTTAGGGGTTACTACAGTTCGATTCATTTTTTATCCTACTGAAGCTGATGAAGGAAGGGAAATAGATGTCTCCAATTAACCCTGCTTGTATACTAAGTTTAAACAGCGGTCTGTTAGGTTACGAATGCTATATGGTAATGGGGCCTTTTTCTTCTTACTTTTTTTTAAGAGTGAAAACATTGGACGGTTCATGGGTAGGATGTTTAGGACTGAGGGTATGGGATTTTGAGTTTTTGTTTAGTGTGCTCGCTAAGATTTTTCTTTCAATCTTATGCCTACGTATTCCCGTTTTCCGAAACAGGGAAATCAGAGCGATCGTAGTTCCTCCTATTCTATGGGAGGAAATGGTGTTTTGGTGTCTTGTTCAAAGCCCAAGACGTGAAGCTGAAAAGGTGGTTTATATCTTGTTCAAAGCCCAAGATGTGAAGCTGAAGGGTCTATTTGTATCTTGTTAGAAGCCCAATATTGAAGCTAAAAGGGTGTTGACTTTAGAGATAATTCGTCATCTCTAAAGGGGGGTTGTTTGTCATGACTGTTGGGTGACTGACTATAAAGGAGGATTACTTTAATCGAGACATGCGAATCCTAGCAATGCCATAATTTCCTTTATAGGGGGTTTTAACCTGAAGGAGAAGACTTTAACTCAGTGTAGAGCAATGCTATCTTTCCTTAGGAATTTCTCATGCTAAAAGGACAGTGGCGTGGATGTAAATAATCCAGAGGCTTGCCGCTTACAGCAGTTAGATGAAGGGAGTTGTTGATGTTTATAACTTTTGAGCGAGGCACAGTTTTGATGCTAAAATGTTGATTGACTTAACCGGGGTTTCCTTATACAGAGCCTAAGAGGAGGCTATCGACCCAACAAGAGGGTGATTTTGTGTGTCTCGTACGAAGCCCGAGAGAGAGGCTAAAAGGGTTGACTTAACAAGAGAGTGCTTTGTATCTCGTACGAAGCCCGAGATGGAGGCTAAAAGTGTAGCTCCGCTGGGAGGAATCATTGTACAAAGCCCAAGAGGAGGCTATGGTAACTGTTTCAGTTGAGTGACAGGTCCAATATACTGATTTAAAGAGAAAATCAGTTCTTATATGAGTAATGTTTGCACTCAGGGATTTTGATTCGAGGATCAGGGATATTTCCTGTTATTTAAGGAAATGGGAAATCCAAAGTGGATTGGGACTGTCCGAGTCTACGGGTTTCATCTCCTAGTTTTGAAAGGAACTTGAGAATGTCTTTAAGACTCAAGGAAATTAGACTGTCCAAGTCTAGAGTTTCATCTTTTGTACTACGTTTAAGAAACAGCAGTAGCAGGATCTAGACTCTTTGAAAGACTGTTCTATTAAGATGACTAATTTCTGTTCCTATACCTCGAGGAGGTCATCGGGACAATTTTTACGAAGCCCAAGAGGAAGCTAGAATCTTTTAAGAAGCCGTGGGACAATTTGTACGAAGCCCAAGAGGAGGCTATCATTCTCGGAGGAAGAAATCATTTATACGAAGCCTAAAAGGAGGCTGTGAATACTTCTAAGAAGCCGACTGGTCCTTGTACGACGCCCAAGATGAGACGGGGATGCTTTTAAGAAGCCTTTGGGTCCCCAAACCCCGAGAAATTCAAGACAGGCTATTCACAGAGAATAGAACAAGCCAGGAAAGTTTGAGAATTTGGAAGAAACTCAAGAGATGCTATTCACGGAGAATAGATCAACTCTGGGGAGTAGAGTCTCTTGACAATTCCTAGAAGGACAGCCAAAGAGAAGACTGTATCTGGTAATCCTATAGGGATCTAGTTTAGTCTATTTAAGAGTAATCAACAGGGCTTAGTGCTAGACGTAGGTTCCGGGGAAACTCTAAATAGCTATACTATTATTACACAGTTGATATGAGTTTTTGAAAGGAGACTAACAGTGAAACAGCCCCACAGTACAGTTATATACATATGAAAGCGGTAAATGAATGCGTATAAACACTTACACAGTTGTAGAGCTTCCATGTTGTTTTGTTAGTTGTTCAACAAAGAAAGATTGAAACAACAGTATATTCAAAATCAAAGGAGAAAGTGCTTTGAAAGAAAAATTGGGGCTTACATCTCAAGGAGAGGTCCAAAAGGTTTTTACCAATGATCGCACTATCGTTTTGTACAGAGGGACTTATACAAGTGACAGAGGCCCAAAAAAGGTTTCCTGTACAAAGGGGTGGGTCTTACACTCTCTCAAGAGGCCCAAAAGGTTTTAAAGAAAAAGAGTGGGGCTTATAACACGAGGGCAGAGGGACTTATACAATATCTGAGGCCCAAAATTGTTTTGGTTAAAAGGGGATTGGGTCTTACACTCTATCAGAGGCCCAAAAGGTTTGAAAATGATTAATGAGGGTGAAAATCAAAGAATCCCTAATTTGTTATTCTTTTAAAAGTAAATATTAAAAGAAAATCAATGAAAAATACCAAATGAATTTGAATAAACAATTTGTGATTTTCTTTTAAGGTTTGAAAAATGAAGTTTTAAGCACAAGAGATATTAAAACTCATTTGGTCTTGATTTTTCAAGATGAATGTTCATTTTAAAATATTTAAAACAAATAAAAAATGCAGTTATTTACAAAAATACTAATTATATTAAATAAATAATATAAACTTAATTGCATGAATTACATGATCAATTGGTTCAAACACAACATATTTAACATGTATGAGGTGTGCATGATTAGTGGACTTCAAAGCATTGCATATTTTGGAAAGTTCAAGTCATGAGGCTTACCTCCTTTTGAGCTTTTTGGAGTTTTTATGCAATCTGTCAAGCCTCTTGTTCCAAAAATGATTTGATGCTTTAGACACACTCAAATGATCCCTTAGAAGCTTTTAGGATGATTGGAATCAGCTGGTACCTACAAAAACACAAACTGGCCCTTTCTTGCAAAAGGGGTTAAAATTGACCAAAATAGCAACTCTCTCAAATGGTGTTCCAGATGGGGGGGACCATTTGGGACAGTTCAAGAATGATATTTGGAGTGTGTTTGAGGTTTTATCTGGTTTGGAAAGTGACTGAATCAAGACATGGCTTGAAAAATGCACAAAAAGCCTATTTTGTGGTTTTGAGAGGTGACTTTGTGATTTTGTGATTACAGGTCACTTGTGAGAGTTTGGATCACATACATATGATGTTTATGAGGTGTGTGTGTGTGTGATTGGTTTGTTTGAAAAATCTCTCAAACTCAAAAACTCAGAGTTACCTTGCTAAAGAAGGCATTTTTGCCAAGAGAAAGGGATTTTTTAGGAAAGCATCTGTTTGATGGCTTTGGTGTACTCCAACTGAGCAAAAATGAGCTCTATTTATGGTAGAGCAAGTTTTTTTTGGGATCAATAGTGAATGGCAACTGCAGCAGAGGTTTGGCCAATGTTGGCAAATGAAAATCCAAGTCTCCTCTTGCCATTGACTAGAGGTTAGGGCACAAAGCTTTGGTTCCCTACTTGTTGGAGGAATCTTGACTGAATTCATTTGCAAATGTGTCAGTCCATGCCACCTCTAAGCATCTATTAAATGCTCCAATCCAAAATTGGAGTCTTGTCCCTCTTTTAGGCAATTCTAGGTTTGGCATGCTACTTCTTGTTCCAAGGACTTTAGAGGCTTGGCTCAGTGATTGTCCCCTTTAGATTTGATCCTCAGATGTGTCCAAGATGATGATAAGGCTTGAAATTGGCTGATTTTAGCAAATCCACCAAAAATGCAAAATTCTGCCTTGCCTTGGCAGTTTTCAGCAAGGCATTTTGCCACTACCATAACTCTTAGCTCAAATTGAATTTGGTGATGTTCTTGGCCATTTTGAAAAGCCCTTATATGATACAACAACTGTTTGATCATATTTGGTTTTGATAATTTTTGGATCCAAGTGAAAAATGTCCCCACATTTGGAAAAAAGTGAAGGCAGATTCGGACTTAGTCAAAATTTCACTAAGTGTTGGAAAAAAGTGACATTTTCACTTTTTGTGATTTTGATCAATCCATAACTCAAAATCCATGAAGAATTGGAATGAGGTCTAGTTGAAGTTTTTGTAGAGGGCCATGAGATCTACAAATCAACCTTTGGATGGGGAAAAATGGCTTTGTGGTTTAGGAGTTATGATCCTCCAAAGTTGGTACCCTTGCCACTTTGTTCATAACTTAGAAAATTTTCTAAGTTTTTATGGTTTCCCCTTTTACAAGTTATCCCACTTTCTTTGATTTTTCTTGATGAATGATGATTCAAATCATACATTAACATCATTTTAGGGTTAAAAATCCATAATTGTGAAAAACCTCAAAAAGTCAAAGTTGACTTTTGTGCACAGTTGACTTTTTATCAAATGAATTCCAAACTGTGCAATCCTTTAGGAAATCATGTCCTTGACCTAAATTAAACTTGATGGACATGTTCCATGGGTGTTATAGGGTATATTGAATCATGTCTTAGGGCTTGGGAGCATGTCCTGGTTAAAAGTCAAAGTTACAGTTGACTTTTCCCGCGAAACCCTAACTGTGGTACTGATGAAATTGAGACTTGTTGCTCAAGCTTCCTAGATTAATCCATTGTTACATATGGATCAATGTGGTGTACTAGAGACCCTCAAATCCTCTCTTGAGGTCTTGGCTCATGATTTGTCCCAAAAGTCAACTTAGGGGTGAATTAGGTCAAGAAACCCTAATTCCTGATTTTTTTATGACTGCATCCCATGAGACAAAATTGACTTGATGATTGGGGTCATGAGGTTTCATGGATCATCTTAGGTTATTTTTTGAAGTATTGGCTCATGGCCAGAGGAAAATTTCCATCTGGAGGCCCTGGTCGACCAAAACCCTAATTTGGTGACACTGGCGATCTTGAGGCTTGATCCACCTAGAAGGCAGCAACCTTGTGCTTAATCCTTGAAGTGGGAGTCCTTTTGATCCATTGTGGATGTTTGAGACGTTTAGACAAGTTGAAGATCATGTCATTCCTTGATTGATCCTTTGTCTAAGAACTCAGAGAGGGATTGAAACCCTAATTTTGACTGTAGTAAGTGTTCACCCATCTTTGGGGAGACTAATGAGGCATAATGATACACCCATATTGTGATGATGATTTGCACAATGATGGGAATCTTAGTGGTCAAAATTTGGGGTATGACAGATGCCCCTATTTAATCTTCTTGGACCCGAAGGTGCGAATGACGAAGGTGTTCGGGCATTCGGGGTGCAAGAGGATTAAATATCGGAATAAACGAAATTTTGATGGTGGTTAAGAATGGTAGCTTACGCATTCATCTTCTTTTGCTACGCAATGACGCTTAGAAAAGGTAAACTTCCCCTCGATCGTGGTTTCCTACCAAGGAACTGGTCTTAGTTTCTGGAATAAAATTCCCCTCGATCTTGGTTTCCTACTAAGGAACTGGTCTCAGTTTCTGAAATAAACTTCCCCTCGTTCCTGGTTTCCTACCAAGGAACTGGTCTCAGTTTCTGAAATAAACTTCCCCTCGTTCTTGGTTTCCTACCAAGGAACTGGTCTTAGTTTCTTTTGTCAATGAACTTTCTTGACAAGGGACGTTATACGTAGCGGTTTTCCTCAAACTTCTCGCTGAATTTTCCTAGGGAGATGCCATTTGATAGAAAAATTTTGAGATCAGACTCGCTGGGGAACCCAATCGTCTGAGTTATAGAGGTACACAAACTTCTCTATTGGAGACGCCATTTGTTTCTACTTGGGAAAGGGAGTTTCTTGAGAGACTGCTTCCGCTTGGAGTCTTACATCATACTTTTCTCGGGATCTTCCCGGAGAAACGCCATATGATGGGATCCAAATTTGAGGTGCCGATGACCTTTTCATCAGCGGCTTTTTGGAGAAAAACTGCCGTACCGCCGAATCTCTTGATTAAGAGGCTTTCTCTGGGGATTTTCCTTAATCTGGGAAAGCAAGGATGTCGGCTCCAATGGCGAAGAATGAAATTGGTTGAAGGTTCTCTGGTCTTTTAGAGGTTCAAGTTATCAAAGTGGTCAAGGGCCAATTCTAATCCAGAAATAAACTTGAGGAGAGAGATTGTTCAGACGCAACCTTTCCTGACGAGGAAAGAACTTGACAACTCGATTGAGAAGACTGTGATGCAATATGAATATGAATGTAAATCAATAATGCATGATGTATGTATGTTTATGCTGACAAAACCGACGCAACATACAGACTAAAAGATGAACATGACAGGATACTCGGCCATCGCTGGGCGAAGTCGTACCGTTGATCCAAAAGTAGCAATTCTGCCTTGCTTAGGAGAGACAGTCCCTGCAGGGAATACCATTGGTCGGGCTTAAGAGATAAGAACTCGGCCAAGGGTATCAGATGGGAAAACCGCATCCGATACAGCTAATCCTTCATTCAGGCGCACTGGCTTAGAAGGTGTACTTTGATTCTGCACTTTGAGGCTCGAACACCTTTGGAGAAGCGATCGATGTTCTTTCGATGTTCAACTGTCAAAAGAAATTGCCGTCTTTATTATTATTATTTTTTTTTAAAAGCAGAACAATTTTAACAAGTAAATTCATTTTTACTTCGTTTCAAGAATCGTTGATCATGTTAAAATGTCGTTCTATAAAGCTAAAACAAATGAGAATTATAAACAAAAGCACAAGGGCTCAAATTTTATTGATAGGATGGAAATCAGCCAAGCGCGTGATTCCATAGAGTATTTACAAAGTTTAGAAAATGGTAATTTAAGGGAAAATGGCTACATTGAAACATAACGACCCCTATCCTTCTACCAACTTTGAATTCGGAACATCCTGAGCTTTTGTCGAAGATGACCTTCACTGGAGTTTTTCTGATGGACGACGTAACTGCTGCTGAGGGATTTGCCCCTTTGTTGAACGTAGTTACTTGCCATTATCCCTAATTTTTTCCTGGATTGTACTTTGAGGTTTCCAATCCAACGGGATTTGATTATTTTTTATTTATTTATATATTTTTTTTAGGAGAAGTATTTCTAGACTACATCAACATTCATGGGGTAGGCAAATTCCTCTCCGTCCATGGTTGCAAGTCTCAAGGCGCCGCCTGAAAAAGCTTTGTTGACCACGTAGGGGCCGTCATAATTCGGAGTCCTCTTGCCATGAGAATCAGTGAGAAATGATTGTATCTTCTTGAGCACGAGGTCTCCTTTCCTGAAGACGCGAGGTCAGACCTTTTTGTCAAACGCCTTCTTCATGGAAAAAGGCCACGGGGAAGAAAGAACTTTGAGATGCGTTGGCGGTACATGAATTTTGTTAGAGTATATATGACACTTGTGACATCTCCTCATGTACGTGTAGCAGTCAGATTCCATGGTCAACCAGTAGTAACCTGCTCTGAGAATTTTTCTCGCCATTGTATGTCCGTTGGCATGAGTGCCAAAGGATCCTTCGTGAATTTCTTTTATCAGCATGTCCGCTTCTGTTCTGTCGACGCATCGGAGCAAGACCATGTCAAAGTTTCTCTTATAGAGAGTATCGCCGCTCAGGAAGAAGCTTTCAGCCAATCTTCTGAGGGTTTTCCTATCTTTTCTTAGTGCCCCAGGTGGGTACTCCTGTTTCTGAAGGAAGCGTTTGATATCGTAATACCAAGGTTTGTCGTCTATGACTGCTTTGATCGTGAAGATGTAAGCGGGCCGTTCAAGGCGCATTATGTCGATCTTAGGTAGGTCATTCCATTGACCTACGCTAATCATGGAAGAGAGAGTGGCTAAAGCGTCAGCCATGTGATTCTCATTACGAGGGATGTGATGAAACTCTATTCTGTTGAAGAAGGGTAACAACCTTCTCGTGTAATCTTTGTAAGGAACCAATCCTGATTGGTATGTGTTCCAATCTCCTTTGATCTGATTGATAATCAGGGCTGAGTCGCGGTATACGTCCAAGTTTTTGATCCTCAAATCAATTGCTTCCTCGAGACCCATGATACAAGCTTCGTATTCGGCCTCGTTGTTCGTACACTTGAATGTCAATCTGGCGTTGAAGGGAGTGTGGGTACCCTGAGGGGTAACAATGATTGCCCCAATTCCATTTCCGTAATAATTAACTGCTCCGTCAAAGATAAGTCCTCATTGGGAACCTGGTTCTGGCCCTTCACTGGGTAGCGGTTCATCACAATCTTTCATTTTTAGATACATGACATCTTCGTCTGGGAAGTCAAACCCGATTGATTCTTGATCGTCAATCGGTTGATGAGCCAAATGATCGGCTAAAATATTCCCCTTAACGGCTTTTTGAGCGTGGTACTCTATGCCATATTCTGATAGCAACATCTTCCAACGGGCAATCCTTCCCGTGAGAGCAGGTTTTTCAAATACATACTTGATTGGATCCATTTCGAAGATTAACCAAGTAGTGTGGCAAATCATGTATTGTCGAAGATGTTTGGTGTAACGCCCTAGTTTTTGTCTTATTTATTTAATCGAGTCGATTTAATTATTTTCTTTTTATATTATTTTATTATTGACTTTTATTTGACAATATATTATTTTTCATTGTTGTTTATGTTTTATCGCATTTTGAGAGTGTTTGGGAGATATTTGAGAGTAGGGGTATTTTGGTCTTTTTGGGGGTAGATATTTTCATAAATAGAAAGAGAGAGAGAAAAGATAGTAAGGAAAAGAAAAAGAAAGAAAAGAGAAGAGAAGAGAAAAGAGAAGAGAAGGGAAAACGTGGGAAAGGAGAAAAGATGAGAAAGAGGAAAATCAAAGAATCTCCGTTTCAAGCGTGAATAATCGGGTAAGGGTGAGAAGTTTCAATTATATCTTGCTTGTATATGTATATGTGTGTGATTGTGTGAATGTTTTCTTGTTTTTCCATAGTTTTCCAATTCTAGGTTGAAATGAGAAAAACGATTAGAAATCAATGTTTTTACGGACGAAAGTCGGAATAAATCGCGTAGTAGAGCCATGTGATGTTGGGTCGTGATTTAGTGTGATCGTTTGATTGAATCGAGTAGAATTTGTAACTTTTGAGTTTTTGATATATATTGATGTTTTTTTGCAAATTGATGTTGTGATTGAGTAAAAGTGTTTGGATATGTTTGGTAACATTGGTATAGGTTGATATTTAATCGGGTAAGGATAGGAATTAATCGGGAATGGTTATTTGTGTGTTTTCGAGTGGTTTTGAGCGAGTTTGGAGTTGGGACAAACTGATAAAATTATGTTTCAAAATATTTCAAAAATGGAAAATGTGCTAGATGGCCTTTTAATGGTGTAAATATTGTAGTATGTTGAATTCTGAGATCACAGCTTTTTACGGAATCGAAATCGGAGGTTCGGAAGTCATTTTACGATCGAAAACTGAGTTCTTAGCAAAATCTGCGCATTCGTACGCTAACTCCCAGAATTATGCGCTAACCTCCAGGATCATGCGCTGACCCATGTGAAATTCCCAGGTTCATGCACTGACCCCCAAGCCTCATGCGTCGGCGCATGATCACAGAATTTCCAAAATGTCCGATTTTGTTTTCTTCATAACTTTTGAACCGTAAGTCCGTTTTGACCCCCGTTTGAAGCGTTGGAAAGCTACTGAAATATTCTTTCTATTAAAAATGGTTTGGAGGGTAAAAGATGATTTAATTAATTCTTGTTTTTGAAAAATAGTCGGGTTGTCGGGTTTTTATCGCGTTAATTGCGTGCGATTGACGTGTTATCATGCTATATGCTTTTGTTATGTAACATGTAGCTTGTGTGCTGTTATATGATGTGAATATACATGATGAAATGTTGTGATGATGGGTTGTGGCCTTATGGCAAATATGTGCATTGTTTTGGATTAGACTTCGATGCATGATTAAGGATGTTGTTGTGTGGTAAAATACATTGTTTGATTGAATATCAATGTATGTTGTTATGATGTGTCGTGGGTAGCCTTTGTGGTGTGAATCCCTTGTGGAAGTAATTGTGATGGCCTGATTGTTGTGGTTTGTGGTTTGTGGTGAAATGCATTGTTTATGTGAAATTCGATGTCTGTTGTGTGGTGGCCTTTATGGTTTGAAATACATTGTTTGAATTGATTTGCAATGCATGAGTGTGATGATGTTGATTAATTCATATGGTTGAACTGTGAATGTATGGAATTGATGAGTTGAAATATATGCATGATTATGGTTGCATATATGGATGAAGATGCATTCGATTGTCATGAGTTCTTGTGTGTCAAGCATCATGATATGCATTCTTGTGATGTCCTGAGGGACGAATCTATTCCAGAGGGAATCTGCTATAACATCGTGTGCCTTAAAAATAAGAGGACCTAAAGCGATCAGATGGATCGTGTGCCTTAAAAATAAGAGGACCTAAAGCGATGGTTATAGACGATCGTGTGCCCATGTGGGGTGTGAGCGATCGGATTGTGCGCCTTAAAAATAAGAGGACCTAAAGCAATCCATAAACGTCGTGTGCCTTAAATACATAAGAGGACCTAAAGCGACGGGGAACATCGTTTGCCCGACGGGGTGTTACGTGAGTGATCCTCAGTAACAAGCGATGGTCCAGCAGAGTTCCTGAGTGAACTAGTGATGAGAAATGTTGGAAGTCGGTACCACATGGCATTTGCATAGAGTCATTGTTGTCGGTATCTGCGCATTTGCATAAATCATGGATTGATTATGTGTGGAAAATCATGATTTGATTGATTATGTGTGGAAATTGTGCATTGATTTGTGATATGTTGAGATTGTGATAACATTGGTAATTTGATGTGCATATGTGATAAATGCATTGGTTATGGGCAATATGTTTATATGTAGATATATGCTATATTTTATGGTGATGTGGTGGTGTGGTTCCATATGTCATAATTGTGGTTGGATTATGTGTGATATGTTTTGTATTTGTGGCATGCTATATGTGTTAGTATGTGATGGTATGGGTGAGATGATTTATACATGTGTTTGAATGTGTGTTTGCATATTATTATACAATCTTGATTTTAGTTGTTATTTCTCACCCTTCTGCTGTTTTATAATGCTCTATGAGGCATTGCAGACTAGAGTTGCTGGAGGTCTTTTTGTGAAGATTAGTCCTCCATTCTTTTGTCGGTCTTGGTGTCTGCTCTGATACGTAGCACGGGAGTCGTGGAACGATTATGTTATATGTATAATCTTGTTAGATTTATTTTGTATTAACTTTGTAGAAATATTTTGATGTTATAAAACACTTTATGTTGTAAAACAATTCAGTTATGGATCTTCTGCTTCATTCCATAATTGAAATTCATTTTGTTGGAAAAAGTTACCCCTTTGAGGCTTACTCCATTTTGTGTTATGTATCAAATAATTGAGCAGGGATTGTGTTTTCTTACTTTAAAATGTGGCATCCTTGTTTCTGTCGGAAAAATAAATTTTTAGTTACTCTGATTTATTTATGTATTAGGCTAAAATACAGTTTTGGTCCCCCTGTTTTTCAAAATTCACAGTTTTGGTCCCCCTGTTTTTTTTTTAACAGTTTTGGTCCCCCACCCCTCACTGTTCATGTACGGACGTGTACTGTTCATGTACGGACATGTACGGACAAGTTACTGTTCATCACTTTTTTTGGGCCAAAATTGGGGTGGGGGACCAAAACTGTTAAAAAAAAAAACAGGGGGACCAAAACTGTGAATTTTGAAAAACAGGGGGACCAAAACTGTATTTTAGCCTATGTATTATTTATTCGCGATGGGAATTGGGGTGGGGGACCAAAACTGTTAAAAAAAAAAACAGGGGGACCAAAACTGTGAATTTTGAAAAACAGGGGGACCAAAACTGTATTTTAGCCTATGTATTATTTATTCGCGATGGGAATTGGGGTCTTACACAGTGGTATCAGAGCAGGTCGGTCCGTCCAGCCAAGTTGTTGAGTCAGTTGGTGTGACAGTTGAATACTGTCGTTGTTGTTTGTCTCTTAGTACGTGATATGCGTGTGGGAAACACTGTCAGTACTTTTTGGTTCTTCTAATCCTTTGTTTTCAGGATTGAGTTTGGAATAAGTGGGGGAGAAGCTTGTACTTCACCAAGTTGATTCAGGTGTGGAGCGTTGGCTCAGTGTGTTGTGAATTGCAAGATTGTAAGTGTTGTTTGGATAGTGTTGTCCCCGGTTCCGGAGGGAATGCGGAGGTAAGGTTTTTGTCAACTAAGGATTTGTGCCTGAGGTAGTTTTGTGCACAGGATGCAAGAAATGCTATTATAATTTGGTAAAGATGGTTTATGCCCCATCATGATTGTCGGCTGTCTATCGACAAATTGAGGAACTGATCACCCTTAATCTCTTGTTGATAGCATATGGGAATTATGTTGGATGGAATAGACGTGTCTTTCCGGCTTTGATAGTGTGTGCAATGAATTGTTGGAATTGAGAAAATCGTTACGGATTGTTTCGATGAGTCGATGAAGGTTTTAATGTCGGAAGAAGAGGCGGAATAGAGGTTTTGGTATGTTCGTCCAGTTGGGAAGTTTTGAGAGAGAGTGATTGGGAATCGTTAATGGTTGTTCTCAGAGAGAAAAGTGTGAACTCAAATTGGACGAAGGTAAGGATTTGAGGTTTGGATCTGCTAGTAAGTAGAAGAACTTTTAGGAAGTGAAACTCAGATTGAAAGAGCGGTTGGAAGATTTACTGGAAAAAGGGATTTGTGAGACCAAGTGTGTTGTCTTAGAGAGCTCCAGTATTGATAGTAATGCAAGGAACTGATGATTGAATGGAATAACAAGCATGATGTGTATGAAGGTATTGAGACTATGGAAAGCAAAACTTAGAGTTCTTGTGAGGTTTGGAGTCTTTGGAATGGTAGAGCATCAATGGAAATTTTGAGAGAACCTTTAGGTATGGATGTAATATTTAAGAGTTCTTTTTGGTTGATTGTTGCTACATGTTGGGATTTATGGAATTTGGACGGTTAAGAGAAGGACTTGTGTATGGATTACTAACGCTGGAGTAAGGTAATGATTGAGAATAAGTGTCCACTTTCATGGTTAGATAACTGGAATGGTTTGGTTGAGTTTGATTGAAATTACAATCGTTTGGAATGTTTGATAAGAGTGGTGAATTGTGTGAGTTGAGGTTTTGATCGATTTAATGTGACTGGTTAGGTTTGTTATCCTCGGAATAGGTTGGTAATTACTCGGTTAAGCTTGTGTGTGAGTAGCCAGTTACCCAGTGCAAGGTTTTGCAAAAGCTTTAAGAATTTATATCTTTTGGAATTTGGTTGGACATTACAACGTGCAGTGATGTTATTTGGTGTTAGTAATGCGTCCGTAATGTTTGTGGAGTATATGAATCGTATCTTCCATATTTAATTGGATAAGTTTGTGGTGGTTTTGATTGAGGATATTTGAATCTGTTATAAACTCGGAGGAAGAACAGGTAGAGTGTTTGAGATTTGAATTACAAGTGTTGAACAGAGGCGAAGTTTTGTGCTAAATTATTCAAGTGAGAATTGGGTTGGAAAAAGGTTAGTCTTCTTGGATATGTTATTTCAGACGAGAGTATGGTTATGGATCCATCGGAAGTAGATGTAGTTCTACGTGAGTGGCTCCGAAGTCGTTTAAGGAGATTAGAAACTTTTGGGCTTAGTTGGTTGTTACTGCAGGTTATGGAAGACTTTGCTAAGTTCGTACTTCGGTTATCTCAGTTGACTTGCAAAGGGTGAGTCGTTTGTTTTGGATGTTCGTTGTGAGTGAATTTTGGTGAGCAGAAGTAGAAGTTGTCTACGGCTTCAGTTTTGATTCTGTGTGATCCTGATGAACCGTTTGTGAGGTATTGGGGTGTGTCTTTGATGAGTTTAGTCAGTGTGTTAAGGCAAGAGGGTAAAGTCGTGGCTTATGCTTTACGACAATTGAGGATTCATAAAATGATCTATATTATTCTGGATTTGGAATTAGTCGCGGGTGTATTGTGTTGGAATATTTGGAGGTATTATTTTTATGGTTCTCGGCTCGAAGTGTTTGGTAATCGCAAGAGTTTAAAGTACTTGGTTGGTTTGAAGGAATAGAGTATGAGACAATGAGGATGGTTAGAATTTGTGATGAGTTATAAATTTGGCTTGGATAATCCTTCGGGGAAAGCTGAGTTTGTGTAGAGGTTGTTGAAACATGGTTGTGTTCTTGTTTGTGGTGTTACCTAGGATGAGGGTAACGATATTGTTGTGTTATGGTTCTAGAGTGAACTTGTGTGTTCGTAACTTGGGTATTCTTTGAGTTGTGAGTTGGTCGTCAAGGGCATTGTATGGGCTTTGCATCTTGTCGTTGTAGTTGTCGTCGTGTTGATTGGTGTTGTTGCTGTTAGCGGGGTGGTTCGTCAGTTGTGTTGTTCGTGGTGTACTTTTGTTGGCATGTTAGTTTGTTGGTCGGATGCGAGAGTCGTATCCGGAGTTGTTCGTATCGGTTGTATTTTCGAGGACGAAAATTTCTAAGTGGGGGAGAGTTGTAATGCCCCAGTTTTTGTCTTATTTATTTAATCGAGTCGATTTAATTATTTTATTTTTATATTATTTTATTATTGACTTTTATTTGACAATATATTATTTTTCATCGTTGTTTATGTTTTATCGCATTTTGAGAGCGTTTGGGAGATATTTGAGAGTAGGGGTATTTTGGTCTTTTTGGGGGTAGATATTTTCATAAATAGAAAGAGAGAGAGAAAAGATAGTAAGGAAAAAAAAAAGAAAGAGAAGAGAAGAGAAGAGAAGAGAAAAGAGAAGGAAAACGTGGGAAAGGAGAAAAGATGAGAAAGAGGAAAATCGAAGAATCTCCGTTTCAAGCGTGAATAATCGGGTAAGGGTGAGAAGTTTCAATTATATCTTGCTTGTATATGTATATGTGTGTGATTGTGTGAATGTTTTCTTGTTTTTCCATAGTTTTCCAATTCTAGGTTGAAATGAGAAAAACGATTAGAAATCGATGTTTTTACGGACGAAAGTCGGAATAAATCGCGTAGTAGAGTCGTGTGATGTTGGGTCGTGATTTAGTGTGATCGTTTAATTGAATCGAGTTGAATTTGTAACTTTTGAGTTTTTGATATATATTGATGTTTTTGTGAAAATTGATGTTGTGATCGAGTAAAAGTGTTTGGATATGTCTGGTAACATTGGTATAGGTTGATATTTAATCGGGTAAGGATAGGAATTAACCGGGAATGGTTATTTGTGTGTTTTCGAGTGTTTTTTAGCGAGTTTGGAGTTGGGACAAACTGATAAAATTATGTTTCAAAATATTTCAAAAATTAAAAATGTGTTAGATGGCCTTTTAATGGTGGAAATATTGTAGTATGTTGAATTCTGAGATCACATCTTTTTACGGAATCGAAATCGGAGGTTCAGAAGTCATTTTACGATCAAAAACTGAGTTTTTAGCAAAATCTGAGCATTCGTGCGCTAACCCCCAGAATTATACGCTAACCTCCAGGATCATGCGCTGACCCGGGCGAAATTCCCAGGTTCATGCGCTGACCCCCAAGCCTCATGCGTCGGCGCATGATCACAGAATTTCCAAAATGTCCGATTTTGTTTTCTTTATAACTTTTGAACCGTAAGTCCGTTTTGACCCCCGTTTGAAGCGTTGGAAAGCTAATGAAATATTCTTTCTATTAAAAATGGTTTGGATGGTAAAGGATGATTTAATTAATTCGTGTTTTTGAAAAATAGTCGGGTTGTCGGGTTTTTATCGCGTTAATTGCGTGCGATTGACGTGTTATCATGCTATATGCTTTTGTTATGTAACATGTAGCTTGTGTGCTGTTATATGATATGAATATACATGATGAAATTTTGTGATGATGGGTTGTGGCCTTATGGAAAATATTTGCATTGTTTTGGATTAGACTTCGATGCGTGATTAATGATGTTGTTGTGTGGTAAAATACATTGTTTGATTGAATATCAATGTACGTTGTTATGATGTGTTGTGGGTAGCCTTTGTGTTGTGAATCCCTTGTGGAAGTAATTTTGATGGCATGATTGTTGTGGTTTATGGTTTGTGGTGAAATGCATTGTTTATGTGAAATTCGATGTCTGTTGTGTGGTGGCCTTTATGGTTTGAAATGCATTGTTTGAATTGATTTGCAATGCATGAGTGTGATGATGTTGATTAATTCATATGGTTGAACTGTGAATGTATGGAATTGATGAGTTGAAATATATGCATGATTATGGTTGCATATATGGGTGAAGATGCATTCGATTGTCATGAGTTCTTGTGTGTCAAGCATCATGATATGCATTCTTGTGATGTCCTGAGGGACGAATCGATTCCAGAGGGAATCTGCTATAACATCGTGTGCCTTAGAAAATAAGAGGACCTAAAGAGATCGGATGGATCGTGTGCCTTAAAAATAAGGGGACCTAAAGCGATGGTTATAGACGATCGTGTGCCCATGTGGGGTGTGAGCGATCGGATTGTGCGCCTTAAAAATAAGAGGACCTAAAGCGATCTGATTGGATCGTGCGCCTTAAAAATAAGAGGACCTAAAGCAATCCATAAACGTCGTGTGCCTTAAATACATAAGAGGACCTAAAGCGACGGGGAACAACGTTTGCCCGACGGGGTGTTACGTGAGTGATCCTCAGTAACAAGCGATGGTTCCAGCAGAGTTCCTGAGTGAACTTGTGATGAGAAATGTTGGAAGTCGGTACCACATGGCATTTGCATAGAATCGTTGTTGTCGGTCTCTGTGCATTTGCATAAATCATGGATTGATTATGTGTGGAAAATCATGATTGGATTGATTATGTATGGAAATTGTGCATTGATTTGTGATGTGTTGAGATTGTGATAGCATTGGTAATTTGATTTGCATATGTGATAGATGCATTGGTTGTGGGCAATATGTTTATACGTAGATATATGCTATATTTTGTGGTGATGTGGTGGTGTGGTTCCATATGTCATAATTGTGGTTGGATTATGTGTGATATGTTTTGTATTTGTGGCATGCTATATGTGTTAGTATGTGATGGTATGGGTGAGATGATTTATACATGTGTTTGAATGTGTGTTTGCATATTATTATACAATCTTGATTTTAGTTGTTATTTCTCACCCTTCTGCTGTTTTATAATGCTCTATGAGGCATTGCGGACTAGAGTTGTAGGAGGTCTTTTTGTAAAGATTAGTCCTCTGTTCTTTTGTCGGTCTTGGTGTCTGCTCTGATACGTAGCATGGGAGTCGGGGAACGATTATGTTATATGTATACTCTTGTTAGATTTATTTTGTATTAACTTTGTAGAAATATTTTGATGTTATAAAACACTTTATGTTGTAAAACAATTCAGTTATGGATCTTCCGCTTCATTCCATAATTGAACTTCATTTTGTTGGAAAAAGTTGCCCCTTTGAGGCTTACTCCATTTTGTGTTATGTATCAAATAATTGAGCAGGGATTGTGTTTTCTTACTTTAAAATGTGGCATCCTTGTTTCTGTCGGAAAAATAAATTTTTAGTTACTATGATTTATTTATGTATTATTTATTCGCGATGGGAATTGGGGTGTTACATTTGGCTGCCCAAGCCAAAGCGCAGCAAGTTTTCTCGAGAACCGTGGACCGAGTTTCACAGTCGGTAAATTTCTTGCTCAGATAGTAGATGGCAGACTCCTTCCTTTTGGTTTCGTCTTGTTGGCCAAGTACACACCCCATTGAGTCTTCCAAAACTGTTAAATACATGATCAGTGGTCGTCCTTCCACTGGAGGTGATAGAATTGGTGGGTTCAACAGGTATTCCTTAATGCTGTCGAAAGCGGTTTGGCAGTCTTCTGTCCAAACACAGTTCTGATTCTTTTTTAGCAGTTTGAAAATCAGCGCACATGTCGCGGTCATGAGGAATATGAATCTGGAGATGTAGTTCAAACGCCCCAGGAATCCTCAAACTTATTTTTCAGTCTTTGGAGAAGGCATTTCTTGAATGGCCTTGACCTTGTCAGGATCAACCTCAATTCCTTTCTGGCTGACGATGAACCCTAAAAGTTTCCTTGAACGGACACCGAAGGTGCACTTGTTGGGATTCAAGCGGAGTCTGTATTTTCTCAACCGCTCAAATAGTTTTGACAGGTGGGTCACATGCTCCTCTTCTGTCTTAGATTTTGCAATCATATCATCGACATATACCTCGATTTATTTGTGTATCATGTCATGAAAAAAAGTAGTCATGGCCCGTTGATAGGTTGCCCTGGCGTTCTTCAAACCGAATGACATTACCTTGTAACAAAAGGTACCCCATGGGCTAATGAACGAAGTTTTCTCCATGTCTTTCGGCGCCATTTTGATCTAGTTATAGCCCGAGAACCCATCCATGAAAGAGAAAACTTTGAACCTTGCTGTACTGTCAACCAGCATGTCAATGTGTGGTAAAGGAAAGTCGTCCTTTGGACTAGCCTTGTTTAAATCCTTGTAGTCCACGCACATTCTGACTTTTGCGTCCTTTTTCAGAAATGGGATTATGTTGGCTAACCATTGAGGATATTCTGATGTGGCGAGGAAACCTGTGTCAATCTGTTTCTGCACCTTCTCTTTGATTTTGATGGCCATGTCTGGATGAGTCCGTCTCAACTTCTGTTTTACTGGCGGACATTCCGATCTCAACGGTAAATGATGTTCCACGATGCTGGTATCCAACCCTGGCATATCCTCGTAGGACCAAGGAAATACATCGGGAAACACTTTGAGAAGCTTTATCAGATTCTCTTTGGCAATTGGACTGAGTAGCTCCCCAATCTTGACTTCTTTTCTCTCCTCTTCTGAGCCCAAGTTGACTATTTCCAGTAACTCTTTGTGAGGTTCAATGGACCTTTCCTCTTGTTTGAGTAGTCGGGAGATCTCTTATGGAATTTCGTTGTCAACTTCTTCAGCCCCAAATACCGGGAACTCAAAGTCGGGAGAAGGCATCGAATTGTATGTTTCAACGGGGTTTAAAACAAGCAATCTGCATGACGTGATGATTCGTGTTTTAGAAGAGATAGAGGAAATGCAAAAGTGTGTGCAGTGTTTTTTTTTCTTTTACTGCTTGTTTTTATTGTTGATTTGTTTTTTAGGATTACCATTTTCTAAGAAAAGCAAAAAGAGAAAACAACAATAAATGCGGAAATTACAGAACGACGTTATTTTATTTATGAACAAGTTAATTCTTGAAACTACAGCCCTATAAAACAAAACTCTGTCACTTTGGCAAAGCGAAGAGGGAAATTTACATAAAGTAAGCCCTATCAAAACACCCGTTTCACCTGGGCAAGGTGAAAGGTTAAAAACGACAATTACTTTGACTTTCGAACAACTTTCGGAATATCGACAGCAACCCATTGGCGGCGAACTCCTTGGTGAATCACAAAATCTGGTACCTTCCTTGATTTGTCTTCAGAAATAACTCTGATTTCTAGTGGAACAGGATCATTGGAATCTGTCTCCCAGGCAGAATCGTCGTTGGAGGATTCCTCTGTTGCATTTTGCATAGTATTTATGTTCTCAGGCAGATCTCCCCATCCAGTTGGCTGGATGTCTTAGAGCCTGATACGAGAGCTTTCAGGAGCGGTGTACTTGACCATGAAGTCGTATTTTCCACTCAGTTGTACCAAGGTGTCCTACACTTCTTTGGAACTGGAGGAGTCATCCCTTTCGATGACGTTGACCTCGGGAAAAGCATAGTTGATGAACTCTAATCCTGTGACCGTGCAAATTCATCTTCGTGTGGGGTATCTTCAGGATACCCTGGGTGAGGAGCCCATGACATGGTGGGGACACAAGTATTCTTTTTAATGATGCTCAGCTGATTTTCATTGTTCGGCTGATTCTCTTGCCCCAAGTCTCCCGGATACGGCTGCCACATTGGCAGGCCATCCATTGGGCCATAATAGTCATGGTCAAAGTTGTATTTCATCGGAGTGTTTTCCTCTAATGAGTTTGGTGGAGCACAGCATCCTTCCGGATCACAATCTCCATATATCATTTCGACATCCGACCGGGGTATAAATCTCGGACCCTATGCAGGAAAGCAAAATGGAGTCTGCGTTTCGTCCTGAGACATATAACCGTCCTCGTTAAGATAGGACTTCTATTCCTCATCTGTGTCGGAGGGATCCTCCTCATTGATAGTGTGTACTTCTTGGGTCACCGATTGAAGGAAACCTCCACTGTGAAAGAAGTTCCGATTGGGATGAAGACTTTCATCGCTGGTCGTAGCTGTCTGGGTACAGGTTGCAGAAAAACCAAGACCCTTCTTCGTTTTATTGTCAGTAGGAATGACTAGTTGTCCCTATCATGTTGTATTGGTACTCTCGACCGCTTTGATAACATCTTTGTATGAGGAAATGGAAGTTCCCTCTTCTGATTGATTGTCCTTGCTCACCAAAAGCGCTTGGAACTAAGTCCTAACAATCTCCTCGGGTTCTACACAAGTAGATGATGATAAGTTACTCACGAGCAAGGCTTGTTTTCCACAGACTATGACGAGCTGGTTGTTCTGGACGAACTTTAACTTTTGGTGGAGGGTCGACGTGACCGCCCCAGCCTGATGTATCCAAGGTCTTCCTAATAAACAACTGTACGTTTCCCGGATGTCCATGACCTGGAAAGTGACTTTGAAAGTGTGAGGACCGATAGTTATGGGAAGGTCAACTTCGCCGATAACCGTTTTACTAGATCTGTCAAATGCTTTGACGACGACCTCGCTGGTTCTCATCGGGGGTCCTTTGAAGGATAATTGCATCAAAGTGGACTTCGGCATAACATTCAGGGTTGACCCTGTGTCTACCAGTACGCTGGCTAAAGCATCGTCCTGGCAGTTGACTGTGATGTTGAGCGCCATGTTATGACGGCGACCTTCTTCGAGTAATTCCTCATCACTAAATCCCAAGTTATTGCAGGAAGTGTTGTTAGAGACAATGCTATCGAAATGTCTGATTGTTACGTCCTGTTCCATAAAGGCTTGCTCCAAGACTTTCTGTAGAGCCTCCCTGTGTGCTTCTGAACTGAGTAACAGTGATAATACCGAGATCTTTGAAGGAGTTTGTAACAGTTGATCGACAATGTTTTATTCACTCCTTTGGATGAGCTTCAGCATCTCATCATCTTTTTTCGAAAGGTTGGGATTACTGGATTGACCGACTGGTGGATTGGGAACTTCTGTTTGAGGTTCCTTTTCTCAACTGGGTTCTCCAACTCCTCGGTTGAAGATTCTACCACTCCGTGTTACTCGACTGATGTCTGCAATATTCACGACGGAGGGTAATGGAATTTCCTTTCCATTCTCAATTATTGTTGCACCATATTTGTAAGGGATAACCTTAGTTGATTCATATGGTAGTGGCCCCGGTAGATAGATGACTATGGGGGCCTTCTGATTTTTCTGACCATCGTAAGTAATCTCGATCCGTTCCTCGTTAGGAACTCTTGATTCGTCAAGTAGAGGGATGATGGCAAAAACATCCCTGGGCCTCTGATGATCAGAGATTACGACAACATCCTCAATTTGATCAGTGACGTAGTCCGGCGCCCAGTTGATTGGTCCGGAACCCGGATATGGGCGAATCTCTCTACGATCCACTTGACCCTAAAGAGCTGCTTGCACAAGGTAACATCCTTGGTTACTTTCCGAACAGACTCTACAATGCTCATAGTTGTGTGGTGGCACCTGGCCACGCCCGCTTTGAATGCAATGTAACCTCACTAGGTTAGCGTCCACAGATCGGACATCCTGACTTTGACGCCGAGTAGGGTTCCTGTTATTGATACTAATTTGTTGAGTATCTTCATCCATATAGATATGCATCCATCAGTGTATTAACAAGTGCTGAAGTGCCTCCTGGACAAGGGCACAACCTTGATCGTTTTCGTAACCCGCCTTACAACTCTGGTAATCATGTGATACCAGGAATCCGAGGCGGACCTGCTCAGCATGTAAGTCTACCAGGTTGGTATTCATTAAACGAATGTCGAAGATTTGAACCATGTTGATCTGATAGTGATTCCTATCATGGTAGTCCTGGATCCATCCAAGATCCATCTGACGCTGGAGGACCTCTTGTATGAAAGAGCATCCCTGTTTGTTTACCGAGCAAGTCAGACAAGAACTGTAATCGTGTAGTGGCAGATTATGATACTGGCTTTGCCTTGAGTGCATTGCCACCAAGTTGTCATTCATCGCATGGATGTCGTGGTTCTGAATGAAGTTAGAATTCGTGTAAACCATGTTAACTCCACGAACTCGGTGCTATTGGATCCATCCGAGATCCATCTGTTCCTGTAGAGCTGATTGCACCATGGAACATCCTTGATTACTTTTCGAGTAGATATCACACTGATGATAATCATGAGGTGGCACATGGCCATATCCACTCTGTCTACAATGCATTTTAACCAAGTTGGTTTTCAATAAGAGTACATCGGGAATTTGATAGACTTTGTTAGACTCTCCCTCTATCAGATTGACTGCGGCTTTCTCATGTTGAGGCAGCGGGTTCGTGAGAACATTGGGATTTGTATCCTTGAAAGATAAGACCCCGCTCCTAACAACCTTTTTCATGTAGGATTTGAAATTGAAACAGTTCTCTATGTTATGCCCTGGTCTTCCTTGGTGATAAGGGCATGTCTGGTCCACCTTAAACCAAAAAGGCAGATTTTCCGGTACTGCAAGAGGGGATTTAGTCTGGATGTACCCCTTCGCCAGTAGTAACGGAAATAGTTCTGCTTATGATACGGGTATAGGATCAAATCCTGGTGGCCGCGTTGTACGGTTGTTATTGTATGGAGGACTAGCCTGCTGAAGAGGGTGTTGTGTCCTTTGCTGATTAGGTTGGCTCTGCGCAACCTAAGGTTGATATGTAGAAATAGGCGCAGGATTGATAGCAGGAGTCACAGCCGCTACTGGCTGATAACGTCGCCTTTGCTTTCCGAGAGAGATATTCCCAATATCTTGCTCTTTTTTCTTAGGGAGAGTACTACCATTTCGTTTTGTACTACTAGATGATCTAGCATCTTTTATTAGACGTCCTTCTCGAACAGCTTCCTCGAGACGTACCCCCATACCGACCATTTCGGTGAAGTCACTGGGCGCACTGGCAACCATTCTGTCGTAGTAAAATGAGCTTAAGGTCTTTAAGAAGATTTTTGTCATCTCTTTTTCCTCAAGAGGTGGACAAATTTGGGCGGCAATTTCAAGCCATCTCTGAGCGTACTCCTTAAAGGTTTCCTTGTCTTTTTGTGACATCGATCTGAGTTGATCTCTGTCTTGTGCCATGTCCAAATTGTATTTGTATTGTTGGACGAAGGCAGTGCCAAGATCTCTGAATGTGCTGATCGTAGCGCGGTTTAAACCCATGTACCATTTTAATGCGGCACCGGTTAAACTATCCTGAAAGTAGTGAATCAGTAGATCCTGATTATCCGTCTTAGCTGACATTCGCCTAGCGTACATCACCAAGTGACTCTGAGGGCAAGAATTACCCTTGTATTTTTCAAAGTCGGGAACTTGGAACTTGTGCGGAACTTTCACATTGGGGACCAGACAAAGGTCTGCGGCGTCCTTTCCAAATAAACCCTAACCGCAGATGGCTTGCTATTCCTTTTGTATCTCCAGGAACTGTTCCTGGAACTCGTCCATCCTGTCGAACATAGTTTCCTTTCTACCAGAAGGTATCTGTGGAATCTGTATTTCCGTAACAATGTACACCACAGGGGGTGGTACCGTTACTACGGCAGTGAATCTTGGCGTTTCCCAAAGTTTGTAACCTTCAGGAGTCCTCAATATGCCTCTGGCATCCTCGCTTTCCCGAAGTTTGTAACCTTCAGGCCCAACGGCTTCTGCTGAAGTTTTCGGATCTCCGGTGATCGGCGAAACATATCCTTCTGGGATATACTTAACAGGCATGACCCAGGGACGATCTTTCGATATTTTGTACCTAGGATCATACTTCTCCACTATGGGCATTGAGGTGATCTCTAAGATCACAGTTCTTTGTAGCTGAGCTTCTGCCATGGCTTGCATGTCGTTACGAAGCTTTCTCATATCCTCTCTCAGAGCGTCGATCTCTTCTTTCAACTTTCTGTTCTCTTCCTTGAGATCATCCATCTTTTTCTGACGATTGGCCCGAGTATTGTACGAATGAGATAGTTTGACTCTAAAATCGAGACACAAACATGAGACTCGTAGGTAAGGAGAATACGTGATGTGAGAATGATGAATGCAATGATTAAGTGTTTTTTTTGTTTAATCAAAATAAACTTCGACAATTAGATTGCAAATATCAAACAGTGGGGAAACGCCGTTTAATTAAATTCAAAGGATTGCGGAAATGAAAATACAGTAGATTACAAGGTGCGAAAATAGAAACCTAAGCTAATGGGTCCCGAGCCCTCCCTGAGGAGAAACCGGGTGCTGATTCTGGTACTTTCCTTCTCTTGGACAGGGGCTCTTGGGCCATTTTTGGGTTGTCATTCCTTTTCCAGATGAAAGGAGTGAGCAAATTCCTTTGGTCAGCCTGATTTTCTACAGCATGCTGCTCCAAAATTTCAATCAGAGCATCTTTATCCTTCAGTAGTTGTTGTATTTTGATACACTCCACATTGAGGGTGCGGTACTTGTTCTTCCAAGACCTTCTCTCCCGCTGAACTTTGTTGAGAGTAACCTGGAGTTTTTCCATTTCAGTCATGAAGTACATGACAGACTCCCTTGGCGGAAGAACTCTGTGACGAGGATAAGGCATCTTAAGCTTGAGAGCTCTAGTTTGTACCCAGTGGAGATATGGCTCCACCGAGACACAGTCCGGTTTTCCTAGAGACTCTCGTCCTTTCTTATGAACATCTTTCCAAGCGTGCACTATTTCCATCTTTAGTGCTTTGTCATTTTCTCCTTCTTTGAAGAAAAGACCTTCCAGATGAGCATTTCGCGGGACATGCCTCATCGGGTATCCAAATTGACGACGAACCAACACTGGATGGTAATTGATTCCTCCCTTAGTTCCTATGAGGGGTACGTTGGGGAAGTTTTCACAACAGTCAATGATCTTGATTCCCTCATAAATCCTATTGCACCAATCTATGTCAGAGTTGGTAAGAGATATGATTCTCTGCGACCAACGTAAAGTATTCTTTTGATCCCAAAAAGCAGCAGACTTAGGCAAATGGGAGATAAACCATTTATATTGCAGAGGTACACAACATGTGTTCTCCCCCCCCGCTGTACAAATTCCCTAAGTGTACAGAATGATATGCGTCTACAAGTAAAGTCGGCACAGGGTTTCCAATGAGAAAAACCTTAATGGAGTTGATATCGACGAAGTTATTGATGTTGGGAAACAAAAATAACCCGTAGGTGAGTAAAACAAAGATGCTTTCAAAAGCAGTCACGTTCCCTATACTAGTGAAATATATGGCCTTCTTCGTCAAGAACTGGGCTGGCAAACCTTGTATGCCACCCTTAGTGGTCATGTGAGTCCTGACCTCTGACTCGTCCAAATAAATTGCTCTTGCAATGGTCTGATCCTTTGGAATTTCTTCTAGTCCAGAAAAAGGAGCTCGATTAGTGATGTGTAAATCAATCAGATGAGAATATTCCTCCAGCGTTGGTGCGAGCTGGTAATCTGGGAATGTGAAACAGTGATAGACCGGATCATAAAACTGAACGAGTGCATCCATGATTCTTTCAATTACTTGAACCCTTAATAGAGATAGAAAACCTCCATACTTGGCTTTGAAAGCCTCTTGGTTCGTGATCATTCTCGCCAAACCTCTCAAATCCTCTAGTTTTGGAACCTTGAAGGTATACTTATGAGTTCTCCTTCTACCGAAATCCATGAGCGCAATCTTTTTCTCTGACATTGACAATCATTGTCTTAGTTTAATTTGAAAAAGAGAGACTAGAAGAGAAGATTTCCTTTGTTTCAATGTTTTTTTTATTTAAATGAATGCATGAATGCAGCACACAAAAACATAGAAAAATCATGGGGTTAAAGGGTCGGTGTCATGGAGTCAAGGCTCTACCCGTCCCAAAGGTTTATACAAGTAATTTTTGTACCTGTCTCTCAACATCATCAACTCTTGTCGAGAAAAACACCAGCGGGCTGGAACCGTGCTAGGTGGTGTTTTTTCGAAGAGTCCTCAGAAGAGGGTGGTATCGCGTGACAACCATTTCCGATAGCTTTCGCACCACTAAAGGGGTTTTTCCTAGGTATATACTCAATCTTTCCACATGCGGCATCACACGCATTCCCATTAGCAGAAAAATAAACACATATATCAATTAGGAAAAGCAGTATATATATTCGTCCTAATGTCCTAGACTTTTAAGAGCTATGAATCCTATGTTCCTGACAGAAAATGGTTCCCCGACGGAGGCGCCATCCTGTGGTTCCTTCCCAACTTTAAAGGTTTTTGACCTAAGATCCTACTGAAGTCAACAAAAAGTCCTATCCCAGTGAAATCCCCAGGGAAGTTTAAATTGTAAGAAAGAAAACAGTACTTAAGTTCCCCACGGTGGGCGCCACTTTTCTGTACCGAACAAAACTGGACGTATTTCTTAAGCACTGTCGCTCTTTGGGGGTTACTACAGTTCGATTCATTTTTTATCCTATTGAAGCTGATGAAGGAAGGGAAATAGATGTCTCCGATTAATCCTGCTTGCATACTGAGTTTAAACAACGGTCTGTTAGGTTACAGATGCTATATGGTAATGGGGCCTTTTTCTTCTTACTTTTTTTTTAAGAGTGAAAACATTGGACAGTTCATGGGTAGGATGTTTAGGACTGAGGGTATGGGATTTTGAGTTTTTGTTTAGTGTGCTCGCTAAGATTTTTCTTTCAATCTTATGCCTACGTATTCCCGTTTTTCGAAACAGGGAAATCAGAGCGATCGTAGTTCCTCCTATTCTATGGGAGGAAATGGTGTTTTGGTGTCTTGTTCGAAGCCTAAGACGTGAAGCTGAAGGGTCTATTTGTATCTTGTTCAAAGCCCAAGATTGAAGCTAAAAGGGTGTTGACTTTAGAGAGAATTCGTCATCTCTAAAGGGGGGTTGTTTGTCATGATTGTTGGGTGACTGACTATAAAGGAGGATTACTTTAACCGGGATATGTGAATCCTAGCAATGCCATAATTTCCTTTATAGGGGGTTTTAACCTGAAGGAGAAGACTTTAACTCAGTGTAGAGCAATGCTATCTTTCCTTAGCAATTTCTCATGCTAAAAGAAGGACAGTGGCGTGGATGCACGGCTTACCACTTACAGCAGTTAGATGAAGAGAGTTGTTGATGTTTGTATCCTGTGAACGAGGCACGGTTTTGATGCTAAAAGGTTGATTGACTTAACCGGGGTTTCCTTATACAAAGCCTAAGAGGAGGCTATCCACCCAACAAGAGGGTGATTTTGTGTGTCTCGTACGAAGCAAGGGAGAGAGGCTAAAAGGGTTGACTCAACAAGAGAGTGTTTTGTATCTCGTACGAAGCCTGAGATGGAGGCTAAAAGGGTAGCTCCGCTGGGGAGAATCATTGTACAAAGCCCAAGAGGAGGCTATGGTAACTGTTTCAGTTGAGTGACATGTCCAATATGTTGATTTAAAGAGAAAATCAGTTCTTATATGAGTAATGTTTGCACTCAGGGATTTTGATTCGAGAATCAGGGAGATTTCCTATTCTTTAAGGAAATGGGAAATCCAAAGGGGATTGGGACTGTCCGAGTCTACAGGTTTCATCTCCTAGTTTTGAAAGGAACTTGAGAATGTCTTTGAGATTCAAGGAAATTAGACTGTCCAAGTCTAGAGTTTCATCTTTTGTACTACGTTTAAGAAACAGCAGTAGCGGGATCTAGACTCTTTTAAAGACTGTTCTATTAAGATGACTAATTTCTGTTCCTATACCTCTAGGAGGTCGTCGGGACAATTTGTACGAAGCCCAAGAGGAGGCTGGAATCTTTTAAGAAGCCGAGGGACAATTTGTGTGAAGCCCAAGAGGAGGCTATCATTCCCGGAGGAATAAATCATTTATACGAAGCCTAAGAGAAGGCTGTGAATACTTCTAAGAAGCCAACGGGTCCTTGTACAACGCCCAAGTGGAGGCGGGGATGCTTTTAAGAAGCCTGTGGGTCCCCAAATCCCGAGAAATTCAAGACAGGCTATTCCCAGAGAATAGATAAAGCCAGGAAAGTTCGAGAATTTGGAAGAAACTCAAGAGATGCAATTCATGGAGAATAGATCAACTCTGGGGAGTAGAGTCTCTTGACAATTCCTTGGAGGACAGCCGAAGAGAAGACTGTATCTGGTAATCCTATGGGGATCTAGTTTAGTCTATTTAAGAGTGATCAACAGGGCTTAGTGCTAGACGTAGGTGCCGGGAAAACTCTAAATAGCTATACTATTATTACACAGTTGATATGAGTTTATGAAAGGAGACTTACAGTGAAACAGCCCCACAGTACAGTTATATACATATGAAAGCGGTAAATGAAAGCGTATAAACACTTACTCGGTTGTTGAGCTTCCATGTTGTTTTGTTAGTTGTTCAACAAAGAAAGATTGAAAACAACAGTATATTCAAAGTCAAAGGAGAAAGTGCTTTGAAAGAAAAATTGGGGCTTACAGCTCAAGGAGAGGCCCAAAAGGTTTTTACCAATGATCGCACTATCGTTTTGTACAGAGGGACTTATACAAGTGATTGAACCCAAAAAAGGTTTTCTGTACAAAGGGGTGGGTCTTACACTCACTCAAGAGGCCCAAAAGGTTTTAAAGAAAAAGAGTGGGGCTTATAACACGAGGGTAGGCCCAGATGATTTTTCGTTTGAAATGGCGATCGCGCCGAGATTTTGAAAACGCAGTGGGTCTTATACAATGACTGAGGCCCAAGATAATTTTGTTTTCAAAAGGGGTTGGGTCTTACACTCTAATAGAGGCCCAAAAGTTTTGAATGGGTCTTATAGCTCGAGGAGAGGCCCAGATAATTTATTTTTAAACGGGCGACAATCGCGCCGAACTTTTCTTTTAACGCAGAGGGGCTTATACAATATCTGAGGCCCAAAATTGTTTTGGTTAAAATGGGATTGGGTCTTACACTCTATCAGAGGCCCAAAAGGTTTGAAAATGATTAATGAGGGTGAAAATCAAAGAAACCCAAATTTGTTATTCTTTTAAAAGTAAATATTAAAAGAAAATCAATGAAAAATACCAAATGAATTTGAATAAACCACTTGTGATTTTTGTTTAAGGTTTGAAAAATGAAGTTTTAATCACAAGAGATATTAAAACTCATTTGGTCTTGATTTTTCAAGAAGAATGTTCATTTTAAAATGTTTAAAACAAATAAAAAATGAAGTTATTCACAAAAATACTAATTATATTAAATAAATAATATAAACTAAATTTTTTTGTGGAATAAAATATTTCAACATTTTTGTGATTTTTTGCAAAAAGAACTAATAAAAAATAATTAAAATTGAAAGAGTTATTAATTTTCCAATTAATTAATAAAACATAAAATATTGGAAAAAATGGCAAAATATGAAAAAACACAAAATGGCATGGGTGGGGTTTGAACCCACGACCTCAAGGTCACAAGGCGCGCGCCTTACCACTGGGGTGGTGATACATCCATTGTTTGAAGTGAAACCACAAATATACAAGTCATGCCTTGGTTTTAGGCCTGGCCCAAGGCAAGGCATAACATGTTTTGGCTCAGAAACGTGAAGGTCATAACTTTCTCAATTCTTAATGGTTTTAGAAAAAATTTATATGCATCTGGACCGGAATTTCGCAAGGAATCCAATGGTGGTGGTAGTTTTTTCAGATCACACTCCCTCCTCAAGACCCGATAGTGGTTTTGAAAAAGGCCTATAATTGCATTTTCTATGCTACACTTTGATACAGGCATGAATTACATGATCAATTGGTTCAAACACAACATATTTAACATGTATGAGGTGTGCATGATCAGTGGACTTCAAAGCATTGCATATTTTGGAAAGTTCAAGTCATGAGGCTTACCTCTTTTTGAGCTTTTTGGAGTTTTTGTGCAATCTGTCAAGCCTCTTGTTCTAGAAATGATTTGATGCTTTAAACACACTCAAATGATCCCTTAGAAGCTTTTAGGATGATTGGAATTAGCTGGTACCTGCAAAAACACAAACTGGCCCTTTCTTGCAAAAGGAGTTAAAAGTGACCAAAATAGCAACTCGCTCAAATGGTGTTCCAGATGGGGGCAGGGACCATTTGGGACAGTTCAAGGATGATATTTGGAGTGTGTTTGAGGTTTTATCTGGTTTGGAAAGTGACTGAATCAAGACATGGCTTGAAAAATGCACAAAAAGCCTATTTTGAAGTTTTGAGAGGTGACTTTATGATTTTGTGATTACAGGTCACTTGTGAGAGTTTGGATCACCTACATATGATGTTTATGAGGTGTGTGTGTGATTGGTTTATTTGAAAAAGCTCTCAAACTCAAAAATGCAGAGTTACCTTGCTAAAGAAGGCATTTTTGCCAAGAGAAAAGGATTTTTGAGGAAAGCATCTGTTTGATGGCTTTGGTGTACTCAAATTGAGCACAAATGAGCTCTATTTATAGTAGAGCAAGTTTGTTTTGGGATCAATAGTGAATGGCAACTGCAGCAGAGGTTTGGCCAATGTTGGCAAATGAAAATCCAAGTCTCCTCTAGCCATTGACTAGAGGTTAGAGCACAGAGCTTTGGTTCCCTACTTGTTGGAGGAATCTTGACTGAATTCAGTTGCAAATGTGTCAGTCCATGCCACCTCTAAGAATCTATTAAATGCTCCAATCCAAAATTGGAGTCTTGTCCCTCTTTTAGGAAATTCTAGGTTTGTCATGCTACTTCTTGTTCGAAGGACTTGGGAGGCTTGGTTCAGTGATTTTCCCCTTTAGATTTGATCCTCAGATGTGTTTAAGATGATGACGAGGCTTGAAATTGGCTGATTTTAGCAAATCGACCAAAAATGCCAAATTCTGCCTTGCCTTGGCAGTTTTCAGCAAGGCATTTTGCCACTACCATAACTCTTAGCTCAAATTGAATTTGGTGATGTTCTTGGCCATTTTGGAAAGCCCTTATATGATAAAACAACTGTTTGATCATATGTGGTTTTGATACTTTTTAGATCCAAGTGAAAAATGTCCCTACATTTGGAAAAAAGTGAAGGCAGATTCTGACTTAGTGAAAATTTCACTAAGTGTTGGAAAAATGGCTAGTTGGAATGATGTCCAGTTGAGGTTTTTGTAGATGGCCATGAGATCTACAAATCAAGCTTTGGATGGGGAAAATGGCTTTGTGGTTTAGGAGTTATGATCCTCCAAAGTTGGTACCCTTGACACTTTGTTCATAACTTAGAAAATTTTCTAAGTTTTTATGGTTACCCCTTTTACAAGTTATCCCACTTTCTTTGATTTTTCTTGATGAATGATGATTCAAATCATACATTAACATCATTTTAGGGTTAAAAATCCATAATTGACAGAAATCTCAAAAAGTCAAAGTTGACTTTTGTGCACAGTTGACTTTTTATCAGATGAATTCCAAACTGTGCAATCCTTTAGGAAATCATGTCCTTGACCTAAATCAAACTTTATGGACATGTTCCATGGGTGTTATAGGGTATATTGAGTCCTAACTGTGGTACTGAGGAAATTGAGACTTGTTGCTCAAGCTTTCTGGATTAATCCATTGTTACAAATGGATCAATATGGTGTACTAGAGACCCTCAAATCCTCTCTTGAGGTCTTGGCTCATGATTTGTCCTAAAAGTCAACTTAGGGGTGAATTAGGTCAAGAAACCCTAATTCCTGATTTTTTTATGACAACATCCCCTGAGACAAAATTGACTTGATGATTGGGGTCATGAGGTTCCATGGAGCATATTAGATTATGTTTTGAAGTATTGGCTCATGCCTAGAATAAAATTTCCATCTAGAGGCCCTGGTCGACCAAAACCCTAATTTGGTGACACTGGCGATCTTGAGGCTTGATCCACCTAGAAGGGAGACACCTTGTGCTTAATCCTTGAAGTGGGGGTCCTTTTGATCCATTGTGGATGTTTGAGAGGTTTATACAAGTTGAAGATCATTTCATTCCTTGATTGATCCTTTGTTTAAGAACTCAGAGAGGGCTTGAAACCCTAATTTTGACTGTAGTAAGTGTTCACCCATCTTTGGGGAAACTAATGAGGCATAATGATACACCCATATTGTGATGATGATTTGCAAAATGATGGGAATCTTAGTGGTCAAAATTTGGGGTATGACACACACCTTCATTTCCACGAAGATTAAATAGGGGCATCTGTCATACCCTAAATTTTGACCACAAGATTTCCCATCGTTGTGAAAATCATCACCATAATATGGATGTACCTTCATACCTCATCAATCCTCACAAAGATTGTTGAGCATTCACCTCAATCAAGGATTAAGGTTTTTAAGCCCTCTCAGAGCACTCAAGCAAAGGATCAATAAAAAATTGACATGATTTTCAACTTGTCAAACCTTTCAAACATCCATAAAGGGTCAAGAGGTCTTCCATATCAAGAATCAAGCACAAGAGTGCAAAATTTCAAAGGGATCAAGCCTCAAGATCATCAGTTTCGCCAAATTAGGGTTTTGGTCGACCAAGGCCTCCAGAGAGAAATTTTCATCTGGGCATGAACCAATACTTCAAAACATGATCCAAGAATCTCAAAGGTACCTCATTCACCCCTGAGTTGACTTTTGGAGCAAGGCATGAGTAAAAACCTAAAGGAATGTTTTAAAGACCTCAAACATCTCATATTTATCCTCTTACAAGTTCAAATGGGCACAAAGAACTTGGTTCATGAGCAATATACATATGCAAATTCATGTGACCACAAACTATGGTTTCTGGAAAAAGTCAACCCCACCTTTGACTTTTGACCAAGACATTATCTCAAACCATGAGACATGATTCAAGACACTATAAAACACCTATGGAATCCATCCATTAGGTTTAAAATAGGTCAAGAACTTGATTTCATAGAGAATCACAAAATTTGAAACTCATCTGATAAAAAGTCAACTGTGCCCAAAAACCAAGTTTGACTTTTTGAGATTTCTTGACAAATATGGCTTCTTTAAGTCAAAGACATTGTTAAATCATATTTCGCATCATCATCCATCAAGAAAAATCAAGAAAAGTGAGGTTACTTGCAAAAGGGGTAATCTTGAGAAACTTAAAATTTCTCTATATGTAAAAAGGATGATTTTTCCCAACTTTGCAAGGTCATAACTCCAAAACCACAAAGCCATTTTCTTCCATCCAAAGCTCAAATGAAAGCTCTCATTACATACTACAAAAGTGTCACGGTACTCCATGAGTCAAAAAAGCTTGGATTTTGAGTTATAGATCCATGAAGTTAGGGTTTCAAAACTTTTAACTTGGACACTTAGTGAAAATTTGAGACAGAAACTGTTTCATTTTTTCCAACTTTGAGGTCATTTTTCTCCATGATCTACATTGATCCAAGACCAAAGTTAAACATCAAAGTTGAAGTATGATATACAAGCTTTCCAAAGAGTACAATAACATCATCAAACTCCATTTGAGCAAAGAGATATAGAGTGACCAATATGCCTTGACACATACTGTGTTTTTGACAGCATTGGTACATGACTTATATCCCGCGATTTCTTGAGCCAATTTCGGACACTTGCATCATTGTATTTTTGTCTAATATTAACATGAATGATGAGGAATCTGAGCATTATACCACTAAGTCAAAAATCTTATCCCTTAGGCATGTGGCATTCAAGATTCATTTCCAAAACTTTCAATTTTGTCATAAGGCATTCAATGGGTGCATAGAGGTGGCATGAACTGAGGCATTGTTATCCAAATGAGTCAAGACATATCCAAAGTTCATAATACCTAAACCTACTAAGCTGACCTCAAGTCAATGGCTAGAGAAGACTTTGGCTACATGACAAAATTCAATGGATAATAGGGTGATATAGCCCCCAATCACTATTCCTTGGAACAAAACTTCCTCTACTATAAATAGAGGTCATTTGGGACTGATTTGAACAACCCAGTGCATACACCCATCTGTCCAAGTAATCTGAGCTTTCAGCATCATCCTATATTGCTGAGCAGGACTGATTAGGGTTGATAATTCCTCCACCGTTGAAGCTGATTGGCCCACGGAATCGGGGAACTGGCGTTCGGCCCGGCTGGTATCCAATACCAAACTTATCTTCTTTCACAAATACATCAATGACTTTACCCCAACCCTGGGCATTTCCGCTTTCGACCACTTCTCTGGCCTGCTTGTATGACGTAATTGATGCACTCGGCCCACCTGGCACATTCGACACCACTGCGGCTGAAGTAGATTCTGGTAGGTTATTGATATTCAGGGCTTCGAAAGACTGGCACAGGGTTTCATGAATCTCCCCATCCATTTCCACATATTTGAAAGTGGTTAGATGACTCACAAATATATCTTCCTCACCGCAAACAGTAACCACTTGACCCTCGAACACATATTTGAGCTTCTGATGAAGTGTTGAGGTAACTGCGCCCGCTGCGTGAATCCATGGTCGGCCCAACAAACAGCTATAAGCAGGCTGAATGTGCATAACATAAAAGATCGTCTTGAATATCTGTGGACCAACCTGTATTGGTAGTTCAACCTCCCCAAACACCGATCTTTGAGATCCATCGAAAGCTCTCACAATCAGATCACTGGGTCTCAGAACCAATCCATCTACTTCAATTTTCATCAGGGCCTTTTTGGGTAACACATTCAATGAAGAACCTGTATCGACTAGCACATGCGACAAAACAACTCCTTTGCATTCAAGTGTGATGTGCAACGCTTTGTTGTGATTACGTCCATCTGGTGTCAAATCCCTGTTCGTAAACCCCAACCCGTGGCTCACATTCACATTAGAAATTACTCCCTCCAACTGATTCACTGTAATCTCTTGGGGAACGTATGCCATATTCAGAACCTTCAACAAAGCAGCCCGGTGTGCATCTGAGCTCATTAATAGTGATAATATCGAAATTTTAGAGGGTGTTTGATTAAGATGGTCAATGATCTTGTAATCACTCTTTTTGATAACCCTCATAAATTCCTCAATGTCATTATCAAAATTGACTTTAGGGTCCTCTTCCTGAGCAGGCACCTTGTCATCAACAACCTGTTTTCCTTTCGCTCTTGCAGCACCTTCAGCCTCTTTATCATTCCTTAGAGTCTGGGGAGCAAACAGTCGACCACTTCTGGTGAAACCACTTGGTCCACCGACATTCTCAATACTGGTACCAACAGCCTCTGCTTTCTGTTGACTTCCTCCTTGACAAGTATCAGTTCCGTATTGCCATGGAACTGCTCTATTAGACACATAAGCAGCCGATTCAGGAACTATAATCGTAACTGGTCTCGGCCTCTCAGGCACGATGATAGCAACAGGCTCCTAAACAGGCACCTGTATCTCAACTGGATTATAGTAAATAGTAACGGCAGAAACATCTTTTTCTCTCTCTATCTTATCAAACTGAAGTCTTCCTTCGTCCATAAGATCCTGCAGTCCAACTTTCAACTTACTGCAGCCATTAATCTGTCTTGAACAATCTTCACAATCGGAGCCACATCCAGGAAACACTTTTCCTTTTAACAAACGCTCCTTTACAATCAACAGCGGAGTCTTTACCAAATTCACATCAGTAATCAGATTCAGTTTCTCACCATCAGAAATAGCATTCATGCTTGCACCTCCATGATGGGGCATTGGATTATCACGAACATTCGGCGGCTTAGAGAAATTAATAGCTTTTGCGTCAATCAGGTCTTGAACCTTATGGTGAAAAGCCCAGCACTTCTCTATCGAGTGACCTTGTGCGCCAGAATGAAATTCACATCTAGCGTTGGCATCATAACCCTGAGGTAATTTTCCGGAGTATAGCGGTCTCATAGTCCGTAGTTCAACCAACTTCTCTTTGAGCAGTTGTGGCAACAAAGCAGTATATTACATAGGCAAAGGATCAAACTTACGGTCCCTTGGTCTGTTATTCTAAAATCGGGGTCTACCTTGCTGATCTGGAGCTTGTTGTCCAGCTGGAACCGGAATGGTTACAGCATCCACCTGATGATAGGACTGATTCCTACCTCTGCCCCCTCCTCTATGCACAGCACTGGACTCCCCTTCTCTTTTCCTTGATCCGTTGGCAAAGGGTTTCCTCGAGCTCGAAGCACCAATCCCACCGACATCTTGAATCTTACCCAATTTCAGCAGACTCTCTATTCGTTCCCCAACAACAACAATATCAGCAAACCTTGTGGAAGGACACGCAGCCAATCTATCCAAATACGACCCTTGGAGTGTGCTCATGAACATATCAGCCATCTCACGATCACCCAAAGGTGGTTGAACTCGTGCAGCCAACTCCCTCCATCTTTGTGCGTATTGCTTAAAGCCTTCCTTAGGATCCTGAGTCATGCTCTGCAGCTGAGTACGATTAGGTGCCATATCCAAGTTATATTGGTACTGCTTCAGAAACGCAGCGCACAAATCCTTCCAGCTCTTGATATGAACCCTGTCCAACTTAACATACCATTCCAGGGAGACACCGGACAGGCTATCCTGGAAAAAATACATCCAGAGCTTCTGGTCATCAGTATAAGCGGCAACCTTGCGATTGTAAGCTTGCAAATGTGTTTTGGGACAGGTACTGCCGTTGTACTTATCCAAAGCAGGAAGTTTGAACTTGGGAGGGATTCGCACACCCTGCACGAGACCCATGTCTTCTACATCAATTCCCAGAGGATTTTGGCTCTCAATAGCCTTGAGTCTTTCATCTAACCCTTCGTACTTCCGGTCGTCATTATAGAAACCTATGTCATTGTTGAATGCAGTGACCTGGTCATCTTGACCATCCTCATTATTGTCAAATCCCAGATGTACCCCACCAGCAGGGATTGTGCCAACAGGGGGAGTGCGCACAGTGCGATTTGGGATTTCAGTTTCCAGTCTCTGGATAGTGGTTCTCATAGCTTCTTGTCCAATCCTCATGTTTTCTTGACCGGTCCTCAGCTCCTGCTGACCTTGAGCGATCCCCTGCATAAGGTTCATGAACTGTTCCATCCTTCCCCTCAAATCATCTAACACAGTCTGAACTTGCTCCATTACTCTTGCTTGATTGCGTCGGGTAGAATATCGGTGAACTGGGGTATCAGCTATCGTGCCTGAAAACCAAATAAAGGTTAGCAGGCGCCTGCAAAAGGAAAACCTGCAATGCAAAAATGATATGCAAATGCAAATGCAAAGTTATGTTTGTCATTTCAAGATACTTTTCATATCCTGATTCCAATTGTAACCATGAATTCCTGAAGACCAGGAGTCATGATTACTGAGTTTTGCCTTGAAGAGATATTCATATACATCGATCACAAATATCTGAAGACCAGAAATAGTGACTTTGTAGTGTGCCAGTGTGCAGATATCACATCACATATATCTGAAGACCAGAAATTGTGAACAAAAATTTGCTCATTTCATACAAATTCCCAAAAATTTCTCAAGCACGTTTGTCGTAGTTTCAGCAACAAAATAAGAAACAAGCAGTCAAATGGATCCATCAACAATTCTGATGGTAACCATTGCAAATTACAAAGAAACGGCGAAATCCTTAATCTGATAGCTCTACATCTTTCAGCTTCTGGCTGGAGTACTTAATATCTTCAAACAGGATACGGGTACGCTGATGATGCGGCTTCTCAATCAGCTCTTTGATTACTACGTCCCTTTTTTCCAATGCATCTTCTAATGACCCCACGTGCATCAACAAGGCTTCATCTTCATTGGCTCCTTTGCGACTCTTGATTCCAGCTTGAATTTTAACCAGCTTTAGCTCTGCTGTGACATCTTCAAGTTCTTTGTTGGCGATTTTCAGCCTTTCTTCAGTATTTCTTACTTGTTCTTGACTTTTGCCAAGATCTTCTCGATACTTTCTTCTTTCCACGTGTGCTTTCTTCAGCTCTTCATCTTTATCTTTTAACTGGGCCTGCAATTCAGAATTCTCAATTCTGACTTCATCCCAAGCTTGACGGAGTTTAGCTAACGAATCCTTACTTCGGGCTAGCGCCTGCTTTTTAGCCTTATGAGCCTGACTAGTATCATCTTCTCCCAAGGTAAGCTTCCGGAAGTATCGAGCTCTCTCATCAAAATCTTCTTCTTTGTCCGCCAGGGTTTTTTCTGCTTTCAACGCTCTCTTTTCTAACTCTTTGTTGTTAGCTAGAGCTTTCTGAAGACATCTGCTCATTCCAGAGTTCTCTATCTGCAATTCCCTGACCATTTTCTTCAATTTCTGGTACTCTTCGGCCGGTACCATGGAATGTTGATCTGGACATAAAAGAACCTCCCTGGAAAAGGGTAGCAACAACTTTTTGACCTTCATCTCAACCCAAGCATCGTAGTCAGGGTACGATCTACAGTCTCCTTTGCCGAAAGTCAACCTTCCCTGTCTTTGCCTAAATTTCCAAGCATTTATTATTTCTGGCACTCTTTCATTCTTGGTTCCCACGAAAAACAGAGAAGCGCTAATCTCTTCATTAGCAGGAGGATGTCTCGAGGCATAACCAAATTGTCTAACTGCCAACACCGAGTTATAATTAATCCCACCTCTTCTTCCAAGTAGAGGCACATTAGGGAAACTTCCACATTTGACAGTAAGCTCTATCGTCAGTAATTTGGGATCAAACCAAATGATATTATTGGCAGTCAAACCTATCAGTCTCTTAGACCACTTCATTGTCTCAGTAGTCTCTACAAACGCACCAGTCCGAGGTAAATGTTTGAAGAGCCAATGACATAACAATTGGGTGTAACAACTAACCAAACTCCCTCTTGCCTTCTCACTTTTGTAGTGTACTGAATAATAAAAATCCCCTAGCAGGGTAGGAATCGGATTCTTCGAAACGAACAATTTCATTGCTTGCATATCAACAAAATCAGGCTGACCGAGGAAGAGCACCAAACCATAGATACAAAAAGCTAACACAGCGTTGTAAGTAGTCCAATTTTTAGCCTTGGCAGCTTCCTGAGCTTGTTAAAAAAGAAACTCCAAATGAAATCCCTCATCTTCTTTGAGTCTGCTTAGGCCACTTTTCACAACAAACAGGTCCAGACGTAGAACAGCAGCGATTACTTCGGGGGTAAGAGCACCCTCAGAAAAATACGGTATAAAAGACGTGACTGGAATTCCCAAAATAAATGAGAATTCCTCCAGAGTGGGCATCAGAATGTAGTCAGGGAATAGGAAACATCTCATTGATGGCTCATAGAACTGTAAGAAAGTATGCAACCCATCCTTCTCATACTTTGTGAATGCACAGACCATCTTAATCATCACTCCATATTCCTTCTGAAAAGTGCTGAGAACATCAGAACCAGCCATGCCTATCATCTTGTTCAATAAATCTAGCTTAGGGTCAGGGAATTTTTATGACACATTATTCTTCCTTTTAACCTCAACTTCTTGGGAACTCATGGTTGGAATCAGACAATATGGTAAGTACCTAAAAATGACAAACATAACCTGTTATGATATGATTATGCAAATGCAAAAGGCAAGTGATCAGGTATCCAGGTGTCTGTGTCTGTGTTGAACTGTGTGCACTGTGTCTCTGTACTGAATCTGGCAATATATCTGAGATAAATACTCAAACCACTATCATAGGGTACACTGTCTGTAATAATCATAGAATCACAAGTACGGTATGTAGGAGGCCGGGATACCTGCAAACCTATAAACATCCCGTCCATACTCACATGTGGTTCCTAGAAAATAAGGCTTGTCAGCTTCAGAGGTTTGAGAAGCGATAGCACACTCAGCCCGTAGGATACAATGCTATGCCAATCAAAGAGGTCGTCCACTGACTCACCTTAGAAAATAAAGGTCATCCTATGCAAGTACCAAAGTGAGCTCTCGGGTGCGAGTGGGTTTGCTACAGAATGTGGTCTAGCACTGTCACCGCTAAAGAGAGATGTTTCCACTAAGGTCCTCATGATCGGTCACTAGAGTCGACAGCTCTCTAGATCGACATCCTGGAATACGCAAGATGCGCACGCCATGATGATTCCCAAGATAGCCTCGTCTAGCTGTGAATTTTGTGATTACCCACGTACACAGATGGCACGTAGGTCCCACTACTCTCCACTCTAAGTCTAAGTGTATACTCGAGCCTGTGTACTGAGCTCATCTCTCAGAAATCCCATCCTGCCAAACAGAAAACAGCACAGTCCGATACAACAGTAATAATATGATATGTAATGCTAAAAAGCAGTAAATATAGTAATGTACAGTAAAGCAGTAAATAACCATCCAATAAAATGGTAAATATAGCATAACAGTAAACACCCAATGAAAGAAAATAAAACAAGCGCTAGGATTGACTCGCTTAGGATGGACCAGCAATAGGTCAACCTGTCCCCAGCAGAGTCGCCAGCTGTCGCTCCCGGGATTTTCATCCTAGTACAAACGCGAAAGTGGCACCGAAACAGAGTCGCCAGCAATGTGTATTTATCCCAAGAGAGGGAAAGGAAACACTACATAAACCTGAAGGAAGGAAAAAGCATGGTCTTGCGACCAAGAGAACTGGATTCGGGAGTCGGTTACGCGAGAGGAAGGTATTAGCACCCCCTCGCGTCCATCGTACCCGATGGGATCCACGCTTGCTGCTTCAATCAAAGGGTGTAAGAAAAGGATACTGCAAAAGAAACTACTAGCTGGAGAACTTGAACAGGATAAAAGAGAAAGAGAAACAAATGTAGGGAAAATAAAAGAAGTGCTCGAATAGGCCCTACCCCACTGCCTACGTATCTCATCGGGAGCATGAGAATCAGAGCGACGTAGTTCCCCTCACTAGGGATGGATTGTTTGTGTTTTTTAATGGAATACGTCAACGTTCGCGTCCTAGCAGTTTAGGTGTTGCGGCTCGCTGTAGGGAGACTTAGGCGTTACCTGTTTGCGGTAGAACGGAAATGACGCATCCTTAAGGAAAGAGTGAATGAGATGAGAAAAGAATTCCCGAAGGAAAGACGTTATTGTTTGTTTTTTTGTCTTTTAAGAGTTTTTTCATTTGTTTGCATATGATAGTGTATCCAAATCTTAGCCATTGGAATGTGTACATTCTCACATTCCAAGATGGAATGAGTAAGAAAGCACACTAAGGGTGAAGAAGACCCTCACACATAGTTCCAATTGTCAAGGTTCAAACACACTAGCATACTTGTGTTTCTTAAATGTTTTGTTGATTATGAAATGAAGAAGTGTTTTTTATTTGTACCTTCACCAAGTATTGCATTTGAGTCCCTCATACAAGATCAAATGTTTAACACATTGACCCAAGATGGGCTATATGCTATACATTCTAAGATAATAAGAGAAGACCCCTTATAATCTTTTCTTTATATGAAAGGCCTAAATGCAATAAATGCCTACCTTTATTAAGTATTTTGAATTTTCCTTTGAGATGAGAAGATGAAAGACTCAAGAGAGAAGAAAGGTAAAATCTATATGAACTAAGACTCAATCCTAATCAATTAATTAAGGGAGTGATCCTAAGGGTTTGTGAGGTTTAAACCTAAAGTCTAAGGAAGAAATGAATTAAGCAATTCACTTCTAAATTAGAAGATGAATTGTAATTCAAAAAGGGAAAGTGATGAGTTATTAAGAAAAAACACATAAGTGCTTAACAAAACACAAGATGGAATTGTAAAAGAGATAGGGATAGAAGTTTGAATGTGAATTCCTTATCCACACTCAATTGCAACTTACCAAAGCCCCTACATGGTTAGTAAACATGTATAAGAAGTATAAGAAGCAAAAGAACACTTAATGCACCATAAAGATCAAAAGAATAAGATGAAAGATCAAATCCTATTAATCACAACCAGAATGTACATTATATGGAAAACAAATGATTATCATCAAGCAAGTCCAAGTGGATAGGCAACAAACATCATCCATGACATTAGAACATGCTACCATAAGAAAAGGGAGAATGAAAGATGAAAAGAAATGAAAAAACATGCATAAATGGAACATGTAATCTAAAGATCAGAATTGAAATGAAATGAAAAATGATTCACAAACATCTCACAAGTATTCATGAAGCAACTATCAATACAATCAAGAGATAATGGGAGGAGTAGAATTGAAATAGAAATTCAAAAGAAAGCACAAGTACTTCATGTTAAGGACCCACAAAGTTCAAATGAAAGTGAACATACAATGATGACATATAATATGTATCAATGACCTATTATGTCACATGAAAGGTTCACCAAATATGCAAATGATCATGCAAGTATGTACAAAAGAAAACGTGTAAACATGCACAAATGTTAAGATGATATGACATGTTATTATGCTTCAAAGGTAATGCATTAAACAAAAATTAAATGGACTCATGGAAATTAAGCAAGCATGGTTTAAAGATACACAAATCAGAAGTGAATCATATACCAAAATAACATGCAAGAAACCAAGGCAAAATGATGTCAAACAATGCACTTAAGTCCAATTGGATACACATGCAAAGTAACACAAAAATGAACACCAAACATGCCATAAACTGACCTAAAAAAAATCAAATAAAAATCATTCAACATACTTCAAGATGTTAATGACTCAATGCAAAAAGAAGAGCATCAAAACAATTTTTAATGATCGAGAACAAAAATGTACAACTTTATGTATCACATTAAGCATGCACACAAATTGAAATTCAAAGAATATTATAGAAGAGGGACAAAAATGTCATAAAATCAAGAAATAAAAACATGAAAAATTTTCTAAATGTCTTGAAGGTATTCATGAATTTTTGTGGAATTTTATGATGCAATTTGATATTTTTAAAAATTGAAAAGTAAACGTGTAGAAAAAATGAAAATAAAATGAAATAGAAATGAAGATTGGGGGTGTGAACATTGTAAAATACTAGTTATACTTGGTTTGGGCTTGGAAACAGAAGGGTGTGGATAGTAAACAGGCTAGGTCCAATTATGCGTGAAACACAATAACAAGCATGCACCTCAGTCAACAAAAATTGACTCATTAATAGCCACTGGATTGAGTCCAATCAATACAAAAGTCAAGGTAATCAAATCATGTATATCACAATGCTAGTACACCACAATAACCATGTAGGAACACGCACGCAAGCATCAGAGGGATTAAAATGGAACACATGACACACACCATCCTCATTTATTCGCTGGCAACACCACCACCCTTGGATCAAAACAAATCAGACGGACATGAACAAATCTGGCATTCAAAACCCTAATAAAACCTCACCGCCCGGAGAGGGACCTCCGGTCACCTTCTCCGGCCATCTCCGGCACTGCAATCAGTCAAACGTTCCAAAAATTTATGCAATGCGCATCAAAATGTTCAGGAAGTCACGTAGAGCATGAATCTAGGATTAGTTTTCACAAACAACACACAATCAGAGAGAATCGAAGCAATGAAATTAGCCCTAGGTTTTGGATCTAAGCTTCTAAGAAGCTCTATCAACTAGCCAGAGTTCGTAGCTTCTAGTAAGCTCTAAACACCATAAAAACAAGCTAGATTCAGTAGAAAAATTGAGGAAGAATCAAAACCTGAAACTGTGAAGGACTTTGAAGGACTTTGAAGTGTTGAGAAAAACCAGAGAACTTGAGCTCTTGAACTCGTTGAGCAAAATAAATGCTGCTTGGTCTTGAGATCTTGAAGAAAATCACGATGCAAACTCAACTGAACTGAAACTACCCTTGCTGGATTAAACCTCTTCTCTCTTATTCTTGATCCAAAAGTGGAATGTTGATGATGATGAAGATGAAATGTGATAGAGGATGGTGAGAGTCGTGTGGAATCAGAGAGAGATTAGAAAGAAAGTGAGAGAGAGCTTGGAGTGTTTTGAGAGAATGTGGAAAATGAAGTTGAATCTGAAATTAGAGAGTTTGATTTGGTTTTATAGTGTGAGCTAACCATGGTTTAATGAGTGAGTTAGAGTGAGTTACCATTGGGTTAAGTGAGTCATCCCTAACTAACTGAGTCAAGTTAGTTAGGGAGAGCTATAGTAAGGTGCAGCTGGCCCATGATATGTTATGGTGAGATTAATGAGAAGATGAATTGGCACGACTTGTGTAGCAGCTTGCAGCAGTAGCTTGTGGTGGAAGTTTCATACATTTCCCTTCTCATGTAAGAAGCAGCATGGTGGAGGCACGTGCATGCATTGTTTGGTTTAATGAGGAAATCGACTGAAGTGATCATGAAAGTGTTTGTTGAATGACTGAACCAAAAACAATGTGTGAATTACTATACAAGACAGTCAATGCATCAATGCAAATGGTGATGTTTGAACATGGATTTCTTTATGACCAATGCATGAAAATGGATCATCTTGGTGTCAATGGATTGAGGATGCATCATAGAACATGTTTGATGTTTGAATCCAAGTGAAATAATGCCTTTAAAGTGATGGAAAATGACTTAGAACACAAGGATGTGAGACTGCATCATGGGCGTGTGAGGTTGTACTCCGCATGGCAAGAATGGCCTATGAAATTTCAGTGTGATCACACCCACTTGGAACCAATATTTCTCCCTTATAACATGATCAAATCAAAATTTGTCCAACATGAACATTGAAGATGACACTACAAGGAACAACTTTTATGTTGAAAATTTTCTCATTTGGAGCCTCTAACCATGAGAAAAATGAGTACACTTCTGACCCACCAACTGTTTGTTGAAATGACTACGCGCGTGCCTTGAAAATCCTTGGTCATGACATGGTTTTGGCCTACTTTCGTCCAACTTTGATCCATCATATCTCCCTCAATATTTATTCAATGGAGATGTTCTACACATGGATTTGAAGCTTAAAGCAAGACCTTTTGTTGTAGCCTGGTGGAATTTTCATTTGATGCTTCAATTTTAAATGGCCTTGGTTCAAAGTGTAGTGCAAAATGGTCCAAAATTACTATTTTTAGTAACCCTTCTTCTTCCAAAAATGGCAACTTTCTACATCTTGATTTTTCCATGATTACTTTGGAGTTTCTTGATCAAATTTTGCACATTGAATACATATAACATGAATTTCATGAGTTTGGCCTTAAAAAGTCAAGAGTTGACTTTTTCCTCTGATTATTTGAGTTGGCCCCAATTTCTCTGATTTTTTATCTTTCTTCCAATTGAACCACTTCTAAGACCAATTGAGAGGCAATTTTCCACACTCATACACTTAAGGACATGTAGAATACCATGACAACAAGTTTTGTTCAAAAAATCAAAGATTCCCTGATTTAATTGTAAACCCTAATTTTGGTGCCCACCTCCTAGGAGAAAAATGTGCAGTCTTCAATTTCAAATTCCTCAGAGTATGTTGTGTATCCTCTTAAAGGATGATGAGATATGCCACTTGAGGGTGATTTTGGATCAATGAGCTATCTCTTTTGAGGGTTTTCCTTCATTTTTTTTTTGAACCTCTTGCTTGATGGAGTAGGTATTGCTTCAATCTCCCATTGAATCTCACTCTCTTGAGGTTGTGGATGATCAAAGGAGATAATATGAGACATGAGAGACCTCTTGGCTTGCCTTGAGGCAACTTGATTGACCTTTTTGTGCCTTGAATGGTTCCTTGATTGTCCACCTTTCACCTGATCACATGCCCTGATGGTAAGAGGGATGTTATGCTTCATTTTTCTATGTTAAATGCAATGCAATGCTAATGAGGTGGATATGATATGATAAATAATAATGCTATGCTATGATGCCAAAAAGAGAGAGAAAATTTTGGGGTATTACAATATGTTCATTGCTTGCTTTCATCTTTGATTTGGTTGTTTGATTGCTGTAACTGATGTTTGATGCTTGTGATTTAATGTAATTTTCGTGCACAATTGAATATGTATGCACATGGTTGATTGAGTTGGAAAATTGCTATCGAAAAGTGCTTCTGAACTAGTTTTTTCTACCATTGTCTCAGTGGTAATTGTAGCGTGCGATTTTTGTCGGTGACGCAACCACCTTATCGCAATGAGATTTCCTCACCTCAGTGGGAGGAACGTTGGGTGCTACTTTCTGATTACTTATTTATCCTGTGAAGCTGGAAGGGAAAGGGAAAGTTATCTAAAATGAACCTTGCATGTATTTGTTTAACTGAACAAACGCTTGACAGAGATTGGGGAGCCCGGGGTCAGGTTATACAACGGGGAGTTGTCAATTACCCATCCTATACATGGTTATCCATGAGATGACAATTTTAGGTTTCTACTTGATATTTGATCGTGTTTATCTATAAATGAGAAAAGTTTCTCCTTTGTGGGATGTCTGAGAGTATTTTTGTTGTTTTTGGGTTTTTCGATGTTTTCCATGAGATAGTATTTTTGTTGTTTTCGGGTTTTTCGATGTTTTTGGTAAGGTCGGGGACCTAAGTTTTTTTTATAAGTATGCTTGCTAAGATTTCGAAATCTTATTCCTACGTATTCCCTGTTATGGAGTATAGGAAAATCAGAGCGATCGTAGTTCCTCCTATTCTAAGGAAGAAACAGATGTCCGGTGTCTTGTTCAAAGCCCAAGATTGAAGCTAAAAGGTTGTTTTTTTGTGTCTTATTTAAAGCCCAAGATTGAAGCTAAAAGGTTTTGACTGAGAGAGAATTTGTCATCCCTAAAGAGAGATATCTCATCTGTTGATCATAGTTATTTGGGTAACTGGTTTGAAAAGGGGAATTACTTTAACTGGAATGCAATGGAGACCAGTAATGCCATAATTGCCTTTACAGGGTGATTTATCCTGAAGGAGAAAACTTTAACTCAGTGTGAGCAATGCCATTTTTCCTTAGGAATTCATGCTAAAAAAAGGACATGGGCTTGGATGTTTGTATCCAGGGGCTTGCCACTTACAACAGTTAGATGAGGTTTTTACCAGGATAATGAGGGACAAATAGCTTGGATGTTTGAATCAACAAGTGTGCCACTTACAGCAGTTATCTGGAATTAAGGGTTTTGTTTTGATTGACTGTTTTGATGTGATTAGACTAAGAAATATCTTCCTGCAGAGATTTTGATTTCCTCTAAGGGGATGTTGATTTTTGTGTGCCTTAATTAAAGCCTAAGGTTGAAGCTAAGAGGTTGATTAGATTCCACTGGGGAAATCATTATAAAAAGCCTATGAGGAGGTTGGGAAAGACCGGCTCAACAAGAGAGTGTTTATTTGGTGTCTTGTACTAGGCCCAAGATTGAGGCTGAAAGAGATTTGACTCTTTTGGGGAAAATATTTTATCTATCTTGTACAAAGCCCAAGATTGAGGCTAAAGAAAGATGACACCACTGGGGAGAATACTTATGTGTTTCTTGTACAAAGCCCAAGATTGAGGCTGAAAGTTGTATGACTCTACTTAGGGAGTGTTTTATATCTGTCTTGTACAAAGCCCAATATTGAGGCTGAAAGTTTTTGACTCAACAAGAGAGTGTTTAGGGGGTGTCTTGTACAAAGCCCAAGATTGAGGCTTAAAGTTGTGACTCAGCTGAGGAGTTATCATTTTACAAAGCCTAAGAGGAGGTTGATTGCGGAGGAAGGATCATTATACAAAGCCTAAGAGGAGGCTAACTTCTGCCGAGGATTAAAGAAATCCAAAGACAGGTCTAAATTAGGGTAATTCAACTCTTACTGGGGATTATAGAAAAATTGAGATATTAGAGACCTTGAGGTTCTGATGAGGATTGTGACAGTAAATTGACCCTAGCTGGGGATTTAACTGAGGATATAACAGTTGGGATTCTTTCCTATGATGTTTTATGAATATACAGTAATTGACCCATGTTGGGGAAAATTAAAGGTAAGGTTTGAAGATTGAGTTATGGAACCTGCTGGTTTTAACTCTGTTTTGGAGATCTGATCTGGTGATCAGGGTTATTTCCTGTTCTTTAAGGAAAATGGTTTCTTGGAAATCTAAAGGGAAATGAGACTATCCAAGTCTACTGGTATGGAGATATTGGCTCTCAGATGGTGAAAGATCTTTGTATGATGCCCAAGAGAAGGCTGGTATGTTAAGAGATGAATATTAACCCTTAACTGGTCTGATGTTTTGACACAGAAATACTACTCTAGCAAATGATGACTAGGTTCTGTCCTATACCTTTATGAGGTCTCTGGGTCCTTGTACTAAGCCCAAGATGAGGCATGAGAACTTCTAAGAAGCCTGAGGGTCCTTGTACAAAGCCTAAGAGGAGGCTAGGATGCTTTTAGGAAGCCTGTGGGACCAAACTTACGAATGTTCAAGAAAGGTTTCACCGGGAATTAATCCTTTCTATAATGAACAGTTTTAGAGTTTAAAGAAATTCAAGAAAAGTTTCACCGGGAATTAATCCTCTCTGGGGAAACTGAATTTCTTTTACAATTTCTAATAGTGACAGTCTGAGAAAAGGTTCACCGAGAATACTGCCTTTCTCTTTGTTCCATATTGTTTAGGCCCAAGAGAAGGCAAGACTGTATCTGGAAATCCTATTGTCGCTTCCGGGATTTTCATTCTAGTACAAACGCGAAAGTAGCACTGAAACAGAGTCGCCAGCAATGTGTATTTATCCCATTAGAGGGAAAGGAAACACCGCATAAACCTGAAGGGAAAGGAAAAAGCATGGTCTCGCGACCAAGAGAAATGGGTAAGGGAGTCGGTTACGCGTGAGGAAGGTATTAGCACCCCCACACGTCCATCGTACCCGATGGAATCCAAGCTTGCTTGTCTCGATCAAAGGGTGTAAGGAAAGGATACTGCAAAAGGGAACTGCTAGCTGGAGAACTGGAAAAGGAAAGGAGAGAGAAAGAGAAACAAATGTAGGGAAAATAAAAGAAGTGCTCGAATGGGCCCTACCCCACTGCCTACGTATCTCATCGGGAACATGAGAATCAGAGCGACGTAGTTCCCCTCAACGAGGGTCGCTTTGTTTGTGTTTTTTAATGGAAAAGTCAGAGTGTGCGTCCCAACAGTTAGGTGTTGCAGCTCGCTGTAGGGAGACTTAGGCGTTACCTGTTTGCGGTAGAACGGACTTGACGAGTCCTTAAGGAAGGAGTGAAAGAGATGAGAAAATAATTGTTGTTTGTTTTGTCTTTTAAGAAAGAAGTGTTTTGATTACTTTATATTTTGTAACGCACATTGTATTTAAGTCCCTCATGTAAGATTCAATGCCTCGTATATCGACCCGAGATGGGACGTACGCTAAACATTCTAAGAAAATAAGAGAAGATCCCTCAATATCTCATTCTTACATGAAAGGCTCAAATACAATATTTGTTTTTCCTTTATTAGGTGTTTTTTACTTTTGTTTTAAGATGAGAAGAAGAGACTCAAAAAGGAGGAGTAAAGGTAAAAACTAAAGAGGGAGACTAAGACTCAATCTAAATGTTATCATGCATAGTGATCCTAAGGTTTAGTGAGGTTTAAGAAACCTAATTATAAGAAAAAGGAGAAGAGAAAGAAAGAAAAAAACTTACTTCCAAGATGGAAGTTAAGTCGTTTCTAAGAGGGAAGAAAGAAGACTATGAAAGCAAAGCATTATAAAAGGCTTAAACAACACAAATTGAATGATTAAAAGATGAGTGAAGAAATTAGAATGTGGATGCATATCCACACTCAAGTGACTTACCATTGGCCCCTGAAATGGTTAGTGCAAACATTTACAAATGAAAAAAAACAATTAAGATGACCAATTAAGGCTTACACAAATTCAACAACCAAAGTAAAAGCACCCTAAAGGTCAAGGAAGGCATAAGGCCAGAATGCACATCACAAATCAATTGCACACAAACAATTCCTTAAACCACAAGGAAATGCATTATGAAATAAGTAGATAAAGAATGAGTGAATATGCAAAGTGATCATGCAATAATACTTCAAGTAATGTCAAAGTCAAAATGTGGATGACCTAAACATGACGTACAAATGTCACATGAGGAATACAATCAAGCATCTAAGCATTAAGAGTGATTAGGAGAAGAAGTGAGAATATATGAACATGAATTTAACATAGAAAGAAGTTACTTAAGGCATAAGTCAAACCTAAAAAGATCAAGATGAAACTCAAGTATCAAAGTCAGAAGTGATATGACATGTTAGGATGAAGATAAAATGCACAAACCAATCACATTCAAGCAATCACAAGTCATTTAGAAACTAGAAGAAAAAGAAACATGCATTTGGATGAAACATGTTCAAGTATGCAAAGTAAGACATGAATGGCATATAGGATGAATGCAATGCTTTAAAGTCAGAGGCATACATCATATGAAATGCAAATGAATAGTATGGCATGTCATAAACAAACCAATTACAAGTCAAGTTGGAACTTAGATGAAAAAGGATGAGGAATGAGGTCAAAAGGAAACATGTGAAATAAGTATTGAACATGTACACAAAGAAAGCATCAACTTCAAACCAATGACCTATAACTTCAATTTAAAGACCTATAGTGATCTAAACATGGCTCAAGAAGTCAAAAAAGAATGATCTCATACAATGGCACAAGTGCCTTCTCAAGCATGTAAACAAACATGATCAATGAAGTTCACAAAAAGGGACCTCAAATAAGAGTCATTAAACAAATACCAAACACGATTGAAAAATCAACAAAATAGGTCTCAAGAGACCACAACCAGAGGCAAATATCATACCAAAATCTCATGCAAAGAATCACAAAGAAACTCAACCAAACAAGCATGGCAAAGTCATTAGGGTTTCACATGATCATGCACAAAGAAATGGCTCAAAGAGGATGTAAAGATGATCTTAAAAATATTACAAAAATGTTTTTAAATGCTTCAAAGTGTACTCTGAAACATGCAAAAAGAATGAGGATCAAACTATGTACCAATGATGAGAAATAAAATCAGTAATGCAAAGTGTTCACAAATGAAACATTTCAAAAAGAAATTCAAACCACAATTAATTCAAATGCAAAAAAATAATATAAAAATGGAAAATAAAATTTGTAAAAATTTTATAAAACTATGAAGATGATTCATGATTTTTTTGAGAATTTTTGGATGCATCTAACTAATTTTAAAAATTAAAAATGAAAATGATATGAAAAATAAAAAATAAAATGACATAGCATGGGCCAGGGGTGCAGTCATAGTAATTCTCATGTTCAAAATGAGCATTGGGCTCAATATGGGGGTACGAAAAGCAAAGAAATCCAGCCCAATCCAAAGCGCAGGTCAACATATTCCTAGTCAAAAAATCTTGACTCACACACACAACACAACACACATAGGGAGACACACAAACGGATTAAAATGGAAAAATAAGACACGTGAGAGGCACCCTTTCCTTTTAATGTGTTGGCACAACATCAGCCATCAGATCACAGCCACGAATAGTCATGATTTCATCTTCCTAAAGAAGCTCAGATCACTTGAAAATGAACCAGACGCCGGAGCCCTAGCTCCGGTCGTCTTCTCCGACAACACTAAACATAAAATTCTCCAGAAATCAAGAACTCCACCACAGTCTCACTCCAAATTTCATGTTGATCTTAAATATCACATCAATTTCATCGTAACATGTGTAATTTGTGCAAATCGAAGACAAAAAGTTTGGATCTAAAAAGTTCAGATCCACAATACTCTCATGTTACACGTCCAAATTTAAATCTAAACATATCAGCATGATCACAAGCACACAGAGAACACAATGCGCCCAAGAAAATCAAGTTATAAGATGATGAAATTCAACTCACCTGAAACTTGAAACAAGCCAAAATACTCCTAGAAATCCAGTGTAAGAGTCCAGATCTTCCTCTTTTGAGTTCTATTTGCAAAATAAATGCAAATAGAAGCTTGAATCAGGCTAGATCTTAAGATTTGAAAATGAAGCTTCCAAAACTGAACTTAGTGAAAACCTCTGTATGAGCCTCAATCAATGGATGATTCGTGTTCTATGAAGTTCATTGATCAAGGAAATGTGAAGAGAAATCAATGAAACCCTATGAGAGTCGAGTTTCGAAGAGAAGAAAGTTGAGAGCAAAATTTTAAATCTGAGCAAATGAGAGTGCATGAGTGTGAAATGAACGTGTGAGTCACTTTATATATCCTTGGTTATCATTCTGATCATGGTTAGGGTTTTGTTAAACCCTTGGTTAAAGCTCTTGGAAGTGTTTTGCAAATTGGCAAGTTGGTGTGTACACCCTCATCCACACATGCATGGCCATGCTTATGATGATGGATCACTCTCATTTCATGTACTGATCACCAATGAATTGAAATTGGGCCTTGTGGTTGATTGGTTTGTGAGTTTTGGATCATCTTGCACATTTGGATTTTGTGAAATAAGTGAGAAATACTTCATGTAATGACATGATTCCAAGACCAATTCTGCACTAAATGAAGTTTACTTTGAGTTTATGAACTGAATTTGTCAACTTGAAACCAATACAAGTCATTTGGAAGCTTTTTGCACAAAGTGGAAAAATTGAACCTTGTGAAAACCCTAAAAACCACCCTTGAGTCTTGTGATCATAACTTGAGAACCACAAATGGTATGGAAATGATCTAGTACTTTTTGGAAAGGGGAGAGAGAGATCTTCAACTTTCATGTTTAAGTGAAATTCATATAAAGCTTTTTTGATGATGAAAAGTCAAGTTGAAGATGGTTTGAAAAGTTGCCAAAAATGAAAATTTCACATTATAGGTCATTTTCCAAAAATAGTAACTTTTGCCCTACTTCTTGATTCTTGATGAATGACATGAATCTTAACATTTGAGGACTATATGAAGGTCTGTGGACTTGGGAGACATGATTTGAACCTTTGAAGACCCATGGTGGACTTTCCTTTTGAAGTGATGACTTTTTTTCCCCAATTTCTTGATTATCAAGCAACTGATCAAATGAACCTCATCTGAAATGAATCAATGGCCAATCTTCCTTCCTTAGACACTTAATATCATATAGGAAACATTGAGATCAAGTTTGAATCAAAGTTTCATCAGGAGACCATTTGAATCCAAAACCCTAATTTTGACTGGTTTTGATAAGAGGTGATGCACTGTCCAATCTTCTTGATGAGTTACCATCTTTTAATGACTTGTGAGATCAAATGGGGATGATATATGATGTAAGAGACCTTTGAGGCTTGTGAGAGACCCTTGGCTCTTATTCTCTTGCTTTGGATGATCCACCTCATTGAGAAACAACTGATCACATGCCCTTATGCAAGATGCAATGCTAAATGTTTAATGTTTTATTTTTCTATGCTTGAATGCAATGCAATGAAATGAAAGCTCATGCTAAATGATATGAAGAAATGAGAGGGAAAATTTTGGGGTATTACACCTATGGGGATCTATGTTTACTGTATTGAAAGAGTGACCAACTGGCTTGACCTAATTCTAGACTTAGTTGTTGGGGAAAACTCTTAACAGATATACAAGTATATATACAGTTGATATATGACAAGTATTTAAAAGGATATGAAAGAAGGACTTACAAATTTGCAAGCTTTTGGCAATACAGTTATATATATAAAGCATGTAAATGAAAGCAGATAAAAACTTACAGGTGAGCAAGCTTCCATGCTGTAATGTTAGTTGTTCAAAGAAATTGAAGAAAGTCTTGATAACAATTATCTTAAACAGAAAATTGGGGCTTATTCAACAAGAGATGCCCAGATGACTTTTTTGATAACATTGAAACAGATTGTATTATTAACAGATGTTGTGGGACTTATACCGTAGTAGGGGGCCCAAGGTTATTGTTTTTACAAAGAGAGTTGGGTCCTATACTCTATTAGAGAGCCCAAAGATTATTTTTGTACAAGATATGGGGCTTATAACTCAAGGAGAGACCCAGATGAAAACAATGATCGCACTGTTATTTTGAAAACTGTATTGGGTCTTATACAATGACTGAGGCCCAAAATTATTTATGTACAAAGGGGGTTGGGTCTTACACTCTATTAGAGGCCAAAAAGTTGTTAAAAGGAAAAGGAATGGGTCTTATAGCTCAAGGAGAGGCCCAGGTTATTTTATTTTGAACTGGCGATCGCACCAAAGTTTTTTGAAAGTATAGTGGGACTTATACAATGTCTGAGGCCCAAAATGATTTTGGTTAAGAAAGGGATTGGGTCTTACACTCTATCAGAGGCCCAAAAGTGTTTAAAAAAGATTTGTTAGGGTGAGAAAATCAAAACCCTAAATTTGATTAAAAAATGTATTTAATTTTGTATAAAAATTAATAGGTGTATAAAAAAATATCAAACATGTGTGAAACAATGAGTTGTGATCTTTGATAAATGTTTGGAAAATCATATTTCACTTACAAAATAATTTGAAAATCAATTGGATAAAAAAAATCAAGATAAACAATTCATTTAAATATTTAAACATAATTAAAACGGAATTTTTTTCAAAAATTCAAAGTATATTGAATAAATAATATCTTTTTTATTTTTTTTATGGAAATAAATATTTTAACATATTTGTGGATTTTTAGAAAAAGAACCAATAAAAAATGATAAAAATTGAGTGAGAATTAATTTTTGAAGATATTAAAATATGGTGAAAAGAAAAATAAAAGAAAATGAGTGACAAAAAATAGAAATGGTTCCCCCAAGGTATGAACTCACGCCCTTGGGGAGGATGACTCAAAACTTAACCAACTTAGCCACCTGCGTGTGGCTGAAGTAGAATGGCAAGTGATAATAATATGTAAGGATTCCCTTTGAAAATGGTTTAAAAAATATCAAAAGGTCTGGGGCGAGGGGGATTTGAACCCCAGACCTCTTGCTCGATCACACACACAAACATACCAATGTTTCCACTAGGGCGCAATGCCAATTCAAACATAGTATGACAAGTGATAAATATATATATATATATATATATATATATATATATATATCAAAATAAGTGGAATTTCTGAAGAATGGCACCATGGCCATCTTCATCCTTGAGCTCGTGCAAGAAGCACCCTATCTCACTCGTTCCTCCATTAATTCTCATGATTCAAAAATGAAACTTATGCGTTTTTACACAAGGAACATAATGGCAACACTCAATTTTAATTAAATTGACTGAATCAAAAGATGTTTTGACAAAATCGGATAAACCCTAAAAATTTCAAAACTTAATGAAATCCTAAACACGAATCATAAACAACAATTAATTGTGGGAAAATGATCTATGAACAATCAGAAACATAATGGTAATCACAAAACATGTTTATGATGCATGAATCAATGAGTTTGATAGTTTGAGGCTTACCTCTGCAAGTGAGAATCGAATTTGATAATGGAGATGTTATGGTTGAGTTCTAATGCTTTGGACAGCTTCCTTATGCCTTCGGGAAAGTGTTTGAATGCTTGGAATGAATGAGAGCCTTTTAGATTGATCAACCTGATTCCTTCTGCAGTAAGTAATGAGTTTTGTGCAAATGGATGGCAATTTGATGATTTTGATGTTACAGATGGGAGGTGAGTGTTCAGACACCTTTTATATGTTGTAGGTGATGTGTCTGAATCAATTGTTTGGTTGGCATTGGTCTCCAACTCAAAACCCAATAGTAACCTCTCAAGAAATGAAGTTTTTAGGCATAACGAGTGAAAGAGAGAAAGCTTTGTTGTGATGAGCTTTGGTGTAGTTTGATTGATCAATTTGGACCTCTATTTATAGTAGAGGAGTTGTGTTGAAGTAGTTCCCTTGAAGCTCTGAAGATAAGAACATGGTTAAATGGTCTTGGCTTGGCATAAATGCTTCTTGCACAAGGTACATAAGCTGTTCCAAATAGATCAACTATGCATTGACTGAAATCACACTCCTCAGTCCTTTTAATTGTTGTTTAATCAGAGAACTTGACTGAGGAGAGTGAGAATCTTAAATGTTCACTATTCCACATTATTGCCCTTTAAATTCAAGGCATATATGCCAAAAACTCATCAATTCACAATGAGAAGTTCTTGGCACTTCAGTCCAAGTTTGCAGGTTGGTTCAGATGTATCATGATCATATTGAATGGATGTGGCATAGTGATCATTCTTTCTTAACTCAAAATCGTGGAGGGCAAGCAAACATGCCAACTGATTTTTCCAAAACAGTTGCAGCAGCATGACTTTGGGCTGCCAAATCTTTTGATTTTTATGGAGTTTTTTCATGCTAATAGATTCTTTGAATTGTTGGCAATATGAGCAACAACTTTGATGTTTATATCTTGAATTGATTCAGCTTGGAACTATGTGAAACAACCCTCTAAGTTTTGGTGTTTCACTTGTTTTTTTTTGACATAGACAGAATTTTGTCTAAGTGTTGGAAAAAGTGGTGAATTCCAAGTTTTAGTGATTTTGATCCAATCACAACTCAAAATCCATGAAGATTTAGACTTGCTTGTAGTTGAAACTTTTGAAGTATGTTAGAAGGACTTTCATTTAACATTGAGTGGGGGAAAAAGGCCTTAGGGTTTGGGAGGTATGACCTTGCAAAGTTGGTACCCTAGCCACTTTGTTCCATAACTTAGAAAAATTCTAAGTTTTTCTAAATTGCCCCTTTTGTAAGTTAACTCACTTTCTTTGATTTTTCTTGATGAATGATGATTCAAATCACATATTAACATTTTTTTAGGGTTAAGGAGCCTTGGTTAACCAAAAATCCAAAAAGTCAAACTTGGATTTTTGTACAGTTATCTTTTTTCATCAGATGAAATTTTAACTTTGTGATCCTTTTATGAAATCAATCCTTGGGCCTAATTAAACTTCATGGATGGCATCAAAGGGTATTTAGGAATGTCTTGTACCCTTCCCCAAGTTTTGAGATCATGAGTAAGTCAAAAGTCAAGGGTAGGGTTGACTTTTCCATTAGAAACCCTAGTTTGTGACTAGATGGTTTTGAGCCCTAGTGGCTTATGAATCAAACTATTTGAGTCAATGAAATCTTGTAAATATGTCAATATGATGTATTTGAGGTCCTTTAAGTTCATCTTGAAGCTTCAAGTCATGCCTCACTTCACAAGTTATCTCAAGGGTTGAATTAGGTCAAAACCCTAATTCCTGATTTTTTGATAGATGGTCCTTCAAGGTGACTTTGCCATTGTGGATGGGTTCTTGAGATTCCTTTGAGTTTATTGGACCATATATTGAGGTATTGGCTCATGCCCAGATGAAAATTTTCATCTGGAGGCCCTGGTCAACCAAAACCCTAATTTGGTGACACTGGTGATCCTGAGGCTTGATCCTCTTAGAATGTTGCATACTTATGCATGATTCTTGATATGGGAGACACCTTGATCCTTCAAGGATGTTTGAGAGACTAGACAAGTTGAATATCATGTCATTTCTTGATTGATATTTTGTCTAAAATCTCTGAGAGGGGTTAAAACCCTAATCTTTGATTGTAGAGGATGCTCAACAATCCCTGAGGAGATTGATGAGGCATGATGGTATATCTATACTGTGGTGATGATTCTCATAATGATAGGAAATCCAGGTGGTCAAAATATAGGGTATGACAGATGCCCCTATTTAATCTTCTTGGACCCGAAGGTGTGAATGGCGAAGGTATTCGTACATTCAGGGTGGAAGAGGATTAAATATTGGAATACCCAAAATTTTGATGGCATCTTCTTTTACTAAGCGTTGATATTTAGAAAAGGTAAAAATTCCCCCTAGATCCTGGTCTTTTGCCAAGGAACTGGTCTAAATTTCATTTGTCAATAAACCTCCCCTCGATCCTGGTTTCCTACCAAGGAACTGGTCTAAGTTTCTTAAATAAACTTCCCCTCGATCCTGGTTTCCTACCAAGGAACTGGTCTCAGTTTCTTCTTGTCGAATTTCTTTTCTTAACAAGGAACGCTATGCGTAGCGATCTTCATCAAACTTCTCGTCGGGTTTTACAGGGAGATACCATTTGATGGAAAATTGATGTTTTAGACCCGCTGGGGAAAACCCATTGGTCTGAGTTGTAGAGGTGGTGCAAACTTCTCTGTTGGAGATGCCATTTATTAACTCTACTAGGGAAACGAGTCTTCTGAGAGGATATTTTTTGGCTTGGGGCTATCACACTTTTCTCCGGGATTCTCACGAAGAAATACCATGTGACGCGGTCCAATTTTTGAGGTGCTGATGACTTCATCGACATTGGGTTTCTTTGGAGAAAGACTGATGTATTGTCGAGAGTCATTTGTTAAGAGGCTTTCTTTGGGGATTTTCCTTAATCCGGGAAAGAAAAGGTATCATCTTCAAAGATGAAGAGTGATGTTCCAAAGGATGCCCGTTAGACGCTTTCTTGTCTTTCAGAGGTTCAAGTTATCAAAGTGGTCGAGGACATGCTCTGATCTAGACATAAACTGGGGAAGAGATCGCTCAGACAAAACATTTCCTGACGAGGAAAATACTGACGACTCAATTGACAAGAGGACTTTTATCACCTGGGAAATGAAACTGACCAGAGTGATAGTAATGCAATATGAACATGAATATGGATTAATAATGCATGATGTATGTATGTTTATGCTGACAAAACTGACACGACATACAGACTAGTGAATGAACAAGACTGGACACTCAGTCACTGCGGGGGATGAAAAGTATCATTGTTTAAAATAGCAATACAGCCTTGCTTAGGAGAAGTAGACCCTGCGGGGCGAAAGAAATTTGTTGAACGGTCTTAGGAGGTGAGAACTCTGTCGGGTGTATTAGGTGGAACCTAGTGTTTGAATAGTTGATCCTTCAGTCAGGTGCACTGGTTTAGAAGGAGTACTTTGATTCTGTACTTTGAAGTTAAAGCACTTCCGGGGAAATTGTTGATGCTCTTCTAGACGTTTAAAGTCAAAGGAAATGCCATCTTTATTTTAAAAGCAGAAGAAAAATTTTGCAAGTAAATTCATTTTTGTTTTAGTTTAAGAATCGTTGAACATGTTAAATGTCATTCAATAAAGTAAAAACAAATAAGAGTTGCAAACAAAAGCACGAGGGCTCAAATTTTTTTGATATGATGGTAATCAGCCAAGCGTGTGATACCATAGAGTATTTACAAAGTTTTAGACAAATGGTAATTTACGGGAAAAGGGCTACATTAAAACATAACAACCGTTATCCTTCTACCAACTTTGAATTCTAGGCATTCTGGGCTTCTGCCGAAGATGACCCTGACGGAAGTCTTTTTCTGATGGAAAGTAATACCGCTGGGGAATTTACCCGTGTTGGATGTAGTTACTTGCCATGAATCCCTAATTTTTTTCCTGGATTTTACTTTGATGTTTCCAATCCACCGGGATTATTTTTAGATTATGTCTCTAATTTTTTCCTGGACCGCCCTTTCGGGTTTTCAATCCACCGAGACGTTTTTTTTTAGTTTAGGCAAAGTATTTCTTGACTACATCAACATTCTTGGGGTAGGTAAATTCCTCTCCGTCGATGGTTGCGAGTCTCAAGGCACTGCCTAAGAAAGCTTTCTTGACCACATAGGGGTCGTCATAATTCGGAGTCCACTTTTCCCTGGAATCAGTGAGAAATGATTGTATCTTTTTGAGCACAAGGTCTCCTTTTCTGAAGACACGGGGTCGGACCTTTTCATCAAACGCCTTCTTCATTCTCTGTTGATACAACTAACCATGGCATAGAGCCGTTATTCGTTTTTCCTCGATCAGGTTCAGTTCGTCGTGCCAGCTTTGGCACCACTCAGCTTCTGTTAGCTTAGCTTCCATCAATACCCTGATTGACGGGATCTCTACTTCTATGGGGAGTACCGCCTCCATGCCATATACTAGAGATAAAGGGGTTGCCCTGTTAAGTACGGACAGATGTGTGATAACCGTGAAGAGCAAAGGGAAGCATCTCGTGCCAGTCTTTGTAGGTTACAACCATGTTTTGAACAATTTTCTTAGGTCGGTAGGGAGACGAGTTATGGTGTTCGATCTTGAACTCAGCGCACAACTTTTTCATCATCTTATTATTCAAGTTAGATCCATTATCCGTAATGATCTGGCTCAGAACATCATAACGGCAGATGATATTGTTTTTGAAAAATAGGACTACCACTTGTCGAGTTACATTAGCATATGACACTGCTTCGACCCACTTGGTGAAATAGTCAATGTCGACCAGAATGAAACGATGTCCGTTTGAAGCCTTTGGTTCAATCATGCCAATCATGCCAATCGTGCGAACATCAATCTTCATTTTAGTTCATTTTTACCAAGCTGCTATTTGAGCCATGATGCCAATTTCACAATCCAAGACACTCCAAGTTGTGACATAAACATCACACCCTGCTACTGAGCCATCCAACCTGCACGTGATAAGGATAAAAACTCAAAAAACGGCAACATTCAAGCTGCAACGTCACACTACTGCACATCAAAACGGCATCATGTAAACAGCATAAAATGCAGTAGTTGCGGATTAAAACCAAAACGCAGAGTACACCATTCAAAACGCAGAACAAGCAATTCAAGTTGCAGCAAGTGAATCACCAAATCAAAACGCACAAGAAAGAGCAAAACGCATGAATACGCATAAAAAACGGCAACTGAAATTTCAGAATTCAATTCAAAATTCTCACCACAATCTCTCTATAAATAGAGCCTTCACCTCTTTCATTTCCTCAAGCTTGAAGAGCCCCTGGTCACACTGCAAAAATTAATTCTGCTTCAAGTTTCAAATCTTCTTCAATCCAAACAAAAGCTTCAATCACCCTTCACCTCTATTCCATTTTTCGTTCATCAAATACCTGCAATTCAATCACAACTCACACAATAAATTCAGCAATTCAAACTTCAACAACTCAAATTCAAAAGAACAAATTCTTCAACCTTCATCATCGATTTGAACCAAAGAACAACAATACCACCAACAAACTCAGAGATTCACAATGCAATCTTCACCACAATGATTCACATCACCGAGTTCGAAGCTTCAAAGAAAAGAAGAGAAGAAGAAGTGTTCGTTTCATTTTCTCACCATTTTCGAAGGTATCGAAGCTTTCTCGTCGAACTTCCGCAGTTTGAATTCAAGCTGTTGATGGTTCAATCTTCAAAATTAAAAGCGTATTTGAAATCGACACTGTATTTTGATCCAATCCACGCTTGATTTGGTTCCCGACGCTCCGTTTCGTTTGATCTTGAGGTTGCAAGCATAGTGATGAATAGTGCTGCGACGTTGAAGTAGAGAAGAAGATGATGTTATCGTTTTTATTTTTTCTGATGTTTGCTTCTTTTAATTTTTTTTTTATGTTTTAAATGTTATGTGGTGTTTGGGCCTAGAGCCCGTGTGGATTAATACATATCACCACCTCCTTTTTTTAACGAAACCTCCCTCTCATTTTTATAAAGTTTTCTTTAATTTTCTTTAATTTCTCTCTTCTTTTTTATTTTCTTCTTAATCAATTTTTTTTTATTTACAATTTGTTTTAGATTTTGAATCTTGATAAGATCTCATCAATATCAATGGACTTTGAGTGTCGATTTTATCCACCAAGAGAGGTGATTGATATTGATGATGATTTAATCGATTTAAGATTCAAATTGTTGATATTTCTTTTCATCTTGACCTCTTTCTTCTTCTTTTTTTATTTTGATCGATGAAAGTCTTATGGATCTTAGAATTTCTTTGTTGAATTCTTGATCAAGACTAGATCGCTACCTATTTTCTTTTTGTGCGGTATTGCTTTCGGATGACGATTTACATATTGTTCATCTATCATGCATTAGCACAAAGATCTATTGACGGGCCTCATTGTAGGGTAATTACTCCGTAAATTACTCGGCGATTTCTTAACAGAGCGCAACATTTGTCCCTCTTTATCCAATTCGGAATTTAAACTTTCGTGGTCCGGACCTTGATTGGTCGCGTCAACCCAATGGTGGTTAATCTTTTGTATTAGGTTCAAAATCTTTGAAGCTGGTTGTTGTAGAGGCTTTGATTCTATCAATATTCTAACAAGTATTCATTAACCTTGACCTAAGTACATTGTTTAATCATTATAGTTCAAGACGCGAAATGGAATAATCGGTGAAGGCCTATGGCACTAGAGCCTTGTGTTACTAACTACTAACTTCTAACTTTTTTTTATGTTTCCTTCTCGCTCCCTATCTCTCTTTATTTCTCATGCTTTATATTATCATATATCATATCATGTTTATGTTTATGTCATTTTTCTTTTGTCCACTTGGACCATATTATCTTGTGCTTTGTTTTTCTTTTGTCCATTTTGGACTCAAAAACATTAATGAAGGCTTAAACCACCAAAAGACTTGTGCTCTGAATAGTTGGACTATGGCCACTATCCCTTGCATTGGAGGACCTATACTATTGATTATGGACGTATGGACTTAGACTTAGGACTCTCTCCCTTGTGTTTTGGACCATTATGGAGTTCGATATCCTAGCCTTTATTTGGCTTGCTTATTGGCTCAAGAGGATGGAATTCTATTCTTATTATGCTTTGAAGAGTGCCTCCATGTGGTTAGATCTTTCTTACCTTAGCTTTTATTTTATGCATTAGGATAGTCACTTCTTCTCCACCCCTTCTTCAATTTTCAAAACTTCCTCTCTTTTTCAAAACCTTCTTGTTTTAAAACTTAAAACCACTTTCATGATAAAACCTTGACTTTGGTCAAGTGATTTTTTAAACTTTGTTTTCTTTAATAAATGTCAAACCATGTTAATCATATTTTGACCATTTCAAAAAGATTTTAAAAAACACCAAACTCATCAATCTTTTTTGTGCCTTATGCACTTTTCCTTTAAAACTTTTTCATAAGTTTAGACATGATTCATTTCTTTAAGCGGAATTATTCGCTTGGAAATGACGACTTGTCTTTACACTTAAAATCAACCAAAACAATCAAATTTCAATATTTGTACCACAAACTACGAGGTTTCGATACTACATCGCACATTGTGGGTATGTAGGCATGAGGCGATATGTCTCTCCAAACACAAAAATCTTAAAAAAGTAATTCTCTTCTCACCTCCACAATCTCTTTTCAAGCAAATCTTTTTCAAACCAAAAGCGATAGATATTTCAAATGGTTCCTATAGAGTACTATAGACGTTTTGGGTGCTAACACATTCCCACTGTGTAACCAACCCCCCTTACCCATTTCTCTTTGTCTTTTTTAGCTTTTTCTTTTTTAGACTTCTTAGGTTTTGTTCACTCTTTTTCCTTTCCTTTCTTGGATAAAATAAAAGTGCGGTGGCGACTCTTGTTTTATGAGTTAAGTTAATCAATAGATTATACTCACAAATTTCCCCGCTACAGTATGGAACATGTGTGAACTATTGTGATTATGAGAAAAGGAAAAAGAGGCCTTAAGGCGAATGAGTCCTTGTGATTGTCGAATACAATCGCGTTTGTGTGTGAGATAACGCAATCGTAACCGTTTCACTTGAGTTGCAGTTTCATGAGTCTCGAGCTCCTCTGAAACGTATGCATGATTACTTGGCAGGTTTGATTCCCGCGTGTAGTACGAATGGAACCTATGGGTAGAGACTTGTGATGGTTAACAGTCCATGAGAAGTGACGGTTCATGGCTAACAGGCCGATGTTCTCGAATCCATTTTGTATGTCAAGTAAGTTACAAGGATCCATGACTTGGGTCGACATCTAGACGTAGAAGCGGACGGAAAAAGGGGATGCCTTGGTAAGGTTATCGATTAGTGATATTGTGAGTTGGTGAACTCATGAACATGTTTCCATATAGTGTGAGATTGTGAACTCAAGGTCACTTCCCTTCCCCTTTGACTTGAGTTAGGATTGATAGAGAACCCTGTAAAGCCGAGAGAATCCATAAGATAGGGAACTCACTGAGATTTAATATCTCACCCCATTGTTGTTGTTATTTTTCAGGCGTTGTTTGCAGGTATGATTTACAAGTGGAGTTATGCTTGGATGTTTCAAGAGAAGCTTAGTTGAGCTTATTCCGCTGTGTATTATTTTCTTGTACAATGAGGAATATGGTACTTTATTCATAGATTTTCTTGTTTTGTCTAATTTCCATGCCTTGTACCATAGATTGTATTATGTTTTTAAAATGGTCAAGTATGTGAATTATGCCAATAGGCACTTATGATGGTGTCAGTACCAAATAAAACACTTGTATGGTATTATTCTAGATATATATTATACAGGGTGTTAAAGTTGGTATCAGAGCAGGTCGTGTCCTCGACCTAGCCTTGAAACATCATAAGTAAATCTATCCCTGCCTCTTAAGTGTATCTTGCCAGCATGATTCTTAATATCATAGTATGTAGTGTTGGGCATGATCAACCTAATACTATGTATGTGATAGGTAGAATCATGGTTGAGCGACCACGAGGACTCCGAAGTGTTTGTCGGAACTTGTGCTGTGAGGGTAGGCTCAAGCTAAGGGTTAGCAATGATGAGTTTTGGTTAGATCAGTTGAGATCTTAATAGTAGTTGTGATTGGGTAGCATGGAATTAAAGAGTAGCCTGTTGTTCAAACAATCCTTTGGAAATGATGGAGTTTGAAAGTTAAGAATCTCTTGCGGACGATTGGTTAAGGTATTGAGGAATATGTAAAATCCCTAGTAGAGCTAGATTGACCACTAATATAGACAAGATTTCAAGAAATCTTATTCCGTGAAAAAGAAAAGTTGTTTTGTGGAATGTGTGACGTAAGGTCCGGAAGTGAGATAGGTTGCGTGTATTCAGTTATGAGGGGAGAGATTTAGTTCGAGATGATACATCAGGATTTCTGTTTTCAGTAAGAGACCAATTTGGAATTGTTAAATTACCCAAGGGACAGTACAAGGTATTGTGTCGGTGGAAGTTTGGACTTTATTTAGTAACAGAAAGTGTAGTGATACGGACCCGAAGAAGTTTGTGTTAAGAAACTGTGTAAGTACCTTGGATTTAATGGAATCTTAGTAAGATGGTTTTAAGTACCTTGGTATTTAGAACAAGCGTAGTGGTAGCACCGTGGTCCCAAGTGTACGTGATGGTTTCTTATTCTTGAGACAAGTGTGAAGGGACGTACTCTGTGGAACAACGAATATTGTATTTTAAGAAGTAAGATTATGGTAAAACAACGAGAAGCAAATCAGGACTTATTACGGACTAAGTGTAAATCATGGAATGATTCATACCGGAAGGGTTTTGTAAATAGTTGATGAGAATTGTCGATTACGAATCTTCCATTAAGTAATTTGGTGTAAGTGTGATGTGCAACGGATAGTGAAGGGTAAGAAATCCCAGTTACTATGTACGTAGTAATGGAAAAGTTCTTCAAGATGATGCATTGCCCCGATTTATTTTCAAGTATAGAGAAACTTCTGTAATTGTGAATAATAGGAATATTCGAAATCTACCTTTTGTTGGACCAATGACGTAGTTGTTTTAGTTCTCACCAAGGAATTCAAGTGAGAGGACAAGGTTTAGAGCTGTCAAAATGGGCCCAACCCATTGGTCAGCCCATAAGCCCTAAATTTTAGCCTGGGTCGGACCATAAAAAAGTTTTAAAAAAATACAACCCTATCTTTTTGGGCCAGCCCTTCGGGCCAATGTTTTTTATGGGTCGGGTCGGGCCGGCTAAGCGGGCTTCGGGCTGGCCCATTAAAAATATTAAAAACTAGCAATTTGTACTCATTACATTACTTCATTTTTCTATTACAGCCTCGTTTAAATAGTTTTGACATGTCTAATTTTAAGAATACCATCAAGAAAAGATACAAAAGATTTCAAATGATGGCAAGTCCAAACTTGAAATATACCTAGATGAAAAATGTTTAGATGATGATGTGGATATTCTTCAATATTGGAAATTAAATAGTTTTCGATTTCCTCAACTTGCTATAATGGCTTGTGACATTTTAACCATTCCAATCACAACAGTGGCTTCTGAATCTACTTTTAGCATTGGAGGTCGTATTTTGCATAAGTATAGGAATTGCTTACTCCTGAAAACTATGCAAGCATTAATTTGTACGCGTAATTGGATGCATGATTTTAAAGATGTTGGACCAAGGGCATGCATGCACCACAAGGTGGTAGTTTAATGTTCATCTACTGTATTATAAATAAAAGGACTGGACAGAGAGGAAGAAGCATATAAAAACATAACTGCTTTACCATTTGTTAATATAATCATTCCTAGAAAATAGGCTTAAAAAGATTATCATAGTAGAAGTGGGGGAGATATAATTGTTAGATTCACCAAGTATTCAAGAGACTTAGGCCACAACATTTTCTACTTTATAGTTTATTTTGTTATATATTTTGAATTGTTAAGTGATTAATTTTTTGGTTATGTATGTGTGAATATATTCTATTGTCTCTAAAGTTATACTATGTGACAATTGTTGGATTCACCAAGTGTTCATGGGACTTAGCCAAAAAATTGTCTACTTTATAATTTATTTTTATATCTATTTTGAATGGTTAGATGAGTAATTATTTTGTTATGTATGATTGTATTTTTATTGTCTCTAAATTTAAAAATTAAAATTATAATATTGAAATATATAGGCGGGGTCTGGCCCATCGGGCTGCACAACCCATAAAGAACTGGGTCGGGCTCAATTTTGATGGCCTATGAAGTAATCGGGCCAGTCCACTCTAGCCCATTTATAAGTGTTGTCCCACTGGGCCGATGCGGGCTGGGCCAGGCTGACCCATTTGATAGCTCTAGTTGTATGCTTGACATGATATGTCCAACACTTTTGTAGTATCATATAATGGTTGAGTGTTGGGTTTTGCTTATGGACGAATCAAGTATGAGTTGTGGCTAAAACCCTAGAATGTCGTGATTATTGACTTCCCGCTAGTATAGCTGTTTGAACAGAAAATGAACTATCCTGCTAAAGTTTTTTAGTGTGACCGCGTGAGAATTTCGAATTTTGCCTTGTTACTAGGTTGGAGTGTGTCGTCGACTTTGTCGGTTTTACCTTGAGTGGATCATGGTTAGTGAATGTAATATAAGTTAAGAAGCCGCGAGTTGAGAATGATATTCCAAGATAAAACAAATCAAATTGATGGTTTGAGTAGGGATGGCTTTGAATTAAGAGGAAACTGGTTTTTAGATTCTGCAGCAGTGTTAACCAACTAACGCAATGGGGTTAACCGATTAACACGTGCAAGGATGGTGCTTTGCACTGAATTTTGAGGAGTTAACCGATTACCTCAGATGGTTAATCGATTAACATGTGTGTAAATTGTGAAATCCCTTAGGAACCATCATCTGCGTTTTGTTACTTTATGTTGCTCCGAGTGGAGAGTATTGTGTGAATGGAGAACGAGATTGCAAGTAAATGAAGGACAAATTTGTGTTTTGAAATCGTGACTTCTGGAAAATTGTTGCGTAGTTGGCCACTTGTTCAGGCAACAAGAGAGTTGATTTTACCGCTGCGAGTCTTAAGGACGAAGTTGGAAAATACTCACAAAGTATTGATCTTGCAAGGAATATATTCCGATGTGTAATTATGGTATTAGTAAGGTATGAACGGTTGGTCCGAGTTAGTAATTGTTAACTTCCGTGCGTTCATGGCATTGGATTTAGGCTCCATGAGAGGGGTGCCAGTTGTGTACAGTTGTGTTTTACCCAGAGAAGGAAGTTTGAAAGTTATCTTTCCAAGTACGAGTAAGAATTGGGCGATTCGAAGTTAAGTATGTAACTTGGAATTGTTTATGGAACAGAACGAATGAGAAAAGTGGATTCAATTGAGAAACGTGGCATGACCTTCGAAAATGTGGAGTGTTGTATGTGAATTGGTTAGTATGAAAACTCACAATTGTACCTTGAATGGGTTTAAGTTCTGTTAAGTGGTGACTCGCATATGATTGAAGCTCTGTGTTGGTGTTACATCATTTTAGGTTGAGATCTCTAATCAACAAGAAACATTGAGTGAGTCAGAACCCCGTAAGAAGATTCGATTTGGAATGTGGTAACCAGAACCGGAGGTTGTTAAACTATTTTGGATATATTATTTCGAGTTAGAATGGATTTGGAGTTGTATATGTTATAGTTGTAGCAGTGTAACTCTTGCGCCTCTATCGTCTGGAGAGTGTTGGACAGATGTTAAGATATTGTGTGTTGGCGAGGAAAGTGTTCTACCATAGGACGTCAGCAAGCTTCTTGTATCAATGGTTAGTAAGGACCCCATTGGATAAGTTTGATTCTCCGCAGACTGTTATCTACTTAGTTGTGATTGAGAATCCATGGTGTTCTATGGTTAGAATTCGGGTTACGCAGTGGAAGGTGACAGATGAAAGAGTTGGTAAGAATGATAAGAATTTAGAAGGATTATTGCTTGTAAGTATGGAAATAAGGAGATCTTGTTTTAAGTGTGTTACCTTTTGGTGTGACACGAAAGAAATGGAATATCGGACTTAATGGTTACAATGTATAACATCAGATTAAGTGGAACTAGTAAAGGAGTTGTTTGACAATCTATGAAGTGGTTTTGAACATTAAGAAATTTATGAAAGGATAGTCATCAGTGATTGCATGAAGATAAGAAATCACTTAATTACATCGCAAAAATTTGATGAGTGTTTGTTATCCTAAACCAAGATAAGGTGTTACGGTTTTGTTTGTGACTCAGTAGAGGAGTATAGAATGGTACCTTCTTGCCGAAGGTCGGATGCGACCAAGTCTCTTTGTATGAAACAACAGATGAATTAAGGAGAAGCAAAGTTAGAGTTAACCAAATATTGGAACAAGAGTATGACAATGCACGTGAAGTTGTTGGTTTGTGAAAAAAAGGATGTGGTCTGTGAAGTCAAGTTGGATTTTGGATGACGTCAGAAATTTTAACGGAAGTGAATTCAAGGGTGGAGCTAATACAGTGATACAAGTAGTGATTATTGTTGAATAGAGGAAATTCGGGAGCGAAGTTCAATTTAAGGGGGGAGAGTGTAATACCCCATATTATTTAAGTTTCAATTGGATTTCAGATGAGATCAGATGAGCTTTTGTGTATTCTATCTTTGGATAATTGGATTAATGGAATCCTCTAAGTACTTTAAGTATTATCAATTGGGATCAATAGAGCAACTAATGAACTCTGAAGAGATCAATTATTTAATAAATAGACAGATCAATATTTACATTAATTCAAGAAAGGATATTATGGTAACTCTAATAATCAACCATTCGGTGTTAGACGATAAAATATCAATTGGAGATGTTTTACTCTATTGGATTATATTATATAATATTGGTATTATATATATATATATATATATATATATATATATATATATATATATATATATATATATATATATATATATTGTAAAGAGAAAGAAAAAAGGAAAAGAAGTTAGTAAGAAGAAGATGAAAAGGAAGGGAATGAGAGAAAGTGGAGAAAGAGGAAGAAGAGAGAAAAGCTCATGGATCATCTTCAATATTCATCATCTTCTTCAACCTCCTCTTCAATGCTCAGGTGGGTTCTAGTTATACACTCTAAGTTCTAGAAATCCATGATTTGAACTTAGGTTAGATTTGAGAGAAAATGATTAAACGGACGAATCAATGAAATCTAACGGATGAAATGCGATATAATATGCGTAGTATAGTCGGGTTATGATTTGGGGTTGATAGAGTACGAGTTGTAAGTGTTTTGGGTGAAGAAATGAGGGTTTTTGGCCCCAAATGACCTATTTTATCGTTGTTGAGAATTCTGGGTTCGTAGGGTTCGCTTAGCGAACCAAAGCAAAGGGGAAGGAGAATGTTCACCTAGAAGTTCGCTTTGCGAACTTTGTGTCCTTTTCATTCTGTTCTGTTCGCGAAGAAGTTCGCCTAACGAACATGATAGATTTTCCCATTTTGTTTCCTTCCTAACTTTTGATCCGTAACTCGGACTGAGGCACGGTCGGAAGCGTTGGAAAGCTATTTCAATGCTCTTTATGATAGTGATGTAGAAACATATGTTTATGCCATGGATTGATAAGATAAAGATGGAAATGTAATGAATGTGAATGGTATGGGTCCTTATTCCTAACATAATTCATGAATCGGGAGCCCGATTGATATGGGACTTGAAGCCTTGGAAAGAGAATCCAATGTGCTATTAAATGGTAATGTTAGACTATGATTTAACCAAGGATGCTTAGTAGAGGATAGTAGTGGCTTGTATGCCTTAAACATGTATGTGAACTACTCTGTGGATTATGTTTGACTTGTTATGTTATCATGTGTGTTTTATGGTTGATATTGTTATATGCAAATTGTGTTGTACCATGTCTATATAATTGTTGTTAAGTATGAATGAGAGAATATGCATGCTTAAAAAGAATTAGGAAGAGTGAGGAAACTTTACCCCAAACCTAATGATATGATTCTAGGTTCTGACTAGAAATTGATAGAAACTCTAGATGGCTATGCTCGTGCATTCGATGTAGAAAGGTGCATTCGTGACGAGTATTGGTCTAGAAGAGAGTGAAACACTAGTATGGAACATGTGTGAACCATTGTGATTATGAGAAAATGAAAAAGAGGCCTTAAGGCGAATGTGGCCTTGTGATTGTGGAATACAACCGCGTTTGTGTGTGTGATCACGTAATTGTAACCGTTTCACTTAAGTTGCAGTTTCATGAGTCTCGAGCTCCTCTGAAACGTATGCATGATTACTTGACAGGTTTGATTTCCGCGTGTAGTATGAATGGAACCTATGGGTAGAGACTTGTGATGGTTAACAGGCCATGAGAAGTGACGGTTCACGGCTAACAGGTTGATGTTCCCGAATCCATTTCGTATGTCAAGTAAGTTACAAGGATCCATGACTCGGGTCGACTTCTAAAGGCGACGATCGTGCCGAACTTTTGAAAATATACAGAGGGACTTATACAATGTGTGAGGCCCAAAAATGTTTATTTACAAAAGGGATGGGACTTACACTCTATTAGAGGCCCATGAGTGTTTGAAATTTTTTGATGAGGGTGAAATTAATCAAAACCCTAATTTTGTTTAAAAATGGAATTAATTTTGTTTAAAAATTAATAAAAATTATTGAAAACATGTGAAAAATGAGTGGTGATCTTGGATCAATGTTTCAAAAATCATGTTTTTATCCACAAAATGATTTCAAATCAATTAAGTTTGGAAAATCAAGAGAAAGACAATTTATAAAATGTTAAAAAACAAATAAAAATTAATTCTTTGCAAAAATATCAAATATATGAAATAAATAATATTTTTGGGAAATTTTTGTAAAATAAAATATTTTAAAATTTTTGTGAATTATTAAATAAAGAATCAACTCAAAATCATTAAAATTCAGAGAGAAATTAATTTTTGAATAAATTAAATAAAATCACAAAAATTCAAACAATCAAATATTTGAAAAAGGGCGCCAAGAACACCTTGGTCTTGCCCGCGTGCTGTGTTCTTGGCTGATTTGCATTTTCTTGTCAATCGCACTGAATACTTGATGAAATCACACAATCCACATATGAATCTGCTCGTTTTCAACTCACGATCATGTCTATGGTCTTTAATTTCATTTATTTTAAGCATGGAATAAGAAATCAAAGAGAAACCTCAAGAACCCTAATTTCTGCATGAAGGCTAAGAAATTCCATACACGATTCATACAAAGCAATTAATTGAGGGGAAACACTCCATACATGATTATGAACATATGGCAAAATTATTGTGCGAGGAAATATGCATGAATCTTGAGATGACCAAATTGAGGCTTACCTCTTGCAGCTGGTGATCGAGTTTTAGGTTGGAGGTGTTGTAGCTTGGGTCGAATGATATGGACAACTTCCTTAGGTGCTATGGAGTGTGTCTAAATGCTTGGAGTGGATTGAATTTAGATGGAACTTGATTTGGCACCTCAACTGTAAATCTGTCAAAGGCTTGTGCAGATGGCTGGTGATTTTGTGAAATTGGTGTTCCAGTTGTTGGTTTAGTGTTTTATCAGCTCACATGTGATGTTTATGAGGTGTGTGTGATTGGTTTGGTTGGAAACACATTCTAATTCAAAACCCGATACTAGCTTGCATTAGAAGGAATTTTTGGAAGTGAGAGTGTGATTTTGAGAAAGGCAAGTGTTATAGGCCTTTGGCATACTCAAACTGATCAGAAATGAGGTCTATTTATAGTGTGTCAAGTTTGTTTTTCAAGGAATAGGGAATGGCAACTGCAGCAGGTCTTTGGCCAATGTGGATCAAATGGAATCTCAAGTCTCCTCTAGCCATTGACTTGAGGTTAGAGCACAGGCCTATGGTTCTTTGATTCAAGGATAAGGCTTGACTGAAGTGTTCATCTTTTCTCTGATACATGCCACCTCTAAGCATCCATTGAATGTTCCAAAACAAAATTGGATTCTTGGCCTCTTTTAGGCTTTTTAGGTTTGGCATGCTACTTGTAGATTTTGGGACTTTGGAGGCTGATAGATCAGTGCTTGTCCCTTGTTTTTCCCCCTTGAGGTGTGCAGATGGATAACCATGCTTGTTGTTGCACAATTAGATCAAATCGAGCCCTTATGCACAAATCTGCCTTGCAAAACAGTTTGCATCAAGGCATATTGCAGCTGTCATAACTCCTAGCTCAGGTGGAGTTTCATGGAGTTCTTGGTCATTTTGGAAAGCTGACAAATCCTATTTCAACATGATGTCCAACTTTGGTTTTGATCCAACTTGAATTACAATGAAAAATTCCTCTACATTTAGGAAAAAATAAGGCAGATTCTGACTTAGTGAAAATTTCACTAAGTGTTGGAAAAATGTCACTTTTGTGTTTTCAGCCATTTTGATCACTTCACAACTTAAAATCCACGAGGAATTGGAATGAGGTGTAGTTGACACTTTTAAAGTTTGCCATGAGAGCTACAAATCCAGCTTTGGTTCATCCAAAATGGTTGCTTGGATCTCAAGTTATGATCCTTGGAAGTTGGTACCCTAGCCACTTTGTTCCATAACTTAGAAAAATTCTAAGTTTTTTATGGTTACCCCTTTTACAAGTTAACTCACTTTCTTTGATTTTTCTTGATGAATAATGATTCAAATCACATATTAACATTGTTTTAGGGTTAGGGGACCTTGTTTGACCAAAAATCCAAAAAGTCAAACTTTGATTTTTGTACAGTTGACGTTTTCAACAGATGAATCTTTACTATCCTTTGATGAAATTAATCCTTAAGCTCAACCAAACTTCACGGGTGACTTCCAAGGGTATTTAGGGATGTCTTGAGTCATGTCCCAAGGTTTGGGAGCATGCCTTGGTCAACAGTCAGAGGCAAAGTTGACTTTTTCCTCAAAATCCTAGTTGTGGTCCAGGTAAAAATGAAACTTGTGACTCAAGCTTCTTGGATCAATCCATTGTTGAAAATGGATCAATGTAGTGTATTGGAGACCCTCAAATCATGTATTGAGGTCTTGGCTCATGTTTTGTCCCAAAAGTCAACTTAGGGGTGAATTAGGTTAACAAACCCTAATTCCTGATATTTGGTAAATTCATCCCCTGAGGTTAAATTGAATTGATGATTGGGTCCATGAGGTCCCTTGGAGTACCTTGGGTTATTTTTTGAAGCATTGGCTCATACCCAAATGAAAATTTCCATCTGGAGGCCTCAGTCGACCAAAACCCTAATTTGGTGACACTGGCGATCTCGAGGCTTGATCCACTTGGAATGTTGCAACTTTGTGCTTGATTCTTGATTTGGAAGTCCTCTTGATCCTTTGTGGGTGTTTGGGAGGTTAGACAAGTTGAAGATCATGTCATTTCTTGATTGATCCTTTGTCTAAATGTGCTGAGAGGGCTCAAAACCCTAATCTTTGATGGTAGAGAATGCCTAACAATTCTTGAGGAAATTGAGGAGACATATAGGTACATCCGTATTGTGATGATGATTTTCACAATGATGGGAAATCTTAGTGGTCAAATTTTGGGGTATGACATCAGCATCTCATCGTTGTTCTTTGTAAGTTCGGGATTACTGGTGTAATACCCTAATTTTTACCCCTAAGATCCCACATGTCATTTGCATTTTTGCATACCACAAACAGGATCACATATTGGTTCCCTCTTCTATAGGTTTGTGCCTTGCAGGGATCTTTAAGATTGTGTGCGTTTGATTGTTTAATTTGTTTATATTTTACTAACCAATAATTAAAATCCAAAAAAATGTTTTGTTTTCTTTCACTAACATTTTCATGGGAAGAACAGGTTAAAAATACCAAAACAACAGTCCTTCAGCTCGATTGAATTTCATCTGATAAAGTCAAAGTTGATCTGCAAACAATTCAAAAATTCATCTGATCCAGAGTTTCCAAGATTTAATTGATTATTATTCAAGGGATTCCAAGGTTCATGTGTTTATTTCCATGTCTTCTTTGAAAAGCAAGAAAAATCGAGCCAGAGCCAAGAGAGCACATCAAAAAGCCAAAATTTCCAAATTTTCACTGTGTTAATCGATTAACACATTTGGTTAATCGGTTAACGCGTGCGAATTTTGAAAAAATGGCAGCAAATTTAAAATTCAGCAATTGGCACCAATTTTGATCACATGTGGAATATTCCATACCATCTCATTTTAATTCCCCTACATCACTTTGATCATTTCCTACCATACACCTCCACTAATCACCACTCTTTTGTGAATTTCCCTCCAAATTCAAATTCCAAGCCTAATTTTCAAATTCCAAACCACCAAATTCCCAAGCCTAAACTCTATCAATAGAGGCTTCATTTCATTCATTCTACAAGCTTTTGATAGCCAACAAACCTCTTGCAATTTCTCTCCCCAAACCACAAATTCACCAAAGCTCTTCTTTCTTCTTTTGAAAGTTAGTAAGAATTCACATTGATTCTTGCTTAACTTTGAGCTAAACCTTCATAATTTCTTGTTTTTGTTCATCAATCACAGTAGATCAAGGTTTTGGAGTGTAGATCTTGCGTCAATTCAAAGGAGTTTTTTTATTTGGAGTGGTAATTCATCTTCCACCATTGTTAAAGCTTCATATTCATCATTCAAGATGTAGATCCTTGGTGTTGCTTGTTGTTGATCCTTTGGATCATATATTTTTGTTTGATTGCAGGTTTCTTTGTCTATTTTTATTTTAAAATCCGTGCAAGTTCAATTCATGATCATAAGGTGTTTGGAAAATGTTTTGAAAGATGATCATGCTGAATTTTGCACATTTTTTTGCTTCTGGTGCAGTGTTAACCAATTAACCAGATACAGTGTAAACTGCTTAACCGATTAACACCCTGTTTTGTGCAGAAAATTCAAAATCTGCACTGGTTAACCGATTAACCAATGTGTTAACCGATTAACCAGTGTCCAGAATGCTATTTTGGCTCTGTGTTTGGAACTGTTTTGGTTCTTTTGTCTTTTTCTTCCCTCTTCCTTTGTTCTTAGCCTTAGATCACATATTTTTGTGGGTTAATTTGGGCTTCTCTTCATCTATTTATCTTTTTTTTATCGATGAAAGTCTAAGATCTTGGGATTCCGTTGTTGAATTTCGATCAAGACTAGATCGTTACCACTTTTCTTTTCGTGCAGTATTGCTTTCGGATGACGATCTACATATCGTTCATCTAGCGTACATTAGCACAAAGAGGTATTGACCGGCCTCATTGTAGGGTAATTACTTGGTAAATTACTCGGCGATTGCTTAACATAGCACAATATTTGTCCCGTATCGGAAAACTATCAAGAATGGTTGATTATTTGTCTTATGGTTCAAAACTCATGAAACTTGTTGTTAGGAGGCTTTGGTCTTATCAATCCTCTAATGAGTTTCATCAACCTTGACCTAAGTGCAATTATTCAATTGTTATTGATCACTAACACTAACAACTAATCACTAACTTTCTAACAATATTTTGTATTAATTTTATTTATGTTTCCTTCTCGCTCCCTATCTCTTTTATTTTTATGCTTCATTTCATATCATGTTTATGCTTCCGCAATTTTTCCTTTGTCCGTTGGACACGTGTTTATGCTTATGTCTTTTTTTTCTTGTCCATTCGGACTCAAAAACATTAATAAAGGCTTAAACCATAAAAAACTTAACTCTCCTCATCTTGGACTATTGGTTACTATCCTATGCTTTGGAGTGATCTCTTTATGGACCTCTTTTGAAGTAATATCGGACTTATGGACCTAGAATTAGGACTTATTATCCCTTTGCTTGTAGTATTGATTGAAGACTTGCCTTTATTTGGCCAATTTTTTTAAGGATGGAATTCTTCTAATATTGCTTTTAAGTGGCTCCATTTTGGTTAGATCATTCTTTTCCATAGCTTTTATTTTATGCAATAGGATAGTTACTTCTTCTCCTCCCCATTTTTAAATTTTCAAAACGTCCTCTCTTTTTCAAAAACCTTCTTGTTTTTTTCAAACTTAAAACCGCTTTCATAATAAAACCTTGACTTTGGTCAAGTGTTTTTTTAAGCTTTATTTTCTTTAATAAATGTCAATCCATCTTAATCATACTTCGCCCATTTCATAAAAACATAAAAAATACAAAAACTCATCTAATCTTTTTGTTCTTTGTGTACTTTTTCTTTTAAAACTCTTTTTCACAAGTTTAGACATGATTCATTTCTTAATCGGAATTATTCGCTTAGAAATGACGACTTGTATTTACACTTAAAATCAACCAAAACAAACAATTTTTTGTTCTTTGTACCATAAACTACAGGGTTTTGATCCTACATTGCACATCGTGGGTACGTAGGCATGAGGCGATAAGTCTCTCCAAACACAAAAATCTTAAAAAAATAATTCTCCTCTACTCTCCTCGATCTCTTTACAAGCAAACATTTTTAAACCAAAAAGCGGTAGATATTTCAAAGGGTTCCTATAGAGTACTATAGAAGTTATGGGTGCTAACACCTTCCCATTGCGTAACCAACCCCCCTAACCCATTCTCTGTTTGTTCTTGTTTTTTAGAACTCTTTAGGTTTTGTTCGCTCTTTTTTCCTTTCCTTTTTTTTGGATAAAATAAAAGTGCGATGGCGTCTCTTGTTTATTTTTTAGTTAAGTTAATCAATAGCTTACACTCACAAATTTCCCCGCTACAACTGGTTTGCCCGATTTGTTGATTTGGAACTTCTGCTTGAGGTTCCTTTTCCTTGGCAGGCTCTCCAACTCCTCGGTTGAAGATCCGACCACTCCATGTGACTCGACATATGTCAACAATGTTTACGATGGAGGGTAATGGAGTTTCCTTTCCATTTTCGATTGTTGTTGCACCATACTTATAAGGGATAGCCTTATCATATTTGTACGGTATTGGTCATGGCAAGTAGATAACCACAGGAGCCTTTTGATTTCTCCGACCATCATATGCAGCCTCAATTGGTTCAAGGTTGAGAGACTTTCTGCTGTCAAGAGGAAACCCTGATTCATCGAGCAGAGGAATTATGGCGGTAAACGTCTTCGGCCATTTCATGCTTGGAAAGTAAGACAACATCTTCGATTTGATTAGGAAGAGAGTCTTGTATCACATTGGTCGACCTAGAACTTGAACATTGTCGAATTTCCTTCTGGTCCAACTGTTTTTGAAGTGCTGCTCGTACAAGGTAGCATCCTTGGTTGTTTTTTGAGCAAACTCTACAGCATTCATAATTATGTGGTGGTACTCGACCACGACCACTTTGTATACAGTGCATCTTTACTAGATTTGTCTCCATCGTGCGGACATCTTGACTCAGATGCCTACCAGGATTTTCGTCAGTCATACTGATATTTTGTGTAGCTTCGTCCAAGTAAATTGGAAGCCACCAGTGTGTAGCGAGCGATTTTGGACGCGGTTCTTAAGCGATGGTCGCTCTCTGCGGTTTGAGCTTAAAACTACAGGTCGATTCATTTTTTATCCTATTGTGAGCTGAATAAGGAAGGGAAATAGATGTCTCTAATTAACCCTGCTTGCATACTGAGTTTAAACAGCGGTCTGTTAGGTTACGGATGCTATCAATGTGGGGGGCCTTTGTACTGGTTATTTGTATTTTCGCCAATACGGCTTCTTTCTTTCTAGGGCTTAATGTTTCTGGCGAGGAACAAGGATTAGGATGTTAGGACTGATGTTTTTGAATTACTGCTTTTGATTGACGAAGATATGGGATTTGGGTTTTTTGTTGATTGCGCTCGCTAAGATCTTTTCTTTCGATCTTATGCCTACGTATTCCCGTTTACCGAAACAAGGAAATCAGAGCATTCGTAGTTCCTCCTATTCTATGGGAGGAAATTGGTTTTTGGTGTCTTGTTCAAAGCCCAATACATGAAGCGAAAGGTAATTTGTATCTTGTTCAAAGCCCAAGATGTGAAGCTAAAAGGTCTATTTGTGTCTTGTTCAAAGCCCAAGACGTGAAGCTGAAAGACCTCGGCTTTAGAGAGAATTTGTCATCTCTAAAGAGGGGAGAAGGATAATTACTTTAACTGGGATACGCGGATCCGAGCAATGCCATAATTTCCGAAGAAAGGGTTTTAACCTGAAGGAGAAGACTTTAACTCATTGTAGAGCAATGCCATCTTTCCTTAGGAATTTCTCATGCTAAAAGAGGGACAGTGGCATGGATATAGACGATCCAGAGGCTTGCCGCTTACAGCGATTAGATGAAGGGAATTGTTGATGTTTGATGTTTGTATACTGTGAACAAGGTACAACTTTGACGCTAAAAGGTCGATTAGATCAACCAGTGGTTTTCTTATACAAAGCCTAAGAAGAGGCTAATTTCCGCTAGGAAAATCATTATACAAAGCCTAAGAGGAGGCTGTTTTGTGTCTCGTACAAATCCCGAGAGAGAGGCTAAAAGTTTTTGACCCAGTGGGGCATATCGTTATACAAAGCCTAAGAGGAGGCTAGCAAAGAGTTGACTAAGTTGGAGAATCTTTTATACTCAGTAAGAGAGTGTTTTTGTATCTCGTACAAAGCCCGAGAGAGAGGCGAAAAGGTTGTTTTGACTCCACTGGGGAGAATTTTGGTATCTCGTACGAAGCCCGAGATGGAGGCTATTGTAACTGTTTCAGTTGAGTGACATATCCAATATACTGATTTAAAAGAGAAAATCAGTTCTTATATGAGTAACACTGTACACAGGGATTTAATTCGAGGATCAGGGATATTTCCTTCTCTTTGAGGAAACGGGAAATCCAAAGGGTATCGAGACTATCCGAGTCTGCGGGTTTCCTTCCTATTTAACGAAGGGTGCTTGAGAATGTCTTTGAGACTCAAGGAAGTTAGACTGTCCGTGTCTAGAGTTTTATCTTTTGTACTATGCTTCGAGAAACAGTAGTATACTCTATGAAAGGACTGTTCTATGAGGATGACTAGGTTCTGTTCCTATACCTCTAGGAGGTTGTCAGGACAATTTGTACGAAGCCCAAGAGGAGGCTGGAAACTTTTAAGAAGCCGACGGGTCCTTGTACGAAGCCCAAGAGGAGGCTATCATTCCCGGAGGAAGAGATCATTATACGAAGCCTAAGAGGAGGCTGTGAATACTTCTAAGAAGCCGTAGGGTCCTTGAATAATGTCCAAGAGGAGGCCGATGCTTTTAAGAAGCCCGTGGGTCTATCATCTCCTTTCCATTAGGAGAGATAACTCTTTTAAAGATGAAAACCACTGGTAAACGTGCGAGGTTTACTATCCAGCGACTTTTAGCTTTTAAAGAGGGTTCCTTAGTTAAGGTCCAAGATTATGACCGTAGTGGGTACCCAAACCCCGAGACATTCAAGGCAAGCTATCCACAAGGAATAAATCAAGTCAGGAAAGTTCGAGAATTGGGAAGAAACTCAAAGATGCCATTCACGGAGAATACATTCATCTTGGGGAGTAGAGCTTCTTGACGATTCCTAAGGAGGACAACCAAAGAGAAGACTGTATCTGGTGCTCCTATTGGGGATCTAGGCGTCTATTTCTACGAATAAATTAAACGGTGTCACCTAGTTCTAGACGTAGTAGCCGGGGAAACTCAAAATATCTATACTATTATTACACAGTAGATATGAGTTTATGAAAGGAGACTTACAGTGAGCAGCCCCACAATACAGTTTATAATATGAAAGCAGTAAATGAAAGCGATAACCACTTACTCGGTTGTAGTGCTTCCATGCTATTTGGTTAATTTTTCAACAAAGAAAGATTGAAAACAACAGTATATTCAAAATCAAAGGAGAAAGTGCTTTGAAAAAGAAAGATTTGGGGCTTACAGCTCAAGGAGAGGCCCAGGGTTTTATCAGTGAGCACACTGTTTGACTTTGTACAGCGGGACTTATACAAGTGACTGGGGCCCAAAAAGGTTTTCTGTACAAAGGGATGGGTCTTACACTCTCTCAAGAGGCCCAAAAAGGGTTTAAAGAAAAGAGTGGGGCTTATAACACGAGGGTAGGCCCAAATGATTTTTCGTTTAAAAATGGCGATCGCGCCGAGGTTTTCTTTTTAACGCGGAGGGACTTATACAATAAGTGAGGCCCAAAAATGTTTTGGTTAAAAAGGGGATTAGGTCTTACACTCTAATAGAGGCCCAAAGTGTTTTGAATGGGTCTTATAGCTCAAGGAGAGGCCCAGATGATTTTTATTTTTAAAAGGGCGACGATCGCGCCGTTTACTTGTACAGAGGGACTTATACAATGAGTGAGGCCCAAAAAGTTTTGTACAAGGGGGGATGGGTCTTACACTCTCTCAAGAGGCCCAAAGAGTTTTGAAGAAAAATAAATGGGTCTTACTACTCGAGGGTAGGCCCAGATGATTTTTGAAAAGGCGACGATCACGCCGTTTGTTTTTTGACGGTATCGGGACTTATACAATAAGTGAGGCCCAAAAAGTTTTGGTCAAAAAAAAGGATTGGGTCTTACACTCTATTAGAGGCCCAAAGTGTTTTGAAAATGATTTAAGAGGATTGAATTAATCCAAAACCCTAATTTATTTCCAAAAATGTATTTAATTGAATAAGAATTCAATTAAATTGATCAAAAATTGTTTAACACATGGAAAACAAATTGTGATCTTGGATTAATGCTTCAAAAATTAAGTATTGACCTACAAAATAATTAGAAAGCATTAAAAGTTGCAAAATCAAAGTGGAAAAAATATTTCAAATGTTAAAAACAATTAAAACATTAATTCTTTGCAAAAATATCAAGTATATAAAATAAATAATATTTTTGGGATTTTTTGATAAAATAAAATATTTTAACATTTTTGTGAATTATTAAAAAAAGAATCAACTCAAAATCATTAAAACTCAGAGAGAAATTAATTTTTGAATCAATTAAACAAAATCACAAAATTCAAATATTTGAATTTGAAAAAAAAGGCGCCAAGAACAAGCTGAAGAACACGCGCGTGTTCTTGGTTTCTCAGATTTGCGTTTTCTATCCAATCTCCATGAATACGTAATCATATCATGCAATCCACATATCATTATGCTCGTCTCAACCTCACGATCATGTCTATGTACTTTAATTTCATTTAAATTAAACATACAACAAGAAATCACGAAGAAACCTCAAGAACCCTAATTTCTGCATGAAGGCTAGGATTTTTGATACACGATTCAAACAATGCAATTAATTGAGGGAAAACATTCCATGCATGATTATGAACATATGGCCAAATTATTGTGCGAGGAAATATGCATAGATTGAGAGATGACCAAGCATGTGCTTACCTCCAAGTCGTGACAGCAAGAGCAGATGTGGTTTTGAGTTGGAGGTGTTACAGACAAGTTGTGATGATCTGGACAGCTTCTCTACACCATATGGAGTGTGTTTGAACACTTGGATTGAATTGAAATGGACTGGATCAGTTTATGGCATCTTAGCTGCAACTTCACTTCAAACTTGTGTGGATGGCAAGTGATTTTCAGATTTTGATGTTTCAGAAGTTATGTGAGTGTTTGATCAGCTCATATGTGATGTATGTGAGGTGTGTGAGTGATTGGTTTGTGCAGAATTGCTCTCAAACTCAAAACCCGATAGCTACCTTGCTAAGAAAGGCATTTTTGCCAAGAGAAAGAGATTTTGAGGAAAGGATCTGTTAGATGGCTTTGGTGTACTTAAACTGACCACAATTGAGCTCTATTTATAGTAGAGCAAGTTTGTTTTGCAAGGAATAGTGAATGGAAGCTGGTAAGTAGGTTTGGCCAATGTTGGCAAATGAAAATCCAAGTCTCCTCTAGCCATTGACTAGAGGTTAGGGCACAGAGCTTTGGTCCCCTTGGTCTTGGATAAGTCTTGACTGATTTCAGATGAGAATGGCTCAGTCCATGCCACCTTGATGGTTCCATTGAATGCCTCATTCCAAATTTGAAGTCTTGTCCCTATTTTGGCAACTCTAGGTTCAACATGCTATTTCTTGTTCCATGGACTTTGGAGGCTTGGCTCAGTGATTGTCCCCTTTGGATTCAATCCTCTGAGGTGTCCAAGTGGATTGGAGCAATTGAAATTGGCTGATTTTGGCAAATCGAGCCAAAATGCAAATTCTGCCTTGCTTTGACAGATTTCAGCAAGGTAACTTGACAATGTTGTATCTCATGATGTAGGTTGAATTTGGCAATGTTCTTGGCCATTTTGGAAAGCTCTTACATGATACAACAACTGTTTGAACAAGATTGGTTTTGATCTCTTTTGATTCCAAGTGAAAAATCCCCCTACATTTGGCAAAAAGTGAGGCAAAATCTGACTTAGTGAAAATTTCACTAAGTGTTGGAAAAAGTAACTTTTTCACTTTTCAGCCACTTTGATCACTCCATAACTCAAAATCCTTAATGAATTGGAATGACTTGTAGTTGAAGTTTTTGCAGGTGATAATGAGGGCTACAAATACATCTTTGGATGAGAAAAAATGGCCTTGTGGTTTAGGAGTTATGGTCCTCCAAAGTTGGTACCTTTGCCACTTTATTTTTTAACTTAGAAAAATTTCTAAGTTTTATGGTTACCCCTTTTACAAATTATCTCACTTTTCTTGATTTTTCTTGATGAATGATGATTCAAATCATACATTAACATCATTTTAGGGTTAAAAATCCATTTTGGTGAAAAATCTCAAAAAGTCAAAGTTGACTTTTGTGCACAGTTGACTTTTTATCAGATGAATTCCAAACTGTGCAATTCTTCAGGAAATCATGTCCTTGACCTAAATAAAACTTGATGGACATGTTCCATGGGTGTCATAGGGTATATTCAATCATGTATTAGGGTTTGGGAGCATGTCTTGGTCAAAAGTCAAAGTTACAGTTGACTTTTCCCTTAAAACCCTAATTGTGGTGCAGATGAAAATGAGACTTGTTGCTCAAGCTTCTTGGATCAATCCATTGTTCCAAATGGATCAATATGGTGTATTAGAGACCCTCAAATCATCTCTTGATGTCTTGGCTCATGGTTTGTCCCAAAAGTCAACTTAGGGGTGAATTAGGTCAAGAAACCCTAATTCCTGATTTTTTATGAATGCATCCCCTGAGGCAAAATTGACTTGATGCATGGGTTCATGAGGTTTCATGAAGCATATTAGGTTATGTTTTGGATCATTGCCTTGTGCCCAGATGAAAATTTCCATCTGGAGGCCCTGGTCGACCAAAACCCTAATTTGGCGACACTGTCGATCTTGAGACTTGATCCACCTAGAAGGGAGCAGCCTTGTGCTTAATCCTTGAAGTGGGAGTCCTTTTTGATCCATTGTGGATGTTTAAGAGATTAGACAAGTTTAAGATCATGTCATTTCTTGATTGATCCTTTGTCTAAGCACTCAGAGAGGGCTTGAAACCCTAATTTTGATTGTATTGGATGCTCACCCATCTTTGGGGAGACTGATGAAGCATGATGGTTCATCCATATTGTGATGATGATTTTCCCAATGATGGGAAATCTAAGTGGTCAAAATTTGGGGTATTACACAGTGGTCCAATAAATGTTGAAGTGTTCTTTGCACCAGTGCGCACCCTTGGTCGTCTTCGGCGCATTCTTCGCAGTCCTGATAATCATGCAAAGCCAGAAAGCTGAGCCTGACTTGTTTAGCATGTAATTCTACCAGACTGGTATTCATCAATCGTATGTCAAAGATATGAACCATATTGACTTGATGGTTATTTCTTTCTTGGTAATCCTGGATCCATCCTAGATCCATCTGACGTTAGAGGGCCTCTTGTATAAAAGAGCATCCATGATTGCTTGTGGAGCAGACCGGATGGGTGTTGTAATCATGCCGTAGCATATTATGATATTGACTTTGGCTTGAGTGCATCGCCACCAAATTAACGTTCGTCGCAAGGATGTCGTGGTTTTGAACAATCTCAGGATTTGTATGAGCCATGTTGACTTCTCGGATTCTGTGATCTTGAATCCCACCGAGATTCATCTGTTCTTGTAGAGCTAACTGTACTACATAACACCCTTGATTATTCTAGGAGAAGATATCACACTGGTGATAATTGTGAGTTGGTACATGACTGTACCCGCTCTGTCTGCAATGCATCCTGACCAGATTGGTTCCTAATAGGAGTACATCGTGAATTTGATAACTGCGGCTAAATTCTTCCTCTATCAAATTTACTGCAGCCTTGTCATGTTGTGGCAACGGGTTCATCTGAACATTTGGAATAGTATCTTTAAAGGATAAGACCCCGTTCCTGACAAGTTTCTGTACGTCAGACTTGAAGCTGAGACAATTTTCAATGTTGTGCCCCACTCCTCCTTGATGGTAAGTGTAAGTTTGATCCATTTTGAACCAAAAAGGCAGATTTTCCGGTACTGTAAGAGGAGACCTGGTTTGGACGTGCCCCTTGGCCAGTAAAAATGGAAAAAGTTCTGCATACAACATCGGTATAGGGTCAAACCTTGGTGGTCGTGTTGTACGATTATTATTATTGTACTGTGGAAGAGCCTGCTGAAGAGGTTGTTGCGGCCATTGCTGATACTGTTGTTGACTTGGTTGGCTTTGAGCAACCTGAGGTTGATAAAGTCAGAGCCGGCACAGGGCTGATAGCAGGAGTTATGGCCGCTACTGGTTGATACCTTCGCCTTTGCTTTCCTAGAGAGATATTATTGATCTCCTATTCTTTCTTCTTTTGAAAAGCACTACCGTATCTATTTGTACTGCTGGATGGCTTTGTATCTTTGACCAATCGTCATTCTCGGACTGCCTCTTCGAGGTGTACTCCCATGTTCACCATTTTAGTGAAGTCACTGGGCGCACTGGCGACCATTCGGTCGTAGTAGAATGTGCTCAAGGTTTTCAGAAATATCTTTGTCATCTCATTTTCCTTAAGAGGGGGACAGATCTGGGCGAAAATTTCACGTCATCTCTGAGCATACTCCTTAAATATCTCTTTGTCCTTTTGCGACATTGCTTTGAGCTGGTCTCTATCTGGTGCCATATCCAGGTTGTATTTATATTGCTGAACGAAAGAAGCGCCGAGATCTCTGAAAGTGCTAATTTTGGTGCGGTTTAAACTAATGTACCATTTGAGTGCGACACCGGTTAATTTGTCCAAAAAGTAATGGATCAGTAGTTGTTGATTTTCTGTCTGGGTAGACATTTTGCGAGCGTACAATCACCAAATGACTTTAAGGGCAAGAGTTGCCCTTGTATTTTTCAAAGTCAGGCACCTTAAATTTGTGAGGAATTTCGACATTAGGGATCAAACAGAGGTCGGCGGCGTCCTTTCTGAATAAGTCCTGACCGCGAATGGCATGCAGTTCCTTCTGCATTTCCAAGAACTATTCCTGGAACTCATTCATCTTTTCATACATGTTTTTGTTTCCACCAGAGATTATTTGTGGAATCTATCCTTCTGGGACAGTGTGTACCATTGGTTATGGTATGGTCATTATAGCTGTAACTCTTGGCGCTTCAATGCCCTGAAGTTTGTAACCTTCAGGAGTTGCTATTGTAAACCTTGCATCTTCACTTTCCCGAAGTTTGTAACCTTCAGGATCAGTGGCTCCTGCTACAGTTTCTGGGTCTTCAGTGACCGGCGGGATGTATCCTTCAGGGACAAAGTTAAGAGGCATGCCCCAAGGCCGACCCTTAGGCATGTTGTACCGAGGATGATTCTCATGTGTCTCCATCATGGGCGTAGATGTAATCTTCGAGATTATAGTCCTTTGAAGTTGCTCCTGAGCTGCTGCCAGGGATTGCATGTCACTGTGAATTTTTTCCAAACTTTCCTTTAGAGCATCGATTTCTTCTCTCAGCTCTCTGTTCTCTTCCTCGAGTTCATCCATTTTCTTTTGTCGATTGGCCCGAGTATTGTATGAGTAAGATAGTTTGACTCTAGAATTGTGACACGTACGTGAGACTCAAGAGAATGCGTTTATGTCAGAATGATGAATGCGATGACATATTTTTAGTTTTTGTTTTAATCAAAAAGAAACTTCAACAAACAAAATTGCAAATATCATATAGAGAGGGGGAACCCCTTTTTATTGAAATCGAAATATTGCAGTATGTTACAAGAAAAAGTACAGTATTTTACAAAGTGCTGTAAGGAAAAAACTCTAAGTTCACGGATCCTGAGTCCTCTCTGAAGAGAGTTCAGATGCCGATTCTGGTAGTTTCCTCTCCTTTGATCTTCCCGACTTTCTACAGCTTGTTGTTCTAATATTTCAATCAGTGCATCCTTTTCTTTCAATAGTTCCTAAATTTTGGTACACTCTACACTGAGGATTCGGTACTTGTTTTTCCAAGAACTCTTCTCCCATTGAACTTTGTTGAGAGCGATTTGGAGTTTTTCCATATTAGACATAAAATAAAGGGCAAATTCCTTTAACGGGAAAACTTCTTGACGAGGGTTAGGCATCCTCAACTTGAGGGCTCTAGTTTACACCCAATGGAGATAAGGTTCCATGGAGATACAATCTTTTTTTCCTAGAGACTCTCGTCCTTTTCTGTGAATGTGTGGCCAGGCATGCACTATTTCCTTCTTAAGTGCCCTGTCATTTTCTCCTTCTTTTAAGAAAAGACCTTCCAAATGAATATTATGCGGGATATGCTTCATTGGGTATCCGAGTTGACGGCGAGCTAAAACTGGATGATAGTTGATTCCTCCTTTAGTTCCTATGAGGGGTACATTAGGGAAATTTCCACATCGATCAAGGATCTTTATCCCATCGTAAATCCTATTGTACCAATCTATGTCAGAGTTGGTAAGGGACATGATTCTCTGCGACCAACGTAAGTTGTTCTTATGATCCCAAAAAGTAGCAGACTTGGGTAAATGGGAAATGAACCATTTGAAAAGCAAGGGTACATAGCATGCGATCATTCCTCCACTGTACAAATTCCTTAAGTGTGCAGAATGATAAGCATCTGCGAGCAAGGTTGGTACGGGGTTTCCAATTAGAAATATATTAATGGCATTAGTATCGACGAAGTTATCAATGTTGGGAAAAAGGAATAATCCGTATGTGAGTAAGACAAAGATATCTTCGAAAGCAGTTATGTTTCCTACACTGGCAAAGTATAGAGCTTTCTCCTTCAGGAATTTACCTGGTAAACCCTGGATTCCTCCTTTAGTGGTTATGTGAGTCCTAACCTCTGACTCGTTCAAAGAGATCGCTCTTGCAATGGTTTGATTATTTGGAATTTCTTCCAGTCCAGAAAATGGAGCTTAATCACTGATAGGTAACTTAATCAGATGAGAGTACTCCTCCAGAGTTGGTGTCCGTTGGTAATCCGGGAAGGTGAAGTAGTGGTAAACTGGATCATAGAACTGCAACAGTATGGTTCTTTTGGCTTATGTTTCATTTCGTTTGGTGTCAGTTGGTAATCCCAAAATTTGCCCTCTTGTTTCTAACTCTAACTGGCTTATGTTTCAGAGTTGGTGTCAGTTGGTAATCCCAAAATTTGCCCTCTTGTTTCTAACTCTAATTGGCTTATGTTTCATTTCGTTTGCATCGTCATTTCTGCATTTGCATGGTTCTTTTGGGCATGGGATCAAGGTATTTTCCAGTAGCTCATGGCGTCATCAATTCCAGTAGTGTTTAAGGCCAAGCAGATAGCTTTCAAAGTCTTTTTGAGCATTTATTTTGCTCATTAGATGATTTGATGGTCAGAAGCTCCGGCACTCTCTTTTTGATCTGTGATTCAGCACCAGACGATAATTTTCAGCAGTATTCCGAGCATGAAACAGAATTCACACCATATTTCAGGCATGATTCAGTGGTAATATCCAATGACAGGTTTCAGAGGCTTAGTATGGCTCAGAACGGGTGAAAACAGGAAATTCTGCAACAATCCCTCCTTTTGGCGCCAAATTTTTGAATTTTTGAACTGAGTAATCGATTACTCAAAGTGAGTAACCGATTACTCTGGGAGAAATTGCAAAATTGTGGCGATTTTCAACACTGCAGAATTTTTGATCATTTGTGATCATGTGCTTGGCTTGTGCATGTGTGGGAAGGATCTAGAACTAATCTATTTTCATCATTTTCCACCCAAAAATTCAAATTCCTTCCAACAATTTCCACTCCAATTCCTCATTTCCTTTCCTAATTCATTTTCCACCTCAATTTCCACCCACTAAGCCTCACTCCAAACCCAAACTTAACTCCTAACCTAGGGGTTATTTAATCAATTCATTCCAAACCTCTCATAACCATCATCATTTTTCACTCTCAATTTTCAGAATTCTCTCTCACATTTTCACTCTCAACCTCCATTTTCAACCTCACTAAAAGCTCATTCATAGAGAATAACAAGTTCTTCATTGGAACTTGTCAATTCTTGAGCTATAGCCTCTCATCATAACTCCATTGTTGCTTTTTATTGGTGATTTTCATTTGGATCTAGATCTGAAATTTCAGAAGTGCTTATTGGAAGTGATTTTGGAGTTTTGTTAGCTTATTGCTTGAATTTTTAGCTTTTCCTTGCTAGGAGCTCATAGGATCTTGGATTTCTTGCTTGGATTCATCAATTTCTGTTAACAACACTTACCAAAGCAAATCGCAGCTTTGTAGGTTGGTTTTCCTTAGATATATGCTTGATTTAGCTTAATTTCAACTTATACAATGTAGATCTTTGGTTGCTGTTGATTTTGATCCATTTGCTTGAATTTGATTCTTGATGTTGATGATTATTGGATCTAAGTGATGTTTGAATGTTGTGATTGAACTTAATTTGTGTGCATTGTTGATTACATGATCATTGGAATTGATTGCATAAGTGATTTTGCTGCTGAAAGTGCTTTTCAAAGTTTAATTTCTACCTCTGTTTCAGTGGTAATCGATTACTCAAACAGGGTAATCGATTACTCTGCCTTATGTCCACGTTTTTAGTCAAATTTCAACTGAGTAATCGATTACTCAAATAGGGTAATCGATTACTCTGCCTTATCTCCACGTTTTTAGTCAAATTTCAACTGAGTAATCGATTACCCAGTGTGAGTAATCGATTACCACTGAAGCAGAGTGTATTTTTCTTGCATTTTCTTGCTTGTTTGAGGTCTCTTGCATGTTTAAACTTCATGGATTGATATGTTGAAGATTTGTGGATTAGTCATGAGCTATTTCACCTCACACATTGCATGAATACGATTCTTCGACACGTGATTCTTGGTTTTCATCAATAAATGTTTATGTTTGCGTTGTTGACTACTTGATACAGTAAACACGATGCACACACATTTGAATTGTGTTAATTCTTGATTGATGCTCAACTTTCTGGACATGTATGCGTGATTTTTGTTTTTTTCCGTGGTTGCGTATGCATGACGTTTTGATCAATGTTTGAGTTGTGCAAACTTTGTTGAGTAATTGTTCTTGAATTGTTAACATGATCATGTTATTCATTCTCGATGCTTGCAACCTTTATGATTGGTTTGCTATGATTTGTGTGTCTATTTGCAATCGTTGCTTGCATGAGTATTTGTTTTCAAATGCATGGTGTGCTACCCTGTTTTCCGCTGCTGTCTTGGTACATATGTGTTGTTGTATGTGCTGTTGCCTGCCTCTTTACACCTGTTTTGTGTGTTGAATTTGAGCTGTTGAATGCTATTTGGTGTATTTGTTGGAATTTACCGCTGTGCAGGTGCTAGAGCGCTGTTGTAGCCGTTGTTTTGATTTATGGCTTTGGTATTTGCCTTGCTTTTTGCTTGCTCCCTTAGGCTCCTAGTCCGACTTAATTTCTGATTAAGCTCAGAGTAGGATAAACATTAGGCTCTCAACCATGCATGCTAACTTAGGTAGATGTTTCCCCTTTGAACTCAACCATAGGGCCACTTTTGCATGACAACATTAGGGTATATTTCCTCGTAGTCTTTTCTTTTCGGCTTGAGTCTTCTCTTCTCATCTCATAACAATTCCAAGACACTTAATAAAGTTAACGTGTATTGCGCATGAGCCGTGTATGTGGGAAGTGAGGAATGGGGGGTCTCCCTTCTTTCCTCTAGGGTGTTTAGTGTACGTCCTGTTGGGGACGATATGCGACACATTCGTTCCTATGTTATAGACTTGGGTGCAATGCAAGTTACGAACTAACTTCAATCCACTTCTGTCTAAAAAACACAAACAAATTCAAACCTTTTTATCCTTTTGGATCGTTGAGTTTCAAATCTTTTTTTGGAAAAGAGCTCGCCGCTCACGTAAAAAACACTTACCGACCTCGTTAGGTCAAACTACATCTGCTCTGACTTCCTCTCTCTCGTTCGATTGAGGATACGTATGCACGAGATACGATATCTCGATGAGCAACCTTCCCCCTTTTGTGTAGTCTGTTGAGCTACATTGACTCTGATTCTTCGTTCGTCCACGAAGATACGTTGGCATTGGAATTCGAATAATCCTTGCGATTTAGACAACAAGCATGGATCCCATCTGTAGCGCGATTTTTGTGGTTTCGAAGCACTATCGCTTTGGTACTACAGTTCGATTCATTTTTTATCCTATTGACATAATTAAGGAAGGGAAATAGATGTCTCCAATTAACGCTGCTTGCAAACTGAGGTTAAACAGTCAAAACGGTTGGTTTACCGATGCTATCAAAATAGGGGGGTTCTCCCTTTGGGTTATTTTGCTAAAAAACAATGTCTGGTTTACGGGTAGGATGTTAGGACTGATGCTTTTCAATTGATGTATGAAGGTATGTGTTGCGGTGAAAATCGGATAACAAGCTATTAATTAACTTGCATCATTTTCTTTTACAACCGACTTTGATTTATCCAAAGGAAAGGTTCAAGATCGTTAAAAAACCTAAAGAGGGGAGATCTAAAGTTCGGGGGGTTGGTTATACTAAGGGAAGGTATTAGCACCCTTAATATCTGTAGTATTCTACAGGAACCTCTTGTTTTATTTGTGTTATGTTATGTTTGCTTGCTAAGGATATCTGCTAAGTGCTAAGGTAAGGACCTAAGGGTATATACACTAAGTTTGCTCGACAAGACGTCGCATTTTGTGCCTACGTATCTGACCAAAGAGTCAGAGCAACCGTAGTTCACCTCACTAAGGGTGGATTGAGGAACCATTGGCTATGGCAAAAGCTCCAAGGGGGAAATGAGTATGAGCTCATTTAGAGTTTAAGAAACTCTCTAAGACTAAGTTGTGATATTGAGTGGCTATGAGGCCTATGACAAGATGGTTAGGTGACTATGAGGTCAAGATGATAAGATGACTATGAGGTCAAGATGGTGAGATGAATATGAGGTCAAGATGGTAAGATGTCTATGAGGTCAAGATGGTAAGATGACTATGAGGTCAAGATGGTAAGATGACTATGAGGTCAAGATGGTAAGATGACTATGAGGTCAAGATGGTAAGATGACTATGAGGTCAAGATGGTAAGATAACTATGAGGTCAAGATGGTAAGATGACTATGAGGTCAAGATGGTAAGATGACTATGAGGTCAAGATGGTAAGATGACTATGAGGTCAAGATGGTGATGAGCTATCTATGACTATGAGGTCAATAGAGAGACTTTTCCATGAATATGAGGTCAATGGAGGATGGCTATGACTATGAAGCCAAGGCTTGCCTATGACTATGAGGTCAAGGGCTACCTATGACTATGAGGTCGAAGGTGGGATCCTATGACTATGAGGTCAATAGAGAGACTTTTCCATGACTATGAGGTCATTGGATGATGGCTATGACTATGAGGCCAAAGCTTGCTTATGACTATGAGGTCAATGGAGGATGGCTATGACTATGAGGCCAAAGCTTGCCTATGACTATGAGGTCAAAGGTTACCCATGACTATGAGGTCTAGGTTAAAGATGTTGCTAATGACTATGAGGCTAAGAGCTACCTATGACTATGAGGCCAAAGGTTGAAGATGTTGCTAATGACTATGAGGCCAAGAGCTACCTATGACTATGAGGCCAAAGGTTGAAGATGTTGCTAATGACTATGAGGCCAAGAGCTACCTATGACTATGAGGCCAAAGGAGAGACTTTGACTATGAGGTCAAAGGTAAAGGAAAACCTAAAACTATGAGGTCATAGGTAAAGGAAAACCTAAAACTATGAGGTCATAGGTAAATGAGCTTTCTTTGATCCTGAAATCAATAGAAAAACTTTTCCTTTGGAAGAAAGGGGAAGAATAACATCTTGTAAACAAGAGTTATAGTGGGGTTGAAATATAATGAAGCATATTGAGTCTAATAATTCCAAACAGTAAGCATTTTAATCAACATATGAAGTGAATTCTTAAATGTGATCATAGCAAACAATAAGTACAAATGATTAATGTAACTGTGACAATTATGGTAGAGAAAGCATTTACAATTTGGAACAAATATATTTGAAGTCATGCAAGTTAGCAACAGAGGTAAAATGAAAACAACAATCCCATGAGAAAATTTTGCTTACAGCCAAAGTTTAATAGAATCCACAAATCACAGCATGCTCTCAAGAAAAACTCTCTTAAAGTCAGTGGTCACATGAACATGTCAAGCATGGCAAGGAAATCACAAGAAACAATTGGATTTAAATCATGCAACTTCAACAGAGAATAAGAAAACAAACAACAATCTCATGGTAGGGTTTGTTAAAATCAGGAAGAAAAAGTTTCAAGAATCACAACATACTTCCAAAAGGACTTATTTTAAAATCAGTGGGCTCGTGCATATACCAAGTATAGCAGAAAAGGCATTCTTACAGTTTGAAAACAAATGCATTTGGATTTAAGTAGCTTGTTAATCAGAAGCCAAAAACAAAGAAACTTTCTAGTGATATAGTTTTGTTCAAAGTCAGTGAATAATTCCCAAACAAAATTTCACAAGTTTACAAAATACTTCCAACAAAAATCCTCTAACGTTTTTACAAAAGGTAGCTGATTTTCTTTACAAAAAGGTCTAAGAATTAAAAATAATTTATGCACATTTTTATTGTTTCTAAAAATAAAATAAAGTAGTTATAAAAAATATATGAGATAATAAAAATAGGACCACACAGTGTGGCACTCGCCACACCTAACTTCATGGCAGGCGCCATAAGTTTTGTGTGTGGCCAGCACTGTTCATTTACATGGCCAGCGCCATGGGTGGTAATATTATGTGGCCGGCGCCACTACTACATGGTAGGCGCCATGTGTAGTTTGTGTTATGCAATATTTTATTTTTCTTTTTTTTTAATGTGGTGTGTGTTGTGTGAGTTAGTAGTGTGTGGTGGACGCCACTATATGTATGACGGGCGCCATGTGTGTATGTGGGTCTTATTATTTTTTTTATTATTTTGTGTGGGTGGCGGGAGCCACTATGTTAGCAAGGCGAGCACCACCTTGATTCTGTTATTTTTGTTCAGTTTCGAATACGAATACAAATCCAGTTAATGATTAACCACACAAAACTAACATGTTAATGATTTTACCACAGAAACAATCAATAGTCAGACAACAACAAACCTAACAAACATGATAACCATATGGAACAGGATGATCACAATGCTCAGACGATAATGAGATAACAAAAATACGATAACAGTATGGTGCGAGTATGTATCACATGATCATCGTGCATATAAAACAGAGTGAGATAGAGCGATACCTAGTGGAGAAAGTCCACTGCTTCTTCATCGGTGAGAGTTTCTGGAAGTGGTGGATGTGCTTTCCTCCCTTAACTGCTACAGCGTCAACACCCGCAGCAAGAAACACAAGCTTTTGGTGGTTAAGGTGTTGGAGATTTGAAGTGTTTACGGAAATAAGTTCTTGCAAGACTTGAAGGTGACTTGCAGAACTTGAAAAAATGAAAAGGTGAAGAGGTTTTGATGGTTTTCTTGGTATTTTTCCTCGGAGTGTTTGTTGGGGTGTTTCTGTGTGTTACAGAGGAGATGGAAAGTGATGAATTTCTTGCAAGCTTTTGAGGGTTACTTGCAAGACTATGGAAGAGAGAAGTAGAGAGAAATTCTTGGCAATTTTTGGTGTGTTTGAACAAAGGAGAAGTGGTCTCCTTTTATAGGCAAAGCAAGTGGATCCGGGTATTGGAAACACAGTGGTCCAAAGCATTATCCGTTGGGGAAAGAATTAGGCTTTGCAAGGACTGATGGGTAAGGAATTAGGGTTTGTGTGGCACTTTCTTTAGTCAAACTTTGGACCACCATGTTGAACAAATGTAGCGGAGGAAATGGTGCATGCCTGCTATTTTCATTTTTTATGGTTATCCCAAAACCACTTTTTAATGTTCCAGGAGAGAGAATGCAAAAAGAAGTAATGGTTTGAATTTGGACATACGGATTCTCTTCTTATGAACGCAGGCCTCTTGTGCTGAACATTTGTATTTCACTAACCTAACATGATATCTCAGTATCTTTTTGGCTTTATCAAGAATGGGTGAGCTTAAAAAGTTAATATGTAATGACTCCAAGAGACTTGTTTTTGAAGCAAAGCATCTTCAGTTTTCAAATAATAAATGGCACAAGAATTAAACTAGATGCATGGGGCCCTGTTGCTGAATCAATACAGTAGCACCACTTTGAACTTCCATCACTTTATGGCCTTTGATCCAAATGACATATTTTGGGCCCAATAGAAATTTGAGATAAATAAAATGTCCGTGAACAAAAAGAAAATGTCACATTAACATCCTTAGAAAATTCTAAGTTGCAAAATTAAATCCTCCCATGGTACCAATTTGAGATGTTACAGTTTGGTGAACATTTTATCTCCATGAAATTTCTTGCAGTTAAGATAAAAATCTTTAAGGCTCAAAGGTGGATTCCAAGGATGTTTATTAACACATGGCACAATTTCTCAAGACTTAGGATCACACGTTGCTTGACATGTAAGGCAATGGTTGACTTGTCTTGGTGCAACATTTGATTTCTTCTCGAAAAGGTCTTCTTGAATGCATGTAGATTCAAATGGTTGCATTTTGCCAAAAGATGTCTTAGGGAGACCTTGTCCTCTTTATGTAAACCCTATCTTTCACAATAAAAGAAACAACTTGCAAAAGAAATGGTTAGTTAACAATGCACACATGATTGAGGTCTAAATGCGGGCGCAAGAAAATATGACATCTAAGGGGTAAAATTTGGGGTACAAAAGTTGCCTCTATTTAAATAGCTTCACCGGAAGGCACGAGGAATGAAAATCCTCGGGACGTCAAGGTAGAAGATATTTAAATATAGAAAACCAAAAATTTAGCCCTTAGATGGAATGCAGATGCTAATGGCATGCAACAAACATGCATATGCCGACATGCCATGAACTCTAATATGATGATATGATGATATGACAGTGCAGAAATGCAGACAAAACAGGACGCCAAAGAGCTACCAAACACAGGTGAGCTTCACTGGGGAATGATGAAGGAAGTATCCACAAGGAAGACTCACTGGGGATACAAACTAACCAACAAAAGAGTCTCATTGGGGAAACTCCAAGGGAACACTGGGGATAGAAAAATAAAGGGGAAACCCTACAGATCCTCACTGGAGATAGGAACCAGAGAGGCATCCTCCACTGGGGAAATGAAGACATACTCTTACTGGGCATGAAACCAGAAAGAAGACATGATCTCCACTGGGGATCAGTTTGAAACAAAAGGATAGACACTCGCTAAAAGATTTTTTGGGGATTTCTTATACTGAAGAGTTCAAACGGGATCTTCAAGAAGAACCAGAAAAGACAGAAATAAACTCTGCGTACCAGATGCAAAGATGACTAGAAGTAAGGCTAATGCACCATTATTGATTGAATTCGGGTATCAATATAAGTTGGGATGACATCAGTTTTAGGGTTACAGTTTGATTACCAGTATGAGCTGAATTTTGGGATACCAACGTGAATTGGATTTTGAATACCAGCATGAACTGGATTTTGAATACCAACATGAATTGGATTTTGGATAAGAAGGAATCCTATGACTATGAGGCAAAGGTTAAAGAAGGCTATGGCTATGAGGTCAAAGCTTACCTATGGCTATGAGGCCAAAGGTGAATGAGATGGCTCTGAGGCCAAGATGATATTGATGACAAAGAATAACGCATATCCGAAGGTACGAAACCTGAGCTCGGAACGCATCAACAAACATATCTGAAGGTACGGAACATGAACTCGGAGTACATCAACAACAAAGGTGACGGCAAGAAATAAAACATATCCAAAGGTACTAAACCTGAACTCGGAGCACATCAATAAACAGAGTAATATGAAAACGCCAAACATATCCGAAGGTACGAAACTTGAGCTCGGAACACCTCAAATAGGGATTGTATCAAACAGGTTGATGCAAAGTGACTGTTTGAAGATAACACCAATCTTAACTGTAAAACCAAGGATGGATAAGCCTTTCAGGAGAGCTTGTCACTTATCGTTGTAGAAAAACAAGCTTCTCCCGGATGTGGCAACTTGTTATTGTTTACGAATTCCAAGGAGATGTTTATATCACCACACTGCTGGAGAAATGATTTTTCCTTTAATGGGGATCTGTAAAAGGTTCTTCTTGCTAGACATAGTGCAAAATAAATGAACGTTCAAGGTGGGCTCAGAAACCACATCTGCCAGGGATCAAAGTTCAATCTAGGAACAAGCTAGAAAGAAACGGCCAAACAAGACTCCAATTGAGGGATGAACTCAAATGGGGATTTAACTTATCCAAATGTGGAAAAGATAACTGAACCAACCATCATCCACGAGAATCAAACTCTGTGGGGAATTCAAAAAAGATGGCCACTTTATGCCTAGGGCTGACAACTCTATTGGAGAGGATAGACAAAACCAGTCACTTGGGGTGATAAACGCCAAAGTGAACAAAGCAGGTAAACACCAGGATGGAAGCAGAAATGCTAAGATGCCATGCATATGAATGCTTATGCCATGCTCATGCCATGCTTATGATGACAAAACAGACAAAAGGAAGCGAGATTGGAGATGAAATAAACATCTCGACAAGGATACCCTGCCAAACTTCATCAGATTGGACCATTACTGGATGAATAAGTAGGATCAACAACTCCACTGGGGAAAAGAACATTCCACCTGAGGTATATCTTGACTTCACTAGGATTGCCATCATGAGCTTGATTTCCTTACTGGAGGAGGAAAATCCATGGACATTAGCCAAGCTCGACCGATGTAACAATTTACAAGAACAGGGTAATTTTGCATCCTGACTTGCATGATGATCACCATAATAAACAATAGCTCTTGCAACAGGTAATCTTCAAATCTTCTCCGCCCCGGATTGTACAGTCCACGGGAGATGGAAAAGTTTGGTTGATTTGAATGCCTTGAAGCGTGAATGAGATCCTTTTAGAGTCTAACAGGTTCTGAACCTTACTCGGGAGCACCTTACAGTCTTCAGTTGAATGCCCCTGTGCTCCAGCATGGTAGTCACATCGAGCATTGGCGTCAAAACCTGGTGGATAAGGAAATGGTACTGGCTTTAATTCCTTTGGCACTATCAATCCTCCTTTGATCAAAACTGGCAGTAATTGACTGTACGACATTGGTAGCTGAGTGAAATTTCTTTCTGGCTTTCTTGGTCTTGGTCGTGCATGCTGGCGTGGCTGACGATGGTCTGGCCCCTGATATCGAGGAGATTCTTGAGTCAGAGGATCCACAAGAGGTGATGAATTGACAACCTCTCTAGGAGTGACAGGGGGAGCGTACTCCTCTTTTTTCATCCGAGCTTGCAAAGTTTTCAGAACCCAATTCATCTGGCATTTAAGGATTCTGACCTCTTCTTTCAAATCTTCTTGGTTCTTCAGAACTTTATTCATTGTCGCCATTGGTCCAGAACATGGGCTGGGTATCCTTCAGACATAGAGGGAGAGACTCGGGACCGAGAAATACAAATGAGGTGCGAATGCGCATGCAATACGAAAACAAGCCAAGTGGTTTCAAGGAACCCAAAGGCAAGTTGCAAAATTTTGAAAAACTATATAGTTTCATTTTTAAAAACCATGATCTCTATTGATCCTTGCAAAAGAAAGAACGTCTGAGTTCCTTGAAACCAAAGGGCTATTATGAGTGTATGCAAAAACACATAAGTAGAAACATATGTACAAAGCACACAAGGCCTAGGTTTAGGGGTCACATGAGCGAAGCCAATGGTCTACCCATCCCAATAGGTGTGTACTATGGGTTCATCATCTGTAGAACAGGGTTCTAAGAAGTTCCCAGAGTCGACAACCCATCTTTCGGATTTTAATGATTTCCCATATGACTTGGTAATCAATAAAATTATTGAAATTCTGGTACCAGATATGTGATGTTACGTGTGATGTCACAACAACACACTCTGCAATGGACAAAGTAAAACAACAGAAGAGTACACAAAGAATTGTTCACCCAGTTCGGTCTAACTACCTACGTCTGGGGGCTACCAAGCCATGGATGAATTTCACTATCAGTAGAATTAATTTACAAACTCAACAACCCAGTTGACATCTCCTAAACTTAATCACTACTTAATGAACCTTCTACCTAAGAGACCACTTAAGTATGAGAACACTACTCAATCCCTTAATCACTTCAGTGATATAATTCAAAGATCACACACTTTGAAAAACACAACTTGATTCTACTTCACAGCTTTGATCAAGAACAACTCAAAATAACAACACTAATTCACACTAGAATGGTTTACAATACGAACACGAAGACTCAAATGACTCTCAGTCTTTAGCTCTCTTTCTTCGTTACTTTTCCTTCAGGATTGATGTGCTTTATATAGCTATTTAAATTGGGCTTGGACCTGCTACAATATATGACCTGATTTGTTATTTAAAACTGAATCTTCAACAGATTTTCTCTCTCAAAATCTTCTTAGATCTTCAGCCTTTAAACACTCCTACAAATCTGCATCAAATATGTTTGTAACAGAAAATATCTCCTCTAAGATATTCGCATCCAATTACTCTGCCAGCTCTCCCAAATTCCAGCTAAAACGCTTAACCCTAAAAACATCTCAAACCTGATGTTATACTGATCTGCATATCTGATGTCATGACATCGCATGTGACATCAGACTTCAAACTTTCACCAAGTTAAATACTTAACATAAACCAATGTTAAGACTCAATGTTAAGACATCACCCATATGACATCAACATTGAACACTTTGTTTTACCAAATTCTAGCCAATCCAAGAACCAACAATCTCCCCCTTTGGCTAATTTTGGCTAAAAAAATCTCTGCAACATCAGAGACTTCAGCAGCGGATAAAAAAATTTCAAAAACAAACAGCTCCCATCAACAAAGAGCAAACTCTCCCTCAGAACTAGAACTAGCATAACCAGCTGTTCAACATTCTCCCCCTCAACTTCTGCAGCACATCAGAAACAGGATTCACAACCCCACCTTGCCCACCTTGGCTTGGCTAACTTGGCTAACTCTCCCCCTTTTTAGCCATAATTGGACAAACACCTACTAACTACCAGTTAGTACTAAGCTAGCTCTCATTGTCAGTCTAAAGTCAGCATGCAAGACAAGACAAATCATAGAACATAAAAAGTGCTTAAAGAGCCACAATATCCAAATTACATAATTCAGTACAAAATCAAAACAGCAAAAAAAAAACTATTGTCTAGCAGAAACAATAAAAGAAATTTAATCTTCATCAGAGCTAGACCCATCTTCATCATCAGTGTTAGGGCCACCTTCTTCAGAACCTGATCCTTCAACATCATCATCATTTTGGCTAGCATTGGCTGCTTCAACTTCTTTTTCTGCCAATCTTAGAGTCATGAGAAGTTTTTCAAATTTTAGCTTTCTTTCAGTACTCACTCTGATGACTTCATCCAACTCCTTGCAAGCTTCCTCCAATTCTAAAATCAACCCAGATTTGGCAGGTGGCTGTTGTGATGTTGAAGTTGATGTCTTGACAATGTCAGGGACATGCTTCCCTTCAAATAGCTTATAGTGGATTGACAAGGCAGATTCTCTCTTACACACCACATCAGATTGATGAAGAATCTCAGGATTTTGTGACAGGATGATCCCACAAATGAGAGAGGGAAAGGCGATAGGCATCTTCACTGCATTTGTAGTAGCATGCTTGATAGTCTGATCATATATATAAGCCCCATAATCAAACAACCTCTTTGTCCCAACAGCATAAATGAATTTTCCTAATCAAGCAGAGATAGTTGTCTTTTGATTGGTAGGGACCCAATTAGCTGCTCCTATTCTGTGCAGAATAGCATATTTGACACTTAACAAACTGGCAGACAATTTTCCTTTCAGAGGCCAGACTTTCACTTGCCCTGCTGTGATTTCCTTACACACAACATTGTCTGTTTCTTCTAACTCTCTATACTCCTGCTCATCCCTTCCTAGGTAAGTGTTAATTACCTCTGGAGAAAAGTTTACACATTGACCTCTCACATAAACCTTCATAAAATTCATATTTCTGTTGTCATTAATAGCCATAGGAATGTTGACAATAAATTCCTTGACAAATCCATCATAGCACTTGGACAGTCCAGACACAGTCTTCATTAACCCAACAAATCTAATCAATTCAATGACTTCCTTAAGATCCAAGGCATCTCCACCAAGTTCTCTCTCCAGTGCTAGTCTCCTCTGACAGACAAATTTCCACATGGATGCACTGCTAGCATAGTGGAATGAAATATTGTCAACAGGGATATCAGGGACCTTGTCAGCAATTCTCTTTAATATAGACCTTCTCACAGGTGTGATGTCTTGAACATCATCCTCAACATCAAATTCAGACTCTGAATCCTCCCTCACCTTTCTCTTTTTGGATTTCACAGCCACTTTGCTCCATGACTTGGTTGGACCAACCACAGAAGCCTTTTTCTTCTTCCCTTCAACTGACTTCTTAGGAGAAGCTTCCACATTCTTTCCTTTCCTGGTTTTCAATCTATTGGCAATCCCAGGGACAGCTCTTCCAATCACTTCATTATCAGACAGATCAATTACATCCACCTTATCAGTATTCTTCTTTTCACTAGGGCTAGTTTCACCATCACTATCAGGCAATGCTCTGACATTTATTCCAACATCAGCTTCCTCTTGAACACCTTCTTCTTCACCACCTGCTTCAGCATCTTCTATGACAGACATAGCCAGTCTGTGAAGATTTGTAGTAGCACTTTGCATGTCCTCCTTTTCAGCAGGCATTTGTGTAAGGGGAATAGAAATTCCTTTTACAGATAAACCCTTATCCAAAATCTTGGTGGCAATCTGATTAAGACTACGATCAACATCAAACCTCTCCTCAACAGCTTGAGAGGTGGAAGACCTAGATGCAGATTTATCGCTAAAAAGTACACTAGTGACTAGCCTCTTAGTTTCATTATCATTAAATTTAGTTCCAGCCCTTTTGGGTTAAAGTTTGGAAGGTCTTGACTTACCAGATTCAGGAACCATCATGGAGATGGGTTCTACATTCAAAGCTTCTTCTGCAGACCCCTCTTCTGTAGAAACCCTAGCTTTATCTCGTGAGGAACTTTGTGAGGAAGATTTCTTAGATATACATGATATATGTTTTGACATTGTTCCTGTGAAGCACTTTAGATGGCGATTTCTGTTGAAGGAGAAGGAGATGAACCGATTAGGGATATGAAGTTTGATGAAGCGTGAGATGGCTATAATAGGAAATGATTGCCTAAAGTATGGAGCCTGATTTTGTGGGTCACTTAAACGCCAATCAATGATCTTCTTCCTCCAAAATAACTTTCCTTTTAAATTTTTAAAAGGATTCACACCACAAGTTATTGACCCTAATTGAACTTTCAGCATGCTCAGACTTTCACACTTAATATTACAGTCTGATGTCACAACATCAACCTGAACATCACCAGATGAGCTGACCTCTTGAGGTACCCATTGATAACAATTATCTCTCGATCTGACTCATTTCATAACTATCTCATTTTCTTCATTAGTTATTAAACACTCATCTTTAGTGTAGCTGACCTTATATCCATCATCACAGAGCTGACTTATGCTAATCAGGTTAGCACTCAAACCTTTGACAAGAAGCACATTGTCAAGATCAGGTCCATCATGACACTTAACTTTTCCAACACCTTTCACCACCCCTTTCTCTCCATTTCCAAAGGTAACATCAATTGAGGAGCAATAATTGACTTCCACCAATTGGTTTTTGAATCCAGTCATGTGCATTGAACAGCCACTGTCAAAGTACCATCCATCCTTAGCAGAGTGTCTATCTGAAAAGTGAGCCAATAGACATTTAACCTCATCTTTAGGAACCCACTACTTAACAACCTTGGGCCTGTTATTCTTCTGGCTAGGTTGAGGGATAGACTTGGGATAACCATGAAGCTTGAAATAAGAAAACTGCATGTGTCCAAATCTGCCACAGTAAAAGCACCTAACTCTGTCTTCTCTGAAGTGGTTAAACCTTTTGCCACCTTGATGATGATACTGTTGTGGCTGCCACCCATAAGGTTGTCTTCTTCTCCCATAGTTTGACTGTCTTCTATGGTGATGAGGCTTCCTTCTTCCATGATAATAAGGTACAACATTATTATATCCATAGCCATACATGTTTCCCTGATGTTAAGACATCTGATGGAACATGTTCTGTTTGAACCTTAAAGCCTGCATGCACTTATGATATTGGGGAGGCATATACTGCCTAGCTCCAGAAACATGTGCCTTCCTTTGATTAGGACCATGAGCATGCCTCTTCCCAACATTTTGAGGTTGTGGATGAGCAACCTGCTTAGGTTTAGGATCCTGTCTCTTTGTGTGATGTTGAGACATTGTTTGAGACATCTTCTTCTTGGTTCATGAAGTGCTTGCTTCAGCAGATACCTTTTCCTCAACCACAAATCCTATGCCTGACTTATCTCCAGTAACCTTTTCTGTCTGAAGGATCTTATCAAGTGTGTCTGTACCACTGTTCAGCATCCTAACAGATTTGTTCATATGATCAAGATGAGCTTTGACAAATAAGACTTCATTTTCCAAATCAGCTTTAGCTGTCTCAAGCTGAACAATCTGTTTCTTCTATTTTTCACTTTCTTGACAGATTTTTGCACTCTTCAGACATAACTCATGATAGGAGGCTGATAACTCCTCAAAAGCCAGTTCCTCATCACTTGATTCTCCATCGGCCACACATGTCCCTGTCAAAGCTGTGACATGCTTGGCTGACTCTTCTTCACTTTCACTGTCAGTATCAGACCAGGAAACTGTCAAGCCCTTCTTCTGATTCTTAAGGAATGTAGGACATTATTTCTTGACATGTCCATAACCTTCACACTCAAAGCATTGAATCCCTTTGTCTTGATCAGTCTTCTCTTCATCCTTCTCTTTTGATTTGCTGGTGTCAGAGGAGATGTTCTTAACATTGCGTTTGTAGTTTCTATTCATTCTCTTGAACACATTGTTGAACTGTCTTCCCAGCATAGCAATAGCCTGAGACAGCTCCTCCTGAGATTCAACACCATTCCCTTTCTTTTCTTATTGAGAATTAGATACCAAGGCTATGCTCTTGGTCTTCTTTTCAGGTTCCTCTTCATTCAACCCTAACTCAAAGGTTTGAAGAGAACCAATTAGCTCATCAATTCTCATTTTCCTGATTTCTTGAGCTTCCTCAATTGCAGTCACCTTCATCTTATATCTCTTGGGAAGGGACCTAAGGATTTTCCTCACCAGCTTTTCTTCAGTCATCTTTTATCCAAGAGCACTAGAGGCATTGGACAGCTCAAGAATACTCATATGAAAGTCATGAATAGTTTCATCTTCCTTCATCTTTAGACTTTCAAACTTTGATGTCAGAAGTTGGAGTCTTGACATCTTAACCTTTGAAGTTCCTTCATGAGTAGTCTTCAAGATGTCCTAAGCTTCCTTGGCAACTTCACAGGTATTGATCAACCTAAATATGTTCTTGTTAACTCCATTGAAAATAGCATTTAGAGCTTTGGAATTACCAAGGGCAAGCTCATCTTCTTCCTTGGACCATTCTTCTTCAGGTTTCAGTCTTGATGCGCTTTATATAGCTATTTGAATTGGGCTTGGACCTGCTATAATATCTGACCTGATTTGTTATTTAAAACTAAATCTTCAACAAATTTTCTCTCTCAAAATCTTCTTAGATCTTCAGCCTTTAAACACTCCTACAAATCTGCATCAAATCTGTTTGTAACAGAAAATATCTCCTCCAAGATATTCGCATCCAATTACTCTGCCAGCTCTCCCAAATTCCAGCTAAAACGCTTAACCCTAAAAACATATCAAACCTGATTTTATACTGATCTGCATATCTGATGTCATGACATCGCATGTGACATTAGACTTCAAACTTTCACCAAGTTAAATACTTAACATAAACCAATGTTAAGACATCACCCATATGACATCAACATTGAACACTTTGTTTTACCAAAATTCTAGCCAATCCAAGAACCAACAATTCTCAAGAGGATCTCGTCTGAGTGTAGTATCGCGTGACAACCAATTCAGAAATAGACTCCATCATGGTCACCGCACTACATCCTAAAAAGGCTAAGTGGGGTTTGGTAACTACGGTTCTCAATACCATGGGCTCCTAGGTCGAGAGTAGCACGTTTTCACGAACAGATTCGTTCAACATAACTAGACTCTCAAGAGGGCCTCAACTGAGTGATGGTGTTCTCAATTCAACTATTTAGGATTCGACTCCCTGAAAGCCTCCTTGAATACCATCGTCCTATCCTAGGAACACTCAAATCTGGGTTAGGATTTATCTCACCACTCAATAGTAACACCCTGTACACAGAAGATCCCAAGCAAAACAGGTATACAGATATATACAGATATGTACATGTATAACAATCATAAATAACACAAGTAAAACAAGGTGGGCTTAACCCTAAAAAATAAACTCATCCCCAGTCAAGTCGCCATTTCTGTTGCGGTGAAAATCGGATAACAAGCTATTAATTAACTTGCATCATTTTCTTTTACAACCGACTTTGGTTTATCCAAAGGAAAGGTTCAAGATCGTTAAAAAACCTAAAGGGGGGAGATCTAAAGTTCGGGGGTTGGTTATACTAAGCGAATGTATTAGCACCCTTAATATCTGTAGTACTCTACAGGAACCTCTTGTTTTATTTGTGTTATGTTATGTTTGCTTGCTAAGGATATCTGCTAAGTGCTAAGTTAAGGACCTAAGGGTATATACACTAAGTTTGCTCGCCAAGACGTCGCATCTTGTGCCTCCGTATCTGACTAAAGAATCAGAGCAACCGTAGTTCACCTCACTAAGGGTGGATTGAGGAACCATTGGCTATGGCCAAAGTTCCAAGGGGGAAATGAGTATGAGCTCATTTAGAGTTTAAGAAACTCTCTAAGACTAAGTTGTGAGATTCAGTGGCTATGAGGCCTGTGAAAAGATGGTTAGGTGACTATGAGGTCAAGATGATAAGATGACTATGAGGTCAAGATGGTGAAATGACTATGAGGACAAGATTGTAAGATGACTATGAGGTCAAGATGGTAAGATGACTATGAGGTCAAGATGGTAAGATGACTATGAGGTCGAGATGGTGAGATGACTATGAGGTCAAGATGGTAAGATGACTATGAGGTCAAGATGGTAAGATGACTATGAGGTAAACATGGTAAGATGACTATGATGTCAAGATGGTAAGATGAGTATGAGGTCAAGATGGTAAGATGACTATGAGGTCAAGATGGTAAGATGACTATGAGGTCAAGATGGTGATGAGCTATCTATGACTATGAGGTCAATAGAGAGACTTTTTCATGACTATGAGGTCAATGGAGGATAGCTATGACTATGAGGCCAAGGCTTGCCTATGACTATGAGGTCAAGGGCTACCTATGACTATGAGGTTGAAGGTGGGATCCTATGACTATGAGGTCAAGGGAAGGTAATGAGCTATCTATGACTATGAGGTCAATAGAGAGACTTTTCCATGACTATGAGGTCAATGGAGGATGGCTATGACTATGAGGCCAAAGCGTGCTTATGACTATGAGGTCAATGGAGGATGGCTATGACTATGAGGCCAAAGCTTGCCTATGACTATGAGGTTAAAGGTTACCTATGACTATGAGGTCTAGGTTAAAGATGTTGCTAATGACTATGAGGCCAAGAGCTACCTATGACTATGAGGCCAAAGGTTGAAGATGTTGCTAATGACTATGAGGCCAAGAGCTACCTATGACTATGAGGCCAAAGGTTGAAGATGTTGCTAATGACTATGAGGCCAAGAGCTACCTATGACTATGAGGCCAAAGGTTGAAGATGTTGCTAATGAGGCCAAGAGCTACCTATGACTTTGAGGCCAAAGGAGAGACTTTGACTATGAGGTCAAAGGTAAAGGAAAACCTAAAACTATGAGGTCATAGGTAAAGGAAAACCTAAAACTATGAGGTCATAGGTAAATGAGCTTTCTATGATCCTGAAATCAATAGAAAAACTTTTCCTTTGGAAGGAAGGGGAAGAATAACATCTTGTAAACAAGAGTTATAGTGGGGTTAAAATATAATGAAGCACATTGAGTTTAATAATTCCAAACAGTAAGCATTTTAATCAACATTTGAAGTGAATTCTTAAATGTGATCATAGCAAACAATAAGTACAAATGATTCATGTAACTGTGACAATTATGGCAGAGAAAGCATTCACAATTTGGAACAAATATATTTGAAGTCATGCAAGTTAGCAACAGAGGTAAAATGCAAACAACAATCGCATGAGAAAATTTTGCTTACAGCCAAAGTTTAATAGAATCCACAAGTCACAGCATGCTGTCAAGAAAAACTCTCTTAAAGTCAGTGGTCACATGAACATGTCAAGCATGGCAAGGAAATCACAAGAAACAATTGGATTTAAATCATGCAACTTCAACAAAGAATAAGAAAACAAACAGCAATCTCATGGTAGGGTTTGTTAAAATCAGGAAGACAAAGTTTCAAGAATCACAACATACTTCCAAACGGACTTATTTTAAAATCAGTGGGCTCGTGCATATACCAAGTATAGCAGAAAAGGCATTCTTACAGTTTGAAAACAAATGCATTTGGATTTAAGTAGCTTATTAATCAGAAGCCAAAAACAAACAAACTTTCTGGTGATATAGTTTTGTTCAAAGTCAGTGAATAATTCCCAAACAAAATTTCACAAGTTTACAAAATTCTTCCAACAAAAATCCTCTAACATTTTTACAAAAGGTAGCTGACTTTCTTTACAAAAAGGTCTAAGAATTAAAAATAATTTATGCACATTTTTATTGTTTCTAAAAATAAAATAAAGTAGTCATAAAAAATACATGAGATAATAAAAATAAGACCACACAATGTGGCACTCGCCACACCTAACTTCATGGCAGGCGCCATAAGTTTTGTGTGTGGCCACCACTGTTCATTTACATGGCCAGCGCCATGGGTGGTAATATTATGTGGCCGGCGCCACTACTACATGGCAGGCGCCATGTTTAGCGTGTGTTACGCATTATTTTATTTTTCTTTTTTTTTTTAATGTGTTGTTTGTTGTGTGAGTTTGTAGTGTGTGGCGGACGCCACTATATGCATGGCGGGCGCCATGTGTGTATGTGGGTCTTATTATTTTTCTTATTATTTTGTGTGGGTGGCGGGAGCCACTATGTTAGCATGGCGAGCACCACCTTGATTCTGTTATTTTTGTTCAGTTTCGAATACGAATACAAATCCAGTTAATGATTAACAACACAGAACTAACATGTTAATGATTTTACACAGAAACAATCAATAATCAGACAACAACAAACCTAACAAACATGATAACCATATGGAACGGGATGATCACAATGCTCAGACGATAATGAGATAACAAAAATACGATAACAGTATGGTGCGAGTATGTATCACATGATCATCGTGTATATAAAACAGAGTGAGATAGAGCGATACCTAGTGGAGAAAGTCCACTGCTTCTTCACCGGTGAGAGTTTCTGGAAGTGGTGGATGTGCTTTCCTCCCTTAACTGCTACATCGTCAACACCCTCAGCAAGAAACACGAGCTTTTGGTGGTTAAGGTGTTGGAGATTTGAAGTGTTTACCGAAATAAGTTCTTGCAAGACATGAAGGTGACTTGCAGAACTTGAAAAAAATGGAAAGGTGAAGAGATTTTGATGGTTTTCTTAGTATTTTTCCTCGGAGTGTTTGTTGGGGTGTTTCTGTGTGTTACAGAGGAGATGGAAAGTGATGAATTTCTTGCAAGCTTTTGAGGGTTACTTGCAAGACTATGGAAGAGAGAAGTAGAGAGAAATTCTTGGCAATTTCTGGTGTGTTTGAACAAAGGAGAAGTGGTCTCCTTTTATAGTCAAAGCAAGTGGATCCGGGTATTGGAAACACAGTGGTCCAAAGAATTATCCGTTGGGGAAAGAATTAGGGTTTGCAAGGACTGATAGGTAAGGAATTAGGGTTTGTATGGCACTTTCTTCAGTCAAACTTTGGACCACCATGCTGAACAAATGCAGCGGAGGAAATGGTGCATGCCTGCTATTTTCATTTTTTATGGTTATCCCAAAACCACTTTTTAATGTGCCAGGAGAGAGAAAGCAAAAAGAAGTAATGGTTTGAATTTGGACATACGGATTCTCTGCTTATGAACGCAGGCCTCTTGTGCTGAACATTTTTATTTCACTAACCCAACATGATATCTCAGTAACTTTTTGGCTTTATCAAGAATGTGTGAGCTTAGAAAGGTAATATGTAATGACTCCACGAGACTTGTTTTTGAAGCAAAGCATCTTCAGTTTTCAAATAATAAATGGAACAAGAATTAAACTAGATGCATGGGGCCTTGTTGCTGAACCAATACGGGAGCACCACTTTGAACTTTCATCACTTTATGGCCTTTGATCCAAAGGACATATTTTGGGCCCAATAGAAATTTGAGATAAATCACATGTCCGTGAACAAAAAGAAAATGTCACATTAACATCCTTAGAAAATTCTAAGTTGCAAAATTAAATCCTCCCATGGTACCAATTTGAGATGTTGACTTTGGTGAACATTTTATCTCCATGAAAATTCTTGCACTTAAGATAAAAATCTTTAAGGCTCAAAGGTGGATTCCAAGGATGTTTATTAACACATGGCACAATTTCTCAAGACTTAGGATCACACGTTGCTTGACATGTAAGGCAATGGTTGACTTGTCTTGGTGCAACATTTGATTTCTTGTCGAAAAGGTCTTCTTGGATGCATGTAGATTCAAATGGTTGCATTTTGCCAAAAGATGTCTTAGGGAGACCTTGTCCTCTTTATGTAAACCCTATCTTTCACAATAAAAGAAACAACTTGCAAAAGAAATGGTTAGTTAACAATGCACACATGATTGAGGTCTAAATGCGGGCGCAAGAAAATATGACATCTAAGGGGTAAATTTTGGGGTACAACAGTATGGGATTTTGAGTTTTTTGATTAGTATGCTCGCTAATATTTTTCAATCTTATGCCTACGTATTCCCTGGATAGGGAAATCAGAGCGATCGTAGTTCCTCCTATTCTATGGGAAGAAAAAGTTGTTTTGGTGTCTTGTTCAAAGCCCAAGACGTGAAGCTAAAGGGAGTATATGTATCTTATTCAAAGCCCAAGATGTGAAGATGAAGGGTCTATTTGTATCTTGTAAGAAGCCCAAGATGTGAAGCTAAAAGGTCCTGGCTGAGAGAGAATTTGTCATCTCTAAAGAGGAGTTGTTGATGTTTGTATGTTGTGAGCAAGGCATAACTTTGATGCTAAAAGGTTGATTGACTCAACCGGGGTCTTTTATACTCAACAAGAGAGTGATTATGTGTCTTGTACGAAGCCCAAGACAGAGGCTAAAGGATTGATGACTCAACAAGAGAGTCTTTTATACTCAACAAGATAGTGTTTTTGTATCTCGTACGAAGCCCGAGATGGAGGCTAAAGTTTGGTGACTCAACAAGAGAGTCTTTTATACTCAACAAGAGAGTGTTTTTGTGTCTTGTACAAATCCCAAGACAGAGGCTAAAAGATTGGTGACTCAACAAGAGAGTCTTTTATACTCAACAAGAGAGTGTTTTTGTATCTCGTATAAAGCCCGAGATGGAGGCTAATAGATTGGGTGACTCAACAAGAGAGTCTGAAAAGGTTAGCTCCGTTAGGGAGAATCATTTGTACAAAGCCCAAGAGGAGGCTAAATATGTTGGTGGCTGTTTCATTTGAGTGATAGGTCCAGTGTGTTGGATAAAAGAGAAAATCATTTCTTATGAAAAGAAAGATTATGAATAAGGTTGTGATTGGAGGATCAGGGTTATTTCCTATTCTTTAAGGAAATGGGAAATCCCACGGGTATTGAGATTGTTCAAGTCTACTGGCGTTTGAGAAGTATATTCTCAGATAGCGAAGGCACGTTGTATGATGCCTGAGAGAAAGCCGGAATGTTAAGGGATAAAGGTCGAGACTCTTTTGTAAGACTGTTCTATTAAGATGACTAATTTTTGTTCCTATACCTTTAAGAGGCCGTCGGGACAATTTGTACAAAGCCCAAGAGGAGGCTGGAAACTTTTAAGAAGCCGAAAGGGACAATTTGTACGAAGCCCAAGAGGAGCCTCTCTTCGATGAGGAAGAATCATTATACAAAACCTAAGAGGAGGCTGTGAAAACTTCTAAGAAGCCGATGGGTCCTTGTACAACGCCCAAGAGGAGGCGGGGATGCTTTTAAGAAGCCTGTGGGTCCCCAAACCCCGAGAAATTCAAGATAGGCTATTCACAGAGAATAGATCAAGCCAGGAAAGTTCGAGAATTTGGAAGAAACTCAAGAGATTCCATTCACGGAGAAAAGAACATCCCTGGGGAGTCAGAGTTTCTTTGACAATTCCTAAGGGTGACAGCCGAAGAGAAGACTGTATCTGGTGCTCCTATGGGGGATCTAGTTTTGTCTATTTTTAAGAGTGATCAACGGGGCTTTACCTAGTGCTAGACGTAGTTGTCGGGGAAGACTCTAAACATCTATACTAGTATTACACGGTATATAAAGTATGTGAAAGAAGACTTACAGTGAACAGCTCCACAATACAGTTATATATATATATATATATATATATATATATATATATGAAAGCGGATAAAGAAATGAGTAAACACTTACTCGGTTGTAGAGCTTCCATGTTGTTGGGTTAGTTGTTCAATAAATAAAAATTGAAAACAACAGTATATTCAAAATCAAAGGAGAAAGTGCTTTGAAAAGATTGCATTGTGGTATGAATTTGTACAGTGGGACTTATACAAGTGACTGAGGCCAAAAAGGTTTTCTGTACAAAGGGATGGGTCTTACACTCTCTCAAGAGGCCCACAAAGTTTTTAAAGAAAAGAAATGGGGCTTATAACATGAGGGTAGGCCCAAATGATTTGTTTTTGAACTGGCGATCGCGCCGAGATTTTCTTCTAACGCAGAGGGACTTATACAATGTCTGAGGCCCAAATTATTTTGGTTAAAAGGGGATTGGGTCTTACACTCTATTAGAGGCCCAAAGAATTTTGAATGGGTCTTATAGCTCGAGGAGATGCCCAGATGATTTATTTTAAACGGGCGATGATCGCGCCTAACTTTTGAAATACAACGGGACTTATACAACATTTGAGGCCCAAAAAAGGTTTGTATTTACAAAGGATTGGGTCTTACACTCTATTAGAGGCCCAAAGTGTTTTTTGAAAAAGTTTAATGAGGGTTAAATTAATCAAAACCCTAATTTGTTTTCAAAGTGTATTTTAATTGAATAAAAATTCAATTAAAATGATCAAAATTGTTAAGCATGTGTGGAAACAAATTGTGATCTTGGATTAATGTTTCAAAAATCAAGTTTTGACCTACAAAATGATTAGAAATCATTAAAATTTGTAAAGTCAAGAGGGAGAAAATATTTTAAATGTCAAAAACAATTAAATATTAATTCTTTGCAAAAATATCAATTATATGAAATAAATAATATTTTTTGGGATTTTTGGTAAAATAAAATATTTTAACCTTTTTGTGAATTATTAAAAAAAGAATCAACTCAAAATCATTAAAACTCAGAGAGAAATGAATTTTTGAATCAATTAAATAAAATCACAAAATTCAAATATTTGAATTTTTGAAAAAGGGCGCCAAGAACATGGCAAGAACACGCGCCCTCCCTCTGTTTCTGCAGATTTGTGTTTTCTATCTAATCTCACTGAATACTTGATGATATCATGCAATCTACATATCAATCTACTGGTTTCAACCTCACGATCATGTCTATGGTCTTTAATTTCATTTATTTCAAGCATGGAATAAGAAATCAAAGAGAAACTTCAAGAACCCTAAATTTTGCATGAAGGTTCAGAAATTCCATACACGATTTATACAAAGCAATTGATGGAGGGTAAACACTCTATGCATGATTATGAACATATGGACAAATTATTGTGCAGCAAAAAATGCATGGATCATAGAGTTAGAAGAGCTCATGCTTACCTCTTGCTAGGTTCCAATGATGTGGATAGTTTCCCTAGGTGCCATGGAGTGTGTCTGGATGCTTGGAGTGGATTGAAATCATCTGAAACTTGAGATGGTACCCCAAATGCAAATCTGTCAAGAACTTGAGCAATTGGCTAGTGATTTTGTGATTTTGGTGTTCCAGATGTTATATGAGTGTTTGGATCACTTCTATATGATGTTTATGAGGGGTGTGTGTGTGATTGGTTTGATTGGAATAGCTCTCAAACTCAAAACCCGATAGTGACTTACCTTAGAAGGCAAAATTGAAAGTGAGAAGGAGATTTTGAGGAAAGCATATGTTTGATGGCTTTGGTGTACTCAAACTGATCACAATTAAGTTCTATTTATAGTAGAGCAAGTTTGTTTTGCAAGGAATAGTGAATGGCAACTGCTGCATAGGTTTGGCCAATGTTGAGCAATGAGAATCCAAGTCTCCTCTAGCCATTGACTAGAGGTTAGGGCATAGGCTGCTGGTCCCCTTGGTCTTGGATAAGTCTTGACTGAATTCAGTTGAGAATGGCTCAGTCCATGCCACCTTGGTGTATGCATTGAATTCTCCAATCCAAAATTGGAGTCTTGTCCCTCTTTTAGGCATTTCTAGGTTTGGCATGCTATTTTTGGTTCCAAAGACTTGGGAGGCTTGGGATCAGAGTTGGTTCCTCCTTGGTCCCCCCTTGAGGTGTTCATATGGATAGTGTTGCTTGTCATTTGTACAAATTAGGCAAATCGAGCAAAATGCACAAATCTGCCTTGCTTTGGCAGTTTTCAGCAAGGCATGTTGTCATTGTCATATCTCATGGCTCAAGTGGATCTTGATGGAGTTCTTGGCCATTTTGGAAATCCCTCATATGATACAACAACTGTTTCATCATAATTGGTTTTGATACTTTTTGGATCCAAGTGAAAAATGCCCCTACATTTGGAAAAAAGTGAAGGCAGGTTCAGACTTAGTGAAAATTTCACTAAGTGTTGGAAAAAAGTGACATTTTCACTTTTTGTGATTTTGATCATTCCATAACTCAAAATTCATGAGGAATTGAGATGAGTTCAGTTTAAAGCTTTTGTAGAGGGTAATGAGAGCTACAAATCTAGCTTTGGATGGGGAAAAATGGCCTTGTGGTTTAGGAGTTACGATCCTCCAAAGTTGGTACCCTTGCCACTTTATTCCATAACTTAGAAAATTTTCTAAGTTTTTATGGTTACCCATTTTACAAGTTATCCAACTTTCTTTGATTTTTCTTGATAAATGATAATTTCAATCATACATTAACATCATTTTGGGGTCAAAGAACCATATTTGTGAAAATTCTCAAAAAGTCAAAGTTTGACTTTTGTGCACAGTTGACTTTTTGTCAAATGAATTCCAAACTGTGCAATCTTTTATGAAATCATGTCCTTGACCTAAATCAAACTTGATGGACATGTTTCATAGGTGTTATAGGGTGTATTGAATCATGTCCTAGGGTTTGGGAGCATGCCTGGGTCAAAAGTCAAAGATACAGTTGACTTTTTTCGCGAAACCCTAACTGTGGTTCAGATGAACTTGAAACTTGTTGATCAAGCTTCTGGGATTAATCCATTATTGCAAATGGATCAATGTAGTTTTTTAGGGACCCTCAAATCCTCTCTTGAGGTCTTGGCTCATGATTTGTCCCAAAAGTCAACTTAGGGGTGAATTAGGTCAAGAAACCCTAATTCCTGATTTTTATTGTATGCATCCCCTGAGGCAAAATTTGACTTGATGATTGGGTTCATGATGTCACTTGGAGCATCCTAGGTTATGCTTTGAAGCATTGGCTCATGCACAGAGGAAAATTTCCATCTGGAGGCCCTGGTAAACCAAAACCCTAATTTGGTGACACTGGTGATCTTGAGGCTTGATCCACTTGGAATGCTGCAATCTTGTGCTTGATTCTTGATGTGGGAGTCCTCTTGATCCTTTGTGGGTGTTTGAGAGGTTAGAAAAGTTAAAGATCATGTCATTCCTTGATTGATCCTTTGTCTAAGTACTCTGAGAGGGCTTGAGACCCTAATTCTTATTGTAGTGAATGCTCACCCATCTTTGGGGAGACTAGGGAGTATGATGGCTCCTCCATATTGTGATGATGATTTGCACAATGATGGGGAATCTTAGTGGTCAAAATTTGGGGTATGACAGATGCCCCTATTTAATCTTCTTGGACCCGAAGGTGTGAATGACGAAGGTATTCGGGCATTCAGGGTACAAGTGGATTAAATATCAGAATACTCGAAATTTTGACGGTGGTTATGAATGGTAGCTTGCGCATTCATCTTCTTTAGCTAAGCAATGATGCTTAGAAAAGGTAAACTTCCCCTCGATCCTGGTTTCCCACCAAGGAACTGGTCTTAGTTTTCTTTTGAAAATAAACTTCCCCTTAATCCTGGTTTCCTACCAAGGAACTGGTCTTAGTTGCTGAAATAAACTTCCCCTCGATCCTGGTTTCCTACCAAGGAACTGGTCTCAGTTTCTGAAATGAAATTCCCCGCATTCCTGGTTTCCTACCAAGGAACTGGTCTCAGTTTCTTTTGTCAATAAACTCTCTTGACAAGGGAAGCTATTCGCTAGCGATCTTCATCAAACTTCTCGCCAAATTTTCCTGGGGAGATGCCATTTGACGGCTCTACTGGGGAAAGAGAGTCTCTTGAGAGACTGCTGTCTTCTTGGGGATATTATATCATACTTTTCTCGAGGTCTCCTCAGAGAAATGCTATATGATGTACCTCAATTTTGAGGCACCGATGACTTTATTAACAATGACTTTCTGGAGAGAAGAACCAATGTGCTGCCGAAAGTCTTTAGTTGACAGGCTTTCTCTAGGGATTTTCCTTAATCCGAGAAAGCGAAGATATCATCTTCAATGGCGAAGAGTGACATCGGCTGAGGGTTTTCTTGCTCTTCAGAGGTTCAAGTTATCAAAGTGGTCAAAGGTCAATTCTAATCGAGAAATAAACTAGAGGAGAGATCGTTCAGACGCAACATTTCCTGACGAGGAAAGAACTGACAACTCGATTGAGAGGATGGTTATCACTAGGGTATAAGACCGACTCGAGTGATAGTAATGCAATATGAATATGAATGAATCAAAATGCATGATTTACGTGTGTATATGCTGACAAAACTGATGCGACACACAGACTGACGAATGAACACGACTGGATACTCCGCCACAGCGGGAGATGAAAAGTATCACTGATTCACGATAGCAATTCTGCCTTGCCTAGGAGAAGTAGTCCCTGCGGGGAACAATCGTTGGTCGGGCTTTAGGAGATAAAAACTCTGCTGGGGGTGTCAGAGGAACACGGTCTCTGACACAGTTGATCCTTCATTTAGCCGCACTAGTTTAGAAGGAGTACTTTGATTCTGCACTTTGAAGTTCGATTACTTCTGGAGAAGCGATCGATGTTCTTTCGATGTTTAACAGTCAAAAGAAATTGCCATCTTTATTTTAAAAGTAGAAAAAGTTGACAAGTAAATTCATTTTTGTTTTATTTCAAGAATCGTTGATCATGTTTAAAATGTCGTTCTATAAAGCTAAAACAAGTAAGAATTGCAAACAAAAGCACTAGGGCTTAATTTTTATCGAAAGGATGGAAACTAGCCAAACGCGTGATTCCATGGAGTATTTACAAAGTTAGAAAATGGTAATTTACAGGGAAAAGGGCTACATTAAAACATAACGACTGCCATCCTTCTACCAATTTTGAATTCTGGACATCCTGAGCTTCTGTCGAAGATGACCTTGACTGGAATTTTTCCTAATGGTGTAACTGCTGTTGAGGATTTGCCTCTGTTGAACATAGTTACTTGCCATTATGCCTAAATTTTTCCTGGATTGTACTGTGATGTTTCCAATCCACCGGGATTATTTTTTTTTATTTTGTCTCTAATTTTTTCCTGGACCGCCCTTTCGGTTTTCAATCCATCGAGACATTTTTGTTTTTAGTTTAGGCGAAGTATTTCTTGGCTACGTCAACATTCGTGGGGTAGGCAAACTCCTCTCTGTCCATGGTTGCAAGTCTCAAGGCGCCGCCTGAGAAAGCTTTCTTGACCACATAGGGGCCGTCATAGTTTGGGGTCCATTTGCCCCGGGAATCAGTGAGAAATGATTGTATCTTTTTGAGCACAAGGTCTCCTTTTCTGAAGACGCGAGGTCGAACCTTTTTGTCGAACGCCTTCTTCATTCTCTGTTGATACAACTAACCATTGCATAGAGCCGTCATTCACTTCTCTTCGATCAGATTCAGTTCATCGTGTCGACTTTGGTACCATTCAGCCTCTGTAAGCTTAGCTTTCATCAATACCTGGATTGATGGTATTTCTACTTCTATGGGGAGCACTGCTTCCATGCCATATACTAGAGAGAAAGGGGTTGCCCCAGTTGAAGTACAGACAGATGTGCGATAGCCGTGAAGAGCAAAGGGCAACATCTCGTGCCAATCTTTATAGGTTACAACCATCTTCTGAACAATATTCTTGATGTTCTTGTTAGCCGCTTCTACCGCTCCGTTCATCTTAGGCCGGTAGGGAGAGGAGTTATGGTGTTCAATCTTGAACTCAGCGCATAACCCTTTTATCATATTATTATTCAAGTTAGATCCATTATCCGTAATGATCTGGCTTGGAACACCATAACGGCAGATGCGATTATTTTTTATAAATCGGAACACCACTTGTCTGGTCACATTGGCGTAGGACGCTGCTTCGACCCACTTGGTGAAGTAATCAATGGCTACCAGGATGAACCGATGTCCATTCGAAGCCTTAGGTTCGATCATGCAAATCATGTCGATTCCCCATATAGAAAAAGGCCATGGGGAAGAAAGAACTTTGAGATGTGTTGGCGGTACATGGATTTTGTCGACGTATATTTGACACTTGTGACACTTCCGCATGTACTTGTAGCAGTCGGATTCCATAGTCAACCAGTAGTACCCTGCTCTTAGAATTTTCCTCGCCATTGTGTGTCTGTTGGCATAAGTGCCAAAGGATCCTTCGTGAATTTATTTTACCAGCCTGTCTGCTTCTGGTCTGCCTACACATCAGAGCAAGGCCATGTCAAAATTTCTCTTATAAAGTGTATCACCGCTCAGGAAGAAGTTTCCAGCCAGTCTTCTAAGGGTTTTTCTGTCTTTCCTGGATGCCCCAGGTGGGTACCAAGGTTTGTCATCTATGACTGCTTCAATCGCAAAGACGTAAGCGGGTCGTTCCAAGCGCATTAAGTCGATCTTAGGTATGTCATTCCATTGACCTACACTAATCATGGAAGAGAGAGTGGCTAATGCATCAGCCATGTGATTCTCTTCACGAGGGATGTGATGAAACTCGATTATATTGAAGAAAGGTAACAACCTTCTTGCGTAGTCTTTGCAAGGAATCAATCCTGATTGGTATGTGTTCCAATCTCCTTTGATCTGATTAATAACCAAGGTTGAGTCGCCATATACATCCAAGTTCTTGATCCTTAAGTCGATCGCTTCTTCGAGACCCATGATACAAGCGTATTCAGCCTCATTGTTTGTGCACTTGAATGTAAGTCGGGCGGTGAAAGGAATGTGGGTACCCTGAGGTGTTATGATGATTTCCCCAATTCCATTTCCATAATGATTGACAGCTCCGTCAAAGATAAGTCCCCACTGGGAGCCTGGTTCCGGCCCTTCACTGGGTAGCGGTTCATCACAATCTTTCATTTTTAGATACATGACATCTTCGTCTGGGAAGTCAAATCCGACTGATTCTTAATCGTCAATCAGTTGATGAGCCAAATGATCGGCTAAAACACTTCCCTTAATGGCTTTCTGAGCATGGTATTCTATGTCATATTCTGATAACAGCATCTGCCAACGGGCAATCCTTCCCGTGAGAGCAGGTTTTTCAAAGACATACTTGATTGGATCCATTTCGGAGATTAACCAAGTAGTGTGACGAATCATGTATTGGCGAAGACGTTTGGCTGCCCAAGCCAGAGCGCAACAAGTTTTCTCAAGCATAGTGTACTGAGTCTCGCAGTCGGTAAATTTCTTACTCAAATAGTAAATGGCAGACTCTTTCCTTTTGGTTTCATCCTGTTGGCCAAGTACACACCCCATTGAGTCTTCAAATACTGTTAGGTAGATAATCAGTGGTCTTCCTTCCACTGGAGGTGATAGAATCAGCGGGTTCGACGGGTATTCCTTGATACTGTCGAAGGCGGTTTGGCAATCTTCTGTCTAAACGCAGTCCTGATCTTTTTTGAGTAATTTGAAGATTGGCGCACATGTCGCGGTCATGAGGAATATGAATCTGGAAAATTATTCAAACGTCCCAAGAATCCCTTGACTTGTTTTTCAGTCTTTGGAGAAGCCATTTCTTGAATGGCCTTGACTTTGTCAGGATCAACCTCAATTCTTTTCTGGCTGACGATGAACCCTAAAAGTTTCCCTGAATGGACACCGAAGGTGCATTTGTTGGGATTCAAACGGAGTTTGTACTTTCTCAACCGCTCGAATAGTTTTGACAGGTGGGTCACATGCTCCTCTTCTGTCTTAGATTTGGCAATCATATCATCGACATACACTTCGATTTCTTTGTGTATCATGTCATGAAAAAGAGTAGTCATAGCCCGTTGATAGGTTGCCCAGACGTTCTTCAACCCGAATGGCATTACCTTGTAACAAAAAGTACCCCATGGGGTGATGAAAGAAGTTTTCTCCATGTCTTTCAGTGCCATTTTTATCTGATTATAACCCGAGAATCCATCCATGAAGGAGAAAACTTTGAACCTTGTTGTACTGTCTACCAGCAAGTCAATGTGTGGTAAAGGAAAGTCGTCCTTTGGACTAGCCTTGTTTAGATCTCTGTAGTCGACACACATTCTGAATTTTCCGTCCTTTTTCGGAACAGGTACGATGTTGGCCAACCATTGAGGATATTCTGATGTGGCGAGGAAACCTGCCTCAATCTATTTTTGGACCTCCTCCTTGATTTTGATGGCCATGTCCGGATGAGTCCGTCTCAACCTCTGTTTTATTAGCGGACATTCCAACCTTAACGGTTGTTCCACGATGCTGGTATCCAACCCTGGCATATCCTAATAGGACCAAGCAAACACATCGGGGAATTCTCTAAGAAGCTTTGTCAAACTCTCTTTGACAGTCGGACTGAGTAGGGCCCCAATCCTGATCTCTTTTCTTTCTTCCTCTGAACCCAAGTTGACCGTTTCCAACGACTCTTGGTGAGGTTCAATGGACCTTTCCTCTTGTCTGAGTAATCGGGAGATATCTTTTGGAAGTTCGTCGTCAACTTCTTCTTCAGCCTCGAATACCGGGAATTCAAAGTTGGGAGAAGGCATTGGATCGTATGTTTCAATGGGGTTTAAAACAAGCAATCTGTATGACGTGATGATTGTTTTTTAGAAGAGATAAAGAGAATGCAAAAGTGTGTGTAGTGTATTTATTTTTACTGCTTGTTTTTATTATTTGAATTGTTTTTTTTAGGATTACCATTTTCTGAGAAAAGCAAAGTGAGAAAACAACCATTAATGCGGAAATTAGAGAACGACGTTTATTTATTTATAATTTTGTCGATTCTTGAAACTACAGCCCTATAAAACAAAACTCTGTCGCTTTGGGCGAAGCGAAGAGGGACATTTACAGAAAGTGAGCCCTCTCAAAACATCTGTTTCACCTTGGTAGGGTGAAAGGTTAAAGTAAAGACGGCAATTAATTTGACTTATGCACAATCTTCGGAACATCTACTGCAACTCATTGGCGGCGAACTCCTCGGTGAATCACAAAGTCTGGTACCTTCCTTGATTTGTCTTAAAAAATAACGCGGATTTCTGGCGGAGCAGGATCATTGGAATCTGTCTCCCAGGCAGAGTTGTCATAGGAGGATTCCTCAGTTGTATTTTGCATAGTATTTGTGCTCTCAGGTATGTCTCCCCATCCAGTTGGCTGGATGTCTTCGAGCCTGATACGAGAGCTTTCGGGAGCAATGTACTTGACCATATAGTCGTATTTTCCACTTGGTTGTCCCAAGGTGTCCCACACTTCTTTGGAATTGGAGGAGTCATCCCTTTCGATGACGTTGACCTCAGGAAAAGCATAGTTAATGAATTTTAGTCCAGTAAGCCTTGCTAATTCATCGTCGCACTGGATATTTTCTGAATGACCTGAGTGTTGATCCCATGACATGGTGGGGACGTCGGTATTCTGTTCAACGATGCTCATCTGATTTTCAATGTTCGGCTGATTTTCTTTCCCTAAGTCTCCTGGGTACGGCTGCCAGATAGGCAGGCCATCCATCGGGCCATAGTAATCGTGGTCAAAGTTGTATTTCACCGGAGTGTCTTCCTCTAATGAATTTGGCGGAGCACAACATCCTTCCAGATCACAATCTCCGTACATCATTTCGACATCTTCCCTTGGTATAAATCTCGGACTCTATGCGGGATAGCAAAATGGAGTAGGCACCTCCTCCTGAGACATATAACCATCCTTATTAAGATAGGACTCCCATTCTTCATCCATGTCGGAGGATTCTCCCTCATTGATGGTATGTACTTCTTGAGACACTGGGTGAAGGAAACCTCCATTGTGGAAGAAATCCTGAATGGGATGAAGACTTTCATCGTTAGCAGCTGTCTGGGTACAGGTTGCAGAAAAACCAAGACCCTTCTTTGTTTTATTATCGGTAGGAATGACAAGATGTCCCCATCCTTTTGCACTATTGCTCTCGATTACCTTGAGAGCATCTCTGTACGAGGAAATCGATGTTCCTTTCTCTAGTTGACCCTCATTGCTCACCGAAAGCGCTTGGAACTGAGTCCCAACAACCTCCTCGGGTTCTACACAAGTGGATAATGAAAGGTTACTCAGGATCAGGGCCTGTTCTCCGCAGATCTTGACGAGTTAATCGTTCTTGACGAACTTTAGCTTCTGGTGCAGTGTTGAAGTGACTACCCCATCCTGGTGTATCCAAGGTCTTCCTAATAAGCAACTGTATGTTGCCCGGATGTCCATGACCTGGAAAGTGACCAGGAAAGTGTGAGGACCGATAGTTATGGGAAGTCGACTTCTCCGATAACTGCTTTCTAGGACCCGTCAAATGCCTTGACGACGACCTCATTGCCTCTCATCGGAGGTCCTTTGAATGATAGTTGCATTAGAGTGGACTTCGGCATAACATTGAGAGCCGATCCGGTGTCTACCAGTACGCTGGCTAAAGCATCGTCCTGGCAGTTGACTGTGATATTGAGCGCCATATTGTGGCTTTTGCCTTCCTCTGGCAAATCCTCATCATTGAATCCTAAGTTGTTGCTGGAAGTGATGTTAGAGATAATGTTATCGAACTGTCATATTGACACATCCTGTTCCACAAAGGCCTGCTCTAAGACTTTCTGAATGGCCTCCCTGTGGGCTTAGGAACTGAGTAAAAGTGATAACACTGAGATCTTTGAAGGAGTTTGTAACAGTTGATCAAAAATCTTGTATTCACTCCTTTGGATAAGCTTCAGCATCTCATCATCGTTCTTTGAAAGGCCGGGATCACTGGATTGACCGACTGGTGGATTAGGAACTTCTGTTTGAAGTTCCTTTTCTCTGCTGGGTTCTCCAACTCCTCGGTTGAAGATTCTACCACTCCGTGTTACTCGACTGATGTCTGTAATATTCACGACGGAGGGTAATGGAATTTCCTTTCCATTGTCAACTGTTGTTGTACAGTATTTGTAAGGGATCGCCTTGGTTGATTCATACGGTAATGGTCCCGGTAGATAGATAACTACAGGATCCTTCTGACTTATCTGACTGTCGTAAGTAACTTCAATCAATTCCCGGTTAGGAACCTTTGATTCGTCAAGTAGGGGGATGATGGCACAAACATCCTCGTTCCTTTGATGATCGGAGATTACAATAACATATTTGATTTGATCAGCGAAGTAGTCTGGCATCCAGTTGGTGGACACAGAACTTGGATATTGTTGAATCTCTTTGCGGTCCAACTGACCCTGAGGGCTGCCCGCACGAGGTAAAATCCTTGATTATTTCCCGAGCAGACTCTACAACGTTCGTAGTTATGCGGTGGCACCTGACCACGTCCGCTCTGAATGTAGTGTAACCTCACTAGATCCGTTTCTATTGATCGGACATCCTGACTTTGATGCCGAGTAGGGTTCCCGTCAACCACACTGATTTGCTGCGTGTCTTCATCCATATAGATTGGAAGCCACCAGTGGTTCAACAAGTGTTGCAAAATTCTTTGGATGAGAGCGCACCCTTGGTTACTCTCATAACATACTTTACAGCTCAGATAATCATGCGAAGTGAGAAAACTGAGCTAGACCTGCCTGGCGTGTAACTCCACCAAGCTGGTATTCATCAACCAAATATCGAAGATTTGAACCATGTTAATTTGATAAGGATTTATATCATGGTAGTCCTGGATCCATCCAAGATCCATCTGATGCTGGAGGGCCTCTTGTATAAAAGAGCATCCCTGTTTGTTTACCGAGCAAATTAGACAGGAATTGTAATCGTGCCATGGCAGATTATGATACTGGCTTTGCCTTGAGTGCATTGCCACCAAGTTGGCATTCATCGCTAGAATATTGTGATTCTGAACTATGTTGGAATTCATATAAACCATGTTGACCCCACGAATTCGGTGTGGTTGGATCCATCCGAGATCCAATTATTCCTGCAGAGCGGATTGCACTACAGAACATCCTTGATTGTCTTTAGAGTAGATATTGAAATCCTGGTACCAGATGTGTGATGTTAAGTGTGATGTCACAACAACACACTCTGTAATGGACAATGCAATAACAAGCAATAAATCAACACAATGAATTGTTCACCCAAGCCAGGGATGAATTTCACTATTAGTAGTATTAATTTACAGACTCAACAACCCAGTTGACATCTCCTAAACTTAATCACTACTTAATGAACCTTCTACTTAAGAGACCACTTAAGTATGAGAACACTACTCAATCCCTAAATCACTTCAGTGATATAATTCAAAGATCACACACTTTGAAAAACTCAACTTGATTCTGCTTCACAGCTTTGATCAAGAACAACTCAAAACAGCAACACCAATTCACACTAGAATGGTTTACAACACATACACGAAGACATAAAACGACTCTCAGTATTTAGCTCTCTTTCTTCGTTGCTTTTCCTTCAGTACAGATGCGCTTTATATAGCTAGTTGAATTGGGCTTGGACCTGCTACAATATCTGACCTGATTTGTTTTTTAAAAACTGAATCTTCAAAACAGATTTTCCCTCTCAAAATCTTCTTAAATCTTCAGCCTTTAAACCTCCCTACAAATCTGCATCAAATCTCTATGCAACAGAGAATATATATCTCAAGATATCTGTAACCAATGAGACTAACAGCTCTCCCAAAATCCAGCTAAAACGCAAACTCTAACAACATCACTAAACCTAATGTTATTAAACTTCTGCAGACCTGATGTCATAACATCGCATGTGACATCAGACATCCAACTTAAATTCTTAACATAAACCAATGTTAAGACTCAATATAAAGACATCACCCATATGACATCAACATTGAACACTTTGTTTTACCAAAATTCTAGCCAATCCAAGAACCAACAATCTCCCCCTTTGGCTAATTTTGGCTAAAACAATCTCTGCAACATCAGAGACTTCAGCAGCGGATAAAAAAATTGTATAAAACTCATAGCAGCACTTCTTCAACCAGCTTCAAAATGCTTTCAGAATGCTGCACACACTCCAATACTCTGCTACATACTTCAGCACTAACAGGTAGCAGCATTTCTTCAAACAACTGCACAGACTTCAAACACTAATCAGCAGCATAAGGCACGCTCCTCCTTAAAGCAAGAATCAGCATATCAGCAACTGTTCAACATCTCTCCCCCTCAATATCTGCATTTCAGCATCACACTAGTTGCACTCCTTAGCATTGCACAATGACTAAATCTTCTTCTTGGCATTGCAACACCTTGACTAACTCTTGGCTAATCTCTCCCCCTTTTTAGCCACAATTGGACAAACCTTAAACTGTAAGTCCTACTCACTACAGTTAGTCCTAAACAAGCTCTCATTGTCAGTCTAAAGTCAGCAAGCAAGAAAAGACAAATCATAGAACACAAAAGACATAAATAGTGCATAAACAGGAACAATATTTAGATTACATATAAGGCACAGCAAGTGCAGAATCAAAATAGCAAAAAATAGAACTAAACTACTATTTAGAAAAAGTAGCAAGGAAACTAGTCTTCATCAGAGCTGGCACCATCTTCATCATCAGTGCTAGGACCACCTTCTTCAGAACCTGGTTCTTCAACATCATCATCACCTTGTTCCAAGGATTTGATCATCTGCTCAATTCTCAACTTTCTAACAGTGCTAGTACTGATAACCACATCAAGATCCTTGCATGTTGCCTTCAATTCTTCAATCAACTCCTTTAGTCCTGGCCTTTTTAACACCAGAACTTGATGTTACAACAATGTCTGGAACATGATGTCCAGCAAATAACTTAGGATGCAAGGACAAGGCTGACTCCCTCTTGCAAGCTATATCTGAACTTGTTAAAGTTTTAAGATGTAGCTCCAAGATGATTCCACAAACAAGGGATGGGAATGCTATAGGTAACTTGATAGCATTTGTTTCAGCATGTTTCACCACTTGCTCAAAGATGTAGCTTCCAAAGTCAAACTTGATCTTCTTCCCAACAGCATAGATAAACCTACCCAATCCAACAGCTATTGTTGTCTTGTGGTTTGTTGGCACCCAGTTGGCAGCCCCAATTCTGTGAAGAATGGCATACTTGATGCTAAGTTTACTAGCCTTCAACTTCTCTTTCAAAGGCCAAACCGTTACCTGACCAGCTATAATCTCTTTACATATTTCATTATCAGTCATCTCAAGTTCACTATACTCTTCATCATCTCTTCCTAGATACTTTTTGATAGTACTTGGAGAGAAATTAATGCACTTTCCTCTCACATAGACTTTCATGAAATCAATGCTCTTTTTATCAGCAATTTTTCCAGAAATGTTGACAACAAATTCTTTAACCAGACCCTCATAGCACTTAGGAAGTTTGGTCACAGTATTCACCAACCCAGCCTCATTAATCAGCTCCATAATATCCTTCATATCTAAAGCTTCTTTCCCAAGCTCCCTCTCTAGGGCAAGTCTTCTCTGACATACAAATTTCCACATTGATGCACTGCTGGCATAATGAAAGGAAATGTTGACAACTGGTACTTCAGGGACTTTGTCAGAGATTCTCTTCAAAATTGTTCTTCTGATAGGTGTGATGTCATGAGCATCATCCTCAACATCAAAGTCAGAATCAGAATCTTCCCTGATCTTCCTCTTTTTGGAGGATGTAGCAACCTTGCTCCAAGGTTTTGTAGGACCCACAACAACAGACTTCTTTGGAGAGGATTCAATAGTTTTTCCTTTCCTTGTCTTTAGTCTCTTAGCAAGACTTGGAACAGCTTTACCAATGACTTCATCATCAGATAAATCAACCACATTGATCACATCCTCATTCTTTTCTTCACCAGGGGTAGCTTCAACAGGTGATGTTCTAACATCCCCCTTGACATTAGCTTCCTCATGCACATCATCTTCCTCCACTACCACTTCAGAATCTTCAATAACAGACATAGCAAGTCTATGAAGATTTGTAGCGGTGCTTTGCATGTCCTCCTTTTCCCTTTCAGAATGTTCAGCAGGTATTTGCCTCAGTGGTCTAGATATACCCTTTATAGGAAGCCCTTTCTCAAAGACCTTATCAACAATCTGATTTAAGCTTTTGTCAACATCTACCCTTTCTTCAACGGTTTGAGAAGTGGATGACCTAGGTGCTGTTTTATCACTAAATAGAACACTAGTAACAAGCTTCTTTGTTTCATTATCTTTAAAGATAGTCCCAGCCCTCTTTGAAATAAGTTTAGAAGGTCTAGTTTTACCTGATTCTGGGAGCATCATAGAGATGGGTTCTACATTCAACGCTTCTTCTGCAGACACCTCTTCTGAAGAAACCCTAGCCTTATCTCGCGAAGAGCTTTGAAAACAGATTTCTTTGATGGAGAAGACATCTGGTTTGACATGGTTCCCTTTAGGCAGTATGAGTTCAGAGACAGATTATTCTTCTTGTTGAAAGAGACAAACAGTCGGGAGATATGATCCTTGATGAAACGTGATATTGCTACAAAAGGGAATGATGGTCTAAGGTATGGCGCCTGAAATTGTGTATCCCTTAAAGACCAATCAATGAGTTTCTCCCTCCAAATTAACTTTCCTTTTAAAAATTTAAAAGGATTCACATTAAGAGTACTTAACCCTAATTGACCTTTCAGCAGACTTTCACACTTGTTGTCACAATCTGATGTTACAACATCAATCTTAACATCACCAGATAAACTGTCCACTTGAGGTACCCATTGATAGCAGTTATCTCTGGATCTTATTCCCTTCATCACTACCTCATTCTGCTCATTTGTCCCCACACACTCATCTTTGGTGTAGCTGACCTTATAACCATCATCACAGAGCTGACTTATGCTAATTAGATTAGCACTCAACCCTTTGACAAGAAGTACATTGTCAAGATCAGGTCCCTCATGACACTTCACTTTTCCAACACCTTGTACCACCCCTTTCTCTCCGTTTCCAAAAGTAACATCAATTGAGGAGCAAGAATTGACATCCACCAATTGGTTTTTGAAACCAGTCATGTGCTTTGAACAGCCACTGTCAAAGTACCAACCATCCTTAGCAGAGTGTCTATCTAAAAAGTGAACCAATAGACACTTAACCTCTTCTTTAGGAACCCACTGCTTAACAACCTTGGTCCTGTTATCCTTCTGTCTGGGTTGAGGGTTAGACTTGGGATAACCATGTAGCTTGAAACAAGAAAATTGCATGTGTCCAAATCTGCCACAGTAAAAGCACCTAACTTTGTCTTCTCTGAAGTGGTTGAACCTTCTGCCATCTTGAGGATGATATTGCTGTGGCTGCCACCCATAATGTTGTCTTCTTCTCCCATAGTTTGATTGTCTTCTATGGTAAGGATGATGTCCTTTTGGCTGTCTTCTATGGTGATGAGGCTTCCTTCTTCCATAATAATAAGGCACAACATTATTATATCCATAGTCATACATGTTTCCCTGATGTTGAGACATCTGATGGAACATGTCCTGTTTGAACCTAGAAGCCTGCATGCTCTTATGATATTGTGGAGGCATATACTGCCTAGCTCCAGAAACATGTACCTTCCTTTGATGAGGACCATGAGCATGCCTCTTCCCAACATTTTGAGTTTGAGGATGAGCAGCCTTCTTAGGTTTAGGATCATGTCTCTTTGTTTGAAGTTGAGACATTGGTTGAGACATCTCCTTCTTGGTTCCTGAAGTGCTTGCTTCAGCAGATACCTTTTTCTCAACCACAAATCCTATGCCTGACTTATCTCCAGCAACCTTTTATGTCTGAAGGATCTTATCAAGTGTATCTGTACCACTGTTCAGCATCCTAACAGATTTGGTCATATGATCAAGATGAGCTTTGACTAATAAGACTTCATTTTCCAAATCAGCTTTAGCAGTCTCAAGCTGAACATTCTGTTTCTTCTGTTTTTCACTTTCTTGATAGATTTCTGCACTCTTCAGACAAAGCTCTTGATAAGTGGAAGCTAACTCCTCAAAAGTCAATTCCTCATCACTTGAATCACCAACAGAAACAACTGTTCCAGTTAAAACTTTGACATGTTTGGCTGACTCTCCTTCACTTTCACTGTCAGAGTCTGACCAAGAAACTGTCATTCCTTTCTTCTGCTTCTTCAGGAATGTGGGACATTCTTTCTTAATATGTCCATGACCTTCACACTCAAAGCATTGAACACCCTTGTCTTGAGCAGTCTTCTCTTCATCTTTCTCCTTAGACTTGCTGATGTCAGGAGCGATGTTCTTGACATTAGGTTTGAAGTTCTTGTTCATTCTTTTGAACACCTTGTTGAACTGCCTTCCCAACATAACAATGGCCTGAGATAGATCCTCCAGGGATTCAGCACTATTCCCTTTCTCTTCTTGAGCATTTGAAACTAAGGCTATACTCTTTGGCTTCTTTTCTAGTTCTTCCTCATTCAACCCAAGCTCAAAAGTTTGAAGAGATCCAATGAGCTCATCAACCCTCATCTTGCTGATGTCTTGAGCTTCTTCAATTGCAGTCACCTTCATCTTGTACCTCTTAGGAAGGGACCTAAGGATTTTCCTTACCAGCTTTTCTTCTGACATCTTTTCTCCAAGAGCACTGGATGCATTGGACAGCTCAAGAATACTCATGTGGAAGTCATGGATAGTCTCATCTTCCTTCATCTTTAGACTTTCAAACTTCGATGTTAGAAGCTGAAGTCTTGACATCTTAACTCTATATGTTCCTTCATGTGTAGCCTTTAAAATATCCCAAGCTTCCTTAGCAACTTCACAGGTATTGATCAACCTGAATATGTTTTTATCCACTCCTTTGAAAATTGCATTCAGAGCTTTGGAATTACCAAGGGCAAGCTCATCTTCTTCCTTGGTCCATTCTTCTTCAGGCTTCGGCTTTGAGGTGCCCTCTTTAGCTTTCCCAGCATCATCTTTTTCAAACACAACAGGTGCTTTCCATTCTTTAATGATAGCCTTCCAAGCCTTGTTGTCCAAGGATTTCAAAAAGGTGATCATCCTTGGCTTCCAATAATCATAATTCGAGCCATCCAAAATAGGGGGTCTATTGACAAATCCTCCAACTTCTTTGTCCATCTTTACACCAGAAAGTAACTTCCCTAGATCTCACCCAGAGACAGACAGGATGGCTGCTCTGATACCTATTGAAATTCTGGTACCAGATGTGTGATGTTAAGTGCGATGTCACAACAACACACTCTGCAATGGACAATGCAATAACAAGCAATAAATCAACACAATGAATTGTTCACCCAGTTCGGTTTAACTACCTACGTCTGGGGGCTACCAAGCCAGGGATGAATTTCACTATTAGTAGTATTAATTTACAGACTCAACAACCCAGTTGACATCTCCTAAACTTAATCACTACTTAATGAACCTTCTACTTAAGAGACCACTTAAGTATGAGAACACTACTCAATCCCTAAATCACTTCAGTGATATAATTCAAATATCACACACTTTGAAAAACTCAACTTGATTCTGCTTCACAGCTTTGATCAAGAACAACTCAAAACAGCAACACCAATTCACACTAGAATGGTTTACAACACATACACGAAGACACAAAATGACTCTCAGTCTTTAGCTCTCTTTCTTCGTTGCTTTTCCTTCAGTACATATGCGCTTTATATAGCTAGTTGAATTGAGCTTGGACCTGCTACAATATCTGACCTGATTTGTTATTTGAAAACTGAATCTTCAAAACAGATTTTCTCTCTCAAAATCTTCTTAAATCTTCAGCCTTTAAACCTCCCTACAAATCTGCATCAAATCTCTATGCAACAGAGAATATCTATCCCAAGATATCCGCAACCAATGAGACTAATAGCTCTCCCAAAATCTAGCTAAAACGCAAACCCTAACAACATCACTAAACCTGATGTTATTAAACTTCTGCAGACCTGATGTCATAACATCGCATGTGACATCAGATATCTAACTTAAATTCTTAACATAAACCAATGTTAAGACTCAATATTAAGACATCACCCATATGACATCAACATTGAACACTTTGTTTTACCAAAATTCTAGCCAATCCAAGAACCAACAGATATCACACTGGTGATAATTATGAGGTGGCACATGGCCGTATCCGCTCTGTCTACAATGCATCTTGACCAAATTGGCCCTCAATAAGAGTACATCGTGAATTTGATAGCTGTCGCTAGACTCTCCTTCTATCAAATTAACTGCAGCTTTCTCGTGTTGAGGCAGCGGGTTCATGAGAACATTAGGATTCGTATCTTTGAAAGACAAGACCCCGCTCCTAACAAGCTTTTGCACGTCGAATTTGAAACTGAGACAATTTTCTATGTTATGCCCTGGTCCTCCTTGATGATAAGGGCAAGTCTGATCTGCTTTGAACTAAAAAGGCGAATTTTCCGGTATCGTAAGAGGAGCCCTGGTTTGGACATGCCCCTTGACCAGTAATAAAGGAAACAGTTATGCGTACAACACAAGTATAGGATCGAATCCTGGTGGTCGAGTTGTACGGTTGTTGTTGTACGGAGGACGAGCCTACTGAAGAGGCTGTTGTGTCCTTTCCTAAAATTGTTGTTGATTAGGTTAGCTCTGCGCAACCTGAGGTTGATACGTAGGAACAGGCGCAGGGTTAATAGCAGGAGTTACAACTGTTACTGGTTGATACCGCCGCCTTTGCTTTCCGAGAGAGATATTCCCAATATCCTACTCTGTTTTCTTAAGGAGAGCACTACCGTATTTTTTAGTACCGCTTGATGATACAGCGTCTTTAACTAAACGTCCTTCTCGGACGGCTTCCTCAAAACACACCCCATGCCTACCATTTTGGTAAAGTCGTTGGGCGCACTGGCAACCATTCTGTCATAGTAAAATGAGCTCAAGGTTTTTAAGAAGATCTTTGTCATCTCTTTTTCCTCAAGAGGTGGAGAAATATGAGCTGCAATTTCACGCCATCTCTGAGCGTACTCTTTAAAAGTCTCCTTGTCTTTTTGTGACATTGATCGGAGTTGATCTCTGTCTGGTGCCATGTCCAAATTGTATTTACATTGTTGAACGAAGGCAGTGCCAGGATCTCTGAAAGTGCTGATGTCAGTGCGGTTTAAACCCATGTACCATTTGAGTCCGACACTGGTTAAACTATCCTGAAAGTAGTGAATGAGCAGCTCCTGGTTTTTTGTTTGAGCAGACATCCGATGAGCGTACATCACCAAGTGGCTTTGAGGGTAAGAGTTGTAACACCCCAATTCCCATCGCGAATAAATAATACAAAAATAAATCATAGTGAATAAAAATTTATTTTTCCTACAGAAACAAGGATGCCACAATTAAGGAAAGGAAACACAATCCCTGCTCATAAATTTTGATACATAACACAAAATGGAATAACCTCAAAGGGAAACTTTTTCCATACAAAAGGAAAGTTCAATTATGGAATGAAGCGAAAACATCCATAACTGACTTGTTTTACAAAATAAATCATTTTATAACATCAAAATGTTCATACAAAGGTAATACAAAATAGATCTAACAAATGTATACATATCTAACAAAAGCGTCCCCCGACTCCCGTGTTACGTATCAGAGCAGACAGACCGACAAAAGGCTGGAGAACTAATCTTCACAAAAGCCTCCAAGACACAAATCTGCAATTGCCTCATAGAGCAACAAACCACAGCAGAAGGGTGAGAAATAACAACTAAATCAAGATTGCATAATAATATGCAACCACATACGAATTCACATGTATAATTATTCTCACCACAAGCATCACATACTAATACACATAGCATATATCAATTATACCAACATAATCACATATTCACACATAGGGCACAAAAAGTCATAACATATGGAAACACCCCACCACATCACATAGCATATGTCTATGCATAAAACATATTATTCATAACCAATGCATTTATCACATATGCACATCAATTCACCAATTCAAACATAAATCTCAACACATACTCAATCAATTCATGATTTTTCCACATATAATCAATCCATTCATGATTTTCCACACATAATCAATCCATTCATGATTTATGCAAATGCAAAGAGAGTGACACAACGACTCTATGCAAATGCGGTACCCTCCATCCATCATTCTCATCATCAATTCGCTCAGGAACTATTGGAATCATCGCTTGTTACTTAGTGTAACTCCCCGTCGGGCAAATGATGTTCCCCATCGCTCACACCTCTTTGTATAAGGCACACGACGTTTATGGATCGCTCACACCTCTTTGTATAAGGCACACGACCCGATCGCTCACACCTCTTTGTATAAGGCACACGATTGTCTATAATCATCACTCACACCTCTTTGTATAAGGCACACGATGTTATAGCAGATTCCCTCTGGAACCGTTTCGTCGCTCACACCCACTAGGGCACACGACATCACAAGATGCATATCATGATGCTTGGCATACAAGGACTCGTGACAATCAAATGCATCTTCACAAATACACCCATAATCATGCATATACACTCAAACACAACACAATGCATTTTCTTTACCTTAGGCCACAAACCATCATCACAACATTTCATCACATATATTCCCATCATATAACATCACACAAGTCATACAATATATATCAAAAGCATATTGCATGATAACACATCAAATACACTTAATTCAAACGGTAAAAGTCGACTAAACGACACATTTCCAAATTCTCGACATAATTAAATCGGCCAACAATCTCAAAACCATTTTAATAAGAAAGAACATTTCAATAGCTTTCTAACGGTACCAAGAACGCCTCAATCCGAGTTACGGATCAAAAGTTACGGCATCAGACGCAGAATCGGGAACCATTCTACACCCTCTCTGGTCATACGCGTATTGCCTTGGGCCATACGCGTACTGCCCAGCTCACTCGCCCATTCCATACGCGTAATGTCCAAAGTGCTACGCGTATGGGCAGAGACTGATTTCTTCCCAAAATTTCACTAACACTCCATACGCGTAATGCCTCACTTGATACGCGTAATGTCTCACCAAGTATCGTACCATTACGCAAATCAGCAAAAGGCCGTGAAAATGAGCTTCCATACGCGTATTGCCCTCATTTCCCCCTTTCCATACGCGTATTGCCCAAACCAATACGCGTAATGCCAAGCCTGATACGGGTATGGGCTGCGAAACCCAGAATTTTTCTTGCATAATTCCTGTTACGAATTCTACCCCTAATCCTCTCCAAATATCATCTAAACACTTCCAAATCACAATCTATCAGCCCAAACATGTCCCAACATAATCAACAAGTATTCTACGTAGTTTATATCGAGTTTCGACCGTGAAAACATCAATTTCTATCAATTATTCATCAATTTATCAATAATAAAAAGTTGTGAAACAACCAAAACAATTACACAAACAACACATATACATACACAAGCAAGATATAATTGAAACTTCTCACCCTTACCCGATTAATCGCGCTTGAAACGGAGGTTTCCTCGATTTTCCTCTTTCTCCTCTTCTCCCTTTCTTTCTTCTCCTTTTCTTTCTCTTCTTTTCTTTCCCCTTTCTATTTTTTCTCTCTATTTTCTCTCTACTTTCTATTTTATGAAAAATAACCAAGCAAAAAGACCAAAATACCCCTACTCTCAAATATCACGCAAACGCTCTCAAAACACGATAAAACATAATAACGATGAAAAATAATATATTGTCAAATAAAAGTTAAGAATAAAATAATATAAAAACAAAAATAATTAAATCGACTCGATTAAATAAATCTAACAAAAACCGGGGCGTTACAACTCTCCCCCACTTAGAAATTTTCGTCCTCGAAAATATAACCGATACGAACAACTCCGGATACGACTCTCGCATCCGACTAACCAACCAACATGCCAACCAAAGGCACACCACGAATAACACAACTGACAAACCACCATGCTAACAACAACTACAACAACGACACGACAACGAAGACAACTACAATGACAAGATGCAAAGCCCATACAATGCGCTTGACGACTAACTCACGACTCAAAGAATACCCAAGTTATGACCACACACAGGAATTAGCTACTCGCACTCGGACCATCACGATGGAAACGAGGCAACAACACAAACAAGAACATAAAGTTCCACAACCCAACATCGTTTCAACAACCTCTACATAACCATAATATCAACATCCTTGTCACACAACAATGTTACAACAATGCTACGATTCACCAATCGATCATACAACCAAAACATCCATCTACATAGTAGCCCATGAATAATATTTCAACCTTTCGCCTAACACTTCCATTCTGAAACGTCCAATGGTCTTACCATTCCTACATGTTCCCAATATTCAACCTATGAACTCTTACAAGTCACACACTCAAACACAAAATGTGCCACATCACGCTTCTGTTGCGCACTCTGATTACTCGTAACCATCAAAACGACCAATCTCACGTCCAAAGTCTAACTCTTTCTCATATTCACCAACAAATCACTGTTCACTTTTAATATTCCCAACCTCACACTCTCATGTGTTAGCTTACACACCAGACCCAAGTCTCGAAATTGCTCAATTAATTTTAATTCTCTGACCATCAAAACAACCATACGCAAAGACTATCGACTTAACTCTTCAGGCACAACATCAGCTTTTCCCGAAGGATAATCCAAGCTAAATTCATAACTCGTCATAAATTCTAACCATCCTCGTTGTCTCATACTCTATTCCTTCAGACCTAACAAGTACTCTAAACTCTTGTGATTACTAAACACTTCAAACCTAGAACCATAAAGATAATACTTCCAAATATTCCAACACAATACAACCGCCACCAATTCCAAATCCAAAATAGTATAGATCCTTTTATGAATCCTCAATCGTCATAAAGCATAAGCCACAACTTTACCCTCTTGCATTAACACACTGACCAAACTCATCAAAGACGCATCCCAATACCTCACAAATAGTTTATTAGGATCACACATAATCAAAAATGGAGCCATAGACAAATTCTACTTCAGCTCACCAAAACTTACTCAAAACAAACGACTCACCTTTTGCAAGTCAACTGAGATACCAGAAGTACGAACTTAGCAAAGTTTTCCATAGCCTACAGTGACAACCAACTAAGCCCAAAAGTTTCTAATCTCCTTAACCGATTTCGGAGTTTCTCATTGTAGAACTACATCTACTCCCGATGGATCCATTAACCATACTCTCATCCAAAATAACATTTCCAAGAAAACTAACCTTTTTCAACCAAAATTCTCACTTGAATAACTTAGCAAAAACTTCGTCTCTTTTCAACACTTGTAATTCAATTCTCAAACACTCTACCTGTTCTTCCTCTGAGTTTATAACAGATCCGAATATCCTCAATCAAAGCCATTAAGAACTCATCCAAATAAATATGGAAGATACGATTCATCTACTCCATAAACATTACAGACGCATTACTAACACCAAATAACATCATTGTACGTTGTAATGCCCAACCAAATTCCAAAAGATATAAATTCTTAAAGCTTTTGCAAAAAAATTTCACCGGGTAACTGGTTACTCACATACAAGCTTAACCGAGTAAATAACAGCCTATCCCGACGATAACAAACATAATCAGTCACATTAAATCGATCAAAGCCTCAACTCACACAATTCACCACTCTTATCCAACATTCCAAACCAATTCAGTTATCTATTCATGAAAGTGGACACTTATTCTCAATCGTTACCTTATTCAATTGTTAGTAATCCATACACAATTTCTTCTCTTAACAGTCCAAATTCCATAAATCCCAACATGTAGCAACAACCAACCAAAAAGAACTCTTAATATCAATATTACATCCACACCTAGGGTTTTCTCAAGATTTCCATTAATGCCCTAAAACTTCAAGGACTCCAAACCTCACCAGAACTCCAAGTTTTACTTTCCATAGTCTCAATACCATTATACACATCATGCTTGTTATTCAGTTCAATCATCCATCCTTTTTGTTACTAACAATACTGGAGCTCTTTAAGACAACACCCTAATGTTCCATCCAAAAACACATCTGCAAACCATGCACAACTGATGGCCCATCACTGTGACTTCCTGCCAATTTCCAGAACACTATCATCACAGACAAAACAAACATCTTAGTCCCATCTACTAAGAGTTTTCTACTTACTTAGCAGATATAAATTTCAATTATTCGCCTTCGTCCAATTAAGTTCAATCTCTACTCTCTGAGAAGCAGCTCTTAATAATACCCAATCATTCTCTCTCAATGGCTTCCCAACTTGACCAACACACAAAAACCTCTAATCCGCCTCATCTTCCGATATAAGAATCTTCATCGATTGAACAAAATAATTGTAACCATTTCCTTAAATTCCAAACAATTCATTGCACACACTATCAAAGCCGGAAAGACACGTCTATTCCATCCAACATAATTCCGTCTACTATCAACAAGAGATTAAGGGTGATCAGTTCCTCAATTTTTAAATAGATAGCCGACAATCATGATGGGGCATAAACCGTCTTTACCAAACTATAATAGCATTCCTTACATCCTGTGCTCAAAACTACCTAAGGCACAAATCCTTAGTTGACACAAACCTTACCTCTGCATTCCCTCCGGAATTAGGAACAACATTGTCCAAATAACACTTACAATCTTGCAATTACAACACACTGAGCCAACGCTCCACACCTGAAGCAACATGGAGAAGCACAAGCTTCTCCCCCACTTATCTCATTCTCAAACCTGAAGACAAAAGATTAGAAAACCAGAAAGCACTGACAGTGTTTCACACACATATCACATACTACGGAACAAACAACATCGACAGTATTCAACTGTCACACCAACCGACTCAACAACTTGGCCGGACAGACCGACCTGCTCTAATACCACTATTGTAACACCCCAATTCCCATTACGAATAAATAATACATAAATAAATCAGAGTGAATAAAAATTTATTTTTCCGACAGAAACAAGGATGCCACAATTAAGGAAAGGAAACACAATCCCTGCTCATAAATTTGGATAGATAACACAAAATGGAATAACCTTAAAGGGAAACTTTTTCCATACAAAAGGAAAGTTCAATTATGGAATGAAGTGGAAAGATCCATAACTGACTTGTTTTACAAAATAAATCATTTTATAACATCAAAATGTTTATACAAAGGTAATACAAAATAGATCTAACAAATGTATACATATATAACAAAAGCGTCCCTCGACTCCCGTGTTACGTATCAGAGCAGACAGACCGACAAAAGGATGGAGAACTAATCTTCACAAAAGCCTCCAAGACACAAATCTGCAATTTCCTCATAGAGCAACAAACCACAGCAGAATGGTGAGAAATAACAATTAAATCAAGATTGCATAATAATATGCAAACACATACGAATTCATATGCATAATTATTCTCACCACAAGCATGACATACTAATACACATAGCATATATCAATTATACAAACATAATCACATATTCACACATAAGGCACACCAAAGTCATAACATATGGAAACACCCCACCACATCACATAGCATATGTCTATGCATAAAACATATTATTCATAACCAATGCATTTATCACATATGCACATCAATTCACCAATTCAAACATAAATCTCAACACATACTCAATCAATTCATTATTTTTCCACACATAATCAATCCATTCATGATTTTCCACACATAATCAATCCATTCATGATTTATGCAAATGCAAAGAGACCGACACAACGACTCTATGCAAATGCGGTACCATCCATCCATCATTCTCATCATCAGTTCACTCAGGAACTATTGGAATCATCGCATGTTACTTAGTGTAACTCCCTGTCGGGCAAATGATGTTCCCCGTCGCTCACACCTCTTTGTATAAGGCACGCGACGTTTATGAATTGCTCACACCTCTTTGTATAAGGCACACGACCCGATCGCTCACACCTCTCTGTATAAGGCACACGATCGTCTATAATCATCGCTCACACCTCTTTGTATAAGGCACACGATATTATAGCGAATTCCCTCTGGAACCGTTTCATCGCTCACACCCACTAGGGCACACGACATCACAAGATGCATATCATGATACTTGGCATACAATGACTCATGACAATCAAATGCATCTTCACAAATACACCCATAATCATGCATATACACTCAAATACAACACAATGCATTTTCTTGCCCTTAGGCCACAAACCATCATCACAACATTTCATCACATATATTCCCATCATATAACATCACACAAGTCATACAATATATATCAAAAGCATATTGCATGATAACACATCAAATACACTCAATTCAAACGGTAAAAGTCGACTAAACGACACATTTCCAAATTCCCGACATGATTAAATCGGCCAACAATCTCAAAACCATTTTAATAAGAAAGAACATTTCAATAGCTTTCTAACGGTACCAAGAACGGCTCGATCCGAGTTACGGATCAAAAGTTACGGCATCAGACGCACAATCGGGAACCATTCTACACCCTCTCTGGTCATACGCGTATTGCCTTGGGCCATATGCGTACTGCCCAGCTCACTCGCCCATTCCATACGTGTAATGCCCAAAGTGCTACGCGTATGGGCAGAGACTTATTTCTTCCCAAAATTCCACTAACACTCCATACGCGTAATGCCTCACTTGATACGCGTAATGTCTTGCCAAGTACGCGTACCATTAGGCAAATCAGCAGATGGCCGTGAAAATGAGCTTCCATACGCGTATTTCCCTCATTTCCCCCTTTTCATACGCGTATTGCCCAAACCAATACGCGTAATACCAAGCCTGATACGGGTATGGGCTGCGAAACCCAGAATTTTTCTTGCATAGTTCCTGTTACGAATTTTACCCCTAATCCTCTCCAAATCTCATCTAAACACTTCCAAATCACAATCTATCAGCCCAAACATGTCCCAACGTAATCAACAAGTATTCTACGCATTTTATATCAAGTTTCGACCGCGAAAACATCGATTTCTATTAATTATTCATCAATTTATCAATAATAAAAAGTATTCACATTGGGGCATTTTATATCAAGTTTCGACCGCGAAAACATCGATTTCTATAAATTATTCATCGATATCTAACAAGTATTTGGGCATCTTGAATTTGTGCGGAATTTTCACATTGGGGACCAAACAAAGGTCTGCGGCATCCTTTCCGAATAAATCCTGACCGCGAATGGCTTACCGTTCCTTCTGTATCTCCAGGAACTGTTCTTGGAACTCCTTTATTCTGTTATCCATAGTTTCGTTTCCACCAGAAGGTATCTGGGGAATCTGCCCTTCCGGGACAGCGTTTACCATGGATGGTGGTATAGTCATTACGACAATGACTCTTGGTGTTTCCCTCTCCCGAAGTTTGTAACCTTCAGGAGTTGTTGTCAGGCCCCTTGCATCTTCGCTTCCCTAAAGTTTGTAACCTTCAGGCCCAGCGGTTCCTTCTGCAATTTCTAAATCTTCAGTGATCGGCAGAATATATCCTTCCAGGATATAGTTAATAGGCATGCCCCAGGGACGATCTTTAGGCATGTTATACCGAGGATCATACTTTTCCACTATGGGCGTCGATGTGATCTCTGAGATCACAGTCCTTTGTATCTGAGCTGCTGCCATAGCTTGCATGTCATTATGAAGTTTCCTCAGATCTTCTTTCAGAGCGCCGAGTTCTTCTCTCAACTCTCTATTCTCTTCCTCGAGATTATCCATCTTCTTTTGTCGATTGGCCCGAGTATTGTACGAATAAGACAATTTGACTCTAGAATCGAGACACAAACGTGAGATTCGTAGGTAAGAAGAATGCGTTATGTGAGAATGATGAATGATATGCAATGATTATATTAATTTATTTTTTGTTTAATCAAAGAAACTTCGATAAATGGATTTCAAATATCATACAATGGGGAAACCTCATTTTATTGAATTCAAAGATCGCGGAAATGGAAATACCATAATTTACAAAGTGCTGCATAAGGAAATGTCTAAACTTATGGATCCTGAGTCCTCTCTGAGGAGGGCTCAGGTGCTGGTTCTGATACTTTCCTTTTCTTTGACCGGGGCTCTTGAGTCGTTGTCAGGTTGTCATTCCTTTTCCAAGTGAAAGGAGCGAGCAAATTCCTTTGGTCTTCTTGATTTTATACAGCATGTTGCTCTAAAATCTCGATAAGAGCGTCTTTTTGTTTTAACAGTTGCTCTATTTTGATACACTTCACATTGAGAATACGGTACTTGTTCTTCCAAGACTTCTTCTCCTATTGAACTTTGTTGAGAGTAACCTGAAGTTTTTCCGTATCAGACATAAAATAAAGGACAGATTCCTTTAACAAAAGAACTTCTTGACGAGGGTAAGGCATCCTCAGTTTGAGAGCTCTAGTTTGTACCCAGTGGAGATAAGGTTCCACAGAGACACAGTCTGGTTTTCCTAGAGACTCTCTTCCTTTCCTGTGAACATGTTTCCAGGCATGCACTATTTTTGTCTTTAGTGCCCTGTCATTTTCTCCTTTCTTGAAGAAAAGACCTTCCAGATGAACATTACGCGGGACATGTCTCATCGGGTATCCAAATTGACGACGAACTAAAACTGGATGATAGTTGACTCCTCCTTTAGTTCCTATAAGGGGTACATTAGGGAAGTTTCCACAACGGTCAATGACTCTGATCCCGTCGTAGATCCGATTGTACCAATCTATGTCAGAGTTGGTAAGAGCCATGATTCTCTGTGACCAACGTAGAGCACTCTTATGCTCCCAAAAAGCGGCAGACTTAGGTATATAGGAAGTGAACCATTTGTATAGCAAGGGTACACAGCATGTGATCATTCTTCCACTGTACAAATTCCTTAGGTGTACAGAATGATAAGCATCTGCGAGCAAGGTCGGTACAGGGTTTCCAATTAGAAAAACCTTAACGGCATTGATATCAACGATGTTATCAATGTTGGGAAACAGAAATAACCCATAGGTGAGCTGTAACGCCCTAGGTTTTGTCTGATTTATTTAATCGAGTCGATTTAATTATTTTCGTTTTTATATTATTTTTCATCGTAGTTTATGTTTTATCGCATTTTGAGAGCGTTTGGGAGATATTTGAGCTGAGGGGTATTTTGGTCTTTTGCTTGGGTAAGTTTTATGTTTTTATATAAATAGAAAGAAAAGAGAGAAAAGATAGTAAGGAAAAGAAAAATAAAGAGAAGAGAAGAGAAAAGGGAGGAAAGAAAAGGGAGAAGAGGAAAAGTGGGAAAAATCGACATAACTCCGTTTCAAGCGCGAATAATCGGGTAAGGGTGAGAAGTTTCAATTATATATTGCTTGTGTATGTATATGTGTATGTTTTCTTGGGTTGTTTTGGATATTTTCTTATAGTTTTCATTTTAGGTCGAAATAGTAAAAATGAGTAGAAATCGATGTTTTTACGGACGAAAGTCGGAATAAATCGCGTAGTAGAGTCGAGTGATGTTGGGTCGTGATTTAGCGTGATCGTTTGATTGAATCGAGTTGAATTTGTAACTTTTGCGTTTTTTATATATATTGATGTTTTTGTGAAAATTGATGTTGTGATCGAGTAAAAGTGTTTGGATATGTCTGGTAACATTGGTATAGGTTGATATTTAATCGAGTAAGGAAAGGAATTAATCGAGAATGGTTATTTGTGTGTTTTCGAGTGGTTTTGAGCGAGTTTGGAGTTGGGATAAACTGATAAAATTATGTTTCAAAATATTTCAAAAATGTAAAATGTGTTGGATAGATTTTTAATGGTAAAAGTATTGTAGTATTTCGAATTCTGAGACCAGGGCTTTTTACGGAATCGAAATCGGAGGTCCGGAAGGCATTTAACGATCGAAAACTGAGTTTTTAGCAAAATCTGCGCATTCATGCGCTAACCCCCAGAATTATGCGCTAACCTCCAGGTTTATGCGCTGACCCGGGTGAAATTCCCAGGTTCATGCGCTGACCCCCAAGCTTCATGTGTCGGCGCATGGTCACAAATTTTCCAAAATGTCCGATTTTGTTTTCTTCATAACTTTTGAACGGTAAGTCCGTTTTGACCCCCGTTTGAAGCGTTGGAAAGCTAATGAAATATTCTTTCTATTAAAATTGGTTTGGAGTGTAAAAGATGATGTAATTTATTCGTGTTTTTGAAAAATAGTCGGGTTGTCGGGTTTTTATCGCGTTAATTGTGTGCGATGGATGTGTTATCATGCTATATGCTTTTGTTATGTAACGTGTAGCTTGTGTGCTGTTATATGATGTGAATATACATGATGAAATCTTGTGATGATGGGTTGTGGCCTTATGGAAAATATGTGCATTGTTTTGGATTAGACTTCGATGCGTGATTAATGATGTTGTTGTGTGGTAAAATACATTGTTTGATTGAATATCAATGTATGTTGTTATGATCTGTTGTGGGTAGCCTTTGTGGTTTGAATCCCTTGTGGAAGTAATTGTGATTGTATGATTGTTGTGGTTTGTGGTTTGTGGTTTGTGATGATATGCATTGTTTATATGCAATTCAATGTGTGTTATTTGGTGGCCTTATGACAAGTATATGCATTGTTTGAATTGTTTTCAATGCATGAATATTGATGATGAGATAATTCATATTGTTGAATTGTGAATGTATGGAATTGATGAGTTGAAATATATGCATGATTGTGGATGTGTATGTGTGTGCATTTTGAATGTCATGAGTCATTGTATACCAAGCATCATGATATGCATTCTTGTGACGTCCTGAGTGACGGATTGATTCCAGAGGGAATCTGCTATAACATCGTGCGCCTTAAAAATAAAAGGTATGAATCGCCTTAAAAATAAGAGGACCGAAAGCGATGGTTATAGACGATCATGTGCCCATGTGGGGTGTGAGCGATCGGGTCGTGTGCCCGTGTGGGGTGTGAGCGATCCATAAACGTCGTGTGCCCGTGTGGGGTGTGAGCGACGGGGAACATCGTATGCCCGATGGGGAGTTACACTAAGTAACGAGCGATGGTTCCAGCAGTGTTCCTGAGTGAACTAGTGATGAGAAATGTTAGAAGTCGGTACCCGCATGGCATTTGCATAGTGTCGTTGTGTCGGTCTCTGTGCATTTGCATAAATCATGGATTGATTATGTGTGAGAATTGTGAATGGATACATTATGTGTGGAAAATCATGATTTGATTGATTATGTGTGGAAATTGTGCATCGATTGGTTATGTGTTGAGATTGTGGTAGCATTGGTAATTTGATGTTCATATGTGATAAATGCATTGGTTGTGGATAATATGTTTATACGTAGACATGTGCTATGTGATGTGTGATGTGTTTCTAAATGTTATGACTTGGTATGCCTTATGTGCAAATATGTGAGTATATTAGATACTTGATATATGCTATATTGTTGGATTAATAGATATATGTTACGTATATGTGGTATGTTATAGGTATTAGTATGTGGTGTTTGTGGTGAGAATAGTTATGCATGTGAATTGTTATGTATTTGCATATTATTATGCAATCTTGATTTTAGTTGTTATTTCTCACCCTTCTGCTGTGGTTTGTTGCTCTATGAGGCAATTGCAGATTAGTAGTCTTGGAGGCTTTTGTGAAGATTAGCTCTTCATTCTTTTGTCGGTCTTGGTGTCTGCTCTGATATGTAACACGGGAGTCGGGGAACGATTATATCATATATGTATTACCTTTGTATAAATATTTTGATGTTATAAAACCATTTATTTTGTAAAACAAGTCAGTTATGGATCTTTCCGCTTTATTCCATAATTGAACTTCCTTTGTTGGAAAAAGTTTCCCGTTAATGATTTTCTCTATTATGTGTTATGTATCAAATAATTGAGCAGGGATTGTGTTTTCTTACTTTAAAATGTGGCATCCTTATTTCTGTCGAAAAATACATTTTTATCTACTCTGATTTATTTATGTATTATTTATTCACTATGGGATTTAGGGTGTTACATTAGTGGTATCAGAGCAGGTCGGTCCGTCCGGTCAAGTTGTTGAGTCAGTTGGTGTGACAGTTGAATACGGTCGTTGTTGTTTGTTCCTTAGTACGTGATATGTGTGTGAAACACTGTCAGTGCTTTCTGGTTTTTCTAATCCTTTGTCTTCAGAATTGAGAATGAGATAAGTGGGGGAGAAGCTGGAACTTCACCAAGTTGCTTCGGCTGTGGAGCCTGGGCTCAGTGTGTCGTTGGTTGCAAGAGTGTAAGTGTTGTTTGGACAGTGTTGTTCCAGATTCTGGAGGGATTGCGGAGGTAAGGTTTATGTCAACTAAGGATTTGTGCCTTAGGTAGTTTTGTGCACCGGATACAAGAAACGCTATTATAGTTTGGTGAAGACGGTTTATGCCCCGTCATGATTGTCGTCTGTCTATTGACAAATTGAGGAACTGATCACCCTTAATCTCTTGTTGATAGTAGACGGGAATTATGTTGGATGGAATAGACGGGTCTTTCCGGCTTGGGTAGTGTGTGCCATGAATTGTTTGGAATTGAGAAAATGATTACGGATTGCTTCGATGAGTTGATGAAGACTCTTATACTGAAAGATGAGATGGGTTTGAGGTTTGGATCTGCTAAGTAAGTAAAAGAACTTTTAGGACGTGAAACTATGATGTTGTTATGTTTGTGACGATAGTTTTCTAGAAATTGGCAGAAAGGACACAGTGATGAGCTACCGGTTGTGCGTAATTTTCAGATGTATTCCCGGATGGAATATTGGATGTTAGTATTAGAAGTACCTGGACTGATAGAGCAGTTGGAAGATTTACTGAAAAGGAGAATGGTGAGGCCAAGTGTGTCGTCTTGGAGAGCCCCAGTATGGTTAGTAACAAAATGGAGGGATGATTGAATGGAATAACAAGCATTATGATGGTATTGGTATTGGGATTGGGACTATGGAAAGCGAAACTTAGAGTCTTGGAGAGGTTTGGAGTCTTTGGAATTTTAGAGCATTAATGGAAATTTTGAGAAAACCTTAAGTGTGGATGTACTATTTGAGAGTTCCTTTGGGATGGTTGTTGCTACACGTGGGGATTTATGGGATTTGGACTGTTAAGAGAAGAAATTGTGTATGGATTACTAGCAGTTGATTAAGGTAACGATTGAGAATAAGCGTCCACTTTCATGAATAGATGACTGGAATGGTTTGGTTGAGTTTGAGTGAAATTGCAATTGTTTGGGATGTTTGATAAAAGTGGTGAATTGTGTGAGTTGAGGCTTTGATCGATTTAATGTGACTGGTTATGGTTGTTATCATTGAGATAGGCTATTGTGTACTTAGTTAAGCTTGTGTGTGAGTAACTAGTTACCCAGGGAAAAGAATTTTGCAAGAACTTTAAGAATTTATATCTTTTGGAATTTGTTTGGGCATTACAACGTGCAGTGATGTTATTTGGTGTTAGTAATGAATCTGTAATGTTTGTGGAGTATAAGAATTGTATCTTCCAAACTTGTTTGGATAAGTTTTTAGTGATGTTTATTGGATGATATTCTGATCTGTTTTAAATCAAAGGATGAGTATGTGGAGTATTTGAGGATTGAGTTACAAGGATTGAAAGAGAGGGAGCTTTCTGCTAAATTATCGAAGTGAGAATTTTGATTGAAAAAGGTTAGTTTTCTTGGATATGTTATTTCTGTTGATGGTATTGTTGTGGATCTATCCAGAGTAGATGCAGTTCTACAATGAGAGATTCTGAAGTTAGTTAAGGAGATTGGAAACTTTTGGGCTCAGTTGGTTGTTACTGCAGGTTATGGAAGACTTTGCTAAGTTCGTACTTCTGTTATCTCAGTTGACTTGCAAACGGTGAGTCTTTTGTTTTGGATGTTCATTGTGAGTAAGTTTTGGTGAGTTAAAGTAGAAGTTGTCTATGGCTTCAGTTTTGATACTGCGTGATCCCGATAAACCGTTTGTCAGGTATTGGGATGCGTCTTTGATGAGTTTAGTCAGTGTGTTAATGCAAGAGGGTAAAGTCGTGGCTTATGTTTTACGATAATTGAGGATTCATAAAAGGATCTATACTATTCTGGATTTGGAATTAGTCGCGGTTGTATTGTGTTGGAAAATTTGGAGGTATTATTTTTATGGTTCTCGGCTCGAAGTGTTTGGTAATTGCAAGAGTTTAAAGTACTTGGTTGGTTTGAAGGAATAGAGTATGAGACAATGAGGATGGTTAGAATTTGTGATGAGTTATGAATTTGACTTGGATTATCCTTTGGGAAAAGCCGAGGTTGTGCCGGATGAGTTAAGTCGAAAGTTTCTATGTATGTCTATTTTGATGGTCTAAGAATTAAAATTATTTGAGCAGTTCAGAGACTTGTGTCTGGTGTGTGAGATAACACAGTAGAGTGTGAAGTTGGATATATTAAAAGTGAACAGTGATTTTTGGTGAATATGAGAAAGAGTTAGACTTTGGACGTGAAATTGGTAGTTTTGATGGTTATGAGTAATCAGAGTGTGCAACGGAAGCGTGAGGTGACATGATTCGTATATGCGTATGGGACTGGTAAGAGTTCATAGGTTGAACATTGGAAACATGTAGGAGTGTTGAGACCATTGGACGTTTCAGGATGGAAGTGATATGTGAAAGGTTTAAATATTATTCATGGGCTACTATGTAGATGGATGTTTTGGTTATATGGTCGATTGGGGAATCGTAGCATGGTTGTAATAATGTTGTGTGACAAGGATGTTGGTATTATGGTTGTGTGGAGGTTGTTTAATCGATGTTGTGTCGTGGAACTTGTGTTCTTGTTTCTGTTGTTGCCTCGTTTCCATGGTGATGGTTCGAGTGCGAGTAGCTAATTCCTGTGCGGAGAATTAGGGGAGTGTTACCGGTGGTGAGGGTAACGATCTTGTTGTGTTTTGTTTCTAGAGTGAACCTGTGTGTGTTCTTAACTTAGGTATTCTTTGAGTCGTGAGTTGGTCGTCAAGTGCATTGTATGGGCTTTGCACCTTGTCGTTGTAGTTGTCATCGTTGTCGTGTCGTTGTTGTAGCTGCTGTTAGCAAGGTGGGTTGTTAGTTTGTGTTATTCGGGGTGTGCCTTTGGTAGGCCTGATAGGTTGTTATTCGGCTGCGAGAGTCGTATCTGGAGTCGTTCGTCTCCGTTAGATTTTCGAGGACGAAAATGTCTAAGTGGGGGAGAATTGTAACGCCCTAGGTTTTGTCCGATTTATTTAATCGAGTCAATTTAATTATTTTTGTTTTTATATTATTTTTCATCGTTGTTTATGTTTTATCGCATTTTGAGAGCGTTTGGGAGATATTTGAGCTGAGGGGTATTTTGGTCTTTTGCTTGGGTAAGTTTTATGTTTTTATATAAATAGAAAGAAAAGAGAGAAAAGATAGTAAGGAAAAGAAAAAGAAAGAGAAGAGAAGAGAAAAGGGAGGAAAGAAAAGGGAGAAGAGGAAAAGTGGGAAAAATCGACATAACTCCGTTTCAAGCGCGAATAATCGGGTAAGGGTGAGAAGTTTCAATTATATCTTGCTTGTGTATGTATATGTGTATGTTTTCTTGGGTTGTTTTGGAATTTTCTTATAGTTTCATTTTAGTTCAAAATGGTAAAAATGAGTAGAAATCGATGTTTTTACGGACGAAAGTCGGAATAAATCGCGTAGTAGAGTCGAGTGATGTTGGGTCGTGATTTAGCGTGATCGTTTGATTGAATCGAGTTGAATTTGTAACTTTTGCGTTTTTGATATATATTGATGTTTTTGTGCAAATTGATGTTGTGATCGAGTAAAAGTGTTTGGATATGTCTGGTAACATTGGTATAGGTTGATATTTAATCAGGTAAGGATAGGAATTAATCGGGAATGGTTATTTGTGTGTTTTCGAGTGGTTTTGAGCGAGTTTGGAGTTGGGATAAACTGATAAAATTATGTTTCAAAATATTTCAAAAATGTAAAATGTGTTGGATAGCTTTTTAATGGTAAAAATATTGTAGAATTTCGAATTCTGAGACCGGGGCTTTTTACGGAATCGAAATCAGAGGTCCGGAAGGCATTTAACGATCGAAAGCTGAGTTTTTAGCAAAATCTGCGCATTCATGCGCTAACCCCCAGAATTATGCGCTAACCTTCAGGTTTATGCGCTGACCCGGGTGAAATTTCCAAGTCCATGCGCTGACCCCTAAGCTTAATGCGTCGCCGGATGGTCACAAATTTTCCAAAATGTCCGATTTTGTTTTCTTCATAACTTTTGAACCGTAAGTCCGTTTTGACCCCCGTTTGAAGCGTTGGAAAGATAATGAAATATTCTTTCTATTAAAAATTGTTTGGAGGGTAAAATATGATGTAATTAATTCGTGTTTTTGAAAAATAGTCGGGTTGTCGGGTTTTTATTGCGTTAATGGTGTGCGATGGATGTGTTATCATGCTATATGCTTTTGTTATGTAACGTGTACCTTGTGCGCTGTTATATGATGTGAATATACATGCTGAAATGTTGTGATGATGGTTTGTGGCCTTAGGGAAAATATGTGCATTGTTTTGGATTAGACTTCGATGCGTGATTAATGACGTTGTTGTGTGGTAAAATACATTGTTTGATTGAATATCAATGTATGTTGTTATGATGTGTTGTGGGTAGCCTTTGTGGTGTGAATCCCTTGTGAAAGTAATTGTGATTGTATGATTGTTGTGGTTTGTGGTTTGTGATGATATGCATTATTTATATACAATTCAATGTGTGTTATTTGGTGGCCTTATGGCAAGTATATGCATTGTTTGAATTGTTTTCAATGCATGAATATTGATGATGAGATAATTCATATTGTTGAATTGTGAATGTATGGAATTGAATAGTTGAAATATATGCATGATTTTGGATGTGTATGTGTGTGCATTTTGAATGTCATGAGTCATTGTATGCCAAGCATCATAATATGCATTCTTATGACGTCCTGAGTGACGGATTGATCATGTGCTCATGTGGGGTGTGAGCGATCGGGTCGTGTGCCCGTGTGGGGTGTGAGCAATCCATAAACGTCGTGTGCCCATGTGGGAAGTGAGCGACGGGGAACATCGTATGCCCGACGGGGAGTTACACTAAGTAACGAGCGATGGTTCCAGTAGAGTTCCTGAGTGAACTAGTGATGAGAAATGTTGGAAGTCGGTACCGCATGGCAATTGCATAGAGTCGTTGTGTCGGTCTCTGTGCATTTGCATAAATCATGGATTGATTATGTGTGAGAATTGTGAATGGATGCATTATGTGTGGAAAATCATGATTTGCTTGATTGTGCATCGATTGGTTATGTTTTAAGATTGCGATAGCATTGGTAATTTGATGTGCATATGTGATAAATGCATTGGTTGTGGATAATATGTTTATACGTAGACATGTGCTATGTGATGTGTGATGTGTTTCTAACTGTTATGACTTGGTATGCCTTATGTGGAAATATGTGAGTATATTGGATACTTGATATATGCTATATTGTTGGATTAATAGATATATGTTACATATATGTGGTATGTTATAGGTATTAGTATGTGGTGTTTGTGGTGAGAATAGTTATGCATGTGAATTGTTATGTATTTGCATATTATTATGCAATCTTAATTTTAGTTGTTATTTCTCACTCTTCTGCTGTGGTTTGTTGCTCTATGAGGCAATTGCAGATTAGTAGTCTTGGAGGCTTTTGTGAAGATTAGCTCTCCATTCTTTTGTCGGTCTTGGTGTCTGCTCTGATACGTAGCACGAGAGTCGGGGAACAATTATGTTATATATGTATTACCTTTGTATAAATATTTTGATGTTATAAAACAATTTATTTTGTAAAACAAGTCGGTTATGGATCTTTCCGCTTTATTCCACAATTGAACTTCCTTTGTTGGAAAAAGTATCCCGTTAATGATTTTCTCTATTATGTGTTATGTATCAAATAATTGAGCAGGGATTGTGTTTTCTTACTTTAAAATGTGGCATCCTTGTTTTTATCGAAAAAATAAATTTTTATCTACTCTGATTTATTTATGTATTATTTATTCGCGATGGGAATTGAGGTGTTACATGAGCAGCACAAAGATGCTCTCGAAAGCAGTCATGTTCCCTATGCTAGCAAAGCCAGAGCCTTCTTTACCAAAAACTTGGCTGGTAAACCTAGGATTCCACCCTTGGTAACATGGTTTTCCTTGAGTCCTGAGTTAGTCGTCAAGTGCATTGTATGGGCTTTGCATCTTGTCGTTTTAGTTGTTGTCGTTGTCGTGTCGTTGTTGTAGTTGCTGTTAGCAAAGTGGTTTGTCAGTTGTGTTATTTATGGTGTGCCTTTTGTTGGCATGATAGTTTGTTAGTTAGATGCGAGAGTCGTATCCCGAGTTGTTCGTATCAGTATATTTTCGAGGACGAAAATGTCTAATGGGGGAGAATTGTAATGCCCCATTTTGTCCGATTTATTTAATCGAGTCGATTTAATTATTTTCGTTCTTATATTATTTTATTCTTGACTTTTATTTGACAATATATTATTTTTCATCGTTATTATGTTTTATCGTGTTTTGAGAGCGTTTGCGAGATATTTGAGCTGAGGGGTAAAATAGTCTTTTTAGGGGTTTAGATATATTATAAATAGAGATTTGAGAGAAAAAGAGAGAAAAGAAAGAGAAAGGAAAGAAAGGAAGAGGAAGAAAAAGAGAAGGAGAGGAAAACTTGGGAAAGAAGAAAACATTCAAACCAAAGCTTGAACTTCGATTAATCGGGTAAGGGTGAGAAGTTTCGATTATATCTTGCTTGTGTATGTATATGTGTTGTTTGTTGTAATTGTTTTGGTTGTAGGGCTGGCAATGAACCAAACCAACTCGAAAATAGTTCGAAATTCGATTCGAAAATTAAATCGTTGAACTAGGTTCATGAACCAAATGAGCTGAATATGAGCTAAAAACTAAGTTCGTTAACTAAATGATCTGAACTTAAACTATACATAGTTCGACTCGTTAGGTTCATAAGTCAATTCGATTATATATGAGATAGATTATATTGTCTTTAAGAGTAGATTTAAAGATTTGTTCTAAATCATAGTCTCATAGTTTCTTTTAATTTAACGGTTTTAATTGATAATTTATATTCTCAAGTGAGTAAAATATTTCTACGAATAATTATACAAATAAAATTAACATCATATAAATTCCAATCTTGTAACTTTTATTTTATTTCTATATTTTTTATTTTAAAATTATTAATTTAAAATGTCAAATATATATTTAAAAAATAGACTTTAAAAAATTACTTTTAAGTCTGTGAAATAAGCGAGTTAAACCTAACAAGTTAAACCTAACGAGTTGAACCGAGATATTAGTGAACTTCTAACAAGTCGAGTTTGACCTGAAAAAAAGTTTGTGATGAACTCGAACTCAAACTCGAACTCGTCCAATTCTTAATGAGTCGAGTTTGAGCTGAAAAAAAAATTCGTGATGAACTCGAACTCGGCTAATTCTTAACGAGTTGAACTGAGCTAAGGCGAGTTCGACTCGACTCGACTCATTTCCAGCCCTATTTGGTTGTTTCACAACTTTTTCTCATTGATAAATTGATGAACAATTGATAGAAATCGATGTTTTCGTGGATGAATTTTGATATAAACTGCGTAGAATACATGTAGATTATCTTGGAACATGTTTTGGTTGATATATTGTGATTTGGAAGTGTTTGGGTGGAAGAAATGCTGAATTTTGGTCCCATATGACCTATATTGACGCTGCTGTGAATTTCTAGGTTCGCAGGTTCGCTTTGCGAACCCCAGCGAAGGGGAAAGCGATGGTTCACCCAGAAGTTCGCATTGCGAACTTTATGCTGTTTTTTCTCTGCCACGGTTCGCTGGAGTTCGCATTGCGAATAGGAAAGCGAATGTGACAGATTTTCCATTTTGTTTCCTTCATAACTTTTGATCCGTAACTCGGATTGAGGCACGGTCGGATGCGTTGGAAAGCTATTTCATTGCTCTTTATGATAGTGGAATAGGAACATATGTTTATGCCATGGATTGATATGGTATAGTTAAATATTGTGATGAATGAGATAAGTGTCATTTATGTTTCAACCAAAATTCATGAATCGGGAATCCGATTGATATGGGACTTAAAGCTTTGGAAAGAGAATCCAATGTGCTAGTAAATGGTTATGTGATGCCATGTGTTAACTAAGAATATTTGGTAGAGGATGATTAGTGGTTTGTAGGTTTTGTTGTTTTTGTTGGTGTTCGATGCGATATGCTATTGTCATATAAATGTGGCGCTTTTGTGCTATCTATATGAAGGTAGTGTATGTGATAATGATGTTGTTGTGTGGTAAAATGCATTGTTTGATTGAATATCAATGTATGTTGTTATGATTGTTGTGGCTTGTGGATTATGATGAAATGCATTGTTTATGTGAAATTCAATGTGTGTTATTTGGTTGCCTTATGGCAAATGAATGCATCGTTTTGGATTTGATTGCAATGCATGATTATTGATTTTGAGATGGTTCACCTGGTTGTATATTCATTTGATTGTCATGATTCATTGTATGCCAAGAATCATGATATGCATTCTTGTGATGTCGTGTGCCCTAGTGGGTGTGAGCGACGAAACGATCCCGAGGGAATCTGCTATAACGGTCGTGAACCTTATATAAAGAGGACCGAAAGCGACTTTATAGACGATCGTGAGCCTTATACAAAGAGGACCGAAAGCGATCAGATCATGAGCCTTATACAAAGAGGACCGAAAGAGATCCATAAACGTCGTGAGCCTTATACCAAGAGGACCGAAAGCGACGGGGAACATAGTTTGCCCGACGGGGAGTTACACTAAGTAACAAGCGATGATTCCAATAATTCCTGAGTGAATTAAGGATGAGAATGACAGATGGAATGGTACCGCATTGCATTGCTTAGAGTCGTTGTGTCGGTCTCTGTGCATTTGCATAAATCATGAATGGATTGATTATGTGTGGGAAATTGTGAATTAATTGATTATTTGTTGAGCTTGTGATAGCATTGGTGATTTGATATGTATTTGTGATAAATGCATTGGTTATGGATGATATGTTTTATGTATAGACATATGCTATGTTTTGTGGGGATGTTGTACATTACAATGATTGTATTAATTCTCTATGGTATGCTATATATGAATATATGTGATGCTTGTGGTGAGAATAATTATGCATGTGAATTTATATGTGTTGGCATATTATTATGCAACCTTGATTTAGTTGTTATTTCTCACCCTTCTGCTGTGGTTTGTTGCTCTATGAGGCAATTGCAGATTAGTATCTTGGAGGCTTTTGTGAGGATTAGTTCTCCATCCTTTTGTTGGTCTGTCTGCTCTGATACGTAACACGGGAGTCGGGGAACGCTTTTGTTATATATGTATATCTTTGTTGGATCTATTTTGTATTACCTTTGTATGAATATTTTGATGTTATAAAACAATTTATTTTGTAAAACAAGTCAGTTATGGATCTTTCCGCTTTATTCCATAATTGAACTTTCCTTTTGTTGGAAAAAGTTTCCCTTTTAAGTTTATTCCATTTTGTGTTATGTATCAAATTTATGAGCAGGGATTGTGTTTTCTTTCTTTAAATGTGGCATCCTTGTTTCTTTCGGAAAAAAAATTTTATTCACTCTGATTTATTTATATATTATTTATCCGCAATGGGAATTGGGTTGTTACATAAGTGGTATTAGAGCAGGTCGGTCCGTCCGGCCAAGTTGTTGAGTCAGTTGTTGTGACAGTTGAATACTGTCGATGTTGTTTGTTCCTTAGTACGTGATATGTGTGTGAAACACTGTCAGTACTTTCGGGTTTTCTAATCCTTTGTCAACAGGATTTAGAATGAGATAAGGGGGGGAGAAACTGGTGCTTCTCCAAGTTGCTTCAGGTGTGGAGCGTTGGCTCAGTGTGTTGTAGATTGCAAGAGTGTAAGTGTTGTTTGGACAGTGTTGTTCCCGAATTCCGGAGGGGATGCGGAGGTAAGGTTTATGTCAACTAAGGATTTGTGTCTTAGGTAGTTTTGTGCACAAGATGTAAGAAACGCTATTATAGTTTGGTAAAGACGGTTTATGCCCCATCATGATTGTCGGTTGTCTATTGACAAATTGAGGAACTGATCACCCTTAATCTCTTATTGATAGAAGACGGAATTATGTTGGATGGAATAGACGTGTCTTTCCGGCTTTGATAGTGTGTGCAATGAATTGTTGGAATTAAGAAAATAATTACGGATTGTTTTGTTGAGTCGATGAAGATTCTAATATCGGAAGATGAGACGGATTAGAGGTTTTGGTATGTTAGTTCAGTTATGAGTCATTGAGAGAGAATGATTGTGTATTATTAATGGCTGCTTCTCAGAGAGTAGAGAGTGAACTCAAAATTGGACGAAGGTGAATAGTTGAGGTTTATATCTTCTAAGTAAGTAGAAAACTCTCAGGGGATGAGACTAAGATGTTTGTTAGGTTTGTGATGATAGTTTTCTAGAAACTGGCAGAAAGGCCACAGTGATGGGCTGCCAGTTGTGCGTGATTCCAGATGTGTTTCCAGATGGAATATTGGATGTTAGCGTTAGAATTACTCAGATTGAAAGAGAGGTTAGAAGATTTATTGGAAAAGGGATTTGTGAGACCAAGTGTGTCTTCTTAGAGAGCTCCAGTATTGTTAGTAACAAAAAGGAAGGATGATTGAGCGGAATAACAAGCATGATGTTTATAATGGTATTGAGACTATGGAAAGTAAAACTTAGAGTTTTGGTGAGTTTTGGAGTTTTTAAAGTTTTAGGGCATTAATAAAAATCTTGAGAAAACCCTAGGTGTGGATGTAATATTTGAGAGTTCTTTTTGGTTGGTTGTTGCAGCATGTTGGAATTCATGGAATTTGGACTGTTAAGAGAAGAAATTGTGTATGAATTACTAATAGTTGAATAAGGTAACGATTGAGAATAAGTGTCCACTTTCATGAATAGATGACTGGAATGGTTTGGTTGAGTTTGAGTGAAATTGCAATTGTTTGGATTGTTTGATAAGAGTGGTGAATTGTGTCGGTTGAGGCTTTGATCGATTTAATGTGACTGGTTATGTTTGTTATCATCGAGATAGGCTGTTACTTACTCGGTTAAGCTTACATGTGAGTAACCAGTTACCCAGTGAAAAATTTTGCAAAAGCTTTAAGAATTTATATCTTTTGGAATTTGGTTGGGCATTACAACGTACAGTGATGTTATTTGGTGTTAGTAATGCGTCTGTAATGTTTGTGGAGTAGATGAATCATATCTTCCCTATTTATTTGGATAAGGATATTCAGATCTGTTATAAACTCAGAGGAAGAACAAGTAGAGTGTTTGAGATTTGAATTACAAGTGTTGAAAAGAGACGAAGTTTTATGCTAAGTTATTCAAGTGAGAATTTGGGTTGAAAAAGGTTAGTTTTCTTGGATATGTTCTTTCAGAGGAGAGTATGGTTATGGATCCATCGGAAGTAGATGCTGTTCTACAATGAGAGGCTTCGAAGTTGGTTAAGGAGATTAGAATCTTTTGGACTTTAGTTGGTTATTACCGGAGGTTATGGAAGGCTTTTCCAAGTTAGCGTTTTCGTTACTTCGATTGACTTGCAAAAGGTAAGTCGTTTGTTTGGGATGTTCGTTGTAAGGAAAGTTTCAGAGAGCTAAAGTAGAAGTTATCTACAGCTCCATTTTTGATACTGCGTGATCCTGATAAACCGTTTGTGAGGTATCGGGATGCGTCTTTGATGAGTTTAGGTAGTGTGTTAATGCAAGAGGGTAAAGTCGTGGCTTATGCTTTACTACAATTGAAGATTCATAAAAGGATCTATACTATTCATGATTTGGAATTGGTTGCGGTTGTTTTGTGTTGGAATATTTGGAGGTATTATCTTTATGGTTCTAGGTTCGAAGTGTTTAGTAATCACAAGAGTTTAGAGTACTTGTTTGGTCTGAAGGAATAGAGTATGAGACAACGAGGAGGGTTGGAATTCGTGACGAGTTATGAATTTGGCTTGGATTATCCTTCCGGGAAAGCTAATGTCGTGCCTGAAGAGTTAAGTTGATAGTCTTTGCATACGGCTGTTTTGATGGTCAGAGGATTAAAATTATTTGAGCAGTTCAGAGACTTGTGTCTGGTGTGTGAGATAACACAGTAGAGTGTGAGGTTGGGTATATTAAAAGTGAATAGTGATTTTTGGCGAATATGAGAAAGAGTTAGACTTTGTACGTGAGATTGATAGTTTTTATGGTTACGAGTCATCAGAGTGCGCAGCAGAAACGTGATGTGGCACATTTCGTATATGCGTGTGTGACTTGTAAGAGTTCATAGGTTGAACATTGGAAACATGTAGGAGTGATGAGACCATTGGACGTTTCAGAAGGGAAGTGTTAGGTGAAAGGTTTAAATATTATTCGTGGGCTACTATGTAGATGGATGTTTTGGTTGTATGTTCGATTGGGGAATCGTAGCATTGTTGTAATAATGTTGTGTGACAAGGATGTTGGTATTGTGGTTATGTAGAGGTTGTTGAAACGATGTTGGGTCGTGGAACTTTATGCTCTTGTTTGTGTTGTTGCCTCATCTCCATCGTGATGGTTCGAGTGCAAGTAGCTAATTCCTGTGTGGGGGATTAGGGGAGTGTTACCTGGGTGTTGGTAACATGGTTTTCCTTTAGTCATGAGTTAGTCGTTGTAGCGAGCGATTTTGGGCGTGGTTCTTAAGCATTGTCGCTCTTTTGGGGTTACTACAGGTCGATTCATTTTTTATCCTATTGAAGCTGATGAAGGAAGGGAAATAGATGTCTCCAAATAACCCTGCTTGCATACTGAGTTTAAACAGCGGTCTGTTAAGTTACGGATGCGATATGGAAGTGGGGCCTCTCTTCTTCTTACTTTGTTTAGAGTGAAAATACTAGGACTGTTCATGGGGAATTTTGTTAGGATACTGCGCCAGATTGGGTAAAGGTAGGGGGTTTTGGGTTTTTTGATTAGTGTGCTCGCTAAGATTTTTCTTTCAATCTTATGCCAACGTATTCCAGTTTTCCGAAATAGGGAAATCAGAGCGATCGTAGTTCCTCCTATTCTATGGGAGGAAATGGTGTTTTGGTGTCTTGTTCACAGCCCAAGACATGAAGCTAAAAGGTGGTTTATATCTTGTTCAAAGCCCAAGATGTGAAGCTGAAGGGTCTATTTGTATCTTGTTTAAAGCCCAAGATGTGAAGCTAAAAGGGTTTGACTTTAGAGAGAACTTGTCATCTCTAAAGAGGGGGTTGTCTGTCACAACTGTCGGGTGACTGGTTATAAAGGAGAATTACTTTAACCGGGATATGTGAATCCGACAATGCCATAATTTCCTTTATTGGGGCTTTCCAACATAGAGGAAAAGACTTTAACTCAGTGTAGAGCAATGCTATCTTTCCTTAGGAATTTCTCATGCTAAAAGAGGGACAGTGGCGTGGATGTAAATAATCCAGAGGCTTGCCGCTTACAGCAGTTAGATGAAGGGAAATGAGTTATTGATGTTTGCATACTTTGAACGAGGCATAGCTTTGATGCTAAAAGGTTGATTGACTCAACCGGGGTTTCCTTATACAAATCCTAAGAGGAGGCTATTGGCCCAACAAAAGGGGTGTTTTTATGTGTCTCGAACGAAGCCCAAGAAAGAGGCTAAAAGGGTTGACTCAACAAGAGAGTATTTTTGTGTGTCTTGTACGAAGCCTAAATCGGAAGCTAAAAATTGTTTTACTCAACAAGAGAGTCTTTTTGTATCTCGTATAAAGCCCGAGATGGAGCCTAAAGATGTTTGACTCAACAAGAGAGTGCTTTGGTATCTCGTACGAAGCCCGAGATGGAGGCTAAAGAGGATCGACTCAACAAGAGAGTCTTTTTGTATCTCGTTTAAAGCCCGAGATGGAGGCTGTTTGACTCAACAAGGGAGTCTTTGTATCTCGTACGAAGCCCGAGATGGAGGCTAAAGGGAGATTGACTCAACAAGAGAGTCTGAAAAGGTTAGCTATGCTGGAGAGAATCGTTTGTACAAAGCCCAAGAGGAGGCTATGGTAACTGTTTCAGTTGAGTGACAGGTCCAGTATGTGGGTTCAAAGAGAAAATCAGTTCTTATATGGGTAATATTGTACTCATGGATTTGATCTGAGGACCGGGATTATTTCATGTTCTCTAAGGAAACGGGGAGTCCAAAGGGGTTTTTAGACTGTCTGAGTCTACGTGTTTTCTTCCTATTTTTGAAAGGAGCTTGAGAATGTTTTTGAGACTCAAGGAAATTAGACTGCCCAAGTCTAGAGTTTTATCTTTTGTACTATGCTTTAAGTAACAGTAGTAGGATCTGGACTCTTTGAAAGACTGTTCTATTAAGATGACTAATTTCTTTTCCTATACCTCTAGGAGGTCGTCGGGACAATTTGTACGAAGCCCAAGAGGAGGCTGGAAACTTTTAAGAAGTCGACGGACAATTTGTACGAAGCTTAAGCGGAGGCTATCATTCCCGGAGGAAGAATCATTATACGAAGCCTAAGAGGAGGCTATGAATACTTCTAAGAAGCCAACGAGTCCTTTACAACGCCCAAGAGGAGGCAGGGATTCTTTTAGGAAGCCTGCGGGTCCTTGTACTAAGCCCAAGAGGAGGCTAATGAACAGTTCCAGAAGGGGTTTCACAAAAATACTAATTATATTAAATAAATAATATAAGTCTAATTTTCTTGTGGAATAAAATATTTCAATATTTTTGTGATTTTTTACAAAAAGAACCCATAAAAAATAATTAAATTTGAAGGAGTTATTAATTTTTCAATTAATTAACAAAACATAAAAATATTGAAAAAAATGGCAAAATGTGAAAAAACACAAAATGGCATGGGTGGGGTTTGAACCCACGACCTCAAGGTTATAGGGCGTGCGCCTTACCACTGGGGTGGTGATACATCGATGGCTTGAAACAAAACAACAAATATACAAGGCTTGCCTTGTTCTTGGCCTGGCCCAAGGTAAGGCATGGCAAGTTTTGGGTCAAAAACGTGAAGGTCATAACTTTCTCATTTCTCAATGGTTTGAGACAAAATTTATATGCATCTGGCCTAGAATTTCACAAGTAATCCAATGGTGGTGGTATTTTTTTCAGATCATACTCCCTGCTCCAAATCCGATTGTGGTTTTGAAAAAGTCCTATAATTGCATTTTCTATGCTACACTTTGATACAGGCATGAATTACATGATTAATTGGTTCAAACACAATATATATAACATGTATGAGGTGTGCATGATCAGTGGACTTCAAAGCAAAGCATATTTTAGAAAGTTCAAGTCATGATGCTTACCTCTCTTTTGAGCTTTTGGAGTTTTTGTGCAATCTGTCAAGCCACTTGTTCCAGAAATGATTAGATGCTTTGTACACACTCAAATGATCCCTTAGAAGCTTTTAGGATGAGTGGAATCATCTGGAACCTGCAAAAACACAAACTGGCCCTTTCTTGCAAAAGGGGTTAAAATGACCAAAATAACAACTCTCTCAAATGGTGTTCCAGATGGGGGGACCATTTGGGATAGTTCAAGGATGTTATTTGGAGTGTGTTTGAGGTTTTATCTTGTTTGGAAAGTGACTGAATCAAGACATGGCTTGAAAAATGCACAAAAGGCCTATTTTGAGGTTTTGAGAGGTGACTTTGTGATTTTGGTGTTACAGGTCACTTGTGAGAGTTTGGATCACCTACATATGATATTTATGTGGTGTGTGTGTGATTGGTTTGATTGAAATTTCTCTCAAACTCAAAAACTCAGAGTTACCTTGCTAAAGAAGGCAATTTGGCCTAAAGTGAGGGATTTTGAGGAAAGCATCTGTTTAATGGTTTTGGTGTGCTCAAACTGAGCACAAATGAGCTCTATTTATAGTAGAGCAAGTTTATTTTGGGATCAATAGTGAATGGCAACTGCAGCAGAGGTTTGGCCAATGTTGGCAAATGAGAATCCAAGTCTCCTCTAGCCATTGACTAGAGGTTAGGGCACAGGCCTTTGGTTCCCTTGGTCTTGGATAAGTCTTAACTGAATTCAGTTGAGAATAGCTCAGTCCTTGCCACCCTGGTGCATCCATTAAATGCTTCAATCCAAAATTGGAGTTTTGTCCCTATTTTAGGCAATTCTAGGTTTGGCGTGCTATTTCTTGTTCCAAGGACTTTGGAGGCTTGGCTCAGTGATTGTCCCCTTTAGATTTGATCCTCAGGGGTGTCCAAAGTGATGACAAGGCTTGGAATTATCTGATTTTGCCAAATCGAGTAAAAATGAAAAATTCTGCCTAGTCTTGGCAGTTTTCAGCAAGGCATGTTGCCATTGTCATATCTCATGGCTCAAGTTGAGTTTGGTGATGTTCTTGGTCATTTTGGAAAGCCTTTATATGATACAACAACTGTTTGATCATACTTGGTCTTGATACTTTTTGGATCCAAGTGAAAAATCCCTCTACATTTGGAAAAAAGTAAGGCAGACTCTGACTTAGTGAAAATTTCACTAAGTGTTGGAAAAAAGTGACATTTTCACTTTTTGTGATTTTGATCACCTTATAACTCAAAATCCATGAGGAATTTGGAAGGAGGTCAGTTTTAAGCTTTTGTAGAGGGTCATGAGATCTACAAATCAGGATTTGGATGAGGAAAAATGGCTTTGTGGTTTAGGAGTTATGATCCTCAAAAGTTGGTAACCTTGCCACTTTGTTCCATAACTTAGAAAATTTTCTAAGTTTTTATGGTTACCCCTTTTACAAGTTATCCCACTTTCTTTGATTTTTCTTGATGAATGATTATTCAAGTCACACATTAACATCATTTTAGGGTTAAAAACCCATTTTTATGAAAAATCTCAAAAAGTCAAAGTTTGTCTTTTATGCATAGTGACTTTTTGTCAGATGAATTCCAAACTGTGCGATCCTCTAGGAAACCATGTCCTTGACCTAAATCAAACTTGATGGACATGTTTCAAGGATGTTATAGGGTGTATTGAATCATGTCTTAGGGTTTGGGAGCATGCTTGGGTCAAAAGTCAAAGGTACAGTTGACTTTTCTCGCGAAACCCTAATTGTGGTTCAGATAAAATTGAAACTTGTTGCTCAAGCTTCTTGGATCAATCCATTGTTGCAAATGGATCAATGTGGTATGTTGGAGACCCTCAAATCCTCTCTTGAGGTCTTGGCTCATGATTTGTCCCAAAAGTCAACTTAGGGGTGAATTAGGTCAAGAAACCCTAATTCCTGATTTTTGATGTATGCATCCCCTGAGGTTAAATTGACTTGATGATTGGGTCCATGATGTTCCATGGAGTATATTAGGTTATGCTTTGAAGCATTGGCTCATGCCCAAAGGAAATTTTCCATCTAGAGGCCCTGGTCGACCAAAACCCTAATTTGGTGACACTGGCGATCTTGAGGCTTAATCCACCTGGAAGGGAGCAGCATTGTGCTTAATCCTTGAAGTGGGAGTCCTCTTGATCCTTTATGGATGTTTGAGAGGTTTAGACAAGCTGAATATCATGTCATTTCTTGGTTGGTCCTTTGTCTAAGACTCAGAGAGGGCTTGAAACCCTAATTTTGATAGTAGTGGATGCTCACCCATCTTTGGGGAGACTGATGAGGTATGATTGTTCCTCCATATTGTGATGATGATTTGTACAATGATGGGAAATATTAGTGGTCAAAATTTGGGGTATGACAGTCGTCAAGTGCATTGTATGGGCTTTGCATCTTGTCGTTGTAGTTGTCGTCGTTGTTGTAGCTGCTGTTAGCAAGGTGGTTTGTCAGTTGTATTATTCGTGGTGTGCCTTTTGTTGGCATGATAGTTTGTTAGTCGGATGCGAGAGTCGTATCCCGAGTTGTTCGTATCAGTATATTTTCGAGGACGAAAATGTCTAAGTGGGGAAGAATTGTAACGCCCCATTTTGTCCGATTTATTTAATCGAGTCGATTTAATTATTTTCGTTCTTATATTATTTTATTCTTGACTTTTATTTGAAAATATATTATTTTTCATCGTTATTATGTTTTATCGCGTTTTGAGAGCGTTTGCGAGATATTTGAGCTGAGGGGTAAAATAGTCTTTTTAGGGGTTTAGATATTTTACAAATAGAGATTTGAGAGAAAAAGAGAGAAAAGAAAGAGAAAGGAAAGAAAGGAAGAGGAAGGAAAAGAGAAGGAGAGGAAAACTTGGGAAAGAAGAAAACATTCAAACCAAAGATTGAACTTCGATTAATCGGGTAAGGGTGAGAAGTTTCGATTATATCTTGCTTGTGTATGTATATGTGTTGTTTGTTGTAATTGTTTTGGTTGTTTCACAACTTTTTCTCATTGATAAATTGATGAACAATTGATAGAAATTGATGTTTTCGCGGATGAATTTCGATATAAACTGCGTAGAATACTTGTCGATTATGTTGGAACATGTTTTGGTTGATATATTGTGATTTGGAAGTGTTTAGGTGGAAGAAATGATGAATTTTGGTCTCATATGACCTATATTGACGCTGCTGTGAATTTCTGGGTTCGCAGGTTCGCTTTGCAAACCCCATCGAAGGGGAAAGCGATGGTTCGTCCAGAAGTTCGCATTGCGAACTTTATGCTATTTTTTCTCTGTCACGGTTCGTTGGAGTTCGCATTGCGAATAGGAAAGCGAATGTGACAGATTTTCCATTTTGTTTCCTTCATAACTTTTGATCCGTAACTCGGATTGAGGCACGGTCAGATGCGTTGGAAAGCTATTTCAATGATCTTTACGATAGTGGAATAGGAACATATGTTTATGCCATGGATTGATATGGTAGATTTAAATATTGTGATGAATATAATAAGTGTCGTTTATGTTTCCACCAAAATTCATGAATCGGGAATCCGATTGATATGGGACTTGAAGCCTTGGAAAGAGAATCCAATGTGCTAGTAAATTGTTATGTGATGCCATGTGTTAACTAAGAATATTTGGTAGAGGATGATTAGTGGTTTGTAGGTTTTGTTGTGTTTGTTGGTGTTCGATGCGATATGCTATCGTCATATAAATGTGGGGCCTTTGTGCTATCTATATGATGTTGATGCATGTGATAATGATGTTGTTGTGTGGTAAAATGAATTGTTTGATTGAATATCAATGTATGTTGTTATGATTGTTGTGGTTTGTGGATTATGATGAAATGCATTATTTATGTGAAATTCAATGTGTGTTATTTGGTTGCCTTATGGAAAATGAATGCATCGTTTTGGGTTTGATTGCAATGCATGATTATTGATGTTGAGATGGTTCACCTGGTTGTATATGTGTTGCGGTGAAAATCGGATAACAAATTATTAATTAATTTGCATCATATTTCTTTTACAACCGACTTTGATTTATCTAAAGGAAATGCTCAAGATCGTTAGAAAAACCTAAAGGGGAAGATCTAAGGTTCGGGGGTTGGTTACGCCTAGGGAAGGTATTAGCACCCTAAACGTCTGTAGTACTCTACGGGAACCTCTTGTTCTATTGTTATCTTATGTTTGCTAAAGGTTCTATGCTAAAGGTTTGAAACCATAGGGGTTAGTATCTAAATATACTCGATAAGGCATTACGCCTTACGCCTACGTATCCTCGGGAGTAGAATCAGAGTATGTGTAGTTCTACTTCTACTGAACTATTGACTATGGCCAATATTCAGAGGGGAAATGAGTGTGTCCTCATTGTAAAGTATAAGAACTCTCTAAATCTAGTTGTAATGGACCTATGTTATGTTTAGTCAGTAGGGGAAAGTGATGATTCATTATGATGAATATCACTAAGAGTTTAAGAACTCTCTCCTAAAGCTAGTTATAATTTCTATGGCTCTGATGAGGCCAAGAAATAAGGTTTCTCCTAAGAGGTTACTTAGGTTAAGGTGGGAGGTCATGACTTTAGGAGTCAACATGTTTAACCTTCCTTTGGAATGGGGGGAAAGAACAGTTATAAAGATTACCAAGATAAATAGATATAATGCAAATACGATGATACAATAATACATGAATAAGAGAGATGAGATAAAATCATGATATCATTGTAAAGTGAGAATTAAACATATTAGACCATGATTAAATATGATAGATAGACATAATATGGCATGTTGAATAAGAAAGTGCAACAAAAACTCTAATAAACATTTATAATCTAATCATGCATAAAGGTCTCAAAAATTAAATATTTTTACTAATTTCTTTTCATATATGAAAAATAGAGTCAACAAGGAGAATGTGGCAAAAAGAACGGAAGGAAAAGGATAAAAATTAAGCAAGTTATGACAATTTGAAAATTGAGATATAGACTTAAAAAGATAAAACAACAAGTGATAAAAAAAAGAGGAAATGGCATCACTAGGGCTTGAACTCAGGACATTTCGCTCACGGTCTAAAACCATAACCATCTGAGCCAGTGCGATCGTTTGACATATAATGAATACACAAATATACATATAAAACAAACGAGATTCAGGAAAAATAAATAAAAGACTGGGGCGAGGGGATTCGAACCCCAGTCTCAAAGGTTTCTAGTACTTTAAGAGCAAAGGTGCCGCCACTGGGGTGGCTATACGTCCGCTCATTGAACGGATTCAAATAATATATAAACCAAGTTCGCGCATGAAAATTTGAAAATCAAACCATGAAAATACAAACCACTGCCTGCAGTTATCTCGCATACCTACGCAACCAAATTCCACAATCCAAAATTCCCCAAATCACCACCAAATTAAATGAAATAAATGAAGCATTCTAGACATAGTACATGATTAAACTCTTAGCTAAACATGGATAATGATTATAACATGAATAAACACAATGAAAGCAACAGATTCGGAAATTGTGGTGTGCTGACACATTAATTTATATTCACAAGCAAGTATGCCTTTGAGTATATTCAAAAAAAGTTAACAGTGGTTCTATAACAACAAAATATGAGAGACAGAACACAAACTCATGCTCATATGGTTAAAGAGGCAAAGTGTAACCAAAAGGTATGTGTGTGTGATCAAAACTCTTAGGTTGTGACAAAATGACAGTATGCAAAGACAAGCAGGGGTATCAATCAAGGCAATTCAATCATGCTACAAAGAGTTCACAAGATGAAGAAGACCCTAACATTACTAGCATACACAGCAGCCTTGGATTTAAGCAAAGATAGAAACAAACCATGCAATACTTGGCATATTAGGTTAAAATATGATAACAAAGCATGTAGAGACATATGATTAAAGACCAACATAAGACTTTGCAAAATAGATGAACAAATCAGCACTTCAACTAAACAAACTCATGAACTTTGACAACATGACAGGGGTAAGCTATGTGATCAATGTCAGCATCTTAAGAAAAAAATTCGTGTATAGCACATATAGAAGTATATTGAGGTGGTTAACACAGGCTCCTCAACACATTTGCAATTGATCAACATTCAAGCTAGTGCATACAAAGGGGTTTGGTAAGGCATGAGCAGTTATGACAAGTTATAAACTGAGAACTTAATGTGACAAAAATCTACACATCATTGTTGTGGAGGTGCATATGCTACTGAGGTATATGTGTGTGGTTAGTGACACAAAGCATATGAGTTTGTATAGCTGAGGATAAACAAAGATGAGCATGGTATATACTAAACAGGCCAGTCACAAAGTTAAAATAGCACTGCATCAAACTCATTATCTTAACATACAAATCAGGTAGAATTCTCAAAGCTCAAAAAAGGTTTAAGCAAAAATTCATGGATTTCCAAATGTAGACAAGACAAGCATTGAAAATCGGCATCGAGTATGATGTATAACAGTTTGTTTGCAAAAATCTACAAGTAGTATGACTGAAGGAAGCTGGATTCAAACTAACCATCCACATAAGAAAAACACATATCATCTTGGCAAACCTAAATATGTCTAAACATGGATACAGTTAATTTGTTAGCAGTCCAAAAGTGATGACTTATAGCAAGGAAAGGATAACAGATGACATTCAATCACATAGGGCTGGATTAATGCATTATAAATGATTATGAGATAAGAAACATCATCAATAGAAGTGTGCAGAGAGTAGTATGATCATCAGTTTACATCAAGAGTTGGTTCTATAGACAGCATGAATGTATCAAGACATCAATCACTCAAATACATTATAAAAGACCTAAGTACTCAAGCAGATGGACTGAGGTCAAAGCATCTACAATAGTTCAACACTAATAATGTCCAACACACATATTAATATATAAAACTTTGACAGGATATATATGAATTGATCATAGTAGGGCAGAAGAACACCAACTGCAAGAGATTTCAAATATAAGCAGTAAAAGATACAAGGTTAAGCCACACATGTCAAAGGAAAAAAAATGAACAAACTCTTGCCACCCTGATTTAAAGCATTTATCACCATAAAGATACAGGGAAAAGATTCAAAACTGAGTTGCACATATTGTCACATTGAGCTTAAGATATAACTTTAACAGTCAATCAACATTTATCCTAAAGTCTATTCCAGGAACAGGGGAGGGTTCTGAACTCAACAATCTCTCAACTCTAGCATACAATATAAAAGATACTCATTTAAACACACCTCATGGCACACAATTGGTAAACAAACAAGTATGCATATAACAGTTACCTATGAATGAGTATGATGGACTTTAAACATAAGGGACTAGTGAACTTACCTTCTTGTGGAACAATTCCACTGCTTTCCTTAAGCTCTATAGCTATGCAAACGTGGTTACTCCTCTCCTTTCCTTGCTGCCAATTGCTTTGAACTGAATAGGTGCCGATTGCTTTGAACTGAACATCCATCCTCCTTATATAGGCCAGGTGTTGGGTTAATATGAAGCATTATGGGCCGGGTCAAGTGAGGAACCAATCTTCAAAATACTAGGGTTTACATGAGTTGTTGAACCTTGAGGAGACATACGCTCCCTCCTTTTGACCTCATACAGGTATCACATGATTGAATAACCAAAATGAGTATTGCTTCCTTGGTTCTCTTTTGTTGCAAACGAAACAAGTATGGGAAGGGAAAGATGAAAGGGACAACATGTTGCGTGTTTACAGATTGCGCAGAAGAGTGATGAGAGAGGAAAGCTTCAACATCGCTTTTGCTGAATCTAATCCTTGGAAGCTCAATGAGGAAAAGAGTTTTGGGATCAACCATTTGAAGATTCGCGTCAAGGTTAGTGAGGAAATTGAAAAATGCAACCATTGAAGATGCTTGAATCACTTGGAATTTCCTTCATCAATTGAAACCAAGAAGAAGAAGACAACATTGAAGCTTCGTTCCTTTTCACCTATCGCGTCTCACCTTCTTATTGGCTAAAACTCACGTTGAAAAGTCAAACAAAATTCTTGGTTTCCCATTGGTTGATATTGTAACTTCATCCTCCAATCAGAAAATAGACAAAATCCACACATGGACCACTAGAGAAAGGACATGAGTAACTCTTTTCTTTTCTTAATAAAAAAATTAATGAATATGTATTAGAGCTAATCTAAATTAAATTGACACTAACCTAAATTAAAATAAAAGGTTACTTAACAATTTAAATAAAATTAACAAAAATATTAATCAAATAATTAAATTGGAATTAAATTGAAATTACCAACAAAGTTAAAAATTAAATAATTAAGCTAAAAAAGAAATTAACTTAAATTAAATGATTAATTAAAATTAATAAAGGCAAATAAACTAAATTACATAAAAATAAACACATTAAAAATAAATTATGATAAAGATAAATAAAATAAAACTGTTAAAAATGAATGCTAAATTAAGATAAAATAAAAATGATACAATGAAAATTAAAGATAAAATACAGGGAAAAAATGAATCACACAAAATCTAGCAAAAAGATGAGGGTAAAATTTGGGGTGCAACAGTTGCCCCTATTTAAATATCTTCACCTGATGACATGAGAGATGAAGATCCTTATGTAATCAACAGTGAATGATATTTAAATACAGATAACCGAAAATTTTACCCTCAGATGCACACACATGCAATGCAACAGACATGATGCCAAGGAGATGCAAGAAAATGCAGACATAACAAGACACCAAGGGGCAAACAGGAAGCAAAAAGATCACAGAGCTTCACTGGGGAAGGACGAAAGCTAGTATCCATGAGAAACACCTCACTAAGGATACAAGCTAACCAACAAAAGAGACCCACCGGGGAGACTCCAAAGAAACACTGGGGAAAAGACCACAGAACAATCTCCACTGGGAAAGAAAACCGGGGAGATAGACTACTGGGGACACAACCCACGTTCTTCCTGGGCATGAAACCAGAAAGAAGAACCTGATCACTAGGGATGAGTCAAAAGGACAGACAAACAAGCAAAGACTTCCCGGGGATCTTATACTGAAGAGTTCAAAATGGGATCTTCAAGAAAAGCCAGGAAGACAGAGACAAACCCTGCGCACCAGATAGGAGTCTTAAAGGGTTGAAGAAATTTGTTCCAAGAAGCTTGGTTTAAAGCAAGTTTCAAAAAAAAATCCAAGGTAAGGGTTCAATGTCCGACATGATTCGAACAAGAACGGTTTTAAAACGAGAAGACAGTGCTTGACACGATTCAAACAAAGTCCAAGTTCAAGTTTGACACGATTCAAACAAGAACAGGTTTTAAAATGAAAAGACAGTGCTTGACACGATTCAAACAAAGTCCAAGTTCAAGTCTGCCACGATTCAGGCAAGAACAAGTTTTAAAACAAGAGGCAATGTGCGACACGATTCGAACAAAGACTCTGTTCAGGTTTGACACGATTTAAACAAGAACAAGGTTTAAAACAAGCAGACAATGCTTGACACGATTCAAAAAAAGTCCAAGTTCAATTTTGACACGATTCAAAAAAGAACAGGTTTTAAAACACAAGACAATGCTTGACACGATTCAAACAAAGTCCAAGTTCAAGTTTGACACGATTCAAACAAGAACGAGTTTTAAAACAAGAGGCAATGTCCGACACGATTCGAACAAAGACCCTGTTCAGGCTTGACACGATTCAAAAAAGAACAAGTTTTAAAACAAGCAGATGATGCTTGACACGATTCAAACAAAGTCCAAGTTCAAGTTTGACACGATTCAAACAAGAACACACAAGACAATGCTTGACACGGTTCAAACAAAGTCCAAGTTCAAGTTTGACACGATTCAAACAAGAACAAGTTTTAAATCAAGAGGCAAAACAGGCTCTTCTTCTCTTGACATGAAGTACAAAACAGGCTCTTTCTTCAAAGTAATTGGCGCTTGTCTTTTGTAGGGCATCTTTAGCTCTTCTTCTCTTGACATGAAGTACAAAACAGGCTCTTTCTTCAAAGTAATTGGCATTTGTCTTTTGTAGGGCATCTTTAGCTCTATAGCTCTTCTTCTAACCCATTGGAGGTAGGGCTCCAAGGACACACAGTTAGGTCTCCCTAAAGAACTTCTTCCTCTTTTACGCTTGCTACCCCAAGCGTTCAAGATCGACTCCTTCTGTTCTTCGTTCTTGTCATATGTTTCAAAGTAAGTACTTTCTGTAACGACCCAAAAATCTAAATTAGTTATTTAATCATTTATTTAATTAATTTAGAAGGAATTAAGGGGGTTTGTAATGATTTTGGAGAATTATGGATTAAAAGATGCATTTTCGAGTAATTTTAATAAAAAGAATAATCATGTATTATTTATGTTATTATTGTTATTATTAAAATTTAAAATAAAATGAGGAAGGGCAAGGTGGTCTTATTGGAGATAAGTGAGGATAGGATGGGAAGTTCATAAACTGGGATATATGACTAAAAGAGAAAAGGGAACGATCATTCTAACTGATCGTGTTTTGGGTGAAGGAAACTGAAGCAGACAAGAGGAAGAGGAGAACTAGGGCTTGAGGAATTCTCGAAGAATCTTGAAGAAGGAAGGAAAAGCTTCGGATTATTCTAAGGTATGGGGAGAATTCCTAATTCTTGGTAGTTTACGAAATTGGAGATTGAATAGATTAGGATTGTGTGAATTTGTGTTTGATTTTGATGGTTTTGAATGTGAAATGTATGAACATGATGAGACTATGATGAATGTCACTAGTATGTGTTGATATATGTGTGTCTTATGAGTATTTTGATCAATTTTCATGTAGAACATTGGTTTTGGGGGTTATGAGAATCAAAATTTCAGAAAAATCGGATTTTTGGAAAAGTGGGTTTTGTCGCGCTCTGACACGGGCCGTGTCACACAACACGAGCAACGTGTCAGCCTACTGGTTGATAAAAATAAAATTTGTGTGTTGCAGGGGTCCTGACACGGGCCGTGTCACAGGACACGGTGGCCGTGTCAGCTTGCTGGTCGTGAATGAGAAAAATTGTTTTTTTGGAAATTGGTCCCAGGGGTTCTGACACGAGCCGTGTCACAGGACACGGTGGCCGTGTCAGGCTGCTGACTTGCTATTTTTTTTTTATGATTTGGAATCGTGTCCCAGTTCTTTTGACACGGGCAGTGTCACAGGACACGGTGGCCGTGTCAGACTACTGATTGTCTCATATTTTGCTGTTTCCTTGCAGTCTCTCGCTGTTTACTCATGTTGTTTCTTTAGGGTCGAAGTATTGATGATATGTAATTGATGAACTATGATTTTTATGATGAATGTTGTTGAGATGAAGTGAATGATGCACATGTCGATAATTGAATGAAATGAGGAGGTTAGCATCATTGCATTTCATGGCATATTTTTATGATGGGGCTCCGGCCTATTGGTAGCTTCAATCCCATCGTGCGGATTGGAGTGATATGTTGTTATGGTGTGCTCCCATTGTTGAGGGTTGATGGCCAGTGTCCATCGCATGGAGGAAAGTCGGTACCGCATTGCATATGTGCATTTTCATTGAAGTTGACATTGCATTTATTATGGAGTAATTATGATGAATCGTATTATGAATTCTAAGTTGATAATGATGTGAATGAATATGAGTGATGATCTGTTGTTGTTGCTGCTTAATTTATTTGATTTCCATGTCTTGTATTACTATATTGAATTATGTTTTCTCACCCTGCCTGCTTGGAAATGTTGCCTCTTATGTGGGTAACTTGCAGATAACCAAGAGTAGCTTCGAGGTGACGAAGGAGGTAGCTTGGAGTTTCTCGTTTATGTCATTAATTTTAGAGGTGTCCTGCTCTGTGTCATGTAACATCGGGTTAGGATGAATTGCGAACATTCGTGTTCTTTTGATTTATTTTGGAATTGTATACTGATGATGTTGTTCTAGATTGGATAAATTTCTCATGAAGTTTTAATTGAGTTTACAATGACAAGTTGATTCCGTTGCAAGATTATGATTTCTTTTGATGATGTTTTGAGTAACCCGTGTTACGGGACAGGACTATGAGAATTGTATGATGTGTTGATTATGTACACCCTTGGTTGTGAATTATACTCTGATAACATGATTTATTTCTCTAAAATTGTATGTGGGGTAGAAGGGTGTTACATTAGTGGTATCAGAGCAGGTCGGTCTATCCGACCAAGTTTTGTGTAGTCAGTCTGTTGTCAGTCGTTACTTGTTAATGATTATTTGTTTTCTGGCGTGGTATGTGTTGTACAGAATGGCTGGGAACAACACGCGTGCTCTTGCTGATGCTATTGCAGCTCTCGCTCGGAACCATGCTCCTGATGAGTTTCGCGCGTTAGAGAAGTTTCAGAGGAACAACCCACCGAAGTTTGAAGGGACTCATGACCCGGCGAGCGCACAAAAGTGGCTCAAGGCGATTGAGAAGATTTTTAGAGTGATGGGGTGCTCTGATGCACAGCAAGTGCAGTTCGGAACGCATATGCTGGAAAAGGAGGCCGAGGACTGGTGGGATAACACCCGTCAGAGGTTGGAAGATGTTGGCACTGCGGTGACTTGGAATGTGTTCAAACAAGAATTTATGGGCAAGTATTTTCCTGAAGATGCTCGTGGTAAGATGGAAGTGGAATTCATTGAATTGAAGCAAGGGAATATGACTGTGGCGGAGTATGCTGCCAAATTTGAGAGGCTTGTGAAGTTTTGTCCTCATTACAACCGTGCAGATGCTGAACTTTCTAAGTGTCTCAAGTTTGAGAACGGGCTGAGACCAGAGATTAAACAAGGGATTGGATGTCAACAGATTCGCGGGTATGCGGACCTGGTGGATAAGAGTAGGATCTACGATGAAGATAGTCGAGCTCGATCTGCTCACTACAAACAGCTAAGTGAAAAGAAGGATAAGGGCCAGTTTAGAGGAAAACCTTATGCAACCCCAGGTGATAAGGGTAAGCAGAAGGTATCAGATGAGAAGAAGTCAAGTAGGGGAGCCGCTAATGCACCTACTAAGTGCTACAAGTGTGGGGAGCCAGGTCACAAAGTTGATGTGTGTGCTAACAAAGTTCTGAGATGTTACCGTTGTGGCAAGACCGGGCATAGGATTGGTGATTGTCCGAATGAGGGTCCGACCTGTTTCAATTGTGGTGAACAGGGACATATCAGTACTCAATGCCAGAAACCAAAGAAGACTGCTACTGCTGCCCAGACTACTGGAAGAGTATTTGCTTTGGAGGGCTCAGAAGTTCCCAAGAATGACAACTTAATTCGAGGTACTTGTTTTATTAACAATGTTGAGTTGATTGTTATTATTGATACTGGAGCTACGCATTCATTTATCTCTCTCGAGTGTGCTACTAGATTGGGTTTGAATTTGTCTAACATGAATGGTAGTATGATAATAGAGACCCCGGCTAATGGTTCGGTGACTACTATGCTTGTTTGTTTGAAGTGTCCTTTGACAATCTTTGAGAAGGATTTTGTGATGGATTTGGTGTGCTTACCTTTGCACCAAATCGATGTTATCCTTGGTATGAACTGGTTGGAGTTCAACTACGTTCACATTAATTGCTATAACAAGACTGTGAAGTTTCCAGAGTTAGGTGAGGATGGTGAACTAATGTTCTTATTTGCTAAACAAGTGGATGGACTTTTATTAGATGAAGCGTTGATGTTCGCAGTGTTTGCATCGTTGCTAGCGGATGGTGTGGCCGTCAGTGCTGAGTTGCCTGTGGTTTGTGAGTTTCCAGATGTATTTCCTGAGGATATAAGTGATTTACCTCCGGAACGTGAAGTTGAGTTTGCTGTAGACTTAATACCAGGTACGAGTCCAGTTTCGATGGCTCCTTATCGGATGTCTGCTTCGGAATTGAATAAGCTGAAGAAACAACTAGAAGAATTGTTAGAAAATAAGTTTATTCGACCTAGTGTTTCTCCGTGGGGTGCTCCGGTGTTGCTCGTTAAGAAGAAAGACAGTAGTATGAGATTGTGTGTCGATTATCGGCAGTTGAATAAGATAACCATCAAGAATAAATATCCGCTTCCGAGAATCGACGATTTAATGGATCAACTCGTAGGTGCTTGTGTGTTCAGTAAGATTGATCTGAGGTCCGGTTATCATCAGATTAGAGTTAAAGCTGACGATATTCCGAAAACAGCTTTCAGAATGAGGTATGGTCATTATGAATATACGGTGATGCCATTTGGAGTTTCTAACGCGCCTGGTGTGTTCATGGAGTATATGAACAGAATCTTTCATGAATATCTTGATAAATTTGTAGTGGTTTTCATAGACGATATCTTGATATATTCTAAATCAGCAGAAGAACATGCAGAACATTTGAAGATTGTGTTACAAGTGTTGAGGGAAAAGAAATTGTATGCTAAGTTATCGAAGTACGAATTCTGGTTGAAGGAGGTGAGTTTCCTAGGCCATGTGATTTCAAGTGGTGGAATTTCTGTGGATCCCTCGAAGATTGATGCGGTGTTGCAGTGGGAGACTCCGAAGTCTGCTACAGAAATTCTTAGTTTTCTTGGATTGGCTGGTTATTATCGTAAGTTCATTGAAGGTTTTTCTAAGTTGGCTTTGCCTTTGACGCAATTGACTCGAAAAGGGCAAGCGTATGTATGGGATGTCGCTTGTGAAGAGAGTTTTGTAGAACTAAAGAAAAAGTTGACGACTGCTCCGGTGTTAGTTTTGCCAGACCCGAATGAGTCCTTTGTGGTTTATTGTGATGCTTCAAAGATGGGCCTTGGTGGAGTTTTAATGCAAAATGGTAAAGTGGTCGCTTATGCTTCTAGACAGTTAAGAGTCCACGAGAGGAATTACCCTACACACGACTTAGAGTTGGCTGTTGTAGTATTTGTAGTGAAGATCTGGAGGCATTATCTTTTTGGTTCGAAATTTGAGGTATTCAGTGATCATAAAAGTTTGAATTACTTGTTCGATCAGAAAGAGTTAAACATGAGGCAGAGAAGGTGGCTAGAACTGTTAAAGGATTTTGAGTTCGATTTGAATTATCACCCAGGTAAAGCAAACGTAGTGGCTGATGCTTTGAGTAGAAAGTCGTTGCATATTTCGATGCTTATGGTGAGAGAACTTGAAATGATTGAGCAATTCAGAGACATGAGTTTGTTGTGTGAGACGACCGCTGATAGTGTAAAATTGGGCATGCTAAAGCTGACTAGTGAAATTTTGGAGGAAATTCGGGGAGGTCAGAAATCTGATTTGAAATTAGTTGACCAAATAATGAAAATTGATCAAGGTAATGGCGGTGAATTCCGAATTGATGAAGATGGAGTTTTGAAATTTCGAGATAGAGTGTGCGTCCCAGATATTTCTGGAATCAAAAAGAGTATTTTGGAAGAAGGGCATAGAAGTCGATTGAGTATTCATCCTGGTGCTATGAAGATGTATCAAGACCTTCGTAGGTTGTTTTGGTGGCCAGGTATGAAAAGAGATATTGTTGAATTTGTGTATGCATGTTTGACTTGCCAGAAGTCCAAAATTGAACATCAGAAGCCTTCAGGTATGATGCAGCCGTTGAATGTTCCTGAATGGAAGTGGGATAGCATTTCCATGGATTTTGTGACTGGGTTACCAAATACTACAAGAGGTAATGACTCGATATGGGTGATTGTGGATAGGTTAACTAAGTCGGCACATTTCTTACCTATGAGAATTAATTACTCTATGCAGAAGCTAGATGAGATTTATATTGATGAAATCGTGAGGTTGCATGGAACACCTTCGAGTATTATATCGGATAGAGATCCGCGGTTTACGTCAAGGTTTTGGAAAAGTCTACAGGATGCTTTGGGTACTAAGTTGAGGATGAGTTATGCTTATCACCCGCAGACGGATGGTCAGTCGGAAAGAACAATCCAATCTTTAGAAGATTTGTTGAGAGCTTGTGTACTAGATCAAGGAGGATCTTGGGATAGTCACTTGCCGTTGATCAAGTTTACATACAACAATAGTTTTCATGCTAGTATTGGGATGGCTCCTTATGAGGCGTTGTATGGTAGACGTTGTCGAACTCCATTGTGTTGGTATGAGTCGGGAGAGAGTTCTGTACTTGGACCTGAAATTATTCAAGAAACAACGGAGAAGATTAAAATGATTCAGGATAAAATGAAGACGTCGCAGAGTCGTCAGAAGAGTTACCATGATAAGAGGAGAAAAGCACTTGAATTCCAAGAAGGAGACCACGTGTTCTTAAGAGTCACTCCGATGACTAGTGTGGGACGAGCTTTGAAGTCTAGAAAGCTCACTCCACGCTTTGTTGGTCCGTACCAGATTATAAAGAGAATAGGAGAGGTTGCCTATCGGGTGGCTTTACCACCGTCACTTGCAAATTTGCATGATGTGTTTCATGTGTCGCAGTTGAGGAAGTATATTCAGGATCCGTCACATGTAATTCAGATGGATGACGTTCAGGTAAGAGATAACCTGACAATAGAAGCTTTGCCTGTGAGGATTGATGGTCGAGAATTGAAGCAACTCCGAGGTAAAGAGATTGCGTTAGTGAAAGTATTGTGGGGCGGACCAACTGGTGATAGTTGGACTTGGGAGCGTGAAGATCAGATGAAGGAGTCATATCCGACTCTGTTTACTTCAGGTAATTTTCGAGGACGAAAATCCTTAAAGTAGGGGAGAGTTGTAACGACCCAAAAATATAAATTAGTTATTTAATCATTTATTTAATTAATTTAGAAGGAATTAAGGGGGTTTGTAATGATTTTGGAGAATTATGGATTAAAAGATGCATTTTCGAGTAATTTTAATAAAAAGAATAATCATGTATTATTTATGTTATTATTGTTATTATTAAATTTTAAAATAAAATGAGGAAGGGCAAGGTGGTCTTATTGGAGATAAGTGAGGATAGGATGGGAAGTTCATAAACTGGGATATATGACTAAAAGAGAAAAGGGAACGATCATTCTAACTGATCGTGTTTTGGGTGAAGGAAACTGAAGCAGAGAAGAGGAAGAGGAGAACTAGGGCTTGAGGAATTCTCGAAGAATCTTGAAGAAGGAAGGAAAAGCTTCGGATTATTCTAAGGTATGGGGAGAATTCCTAATTCTTGGTAGTTTACGAAATTGGATATTGAATAGATTAGGATTGTGTGAATTTGTGTTTGATTTTGATGGTTTTGAATGTGAAATGTATGAACATGATGAGACTATGATGAATGTCACTAGTATGTGTTGATATATGTGTGTCTTATGAGTATTTTGGTCAATTTTCGTGTAGAATATTGGTTTTGGGGGTTATGAGAATCAAAATTTCAAAAAAATCGGATTTTTGGAAAAGTGGGTTTTGTCGCGCTCTGACACGGGCCGTGTCACACAACACGGGCACCGTGTCAGCCTACGGGTTGATAAAAATAAAATTTGTGTGTTGCAGGGGTCCTAACACGGGCCGTGTCACAGGACACGGTGGTCGTGTCAGCTTGCTGGTCGTGAATGAGAAAAATTATTTTTTTGGAAATTGGTCCCAGGGGTTCTGACACGGGCCGTGTCACAGGACACGGTGGCCGTGTCAGGCTGCTGACTTGCTATTTTTTTTTATGATTTGGAATCGTGTCCCAGTTCTTTTGACACGGGCAGTGTCACAGGACACGGTGGCCGTGTCAGACTACTGGTTGTCTCATATTTTGCTGTTTCCTTGCAGTCTCTCGTTGTTTACTCGTGTTGTTTCTTTAGGGTCGAAGTATTGATGATATGTAATTGATGAACTATGATTTTTATGATGAATGTTGTTGAGATGAAGTGAATGATGCACATGTCGATAATTGAATGAAATGAGGAGGTTAGCATCATTGCATTTCATGGCATATTTTTATGATGGGGCTCCGGCCTATTGGTAGCTTCAATCCCATCGTGCGGATTGGAGTGATATGTTGTTATGGTGTGCTCCCATTGTGGAGGGTTGATGGCCAGTGTCCATCGCATGGAGGAAAGTCGGTACCGCATTGCATATGTGCATTTTCATTGAAGTTGACATTGGATTTATTATGGAGTAATTATGATGAATCGTATTATGAATTCTAAGTTGATAATGATGTGAATGAATGTGAGTGACGATCTGTTGTTGTTGCTGCTTAATTTATTTGATTTCCATGTCTTGTATTACTATATTGAATTATGTTTTCTCACCCTGCCTGCTTGGAAATGTTGCCTCTAATGTGGGTAACTTGCAGATAACCAAGAGTAGCTTCGAGGTGACGAAGGAGATAGCTTGGAGTGTCTCGTTTATGTCGTTAATTTTAGAGGTGTCCTGCTCTGTGTCATGTAACATCGGGTTGGGATGAATTGCGAACATTCGTGTTCTTTTGATTTATTTTGGAATTGTATACTGATGATGTTGTTCTAGATTGGATAAATTTCTCATGAAGTTTTAATTGTGTTTACAATGACAAGTTGATTTCGTTGCAAGATTATGATTTCTTTTGATGATGTTTTGAGTAACCCGTGTTACGGGACAGGACTATGAGAATTGTATGATGTGTTGATTATGTACACCCTTGGTTGTGAATTATACTCTGATAACATGATTTATTTCTCTAAAATTGTATGTGGGGTAGAAGGGTGTTACACTTTCCACATGAGCACTGAGGGGTTTGTCTTCCAAAGGATACCCTAATTGGCGTTGCGCCAATACAGGGTTGTAACTGATACCACCTTTGGTGCCAAGGAGAGTCACGTTACCATAGTTTCCACAGCTATCTATTATCAAGATTCCATCATACACCCTATTATACCAGTCAATATCTGCATGGGAGAGTGCCATAACTTTCTAAGACCACCATCCTTTCTTGGAATCCCAGAATGCGCCTGCCTTCGGTAGATGAGAAATAAACCATCTATACAGTATAAGGACACAGCAGGTAATCTGTCCATTTCTATGAGCGTTTCTTGTATGGACTGAGTGATAGGCTTCAGCAAGCAAGGTAGGTATGGGATTTTGTTTCAAGAAGATTTTGATTGCATTTAGATCCACAAAGTGGGCTATGTTTGGAAACAAGAAAAGTCCATAGATAAGCAATGCAAATACAGCTTCAAAGGCATCCCTGTTGGAGTTCTTAGCAAAGTAACGAGCCTTTCCAATCAAGAACTTAGCAGTTAACCCCAAAATTCCTCCCTTAGAGGTTAATTTACTTTTGATGTCAACTAACTCTAAGTGAGTCTTCTCAACTATTTCTTCCTCTTTTGGATCCTCCTCAAAGATAGGAAACGGGGACTCATCCTTGATAGGCAAACCAACTATCTGAGAGTACTTCTCAAGGGTGGGTAAGAGCTAATAGTCAGGGAACGTGAAGCAGTGATATTTTGGATCATAAAACTGAAGCAGAGTTGAGAGAAGTCCTTCATCAACAGTCTTCCTTAACAAAATCCACAACTTTCCATATCTGCTTAGGAATCCTCCATGGTCTGTTAACAAATCTCCCAATTTCCTTAGGTCATCCAATTTGGGACTCTTGAAAGTGTATTTGATGGTGTTTCTTCTTGAGCTATCCATGATATTCCTATGATATAAGAAAAGAAGTCTGAGTTCCATGAAACAGATGCAACATGAATGCTTATGCTATATGGATCCAACAAACACACATAGAGCACAAATAAACAAAGGCAAAGGGGATAGGTTAAGCATGGAGCCAAAGGTTCACCCATCCCATTGGTATGTTCTATTGGTTTTCACCTGCTGAACGGGGTTCTAAGAAGTTCCCAGAGTCTATAATCCATCTTTCGGATTTTAAGGATTTCCCAGATGACTTGGTAATCAATATAATTCTCAAGAGGATCTCATCTGAGTGTAGTATCGCGTGACAACCAATTCAGAAATAGACTCCATCATGCTCTCCGCACTACATCCTAAAAGGCTTAGTGGGGTTTGGTAACTACGGTTCTCAATATCCCGGGCTCCTAGGTCGAGAGTAGCACGCTTTCACAAACAAATTCGTTCAACATAACTAGACTCTCGAGAGGGCCTCAACTGAGTGATGGTGTTAACAATTCAAATTTTCAGGATTCGACTCCCTCAAAGCCTCCTTGAATACCATCGTCCTATAATAAGTGTACGCTCAAATCCGGGTATAGGATTTGTCTCACTCACAGATATCATATCAACCCAAATTAAACAGAAAAAGTCAAGCAAGAACAGATACACAGATATATAAGCAAAATATGACATACATAAGCATATACAAGTAAATAAGCAAACATGAATAACATAAAACAAGATAGGCTTAACCCTCTTAGGAAAGGACCAGCAGTAGTTCTAACAGTCCCCAGTGAAGTCGCCATTTCTGTTGCGGTGAAAATCGGATAACAAATTATTAATTAATTTGCATAATATTTCTTTTACAACCGACTTTGATTTATCCAAAGGAAAGGTTCAAGATCGTTAGAAAAACCTAAAGGGGAAGATCTAAGGTTCGGGGGTTGGTTACGCCTAGGGAAGGTATTAGCACCCTAAACGTCCGTTGTACTCTACGAGAACCTCTTGTTCTATTGTTATCTTATGTTTACTAAAGGTTCTATGCTAAAGGTTTGAAACCCTAGGGGTTAGTATCTATGTATACTCGATAAGGCATCGCGCTTTACGCCTACGTATCCTCGGGAGTAGAATCAGAGTATGCATAGTTCTACTTCTACTGAACTATTGACTATGGCCAATATTCAGAGGGGAAATGAGTGTGACCTCATTGTAGAGTATAAGAACTCTATAAATCTAGTTGTAATGGACCTATGTTATGTTTAGTCATTAGGGGAAAGTGATGATTCATTATGATGAATATCACTAAGAGTTTAAGAACTCTCTCCTAAAGCTAGTTATAATTTCTATGGCTCTGATGAGGCCAAGAAATAAGGTTTCTCCTAAGAAGTTACTTAGGTTAAGGTGGGAGGTCATGACTTTAGGAGTCAACATGTTTAACCTTCCTTTGGAATGGGGGGAAAGAACAGTTATAAAGATTACCAAGATAAAGAGGTATAATGCAAATACGATGATACAATAATACATGAACAAGAGAGATGAGATAAAATCATGATATCATTGTAAAGTGAGAATTAAACATATTAGACCATGATTAAATATGATAGATAGACATAATATGGCATGTTGAAAAAGAAAGTGCAACAAAAACTCTAATAAACATTTATGATCTAATCATGCATAAAGGTCTCAAAAATTAAATATTTTTACTAATTTATTTTCATATATGAAAAATAGAGTCAACAAGGAGAATGTGGCAAAAAGAACGGAAGGAAAAGGATAAAAATTAAGCAAGTTGTGACAATTTGAAAATTGAGATATAGACTTAAAATGATAAAACAACAAGTGATAAAAAAGAGAGGAAATGGCATCACTAGGGCTTGAACTCAGGACATTTCGCTCACGGTCTAAAACCATAACCATCTAAGCCAGTGCGTGCGTTTGACATATAATGAATACACAAATATACATATAAAACAAACGAGGTTCAGGAAAAATAAATAAAAGACTGGGGCGAGGGGATTCGAACCCCAGTCTCAAAGGTTTCTAGTACTTTAAGAGCAAAGGTGCCGCCACTGGGGTGGCTATACGTCCGCTCATTGAACGGATTCAAATAATATATAAACCAAGTTCGCGCATGAAAATTTGAAAATCAAACCATGAAAATACAAACCACTGCCTGCAGTTATCTCGCATACCTACGCAACCAAATTCCACAATCCAAAATTCCCCAAATCTCCACCAAATTAAATGAAATAAATGAAGCATTCTAGACATAGTACATGATTAAACTCTTAGCTAAATATGGATAATGATTATAACATGAATAAACACAATGAAAGCAACAGATTCGAAAATTGTGGTGTGCTGACACATTAATTTATATTCACAAGCAAGTATGCCTTTGAGTATATTCAAAAAAAGTTAACAGTGGTTCTATAACAACAAAATATGAGAGACAGAACACAAACTCATGCTCATAAGGTTAAAGAGGCAAAGTGTAACCAAAAGGTATGTGTGTGTGATCAAAACTCTTAGGTGGTGACAAAATGACAGTATGCAAAGACAAGCAGGGGTATCAATCAAGGCAATTCAATCATGCTACAAAGAGTTCACAAGATGAAGAAGACCCTAACATTACTAGCATACACAGCAGCCTTGGATTTAAGCAAAGATAGAAACAAACCATGCAATACTTGGCATATTAGGTTAAAATATGATAACAAAGCATGTAGAGACATATGATTAAAGACCAACATAAGACTTTGCAAAATAGATGAACAAATCATCACTTCAACTAAACAAACTCATGAACTTTGACAACAAAAGAACTTGACATGACAGGGGTAAGCTATGTGATCAAGGTCAACATCTTAAGAAAAAAATTCGTGTATAGCACATATAGAAGTATATTGAGGTGGTTAACACAGGCTCCTCAACACATTTGCAATTGATCAACATTCAAGCTAGTGCATACAAAAGGGTTTGGTAAGGCATGAGCATTTATGACAAGTTATAAACTGAGAACTTAATGTGACAAAAATCTACACATCATTGTTGTGGAGGTGCATATGCTACTGAGGTATATGTGTGTGGTTAGTGGCACAAAGCATATGAGTTTGTATAGCTGAGGATAAACAAAGATGAGCATGGTATATACTAAACAGGCCAGTCACAAAGTTCAAAATAGCACTGCATCAAACTCATTATCTTAACATACAAATCAGGTAGAATTCTCAAAGCTCAAAAAAGGTTTAAGCATAAATTCATGGATTTCCAAATGTAGACCAGACAAGCATTGAAAATGGGCATCGAGTATGATGTATAACAGTTTTTATGAAAAAATCTACAAGTAGTATGACTGAAGGAAGCTGGATTCAAACTAACCATCCACATAAGCAAAACACATATCATCTTGGCAAACCTAAATATGTCTAAACATGGATACAGTTAATTTGTTAGCAATCCAAAACTGATGACTCATAGCAAGGAAAGGATAACAGATAACATTCAATCACATAGGGCTGGATTAATGCATTATAAATGATTATGAGATAAGAAACATCATCAATAGAAGTGTGCAGAGAGTAGTATGATCATCAGTTTACATCAAGAGTTGGTTCTATAGACAGCATGAATGTATCAAGACATCAATCACTCAAATACATTATAAAAGACCTAAGTACTCAAGCAGATGGACTGAGGTCAAAGCATCTACAATAGTTCAACACTAATAATGTCCAACACACATATTAATATATAAAACTTTGACAGGATATATATGAATTGATCATAGTAGGGCAGAAGAACACCAAATGCAAGAGATTTCAAATATAAGCAGTAAAAGATACAAGGTTAAGCCACACATGTCAAAGGAAACAAAATGAACAAACTCTTGCCACCCTGATTTAAAGCATTTATCACCACAAAGATACAGGGAAAAGATTCAAAACTGAGTTGCACATATTGTCACATTGAGCTTAAGATATAACTTTAACAGTCAATCAACATTTAGCCTAAAGTCTATTCCAAGAACAGGGGAGGGTTCTGAACTCAACAATCTCTCAACTCTAGCATACAATATAAAAGATACTCATTTAAACACACCTCATGGGACACAATTGGTAAACAAACAAGTATGCATATAACAGTTACCTATGAATGAGTATGATGGACTTTAAACATAAGGGACTAGTGAACTTACCTTCTTGTGGAACAGTTCCACTGCTTTCCTTAAGATCTATAGCTATGCAAACGTGGTTACTCCTCTCCTTTCCTTGCTGCCACTTCACTCTCAGAGATCCTCTCAAGAATTTTGTGTGTATAAGTATTATTGATAGGTGCCGATTGCTTTGAACTGAATATCCATCCTCCTTATATAGGCCAGGTGTTGGGTTAATGTGAAGCATTATGGGTCGGGTCAAGTGAGGAACCAATCTTCAAAATACTAGGGTTTACATGAGCTGTTGAACCTTGAGGAGACATACGTTCCCTCCTTCTGACCACATATAGGTATCACAGGATTGAATAACCAAAATGAGTATTGCTTTCTTGGTTCTCTTTTGTTGCAAACGAAACAAGTATGGGAAGGGAAAGATGAAAGGGACAACATGTTGCGTGTTTACAGATTGCGCAGAAGAGTGATGAGAGAGGAAAGCTTCAAGATCGCTTTTGCTGAATCTAATCCTTGGAAGCTCAATGAGGAAAAGAGTTTTGGGATCAACCATTTGAAGATTCGCGTCAAGGTTAGTGAGGAAATTGAAAAATCCAACCATTGAAGATGCTTGAATCACTTGGAATTTCCTTCATCAATTGAAACCACGAAGAAGAAGACAACATTGAAGCTTCGTTCCTTTTCACCTATCGCGTCTCACCTTCTTATTGGCTAAAACTCACGTTGAAAAGTCAAACAAAATTCTTGGTTTCCCATTGGTTGATATTGACACTAACCTAAATTAAAATAAAAGGTTACTTAACAATTTAAATAGAATTAACAAAAATATTAATCAAATAATTAAATTGGAACTAAATTGAAATTACCAACAAAATTAAAAATTAAATAATTAAGCTAAAAAAGAAATTAACTTAAATTAAATGATTAATTAAAATTAATAAAGGTAAATAAAATAAAATACATAAAAATAAACACATTAAAAATAAATTATGATAAAGATAAATAAAATAAAACTGTTAAAAATGAATGCTAAATTAAGATAGAATAAAAATGATACAATGAAAATTAAAGATAAAATACAGGGAAAAAATGAATCACACAAAATCTAGCAAAAAGATGAGGGTAAAATTTGGGGTGCAAGAATATGCATTTGATTGTCATGAGTCATTGTATGCCAAGCATCATGATATGCATTCTTGTGATGTCGTGTGCCCTAGTGGGTGTGAGCGACGAAACGATTCCCGAGGGAATCTGCTATAAAGGTCGTGAGCCTTATACAAAGAGGACCGAAAGCGGCGTTATAGACGATCGTGAGCCTTATACAAAGAGGACCGAAAGCGATCGGATTGTGAGCCTTATACAAAGAGGACCGAAAGCGATCCATAAACATTGTGAGCCTTGTACCAAGAGGACCGAAAGCGACGGGGAACATCGTTTGCCCGACGGGGAGTTACACTAAGTAACAAGCGATGATTCCAATCATTCCTGAGTGAATTAATGATGAGAATGATGGATGGAATGGTACCACATTGCATTGCATAGAGTCGTTGTGTCGGTCTCTGTACATTTTCATAAATCATGAATGAATTGATTATGTGTGGGAAATTGTGAATTGATTGATTATGTGTTGAGCTTGTGATAGCATTGATGATTTGATATGCATTTGTGATAAATGCATAGTTATGGATGATATGTTTTATGTATAGACATATGTTATGTTTTGTGGGGATGTTGTACATTACAATGATTGTATTAATTCTCTATGGTATGCTATATATGAATATATGTGATGCTTGTGGTGAGAATAATTATGCATGTGAATTTATATGTGTTGGCATATTATTATGCAATCTTGATTTAGTTGTTATTTCTCACCCTTCTGCTGTGGTTTGTTGCTCTATGAGGCAATTGCAGATTAGTATCTTGGAGGCTTTTGTGAGGATTAGTTCTCCATCCTTTTGTCGGTATGTCTGCTTTGATACGTAACACGGAAGTCGGGGAACGCTTTTGTTATATATGTATACCTTTGTTGGAATATTTTGATGTTATAAAACAATTTATTTTGTAAAACAAGTCAGATATGGATCTTTCCGCTTTATTCCATAATTGAACTTTCCTTTTGTTGGAAAAAGTTGTCCTTTTATGTTTATTCCATTTTGTGTTATGTATCAAATTTATGAGCAGGGATTGTGTTTTCTTTCTTTAAATGTGGCATCCTTGTTTCTGTCAGAAAAATAAATTTTTATTCACTCTGATTTATTTATATATTATTTATTCGCGATGGGAATTGGGGTGTTACACCTTGAGGTTCTAATTTTATGAGGGTTTATTTACAATAAATTGACCCTAGCTGGGGAATTTAAACTGAAGGTGTAAAGATTGAGTTTTGACCTTTGGGGGGTTTTTACTCTGCTGGTAATTGATGAAATGATTAAGATTGTTTCCTGTTCCTTTTAGGAAACTTGAGGGTTTCTTTGAGAACTAAGAGGAGATGAGACTGCCCAAGTCTATTGGTATGAAGAGGTTTATTTTTGTATGATGCCCAAGAGAAGGCTGGTATTTTAAGGGATGAGAATTAACCCTAATATGTGTAGTTTTGACTCTGGAAGACTGCTCTAACAAAGGATGACTAGGTTTTGTCCTATACCTTTAAGAGGCCTTTGGGTCCTTGTACTAAGTGTAACGACCCAGTTTTCGTGTGCGTTTTATTTAATCGAGACGTTTGATTATTATATTATTATTTTATTTTATTTTCGACTTTTATTTGAAAATGTGTTAATTTTCAATGTTGTGATATTTTATCGGGTTTTGGGATCGTTTGTGAGATATTTGAGTGTGGGGGTATTTTGGTCATTTTAGGATAATTTTGATTAAGTAAGAAAAAATAGAAAATAGTAGAGAGAAAAAGAGAAAGAAAGAAAAGGAAAAGAAAGAAAAAGGAGAGAAAAGAGAAGAAGAAGAGAAATAGTGGAAAACTTGGAAAAATCAAGAGAAATCAACTTCTAGTATCGATTTAATCGGGTAAGGGTGCGAAATTCAATTATTGTATACTTGTATATGATTATGTATGCATATTTGTGATGTTTGTTGGATTGAAATGGAAATATTTTAGTAAACCCATTTTTGGTAAAATTGAGTAGAAATTGATTAAATGTGTAGAAATTTATGTGTTAAGTGTTCATTCTTGTTGATACATGATAGATACTTGTTATTGGACTTTGTATTGGCAATTTTCTGGTGTATAGGTAAGATTTGGAGGGTTTTGGATTGGAACCCATATGAACAATTATGCAGAAGAATTTTTTTGAGATTTCCAGTCATACGCGTATGGGGCATGTTCATACGCGTATGAACCTTGGCAATACGTGTATGGTGGGCGAGCCATGGGGTCAATACGCGTATGGGTTGCTTGTTTTCTCGGCCATCTGCCGATTTGTGTATGATACGCGTAGCTTTTTAGGTCATTACGCGTACGGGCTTGGGCATTACGCGTACGGACATTTGCACGTGAACTTTGGGAAAAATGAGTCTCTGCTCATACGCGTATGGACAGGACTTTTGCAAAATGTGACTTTTCAAAATATCGTTTTTCGTTTTCGTTCGTAACTTTTGATCCATTTATCCGATTTTTACATTCTTGGTATCATTACGTAGCTATTGAGCTGTACTTTCTTGTTATGATGATTTTGAAATTGTTAGCCGATTTAATTATGTCGGAAAGTCGGGAATAGTGTCGGTTGTCGACTTTTGTCGTTATACTTGTACGTAATTGATGTGTATTGTGCAAGGCGTTGTTGTATGATGTAAACGTATGTGTTTAGATGATGTTGTGATGATTTGTGGCCGTATGGAAATTAAATGCATTGTTTTGGGCATAAGTGCAAAGTGTGATTTTTGTCGATGTAAATGAATGTATTCATGTGTGCATATTAAATGTCATGGGTCATTGTATGCCAAGCATCATGATATGCATTGTTGAACGTCCTGAGTGAAGGTTTGGATTCCAGAGGGAATTCACTATAACTTCGTGTGCCCGTGTGGGGTGTGAGCGATGATTATAGACGATCGTGTGCCCATGTCGGGTGTGAGCGATCGGGTCGTGTGCCCGTGTGGGGTGTGAGCGATCCATAAACACCGTGTCCCCGTGTGGGGTGTGAGCGATGGGGAACATTGTAGGCCCGACGGGGAGTTACAGTGATGTAACGAGCGATGGTTCCAGCAGAGTTCCTGAGTGAACTAGTGATGAGAAACAATGGAAGTCAGTACCGCATGTGCATATGCATAGAGTCGTGCGTCGGTCTCTTGCATTTGCATAAATCATTTATGGTTGATTATGTGTGGATTTGTGGATAAATTGATATATGGATACGTGTTGGTGATGGAAATATGTATTATGTCTTGTAATGTCTTGTGTTTGCATTATGGCGTGAGTTGTGGTGAGAATTGTATATATGTGTGTATTTTGGTGTTATATATAATTGTATGCAATTATATTATGGTTATTTTTCTCACCCTTCTGCTGTTTTATAATGCTCTATGAGGCATTGCAGATTAGAGTCGCTATAGGTATTTTTGTGAAGCTTTGCGTCGTCATTCTTTTGTCGGTCGGCTCTGATATGTGACACCGGGTAGTTAGGGAGGCAGTTTGTGATAATTGTATATTGTGTATATGTATATCCTTTGGCTTGTGCACGTACAACTTGATGTATGACAAACTTTTCATGATATATATATATATATGTATGTTATTCAGTTTTAGATTTCCGCTTTTATTCTAAATTCTGAAATGTGGGTGTAAGGAACTAAGTTCCTCTGTTGATTGCTACCCCACTGTTGCATATCTTTATGAGCAGGTGTTGTATGAATTATTTTCTTTTGATGTGACCCTCCCGGTCTATGCCATGATAATTTAAATATACTCTGACGAAATTTCAAATTTTCTTTTACTTCTTTTTATTATTTGGGGGTATAGATTGGGGGTGTTACATTAAGTGGTATCAGAGCCAGTTTGTGTCAATCCGTGTCAGTTGTGTCAGTCCTTGTTGGTCGTTGTGGTTGGGTGAGCTGTTTGTTTAACCATAGTTTCTGTTATTGGAAATGAACAGAATATGGCTGGTAGGAATGATGTTGCTTTGGCTGCGGCTATGCAAGCTATGGCTCGTGCTGTGCAGGGTGCACCTAATGCTGCGGGTAATGATGAGTTCAAGAAGAACAAACCGCCTGTCTTCAAAGGAAGATATGATCCGGATGGTGTTCAGATTTGGCTGAAAGAGATTGAAAGGATTTTTCGAGTGATGGATTGTGATGAAGATCAGAAGGTGAGACTGGGTACTCACATGCTATTGGAAGAAGCTGATGATTGGTGGGTTAGTACTCGACGTGTGTTGGAAGCTGCAGAAGTGGAAGCAATTACTTGGGAAGTTTTTAGCTGGGAGTTCTTGAGGAGGTATTTTCCTGAAGATGTGAGAGGGAAGAAGGAAATTGAGTTCTTGGAGCTAAAGCAAGGTAATATGTCTGTTGTCGATTATACTGCTAAGTTTGTGGAACTTGTGCAGTTTTATCCTCATTATGCTGAAGCTACTGCTGAATTCTCTAAGTGTGTGAAGTTTGAGAATGGCTTGCGTCCTGAGATAAAGCAGGCGATTGGATATCAGAGGATTCGGAGGTTTTCTGATTTGGTAGATTGTTGTAGGATTTATGAAGAGGACAGTAAGGCTCGTTCTACTCATTACAAGAGTGTGAGCAAGAGGAAAGGGAAGCAACAGTTCCGCGGTGGTCCGTATGTGACACCAGCTGATAAAGGTAAACAAAGAGGGAATTTTGAGAAAAGGTCAGGTGGAGGAGGAATGTCTGGTCCTATGAGGTGTTATAAATGTGGTGAGTTGGGGCATCGTCAGTTTGAGTGCAGGAAAGATTTGAGGAAGTGTACTAATTGTGGAGGTGTAGGACATGTTGCAGCGGATTGTGCCAGGAAGAATGTGGTGAAATGTTACAACTGTGGTGAACCTGGTCATATTAGTACCAAGTGTCCGAAACCGAAGCAAGCTCCAGTTGGTGGAAAAGTGTTTGCATTATCGGGGACTCAGACTTCAAGTGCAGATCGTCTGATTCGAGGTACTTATTTTATTAATAGTACTCCTTTGATTGCTATTATTGATACTGGAGCGACTCATTAGTTTATTTCGTCTGAGTGCGCGAAGCGTTTGAATCTTGTGTTGTCTGTGATGGGTGGTGGAATGGTTATTGATACTCCAGCAATGGGGTCAGTAACTACGTCTTTGGTTTGTCTAATATGTCCTTTGACCATTTATGGTAAAGACTTTGAGATGGATTTAGTGTGTTTGCCGTTGGAGGGTTTAGATGTGGTTTTGGGTATGAATTGGTTGCAGTTCAATCGAGTTCATATTGATTGTTATCATAAGCTGGTAAGGTTTCCTTCTCTTGAGGAAGACAAAGACTTGAGTTTCTTATCTACCAAAGAGTTGAAGAAACTTTTGGCGGAGGAAGGTCAGTTGTTTGGATTGTTTGCATCTTTGACTGTGGATAGTCAAGTTTCACTTGAGGTGTTTCCTGTTGTATGTGAATTTCCGGAAGTGTTTCCTGAGGATATTTCAGACTTGCCACCGGAGAGAGAGGTGGAGTTTTCTATAGATCTAGTTCCTGGTACTAGACCTGTTTCTATGGCACCTTATCGTATGTCGACATCTGAGTTGGTGGAGTTAAAGAAACAGTTGAATGAGTTGTTGGAAAAGAGGTTCATGAGACCAAGTGTTTCTCCTTGGGGTGCTCCAGTTTTATTGGTGAAAAAGAAGGGTGGAAGTATGAGGTTATGTATTGATTATCGCCAGTTGAATAAGGTGACGATCAAGAATAAGTATCCTCTTCCAAGGATTGATGATCTGATGGATCAGTTGGTTGGTGCGTGTGTGTTAAGTAAGATTGACTTGAGGTCAGGGTATCATCAGATAAGAGTGAAGGAAGAAGACATTCAGAAAACGGCTTTTAGGACACGATACGGTCATTATGAATATTCTGTGATGCCATTCGGGGTTTCTAATGCGCCAGGTGTGTTTATGGAATACATGAATCGTATTTTTCACGAGCATCTGGATCGTTTTGTCATGGTGTTTATTGATGATATCTTAATTTATTCTAAGTCTCGGGAGGAGCATGCAGAACACTTGCGTATTGTTTTGCAGGTTTTGAAGGAGAGGAAGCTTTTTGCTAAACTGTCCAAGTGTGAATTCTGGTTATCGGAAGTAAGTTTTCTTGGACACGTAATTTCAGGTAATGGTATTGCTATAGATCCATCTAAAGTAGAAGCAGTTCTACAATGGGAGGCTCCGAGATCTGTTACGGAAATTCGAAGCTTTTTGGGTTTGGCTGGTTATTATCGGAGGTTCATTGAGGGTTTTTCGAAGCTAGCACTTCCTTTGACCCAGTTGACTTGTAAAGGGAAAGCATTCATTTGGGATATTCGGTGTGAAGAAAGTTTTACTGAGCTGAAGAGAAGGTTGACGACAGCTCCGATCTTGATTTTGCCGAATCCTAATGAACCATTTGTGGTTTATTGTGATGCTTCTTTGATTGGTCTAGGTGGTGTTCTGATGCAGGAAGGTAAGGTGGTGGCTTATGCTTCAAGGCAGTTAAGAGTTCATGAGAAGAATTATCCTACTCATGATCTTGAGTTAGCGGCTGTGGTTTTCGTGTTGAAGATTTGGAGGCATTACCTCTACGGTGCAAGGTTTAAAGTCTTTAGTGATCATAAAAGTTTGAAATATTTGTTTGATCAGAAAGAGCTAAATATGAGGCAACGTAGATGGTTAGAATTCTTGAAGGACTACGACTTTGGCTTGAATTACCATCCTGGTAAAGCTAACGTGGTAGCCAATGCATTGAGCCGGAAATCGTTACATATGTCCGCTTTAATGGTTAAGGAGTGGGAACTTTTGGAATCGTTTAGAGACTTGAGTTTGGTTTGTGAAGTGACGTCGGATAGCGTTAGGCTTGGTATGCTAACGATTACTAATGATTTTCTGATGACGGTAAGTGAGAAGTAAAAGCTGGATGTGAAATTTGTGGATTTGATGTTGGTTGGAGGAAAAGATGTGAATAGTGATTTTCAAGTGGATATTAATGGTGTTTTGAGATTCCGAGGTAGGATTTGTATTCCAGATGATGCGGAGTTGAAAAGGATGATTTTGGAGGAAGGACACCGGAGTAATTTGAGTATACATCCGGGAGCAAATAAGATGTATCAAGATTTGAAGAAGATTTTCTGGTGGTCTGGATTGAAAAGAGATATGGCTCAGTTTGTTTATGCATGTTTGACTTGTCAGAAATCGAAGGTGGAACATCTGAGGCCTAGTGGTTTGTTGCAACCATTGGATATTCCTGAATGGAAGTGGGATAGCATTTCCATGGATTTTGTGACAGGGTTACCGAATACTCAGCGAGGGCTTAATGCTATTTGGGTGGTTGTTGATAGGCTGACTAAATCGGCTCATTTTATCCCGATTGACATCAGTTTCTCTTTGGAGCGGTTAGCAGAGATTTATATCAGTGTGATTGTGAAGTTGCATGGAGTTCCATTGAGTATTGTTTCTGATCGAGATCCTAGATTTACATCGAGATTTTGGGAAAGTTTACAGAAGGCTTTGGGTTTTAAATTGAGATTGAGTTCGGCTTATCATCCACAGACAGATGGTCAGACGGAGAGGACGATTCAGTCTTTGGAGGATTTGTTGAGAGCGTGTGTTTTGGAACAAGGTGGTGCGTGGGATAGTTATCTTGCATTGATTGAGTTTATGTATAATAACAGTTTCCATTCTAGTATTGGGATGGCACCGTTTGAAGCACTGTATGGACGAAGGTGTCGAACACCTTTGTGTTGGCACGAATTTGGTGAGAGAATGGTGGTTGGACCAGAGTTGGTGCAACACACGACAGAGAAAGTGAAGTTTATTCGTGAGAAGATGAAAGCTTCTCAGAGTAGGAAAAAGAGTTATCATGATCGGAGACGGAAGGATCTTGAGTTCCAAGAGGGCGATCATGTATTTCTGAGGGTTACGCCGGTAACAGGTGTGGGTCGTGCTTTGAAATCGAAGAAACTTACTTCTCGGTTTATTGGTCCTTACCAGATATCCGCAAGAGTGGGTGATATGGCGTATAGGGTGGCATTGCCGCCGAATCTGTCGAATTTGCACGATGTGTTTCATGTTTCACAACTTCGGAAGTATGTTCCGGATCCGTCGCATGTGATTCCGATGGATGAGGTTGAGGTAAAGGAGAACCTTACAGTTGAGGCATTACCAGTTAGGGTTTTGGATCGCGAGGTGAAGAGGTTGAGAGGCAAGGAGATTGCACTTATGAAAGTGGCGTGGGGCGGCGCTGCTGAGGGCAATTTGACTTGGGAGTTGGAGAGTCGGATGCGGGAGTCGTATCCAGACTTGTTCGTCTCAGGTATATTTTCGAGGACGAAAATTTCTAAGTGGGGGAGAGTTGTAACGACCCAGTTTTCGTGTGCGTTTTATTTAATCGAGTCGTTTGATTATTATATTATTATTTTATCTTATTTTCGACTTTTATCTGAAAATGTGTTAATTTTCAATGTTGTGATATTTTATCGGGTTTTGGGATCGTTTGTGAGATATTTGAGTGTGGGGGTATTTTGGTTATTTTAGGATAATTTTGATTAAGTAAGAAAAAAATAGAAAATAGTAGAGAGAAAAAGAGAAAGAAAGAAAAGGAAAAGAAAGAAAAGGAGAGAAAAGAGAAGAAGAAGAGAAATAGTGGAAAACGTGGAAAAATCAAGAAAAATCAACTTCTAGTTTCGATTTAATCGGGTAAGGGTGCGAAATTCAATTATTGTATACTTGTATATGATTATGTATGCATATTTGTGATGTTTGTTGGATTGAAATGGAAATATTTTAGTAAACCCATTTTTGGTAAAATTGAGTAGAAATTGATTAAATGTGTAGAAATTTATGTGTTAAGTGTTCATTCTTGTTGATACATGATAGATACTTGTTATTGGACTTTGTATTGGCAATTTTCTGGTGTATAGGTAAGATTTGGAGGGTTTTGGATTGGAACCCGTATGAACAATTATGCAGAAGAATTTTTCTGAGATTTCCAGTCATACGCGTATGGGGCATGTTCATACGCATATGAACCTTGGCAATACGCGTATGGTGGGCGAGCCATGGGGTCAATACGCGTATGGGTTGCTTGTTTTCTCGGCCATTTGCCCATTTGCGTATGATACGCGTAGCTTTTTAGGTCATTACTTGTACGGGCTTGGGCATTACGCGTACGGACATTTGCACGTGAACTTTGGGAAAAATGAGTCTCTGCTCATACGCGTATGGCTCATGGTGGTACACGTATGGACAGGACTTTTGCAAAATGTGACTTTTCAAAATATCGTTTTTCGTTTTCGTTCGTAAATTTTGATCCGTTTATCCGATTTTTACATTCTTGGTATCGTTACGTAGCTATTGAGCTGTACTTTCTTGTTATGATGATTTTGAAATTGTTAGCCGATTTAATTATGTCGGAAAGTCGGGAATAGTGTCGGTTGTCGACTTTTGTCGTTATACTTGTACGTAATTGATGTGTATTGTGCAAGGCGCTGTTGTATGATGTAAACGTATGTGTTTAGATGATGTTGTGATGATTTGTGGCCGTATGGAAATTAAATGCATTGTTTTGGGCATAAGTGCAAAGTGTGATTTTTGTCGATGTAAATGAGTGTATTCATGTGTGCATATTAAATGCCATGGGTCATTGTATGCCAAGCATCATGATATGCATTGTTGAACGTCCTGAGTGACAGTTTGGATTCCAGAGGGAATTCTCTATAACTTCGTGTGCCCATGGGGTGTGAGCGATGATTATAGACGATCGTGTGCCCATGTGGGGTGTGAGCGATCGGGTCGTGTGCCCGTGTGGGGTGTGAGCGATCCATAAACACCGTGTGCCCGTGTGGGGTGTGAGCGGTGGGGAACATCGTAGGCCCGACGGGGAGTTACAGTGATGTAACGAGCGATGGTTCCAGCAGAGTTCCTGAGTGAACTAGTGATGAGAAACAATGGAAGTCGGTACCGCATGTGCATATGCATAGAGTCGTGCGTCGGTCTCTTGCATTTGCATAAATCATTTATGGTTGATTATGTGTGGATTTGTGGATAGATTGATATATGGATACGTGTTGGTGATGGAAATATGTATTGTGTCTTGTAATGTCTTGTGTTTGCATTATGGCGTGAGTTGTGGTGAGAATTGTATATATGTGTGTATTTTGGTGTTATATATAATTGTATCCAATTATATTATGGTTGTTTTTCTCACCCTTCTGCTGTTTTATAATGCTCTATGAGGCATTGCAGATTAGAGTCGTTGGAGGTATTTTTGTGAAGCTTTGCGTCTTCATTCTTTTGTCGGTCGGCTCTGATATGTGACACCGGGTAATTAGGGAGGCCGTTTGTGATAATTGTATATTATGTATATGTATATCTTTTGGCTTGTGCACGTACAACTTGATGTATGACAAACTTTTCATGATATATATATATATATATATATATATATATATATATATATATATATATATATGTATGTTATTCAGTTTTAGATTTCCGCTTTTATTCTAAATTCTGAAATGTGGGTGTAAGGAACTAAGTTCCTTTGTTGATTGCTACCCCACTGTTTCATATCTTTATGAGCAGGTGTTGTATGAATTGTTTTCTTTTGATGTGACCCTCCCGGTCTATGCCATGATAATTTAAATATACTCTGACGAAATTTCGAATTTTCTTTTACTGCTTTTTATTATTTGGGGGTATAGATTGGGGGTGTTACACTAAGCGCAAGAGGAGGCATGAGAACTTCTAAGAAGCCTGAGGGTCCTTGTACAAAGCCCAAGAGGAGGCTGGGGATGCTTTTAGGAAGCCTGTGGGTCCAAAATTAAGAAGAGTTCAAGAAAGGTTTCACCGGGAATTAATCCTTTCTTTAATGAACAGTTCTAGGGTTTGAAGAAATTCAAAAGAAGTTTCACCAGGAATTAATCCTCTCTGGGAAAATTGAATTTTTTTGACAAATTTCTAATAGTGACAGTCTGAGAAAAGTTTCACCAGGAATAATGCCTTTCTCTTTGTTCCATATTGTATAAGCCCAAGAGGAGGCAAGACTGTATCTGGAAATTCCTATGGGGGACTAGTTTTAACTGTGTTGAAAGAGTGACTAACTGGCTTTAATCTAAATTCTAGACCTAATTGTCGGGGAAAACTCTAAGCAGATATACAGGTATATATATACAGATATATACAGACAAGTATGTAAAAAGAGTGGAAGAGGACTTACAGGTGAGCAAGCTTCCAGTATTACAAACTGATATATATATATATATATATATATATATATATAAGCATGTAAAAAGAAAGCTGATAAAAATTTATAGGCGAGCAAGCATCCATTGTTACAGTTGTATGGTTAGTTATTCAAGAAATTGAAGAAAGTTTTGATAATAACTATACACTTGAATTTAAATCACAAGGAAAGCTGTTTTTGAAAAGAAGTTTAGGGGCTACTGCTCAAGGAGAGGTACAAATGACTTATTTGATAACATTGATCGCATTGTGATGTTAATAGATGTTATGGGACTTATACTATAGCAGAGGCCCAAAAATGTTTGTATTTTTACAAAGAGGATTGGGTCTTACACTCTATTAGAGGCCCAATGTTATTTTTGTACAAAAGATGGGGCTTACAACTCAAGGAGAGGCCTAGATAAATAATGATCGTACTGTTATTTTGAAAACTGTATCGGGACTTATACAATGACTGAGGCCCGAAATGTTTATGAACAAAGAGGATTGGGTCTTACACTCTATTAAAGGCCCAAAGTGTATTTAAAAAATGAATAAAGATGGGACTTACAACTTAAGGGTAGGCCCAGATGATTCTGTTTTAAAATGGCGATCGCGCCAAGATTTTTGAAAACACAGTGGGACTTATACAATGACTGAGGCCCAAAATATTTATGTTTTCAAAATGGTTGAGTCTTACACTCTATTAGAGGCCCAAAGAGGTTTTAAAGAAAGAAATGGGACTTACAACACAAGGGTAGGCCCAGTTGATTTTGTTTTGAAATGGCGATCGCGCCGAGATTTTTGAAAACACAGTGGGACTTATACAATGAGTGAGGCCCAAAATGTTTTGTTTTCAAAAAGTGTTCGATCTTACATTCTATTAGAGGCCCAAAGTGTATTTAAAAAATTTAAAATCAAGAGGAAAACCCTAACTTTAAATTAAATTCATTTTTTTAAGAAAAATTAAATAAAAAATTGTATAAAATATAAAAAAATATTTAAAAAACAAGTTGTAGGTTTTGAAAAATATTTTAAAAAATCATGTTTAAACACATGAAAGTGTAGAAATCATTTGAATTTGAAAAAATCAAGATGGAATTTCATTTTAAAATATTGGGAAATAATTAAAATGAAATTATTCACAAAAATATCAACTATATTAAATAAATAATATAAATGTGATTTTTTTGCAAAATAAAATAATTTAACATTTTTGTGAATTTTGAGAAAAATAATCAATTCAAAAACACAAATATTCAAAGAAAAATTAATTTTTGAACCAATTAAGAAAATATCAAAATTAATTAAATAATTCAAATATTTAAAATTCAAAAACACGCGCGAAGAACATCATCTTCTTTGTTTTTCCACCAGAAACCGATTCAATCTAATCTCCCTTGTTACTCAATGGAATTGGATGAAATAAGCATCAATCTTGCTCGCTTTTAAACAAGGAACAAGATGGTATTATTCAATTTCATTTAAATTAAGTGTGGAAAGAATTATCATGCACGAACAAGATGAACCCTAATTTGCACAAACCAATATGAAATTCCATACACGATTGATTCATAGAAATTGATTGAGGGAAAATTATCTATGAGCATCCAGAAACACAATGGTAACTTGAAAAACATGTTTATGATGCATGCATTAATGAGTTTGAAAGTTTGAGGCTTACCTCTTGCAAGTGAGAATCGAATTCTGGTTTGGAGGTGTTTCTTGTAACACCCTAAATTTCCCCGAATAATTTAATAAAAAAAAATCAGAGTAAAATGAAACAACTCGGAATAAAAGGGTATTACTTTCAATAAGAATTTACTCATAAATAAGACATGTAACATATAATAAATATTAATACAACTTTAATCCAAAAAATCATCTTTATTACACAGCGGAAATTTTTCATTGTGATCAACAAAATATAACGGTTTCAATTAATCAAAATATTAGTTTTCAAAAATGTAAAGACAACTCTAATTCTTTAACAAAGTAAAATCATGCATAAAACGTTCCCGACTCCCAATGTTACATATCAGAACAGACTCCAAACTAAACTGAAGCACCTCGTCTTCACCGACCACGACTCCCACACTACTCCTGACTATCTGCACGTTACGTGGAGGCAACATTCAAACAGAAGGGGTGAGATTTCACATTCAATAATACAAGGCAATAACTCGTATAAAGGAATTAGCAACTCATAACATCATATAATTGCACAACTCATCATTATCAATACTTCGCAAAAGTCCAACAATAAATCATCACATAACTTCGCTCAACAATACAACAACACGACTCAACGGATGCAATACAGTGCAATCATGCATGTGGTACCAACAGAGCTACAGCTCCCTTCGCTAATGCCGTGATTCGGCTTTGACAAGCTACAGCCCACTTCGCTTAACAAATTGCCAATTCAGGCCATCGTGGTGCCAATCCAGGCCATCGTAGTTAAAATGAAATGATTATGCAACAATACAATTAAAATGCAACAACAACAACATCAACTTCGCAAATCAACATAGGCACTCGGCCTCTTCTCTATACGACTACAACTTCGCATCACAACTTCACAATTAATCAACATTATTCTTCGCAAATAAACAATAATTTCATTCACACACTTATAATTACAAAACTCAAGCATGTATGCTTTACTCGAAAACACTTCAAAAATAGCTCAAGGAAATGACGAAATAATTATTAAAATACACCTAAATTCATCATTAAATTCAAGGAATCACGTTCTAAATTCATTTCACAATCCGGAAAATTTTCAATTTCGAAATCGCGCTAAAACTCAAACTTTCACTTCGCCAAAAATCAGAATTTTAACACTATAATTCCATTTTAGTTATTCCACAACATGGTAACTCACCCCTGGGCCAGAAACTATTATTATAAGATAGCTTGTCTCGTTATCTTTCCAACACTTCGAGCGGCGTAAGAATCGGACTCCCGGAACTCATGTTACGAATTTTCGAAGTTTCCAAAATTCTGCACTAACATAGCTACGGGTTTGATCACTTTTTGCCCAGAAACCCATCCGAAACTTCGATTAAATTCGCGAGACTCTTATTTTAACTTAGTTATACCTATTAAAACTCATTGGTAGCATAAAAACTAATTTTCGCGACGATGAATTTCGCACCAAAATTTCTAGTTTTCGCTATTCCTAACCCAAAATAAATTTTTTTCACATTATTCTCATAGAAACACTACATCATAAAGATAACATTATAATTCAACCATTGCAAACTCCTAACATGAAATTGGGTTCAAATTCCTAATATCAAGATACTCAATTAACACGTATCAATCAATTTCATTCATCTCTAACAACAACAACTATCAACCAATATCTAGCTCAATCCCTTTCATGATTATTGAACCCGTATTAGAGAAAGTTAGTCCCACCCTTACCTTAGATTGGATGACCTTTTTGAATCTCTAAACTCTAGTCTCTTGCCTTCTCACGATCGTTCTTCTCTTCTTTCTTCTCACTTCTACGGTTTCCTCAAAAGTTGTATTCACGTTCTATTGTGTAACTTCCTCAAACTCCTTATAACATATTCCCCTTATTCCAACTTAGCCCCTAGAACCCCTAAGTTCCCTCTTTTTGCCAGTTTTTCCCTTACTACCTCATTATTCCATTTTAATTTTATTCCATTAAATAAATATTTAATGTCACGCTAGTTAAACAATTATTTAACTAATATTCTAATAATCAAACAATACCACTAATTCTCATTATTAATTTCCCCACTAATAATATTATAATAAGCTAATAATATTATTCACCAACACCCATCAACACATCACAAAACATTATACATCGCAAATATTAATGTAAATCACTCAAGATTATCGCTAAACTCGGTAAAATAATTAAATAATAAATCAGGGCGTTACAACTCTCCCCCACTTAGAATGTTTTCGTCCTCGAAAATTCACCTGATGCGAACTACCCCGGATACGACCTCGTATCCGACTAATCAATTCCCGTGCCATGAAAGGCAACACCACGGTTAACACAAAACAACAAACTACCTTATTAATGACAACAACAACAACAAGATGCAATGCTCACGCAATGCACTCGACGACCAACTCAAGACTCAAAGAATAACCAAGTTAAGAACACACAGGTTCACTATGAACTAGAACACAAAACTATCGTCACCATCACCATAGGCAACACTCCCCTAATTCCCCATCATAGGAATTAGCTACTCGCACTCGAACCATCACCATAGGTAACGAGGCAACAACAAAGATAAAAACACAAAAGTCCATAACATAACCTCAATGTAGCCAAACTACTAACATTGTTGTTACACACGTACGAACAAATTGCACTACACCACGCTTTCGCTGCGCACTCGAATTACTCACAACTATCAAATCTACCAAGTCCACATCCAACTTCCGACCATCAAAGCAGACATAAGAAACGACTTTCGACTTAACTCATCGGGAATTCCGACCAAACAGGTATTCTACACTCTTGTGATTACTAAACACTCTGGATACTTAACACAATTACAACCTCAGCCAATTCCAAATCTTGAATAGGATAGATACTTTCATGAATCTCCAACTATCGTAAAACATAAGCTACAACTTCACCATCTTATATTATCACACTGTCTAAACTCATCTTAAACACATAACAGCATCCCAAACCATAACCGCATAAGGATACATATTTCCAATTAATTTCGACAAGAAAATCACCTTTTCCACTCAGACCACGCTAAGCGTGATCCGACTCGCGCTAAGCATGCTCGCTTTTGCGTCGAGAGGGCGAGGGTCTTCCAGACCACGCTGGGCGCGCTCAACGGCACTAAGCGCCCTTCGCGATTCCTGCTACAAAACTCCGTGATAATAACCGACTAAGTCCAAGAATATTATACTCCCCTTAATCCACTGCAGGGCTTCCTCATTGTAGAACTACATCTACTTAGATGCCCTCATCTGAATTAACACAACCAAGTAAACTCATCTCTACTAACCAAAAATCACACTTTGGTAACTTAACATATAACTCCACTTCTTTCAATACTTGTAACTCAATTCTCAATTACTCTACATGTTCTTCTTCCGATTTTTATAATAGATCCGAACATTCACAATGAACACCATTTCTAACTTATCCAAATAAGTATGGAAGATAAGATCCATACTCCCTACACACACTTTAAGGCGTACTAGTCACTACTATCCTCTACCAAACATCCTTGGTTATATCATGGTCTTGCATTTCCATTTACCCCCTCACTGGATCATCTTTCCAATGCTTCAAGTCTCATGTCTATCAGATTCTCAATTCATCTCAAATCAAAACTCAAGTTACCCCGGACACAACTGTGAGTTTCCATACTACTCACTGATCCACACGCAACCTCATGCTGTCATCCTTTTCACTACTAATACTAATAAGGCTCTCCACGATGACACCCTTGGCATATCTTTAGTCAGCACATTGTTCTCTGCTTCTAATAAGTAACTATCAACATCATCTGATCAACATACAAAAGCCTCAAAACTGCCTCATCTTCTGATATAGGAATCTGCATCGACTAATCAAACAATCCACAAGCACTTGGCTCGACTTCAAACAATTCAATGTACATACTATACCAGCTGGCAAGACACATCTATCACATCCAACATGATCCCGTCTACTATCAACAAGAGATTAAGGGTGATCAGTTCCTCAATTTGTCAATAGGTAGCTGGCAACCATAAGGGTGGCATACATCATCATTACCCAACTACAATAGCATCCTTTACTTCGTGCCCAAAGTTACCTAAGCATAATGCTCCGCCATCTCTCTAAGGCTTACAACCGTTTTCTTAATTTCCTTCTTTTCAACCTTGTCAATGATATATAAACGCCTAACATCCATTACATATTCTCCTATACACGCTTGTAACACAACACAATTGTTAAATATTCTCCCAAAACCAGAAATGCTACTACTTCAAGTACAATCCAAATCGGTCCACTCTAAATGAAACATTTATCCAAATAGAGGACTTTAACAATACTAATAAATCCTTTGTCCTTTCTTTAATTTCACAACCTTGATGATCCGTATAGTTTCACATTTGGTCTCATCCTAATCACAATCTTAACAGTACCATCTCATCATCTGGTTGGTGATAGAAACTTTCCAAAATCTTCCTGACACATGTTGACACCATGTCATCAATGACACACAATCCACGTTACTATTTAACCTTCTCCATTTCTCAAAAATCTCTCCACTCTAATCATTCCCAACTAGCATACGCCGCATCTCCATGTGCTTCTCTGAGGTCCTCACCTCCGTCCTATTACGAAACATCTTATACCTGACCTCATCTTACCCACTTTCAGCAAGACTCACTCAACTTCAAATGCAATTATCTCCTACAATGCAGACCTTCTTGATACAAAATCATATGTCAAAATGAAGGGAATTTCCTGTAGATTCCAGAAATCCAAGAATTACTTTAATCTGAGTTTTGATTAAATAGTTATCACCTGTGCAATGGAGGCTGATCAAGAAATCCCGTATACCTGCCTTCTCAAAAATCAGAATCAGACCCAAATCTTCAAATGCGTTTTTCTCTCTCGTCAAAAACATGTAGAAGACAAAGTTTATATGCAAACTGTAGGGAATTTCGTAAGCTTTCCAAAAAGTCCAGAATTTCTCCCATCGGAGTTACCAGCAAAAAGTTATCACATGTTTAGTGAAGACTGTTCCATAAGTACGAAAATGAAAATTAGAAATGATGAACATGAGTTCCACATTTTTCTCTTACTTCCAAGATCCTCCAACTATCCTCACTTTTCACCCAAATCTGAAGGTAATCCGACTTCAATTCCATTATACCGAAAACACACTAGCCCACCAGTTGGTCCATCAAATCATCAATCCTGTTGAAATGGATATTTATTCTCAACCGTCGGTAATCCACACACCATCTCGTACTATCTTCTTCCTTCTTAACTAATAACACCGGAGCTACATTTGTCTCAACAACACACTACACCACTCATTTAGATAATTTGTAAACACATGGTTTATCTCCACCAATTCGTCCAAAAATGACATCATCTTGTTCTAACTAAAGATAACTGCGCACCTCCTAAGGAAACACGTCAGGATACTCCACACATCACCGGCCTATCTCTTGCCACAACATCGCCTTCCCCCTCACAAGGAAGCGAACAACGAAAACACCTGACCGTCTTCCATCAAGGATCACACCATTCTCAAATAGTTGGACAATTCAACACTACACTCCCTCATGCGACAACATGATATCCAATCCCTCAACCACTGGAATATCCAAGAGAAGCAGATACTTCTCCCCCACTTGTTTCATTCCCAACCTGCAAATGGAAAACAAAACAAGCACCGACAGTGTTTTCACACACATGTCACATACTAGGGAACAACATAATTAGACAACCTGGCCGGACGGACGGACCTGCTCTGATACCACTTTGTAACACCCTAAATTTCCCCGAATAATTTAACTAAAAAAATCAGAGTAAAATGAAACAACTCGGAATAAAAGGGTATTACTTTCAATAAGAACTTGCTCATAAATAAGACATGTAACATATAATAAATATTAATGCAACTTTAATCCAAAAAATCATCTTTATCACACATCGGAAATTCTTCATTGTGATCAACAAAATATAAGGGTTTCAATTAATTAAAATATTAGTTTTCAAAAATGTAAAGACAACTGTAATTCTTTAACAAAGTAAAATCATGCATAAAACGTTCCCGACTCCCAATGTTACATATCAGAGCAGACTCCAAACTAAAGTGAAGTACCTCGTCTTCACCGACCACGACTCCCACACTACTCCTGATTATCTGCACGATACCCACATGGAGGCAACATTCAAACAGAAGGGTGAGATTTCACATTCAATAATACAAGGCAATAACTCGTATAAAGGAAATAGAAACTCATAACATCATATAACTGCGCAACTCATCATTATCAATACTTCGCATAAGTCCAACAACAAATCATCACATAACTTCGCTCAACAATACAACAACACGACTCAACGGATGCAATATAGTGCAATCATGCATGTGGTACCAACAGAGCTACAACTCCCTTCGCTAATGCCGTGATTCAACTTTGACAGCCTACAGCCCCCTTCGCTTAACAAATTGCCAATTCAGGCCATCGTGGTGCCAATCCAGGCCATCGTAGTTAAAATGAAATGATTATGCAATGATACAATTAAAATGCAACAACAACAACATCAACTTCGCAAATCAACATAGGCACTCGGCCTCTTCGCTATACGACTACAACTTTGCATCACAACTTCACAATTAATCAACATTATTCTTTGCAAATAAACAATAATTTCCTTCACACACTTATAATTACAAAACTCAAGCATGTATGCTTTACTCGAAAACACTTCAAAAATAGCTCAAGGACATGACGAAATAATTATTAAAATCACCTAAATTCATCATTAAATACAAGGAATCACGTTCTAAATTCATTTCACAATCCGGAAAATTTTCAATTTCGAAATCGCGCTAAAACTCAAACTTTCACTTCGCCAAAAATCAGAATTTTAACACTATAATTCCATTTCAGTTATTCCACAACAAGGTAACTCACCCCTGGGCCAGAAACTATTATTATAAGATAGCTTGTCTCGTTATCTTTCCAACGCTTCGAGCGGCGTACGAATCGGACTCCCGAAACTCAAGTTACGAATTTTCGAAGTTTCCAAAATTCTGCACTAAAATAGCTACGGGTTTGATCACTTTTTGCACAGAAACCCATCCGAAACTTCGATTTAATTCACGAGACTCTTATTTTAACTTAGATATACCTATTAGAACTCATTGGTAGCAAAAACTAATTTTCGCGACGATGAATTTCGCACCAAAATTTCTAGTTTTCACTATTCCTAACCCAAAACAAAATTTTTTCACATTATTCTCATAGAAACACTACATCATAACGATAACATTATAATTCAATCATTGCAAACTCCTAACATCAAATTGGGTTCAAATTCCTAATATCAAGATACTCAATTAACACGTATCAATTAATTTCATTCATCTCTAACAACAACAACTATCAACCAATATCTAGCTCAATCCCTTTCATGATTATTGAACCCGTATTAGAGAAAGTTAGTCCCACCCTTACCTTAGATTGGATGACCTTTTTTAATCTCTAAACTCTAGTCTCTTGCCTTCTCACGATCGTTCTTCTCTTCTTTCTTCTCACTTCTACGGTTTCCTCAAAAGTTGTACTCACGTTCTATTGTGTAACTTCCTCAAACTCCGTATAACATATTCCCCTTATTCCAACTTAGCCCCTAGAACCCCTAAGTTCCCTCTTTTTGCCAGTTTTGCCCTTACTACCTCATTATTCCATTTTAATTTTATTCCATTAAATAAATATTTAATGTCACGCTAGTTAAACAATTATTTAACTAATATTATAATAATCAAACAATACCACTAATTTCATTATTTATTTCCCCACTAATAATATTATAATAAGCTAATAATATTATTCACCAACACCCATCAACACATCACAAAACATCATACATCGCAAATATTCATGTAAATCACTCAAAATTATCGCTAAACTCGGTAAAATAATTAAATAATAAATCAGGGCGTTACATTTATGAAGTGTTCCAATTATCTGGATAGCTTCCTTAGGTGCCAAGGAGTATGTTTGAATGCTTAGAATGGATTGAAGTGAGCTGGAACTTGATATGGTACCTCAATTGCAACTCTGTCAAGAACTTGAGCAATTGACTGGTGATTTTGTGAATTTAATATTCCAGATGTTGTTTTAGTGTTTGGATCACCTACATATGATGTTTATGAGGTGTTAGCATGATTGGTTTGGTTTGAATCACTCTAAATTTCAAAACCCGATAGTGACTTGAGTTAGAAGGCAAAATTGGAGTGAAAGAGAGATTTTGAGTAAAGCATCAGTTTGGGTGCTTTGGTGTACTCAAACTAATCACAAATGAGCTCTATTTATAGTAGAGCAAGTTTGTTTTGGCATCAATAGTGAATGGCAGCTTGGATCAGATTGCATTGAATGCCTTGGTTCTTTGGTCAATGGTCTCCTCTAGCCATTGACTTGTACTAAACTTTGCAGGTTTAGGTCCTCTGATATTTGGATATGTCTTGACTCATTTAGACTTGTTTGTGGTTCATTCATGCCACCTCAATGCATCACTTTAATGCTTGATGCCAAATTTGAATTTCAAGATTCCTTTCATGATGATTTTGCACATGGAAGGCTTGGTCTTTGGCATTTTGTGTTATGGATCAGATCATTCACCCATTTGTGTTGTAATTGAACAGAATTTCAATGATCAAAGTGTTCAAAATCATTCTAAGGAATCGTGGGGTGCAAGTTTGCACCAAAACCTGTCATGAAGACAGTTGCAGCAAGGCAACTTGGAAGATCCATAACTCTTAGCTCAAATGGAGTTTGATGGAGTTCTTGGACAATTTAGAAAGCTTGCATAATGTACTTTAACTTTGATGTCCACCACTGGACCTAATTCAGCTCGGATCAAAATGAAAAAGGACCTCAAAGTTGAGAAAAAATGAAACAGATTCTGACTTGTTTGAAATTTTTCTAAGTGTTGAAAAAAGTGATCATTTTCACTTTTTGTGATTTTGATCAATTCATAACTTGAAATCCATGAGGAATTGGAATCTCTTGTTGTTGACACTTTTAAAGTATGTAAGATGAAATTTCATTTGGGCTTTGAATGGGAGAGAAAGGCCTTGTGGTTTAGGAGTTATGACCTTGCAAAGTTGGTACAAAATCACTTTTATTCCATAACTTAGAAAAATTTAAAGTTTCCTACGGTTGCCCCTTTTACAAGAAACCTCACTTTCCTTGATTTTTCTTGATGAATGATGATCAAAACCATACATTAACATTGTCTTGGACTTAGGGGAACCATATTTGTGAAAAATTCCAAAAAGTCAAACTTGATATTAGGCACAGATGAATTCCAAACTGTGTGATTCCTTATGAAATCAATTCCTTGACCTAATTAAAACCTAATGTATGGATTCCATAGGTGTTTTAGGGTATCTTGAACCATGTCCCAAGGTTTGGGAACATGTTTTGGTCAAAAGTCAAAGATACATTTGACTTTTTCTTCAAAACCCTAATTGTGGTCCTGATGAAATTGAAACTTGTGAATCAAGATTTTTGGGTTAATCCATTGTTGTAAATGGATCAATGTGGTGCATTTGAGGCCTTCAAATCATGTCGTGAGGTTTTGGCTCATGTTTTACTTCAAAAGTCAATTTAGGGGTGAATTAGGTCAAGAAACCCTAATTCTTGATTTTTGATGAATGCTCCCCCAGAAGTTGCTTTGACTTGATGATTGGATCCATGAGGTTCATTTGATCTTCTTAGACCGTGTTTTGAAGTATTGGCTCATGCCCAGATGAAAATTTTCATCTGGAGGCCTTGGTCGACCAAAACCCTAATTTGGTGACACTGGCAATCTTGAGGCCTGATTGGCCTGAGATGTTGCACTCTTGTGCTTGATTCTTGATATGGGAGACCTCTTTCTTGATCCTTCTTGGATGCTTGAGATGATAAACAAGTTGAAGATCGTGTCATTCTTTGATTGATCTTTTGTCCAAATGTTCTGATAGGGTTCAAAACCCTAATTCTTGGTTGAGGTGAATGCTCAATAATCTTTGAGGAGATTGATGAGACATGGTGGTATATCTGTAACACCCCTAATCTATACCCCCAAGCTATTAAAAGCGATAAATAAAAATTCAAAATTTCATCAGAGCATATTTAAATTATCATGGCATAGACAGGGAGAATCACATCATATTGAAACAAAACATACAACACCTGCTCATAAAGATATGCAACAGTGGGGTAGCAATCATCAAAGGAACTCAGTTCCTTACACCCACATTTCATTAGATTTTAGAATAAAAGCGGAAAATCTAAAACTGACTATATATATATATATATATATATATATATATATCACATAAAGGTTTATCTGTTATCAGCAGAATCATGTATATATACAACTACAAAGGACGAAGATGCATATACACAACATCGCAAAATAATCCTAATCGATCCCCCGACTACCCGGTGTCACATATCAGAGCCGACCGACAAAAGAATGAAGTCCTAAGCTTCACAAAAAGACCTTCAGCAATCTAATCTGCAATGCCTCATAGAGCATTATAAAACAGCAGAAGGGTGAGAAACACAATTATAATATAAATGCATATAATTATGTATATCGATATAAAATACACATATCAAGTATTCTCACCACAATTATCACATGCCAACACATAAAGCATATATAGATTATACTCACATAATCATATATTCACACATAATGCATATGTTTATACACGAAACATGTCATTCATAACTCAATGCATTTAACACGAATGCACATCGATTCACAAGTCCTATCACAAGCTCAATCACATAATTACTCCATTCCCAATTGCATATTAATCATGCACCATACATTTATCACAAATGCATATCACCATGTCTCACACACAATCAATTAAATCATGATTTTCCACATATAACCAATGTAATCATAAACCATGCAGATGCAAAGAGACCGACACAATGACTCTATGCAAATGCACATGCGGTACCGACTCCATCAAATCTCAACACTAGTTCACTCAGGAACTCTGCTGGAACCATCGCTCGTTACATCACTGTAACTCCCCGTCGGGCCTACAATGTTCACCCGTCGCTTACAGTCCTCTTTGTATAAGGCTCGCGACGTTTATGGATCGCTTGCAGTCCTCTTTGTATAAGGCTCACGATCCGATCGCTTTCAGTCCTCTTATTTTTAAGGCTATTCATACATCTTATCTTTAAGGCTCACGATCAACTATAACCACCGTTTCCAGTCCTCTTGCATAAGGCTCACAATGTTTATAACAGATTCACTTAGGAATCAAACTGTCGCTTTAGGTCCCCACATGGGCACACGACGTTCATGGATTATTTTCAGTCCTCTTTGTATAAGGCTCACAATCCGATCGCTCTCAGTCCTCTTTGTATAAGGCTCACGATCCCACAAGATGCATATCATGATGCTTGACACACAAGAACTCATGACAAACAATGCATCTTCACACATATATGCAACCATAAACAATGCATATACAACCAAATACAACACATTTCATTTTCTTTCCCTTAGGCCACACATCATCATCACAACATGTATTTCATGCATTTTCATTTCACAACAACACACAAGTCATACCATATCCATACCAACAATACATTGCAGGATACACATCAATTACACACAATTATAACTACAAAAGTCGACAAAATGACACTATTCCCAATTCCTGACATAATTAAATCGGCCAACAATCTCAAAATCATTTTAATAGGAAAGAACATGTCATTAGCTTTCCAACGATATAAAGAACGTTCAAAACGGATAAACGGATCAAAAGTTACGGACTAAACAAGAAAAGACATCGTGAAAAAAACACATTCTGCACCCTTGCTGGCCATACGCGTATTGCCCAGCCCCATACGCGTATTGCCTACTTTCCTTCATTGCCATACGCGTATTGCCCTAACCAATACGCGTATTGCCCTACCCCATACGCGTATTGCCCTGTCCCATACGCGTATGGGCAGTGAAACCCAGAATTTTTCCTGCTGCGTTGCAGTTACGAATTTTCACCCAAAAATCCCATTTTTACACCAGAAAATTACCAATTTGATGTATAACAACATATATCTATCATGTATCAATAACAAGGAACACGAAAACATGATTTCTAACACGATTAAATCGAACTCTCACACTTTCTACACAAATGGGTATTTATTCTATTTCTCATACAATCCAACAAAACCACAAACAAACACATACATAATCATACACATGTATAGGATAATTGAATTTCACACCCTTACCCGATTAAATCGATTCCTAGAAGTTGTTTTGATGAATTCCAAGCTTTTCTCCCAATTTCTCTCTTTTTCTCTTCTCTTCTTTTTCCTTCTTCTCTTTTTCCTCTTCCTATTTCTTTCTCTCTATTTTCTCTCTTCCCCTTATATTTCTATTTTTCTTTCTTTTCTATTTCTTTTCTTTCTAACTTAGTAAATAATTAGGGAAAAGACTAAAATACCCTCACTCTCAATTATCCCGCAAACGCTCTCAAAACGCGATAAAACATAATCACGATGTAAAATAACATATTATCACAAATAAAATAATATAATACTCAAAATAATTAAATCGACTCAATTAAAGAAAATGATCAAAACTGGGGCGTTATAATATCTATATTGTGTAGATGATTCTCACAATGATGTGAAATATTGGTGGTTAAAATTTGGGGTATGACACTTTGTACATAAATAAATTTGGGCCTCAGTCATTGTATAAGTCCCGATATGATTTTCAAAATAAACGGTGCGATCACTGTTTTTCATCTGGGCATCTCATTGAGCTATAAGCCCCAACTATTGTGTAAAAATAACTTTTTTTGGGCCTCTAATAAAGTGTAAGACCCAATCCTCTTTTTAAATACAATAAATTGGGCCTCAGTCATTGTATAAGTCCCTCGGTGATTTTCAAAACTACGACGCGATCGTCGCCTTTTCAAAATAAGTAATATGGGCCTCTTCTTGAGTATAAGCCCCAAAATTTATTTCTAAAACAACTTTCTTGTTGATTTAAAATTAAAAGTTTTGTCAAAACTTTCTTCAATTTCTTGAAAACCTAACCATACAGCCATAGTTAATCTGCTTGGGCTTGCACACCTGTAAGTTTCACTATCTCTTATATGCATACTTGTTTATATATTTCATCTATATATATATATATATATATATATATATATATATATGCTTGTACATACTTGCTTAGAGTTCTCCCCATCAATTAGGTATAGGTTTAGGTCAAACCAGAGGTTACTCTTTCAACATAGTCAAAACTAGTTCCCAATAGGAAATTCCAGATACAGTTTTGCCTCCTCTTGGGCTTTTACAATATGGAACAGAGAAAGGCATTCTCCCCGGTGAAACTTTTCTCAGGACTTTCCAAATATATATATATATAAGAAATTCATTTCCCCAGAGAGGATTAATTCCCGGTGAAACCTCTCTTGAATTTCTTCAAACCCTAGAACTGTTCTGTAAAGAAAGGATTATTTCTGGTGAAACCTTTCTTGAACTTTTCTTAAGTTTTTGACCCACAGGCTTCCTAAAAGCACCCCTAGCCTCTTCTTGGGCTTAGTACAAGGACCCTCAAGCTTCTTAGAAGTTCTCAGCCTCCTCTTGGGCTTAGTACAAGGACCTAAAGGCCTCCTACAGGCATAGGACACAACTTAGTCATCTCTACTAGTTCAATCCTCAGGAAAGTAAAAATTCAATAACATCAGATCATTTTAGGGTTGACCTTCATCCCTTAAAACATCGGCCTCCTCTTGGGCATCATACAAAGATCGTTCTCTAGCTGAGAGTTAAACTCTTCATACCAGTAGACTTGGAAAGTCTTATCCTCTCTTGGATCTCACACAATAAACCCACAAGCTTCCTGAAAACATAAGAAAGATTTAGTCATTCATACATATCTAATCCCCAAGAGAGTTTAAATTCTCAAGGTCCCCAAACTCACATTGAAAGGTATTTGATCCCCAACAAGGTTCAAGAAATCCCAAACCAGGGTCAGCATATTCTTTTTCAAATCCCTAATATTATCATAACCTCATGGCATCTGATATTTCAACTCTTCTTCAAACCCCAGCAAGAGTTGATTTCCCTTTGGATTCCTCAAATACTTATTGGACCTGTCTCTGGATTTCAATAATCCTCAGCAGAAGATAGCCTCCTCTTAGGCTTCATATAAGAAATTCCCTAGTCAGCCTCCACTTAGGCTTTGTATAATGATGATTCCTCAGTAGAGTTAGCCTCAATCTTGGGCTTTGTACAAGACAGACAAAACACTCTCTTGTTGAGTCAGTTCCTTTTAGCCTAAATCTTGGGCATTGTACAAGACAGATAAAACATTCCCCAGTGGAGTGAGTCAACTTCTAGCCTCAACCTTGGGTTTTGTACAAGACAAATAAAAAACTCCCCAGTGGAGTCAATACTCTTCATCCTCAATCTTGGGCTTTGTACAAGACAGATAAAACCTCCCCAGTGAAGTCAATCAATTTCTTTCAGCCTCAATCTTGGGCTTTGTACAAAATAGATAAAATACTCCCTAGTAGAGTTAATCGTTTAGCTTCAAACTTGGGCTTTGATCAAGGCACACAAAAATCAACATACCCTCAGAGTAAATCAATAATTCTCTCTGTAGAAAGATAGTTTCTCTGTACATCACATATCAAAACAAACAGTCAAAAACCCCTACTTCCAAATAACTGCCGTAAGTGGCACAATTGTTGATTCAAAAATCCAAGCTGTAGCCCGTCTTTTATCCTGGCAAATTGCTGCTCTCATCTAATTGCTGTAAGTGACAAGCCTCTGGATTAGTTACATCCAAGCCAATGTCCCTCTCTTAGCATGAAAAACTCATAAGGAAAAATGGCATTGCTCTACACTGAGTTAAAGTTTCTTCCTTCGTGACATCTCCCTTTTAAAGGAAATTATGACATTGCAGGACTCCGCATCCCAGTTAAAGTAATTTCCCTTATAACCACTTACCCAACTTCTGTGATGAATAGGTGAGATATCTCCCTTTAGAGATGACAAATTCTTTCTCAGTCAAACCTTTAGCTTCAATCTTGGGCTTTGAACAAGAAACAAATACTCCTCTAGCTTCAATCTTGGGCTTTGAACAAAACACAAACACCCTTTTAGCCTCAATCTTAGGATTTGAACAAGACACAAGCTTTTAGCTTCAATCTTGGGCTTTAAACAAGACACCAAACTCTATTTTCCTCCCATAGAATAGGAGGAACTACGATTGCTCTAATTTCCCTGTACCTCTTTACGGGAATACGTAGGCATAAGATTGCGAAATCTTAGCGAGCACACAAAACAAAAACCTTAAGTCCAGAACCTTCCCAAAAACAACGAAAAACCTGAAAATAAACAGAAACATCCTCTTAAACCTCCCAAAGGAGAAACTTTACAAATCCATGACAAATAAACAATGGACAATATTTAAGGATAATAAATAAATAAGTAATAGAATACCTATGGATAACCATATATTCATTGGGTGTTAACAACTTCCTTTGTATAACCAGACCCCAGACCCCCCAATCTCTTAGCATTTGTTAAAGAAAACATTTGCGTGCAAGGTTAGTTTTAGATAACTTCCCTTTCCTTTCCAGCTTCATAGCATAAATAAGAAATCAAAAAGTAGCACCAAATTCAAACCATTGCGGAAAGGTGGTCGCGTCACTGACAAAAATCGCACGCTACAAAAGGGAACCAATTTTCCCTCTGCCCCTCAACCGAGGAGAGATGACCAACTGACCTCCATGGGGCAGTTGCCCATCTCTGCCCTCCGTCTCACCTCAGCCCGTCGCCCACGGGACAGTCACCCAGAACCAAGCAGGAATACGTTTTCCCGGAATCACTCCCCTGCTCAAAGAAACGACTAGTTCCGAACAGGTCTGCCCATTCCAATGGCTAGTTTCTGGCAGTTACCTATTTTTGGAGGATCCACGATCCGCGCCCAAAAATAAGGACCAATGGTCAATTACTGGGGGCATTATAAAAACTCTCTCATTTGAGAGGGTCAAGTATCCAAAAATCATCCTAAAAACACTCTTTGTACTTGCCCTTTCCTCTCACCAATTCTTACTTTAGCATCGAAGTGCCTTGCAGGTACACCCCCTTACAATCATCAGTATTATGCCCGTGGCTCTTAAGGAACCGGAAATACTTCGTCTTATCTATGTTGGTCTTGGTCGGTATCTGCTTGGGGAAGCGGATGCCGGCCTGTTTGAATTATGAATTCGCGGATTCAGTGAGTATCTTCTCGCGTGAAACAGTCAATAGAGTGTACTCGTGGAAACGTCCAGATGGCCTTTTATGATCTCGGGAATCCCGAGAACGGTCTTCTTTTCTTCTTTCTCCTCCTCGACGAGATGTCGAAGAGTCTTTGTGTTTCTAACATCCAGATGGCCTCCCTTTTAATTCTGCCCTGAAGATAGACCAGAAGCTTCATGCGTTCTAACCTCAAAATGCACTTTCTTGTTTCTCCCCACTCCCCTCTCAAACCTTGGTGGATTTGAATGAATCTTTTTACCATCTATCAAAACATTGTCAAGTTTCACCCCTAGCAATCTGATGTCCTCCACCTCTTTGAATCTCACAAAACCAAACCGTTTGCCATGTTTGTTTCGTCTAGGAGAAATCAAAACTTCCACAATATTTCCTATGCACCCAAAGAGAACGACGATATCCCTCGCAGAGATACGATCAGGAAACTCTGAGAAGAAAAAAGAATTCGTACCTTTTAACTCCAAAATGCTGAGACCTTTTCCATACGGAAAAATGTCCCATCTTCCGACCTGAGGACGAGATCTTCTTCCTGTAACAGTTGTCCAAGCCATATCAGAACAGGGGTGAAGAGAGAAGGCAGAGCTTCTCTCTACAAGTCTTTAATACAAGTCTTTATGTATTAATGATTTTATCACTACATATGGCCATCCATTGAAAATTGTCATTCACTCCTTAGTTTTATATTTAACAAAAAAAAATGTAAATACTTAATTCTAAATTTGGCACAGGTCACGTTTTATATCAAACATAACCTTGTATTTAAATTCAAGCAACATTTAAATTTAAAAGCAATTCAATTCATCAATTAAAATTATTCAAACAATTGAAGAACTAAACATAGGTGAAAATCTATTTGATCTTCTATTTTTTCTGCTTCTTTTGTTTCTTGCCACTAAAAATGACATAAAAATTTGTATTTGAATTAAAATAATAGATGAAAACTTAAAATATAAAGTAATAACCTCTAAATAGTTTCAATTAATTTATAAAAAAAAACTATAAACTTATAAAATTAGTTATAAAGTCATGAATAATGGTTATATAATATATTTTTGTAAAACATTCAAACCAAAAAAATTATTGTCAAACAAAGTCTAAGTTTAATTGTACAACTTGATATTCAATTATTGATGTCTTGACAGTTACTAATAATAATTAAGTGTTTTTTTACTGTGTATTTTTCCTTTTAGTCTATGAAATTTTCTTTTAATTGTGTGAAATAACTTTATTTTACAGTGATAGCATAACTTTGAACACATGCAACTTGTTATTAATGCTTTGGAAGAAGAAAAAAAATTAGAGGTTTAAAATTTCATAGTCACATTATTTAAAATGTTAATCTCACTTTAAAAAAATTAGAAATAAAGAACTAGCAAATAATAGCATGATCAAAATATCAGATTTCATATAATTAGTATTAAAAGAATAAAATATTTCTTAATTTAAATGCAAACAAAATATTTGAAATAAACCACAAATATTTTGATTACTAATGTAAAGGTAATGGTAGATCAATTGCAGGTGAATTTATGAGCTATAGAATTATGGATGTTTAAGAAAATTCAATGCAAAAGGGTTGTATTACAATTATATAAAATAAATGACAAGATATAAAAGCACATAACTTTTTAATAACATTAAAAAGTAGGATAGACAATGACCATTCAGCTTTTAACAACTCAGTTGAGTAACAATAATACCCAATTTTTCTTAATGGGTAAATAAGAATTTGCCATGATTTTTTAGCATTCATGGGGAAGAATACTTATTATTTTACTAATTTATTTTCAGATTGACTAAAAAATTATATCATTTTTTTGGTTGTCATAATTTAATAGTATTATAATAAATAAATTAAGAGACAATAGTGTTAGTGGGAGAGTGATTAAATTTTAAAAGAAATTGAAAAATATGTTATTAGAAGAAAATTAGAAACACACTCTTCCTCTTCCCCGCGTCTCATGAGACGGTTTCCAAACTACAATTTCTTACTATATTGAAACCATTACTCGTGCTCATTGTCTTCCACTCGTTGCTCGTGCTTTCACTCACCCAGATTGATTCTTTTTCTTGCTTATTGTTTAGAACAAATCCTCTCTTCACTAATCTGATGTTTTGTTCGAAATAGTCGAAAGAAAATTTACATAAAAGAATTTAAAAAGTTATGTATATAAATGAGAATTCACAATGAATCATTTGAAAAAAATTCTATATATTATCAAGATTTTTTAAAAATAATTGATTCTTCATATCTATATAAATGTAAATACATATATTTATGTACTATTATTCATCAGTGATCTTTATTGATTCATTTGCAAAAATTAACCTGATAAAATTTTGTAAGAATATTTTACACACATACACATATGTATTGTATATTTTTTAATAAATTTAAAAAATATTTTTTTTAATAATCAAAATATCATTAATTTGGTCTTAAGTATAGACCAAAATACAAGGATGCCTGCAATTATGCAGGAAAAATAGGAAGTTGAAAAACAAACCAGACTAGAAACTAGTAATGGTTTGAATTTCCACCTCAATTTAGCTCTCCTCTATTACAAAAACAATTCAAGAGGCATCTTATACCACTCATACAAAGTACCTACTGAGTTCTTCTTTACAACCAGCTCTCTCCATCTCCAAGTCCAAAGAACAATGTCATGAAATATGTTTTTTGGGGAAGCGACGAGATCATTGAAAACAGCTTGGTTCCTTGCTCTCCAAATATACCAGCAGGTTACCATACAAAAGTAGCTTAGAGACTTTCCCCTCCCTAGATGATGACTCCAAGTTATAAGGTCTTCCCTACAATTAGCACCTCTATGCAAGTTGATTTCCAACCATAGTGCAACCTCCCTCCAAACCTGTCTGGTTTTGTCACAATTTAAGAATAGGTGTGTTGCATCTTCAATAACTTGAAAGCATAACACATAGGATTTCTAATGTGGATCTGTGATTATGCCTCTCCTAATAAGGTTCTCTCGAGTTGATAGCTTGTTTTGCAATAATCTTCAGTCAAATATTGAAGTCTTGAGAGGAATCTTGATGTTCCACATGGAATCCAGATCTGTATTCAAATTATCGCCAGCACTGTCCACTTCTTGGTTCTGCACCATATTCACATAACTTGTCTTCACACTATACTTGTTATTAGTGTCTCTGGGTCAAATGATTTCATCAGTATTCTGAATATTAAAAAATGCCTCCTCTACTAACTGGCCAATTTCTGTTTCAGAGGCATCCTCTTCTCCTTCAACAGATCTGATAATGTTTCTTCTAACCAAATCCCAAGACCACCTATCGCTACTCCATTCTCCACATTCTGATATTAAAGCATGTTGATTCATAGAAGAATTGATTAGTGACAAATAGTTATTTTGTATCTGAATTATATAGTCTAATATCACTTTAAATAATATATTTCTAAATTAAATATGTGAAAATAATAAAAATTTTAGCTTAAATAATATATTACATTAATTAGTGACAAATAATTATTTTGTGTATGAATTATGTAGTCTAACCTAACTTTTAAATAATATATTTCTAAATTAAACATGCAAAAATAATAAATTTTTTTACTTAAAAAATATGTGACGAAACCAAATGATACTGATACCATCAAAATGTGATGCATGTTGCAACATAGATACGGATATGAATCCTCTACAGCTTTTCTTGTAGTGCCTTTTGTTCAGCTATAATTCTGATCATTAGATTTTGTTTTCAATAGGGCAAAATTATATTAATAAGAGCAAAATATATGCTCCAATAATACAAAGAGGACAATCACCTTTACCTCCTACAACATGATAGAGAAGAGGTGTGCCAATCATAAAAAGATATAGAGGAAGAAAAATTACAAGAAAGACCCGCCAACACCTACGATCTATGGACGATCAACGACAAACACTCATTGAAACTAAAAATGGGAGAATTTTACCTGCCACCCCCAAATTAAACCTGGCACCCCCATTTGTAGCAAAATACCATATTTACCCTTTTGAAAATTATGAATTTTGGGGGATGGACCGGAGATTTTGAAAAATACCGGTAATTTCGAAATTACCGGTAAAAATTACCGGGGATTTCGAAATTACCGGTAAAAATTACCAGGAATTTCAAAATTATCGGTAAAACCCCCAAAAATTTTCACACGATACCGGAAATTTGAAATTACCGGTATTGTAAAAATTTTCAATTTTTTTCTTTTTTTTTTGAAAATTTTTACACTACCGGGAATTTTAAATACCCCAAAATTTACAGAAAATTTCCGGGAATTTGAAATTCCCGGTAGTGTAAAAATTTTCAAAAAAAAAAAGAAAAAAATTGAAAATTTTTACACTACCGGTAATTTCAAATACCCCAAAATTTACAGAAAATATTCGGGAATTTGAAATTCCCGGTAGTGTAAAAATTTTCAAAAAAAAAAAAAGTAAAAATTTTTATACTACCGGTAATTTCAAATTCCCCAAAATTTCACTCAATACCGGAAATTTGAAAATTTCCGGTAGACAAATTTTTTTCACTTTCCACCTAAATTTTTCAAGGGCAATGTTGGAATTTTGATATTTTAGGGGGGTGCCAGGTTTAATTGGCGGGGGTGGCAGGTAGAATTCTCTAAAAATGGCCTTCTTGAATTGAATATCATTACGCAAAGCCCATAAACTCCACAAAGCCCATATTATATGCCTACCTCTCGTTTACTTCATTATTCTTTTCTAGCTTAACAACTGTTGGATTTAGAGCAGAATAAAACAAAAGAGAAAAAATAGGAGAGGATCTATTCGTGTTGCAAGATAAATCTACTATAAAGCAATTATAAGAAAGTGCATTGCTTTTCCATTTCTGCCCTTTCCACAAAATTTATTTACACTAACACAAGGGCAAAACAGTAACCCAGCAATTCAACACATTTCCAATATTGCCAAGTGTCACTCAGATTTTCATTTCAATTTCAAAATCCTCTTCCATCTTCCCAAACTTTTCCCTCTTCCATTTTCACACTTTTATCTCTCTCTCTCTCTCTCCCGTTTTTCTCTTCCCCCCACCCCACAACCCTAACCGCCCGCCACCCTCTTTCTCACTATTTCTCCTCTTCAGTATTTCCCTTTCCTCTTCTCACTCGTGTTTTCTCCTTCCTCCTCTTTAATCCTCAAATCAGATTTTTTAATTCAAACACAACCATTAATCCATGGATGACTAAAAAACAGAACCACATTATCGATTCAAGATCACGACAGCTAATGAATGGTGGCACGGCGGTTCGTTGTCGTCGGAGGAAGCACCAGCGGTGGGCTTTGTGGTTCGATTCGCGTCGTTTGAAGTGAGTTTGAGCGATTTGAAAAAATGGAGGAGAAGAAAATTTGGTTCGCATCAAGGTTCAATTGTCCTGCTGAGTTTTCTTTGATTCGCAGGTATGTGTTTTTGACCTTGTGTTTGTGCCTCTGTTCTCCGTGTGAATGAAAGCAATCCTGCTTTATAGCCTATGCGACTAAGGGACAAATTAATTTTTCTCGGTCGCTGAAGATTCTCGCTTTTAATTATTATAAATGGCTGCTGATAAGCTTTTCATGTTGTGATTTCTTCCAGATGATACGCGGTTGTGCTCAGATGACATGCTATGTGAGCTTCTTTGAGCACCAGAGCTTTTACGGGTTGCTCCTTGACTTGGGTCCTGCGTGAGAGGACGGGAGGAGGGCTCAGTCTCACTGTCAACAACTGCATCACGACTGCTGCTTAAGATGTCATTTTGCCTTGTAAGTTGTAAAGACCATATACTAATACATGCATCAAATCACATATTATACATGAGTTTCACTTTTGGTACTGAAACATAATAAGTTCCTAGTTAACACATTATACACATAAATGCCTATAATACAAAACACCTAAAAGTCTAAGGCATTACATATACAAGATGTTCCAAAATGATAAAAACTAAGAACTAGATCAATACAATGATCTCAAAACATAAACGCCATAGCGGAAGCCATGCCATCACAAAACTACGATCCGTAAGGAAAGTCAGATAACCTTGTCCTTACCCTTCGCCGAACCTGCAGAACCTGTGATGTAAACAACAACAGTGGGGTGAGATACATCAAATCTCAGTGAGTTCCCTATCTTAAAGTCCTCTCGGCTTTACAAGGTTCTAACAAAGTCCTAACTCATGTCCAAGGGGAAAGGGGAAGGACCATGAGTACACACACACAAGTAACCATCACGGTGAGCCTGTAAACTCACACTAGTACCGAAGTACCTCTTGAGCCTGTAAACTCAAGGATTCACAAAGTACCGGAGTACGTTCTGAGTCCGTACACTCAAGAACTCACATATCAATAACCAATACCAAGGTATCCCCTTTTCCCGTACCCTTCTACGTCTAGAAGGCGATCCGAGTCATGGATCCTTGTAGCTACTTGGCATACGATTGGATTCGGGATCACCGGTCCGTACACCGTGATCCGTCACTTCTCACGGCCCGTACACCGTCACAAGTCTCTTTACCCGTAGGCTCCAATCGTACTTAACACGGGACTCAAACCTGCCAAGTAGTTGTGTATAACGTTCAGAGGAGGTGCTCGAGTCTCATGAACTACACCGCACAACTGTGGTTATTGATAAACAGAATGTACACGCCTCAGCCTTTCATGCACGAGCGTTGCCACACCTGGAACATTCACACTTCCGACACAGTTTTGGTAATAATCCTCACCCTGCCTAGTCCATATTTTAACATGCATAAGTTGTCAATAATAATTACACACAACTAACAGATAAAAGTCGATAAAACGACACTATTTCAGAAATCCCGACTTAATTAAATCGGCCGACAATCTTAAAACCAAAGTAATAAGAAAGTACATTTTATTATCTTTCCAACGATATCAAAATTGTTCCAATCCGAGTTACGTACAGAAAGTTACGGCATTGTAAACAATCGATCGGAAAAATAAATCACAACAGCAGAATTTCTGCAACTCTCCTGGCCGTACGCGTATTGGCACATCCCATACGCGTATTGCCCAAGTTTCTCGCTCAACCATACGAGTATTGCCCCAAGCGATACGCGTATTACCCAAAATGCCCGGCCATCCATACGCGTATTGCCCAAAGCCGTACGCGTATGGGCAGAAACGTTTTTCCTTGAAAATTCCTTTTAAAATTTCCGTACGCGTATTGCCCTTGCCGTACGCGTAATGACAAGCCCCATACGCGTATTGACATGCTCCATACGCGTATGGGCAGAGAAAAATGCAGAAGTTCCTGCAGAATTTCTTCTGCTACGGGTTGATCCAAAATCAACCCCAAATCCCATTTTTCATCAATCAAAATGCATCAAAACATGTTATAACATCACAACCAGCATAACATATAATCAAACATTGAATTTTAACAGTTAGATTCATGATTTTATACCAAAATACCCATTTTTCCCAATTTCCAATCTAACTCTAAACTCAAAATAATCCTACTCTAAAGAATCTAATTAGAACCCACCTGGATTACTAGACGAGGAGGTTGGTACTGAGATGATTAAATGAAGAACAGATGAATTGATGATGATTCTTGAGCTTTTGGAAAATTTCTCTTCTTCCTCTTTCTTTTCCTTTCCTTCTTTCCCTTTTTCCTTTTCTTTCTTTCTCTTTTAGCTTTTGTTTGGTTTTTCAATGAAAAGAAAAGAAAATAGATAGTATAGAAACTATCATATTTAGTAACACTACTAAATGTCCAATTTAGCTCAAAAGCATCAATTAATAAAACTCAAAGTTAAACACTATTAAATTAATCAACTCTGAGTTCGCCAGTTTACTCTATTTATTTTACCAAATAATTGCTCAGAGTACTCTGAAACCCAGTTGATCATAATAATATTAACTAGAGCGTTTATAAACTTACGGGGTATTACATCCTCCCCCCCTTAAATAGAAATTCGCCCTCGAATTTAGAACATTACCTGAACAGATGCGGATAAGAATCTCGCATTTCCAATTCTAGTTCCCAAGTAGCATCGCCCGGATGCGTCATATCCCATTGCACCTTAACAAGTGGAATATCTTTGTTCCTTAACACTTTTGTTTCTCTTCCCACAATACGACTCGGTTGTGGTTCAAAAGTCAAATCCGCTTCAATTTCCACTGATTCCGGTAAAATCGGCTGAAGAGGATCAGGAATGAACTTACGGAGCTGAGATACGTGAAAAACGTCATGCATCTCGGATAGAGAGGGTGGTAAGGCTAATCTATAAGCAACTTCACCAATCCTTTCTAAAATCTGATACGGTCCCACGTATCTCGAACTTAACTTTCGCGACTTAAACGGTCCTTTCAAACTCAATCTCGGAGTAACTTTCAAAAATACATGGTCACCTTCCTCAAATTCCAAAGGTCTCCTACGATTGTCCGCATAACTCTTTTGACGGTGTTGTGCTTGTTTAACCTTCTCGCGGATCATTCGAATCTTTTCCGTAGTCTCTTGAATAATCTCGGGTCCCAAAATCCTATCTTCGCCAATTTCAGCCCAACACAAAGGTGTCCTACACTTTCTCCCATACAATGCTTCATACGGAGCCATACCGATGCTCGTATGGTAACTATTGTTATAGGAAAACTCAATTAACGGTAAAAGTTTTTTCCAATTCCCTCTACTCTCTAACACACAAGCTCTTAGCATATCCTCCATCGTTTGTATTGTTCGCTCAGTCTGACCATCCGTTTGAGGATGATTCAACGTGCTCAAACGCAAATTCGTACCCATCGCTTGTTGGAACACTTTCCAAAATCTCGAAGTAAACTTCGGATCTCTATCGGACACAATACTAGAAGGAATACCATGCAATCTCACAATCTCAGTAATAAACAACCTTGCAAGATGACTTGCCTTATAAGTAGTCTTTACGGCTAAGAAGTGTGCAGATTTCGTTAGTCGATCTACAATTACCCAAATAGAATCATACCCACCTTGGGTACGGGGTAACCCCACTGCAAAGTCCATAGAAATACTATCCCACTTCCAAACTGGAATATCCAAAGGTTGTAACAAACCGCCCGGTCTTTGGTGTTCAATCTTCACCTGTTGGCACACTGCACATCCTGACACATATTCCGCTATATCCTTTTTCATCCCAGACCACCAATAATCTTTCTTTAAATCCTGATACATCTTCGAAGAACCCGGATGTATCGTAAAAGTACCTTTATGAGCTTCGTCTAAAATCTTCCTTTTCAATGTCTCATCCTTCGGAACACAAATCCGTTGATTAAACAAAACAATACCATTTGTCGCTCGCGTAAAGCCCGGTTGAAGTAACAACTCTTGTAACTCTTCCTCTAACAATTGTGCCTGTTGAATCTCAACTCTCAAAGTAGAATTGACATTCAAATTTCCCATAATCACACCATTCGGAGTCCACACAAATTGGAGATTAAGATCTCTAAACTTTTCCAATAATGAATACTCCAAAATCATCAATTCCGCACTATGAACCATTTTCCGACTTAAAGCATCCGCTACTTTATTCGCCTTTCCTGGATGATACTTCAATTCTAAGTCATAATCCTTTAAGTACTCCATCCACCTTCTTTGTCGCATATTCAACTCCTTTTGGTCAAACAAATACTTCAAACTTTTGTGGTCACTGAACATTTCAAAGCGTACACCATATAAATAATGACGCCACACCTTCAGTGCAAACACTACAGCAGCTAGTTCCAAATCATGAGTTGGATAATTCTTCTCATGAACTTTTAACTGTCGAGAAGCATAAGCTACCACTTGACCACCTTGCATCAGAACACCCCCTAATCCCCTCTTAGAAGCATCACAGAATACTTCATAAGAGTTGTTAGGATCAGGAATAATTAATACTGGAGCACTCGTCAAACTTTCCTTCAAATGCATAAAACTTTGCTCGCAACCTGAATCCCACTCAAAAATAACATCCTTTCGAGTAAGTTTCGTCATTGGTAAGGCCAATTGAGAAAAGCCTTTAATAAACCTTCTATAGTAACCGGCCAATCCCAAGAAACTTCTGACTTCTGAAACATTTCTCGGTCTCTCCCAATTAATCACTGCTTCTACCTTCGATGGATCCACTGCCACACCACCTTGAGATATAACATGTCCAAGAAAATTAACTTCCGACATCCAAAACTCACACTTGCTCAACTTAGCAAACAATTGCTTCTCTTGCAAGACCGATAAGACAATCCTCAGATGTTCTCCATGTTCTTGTGGAGTACGAGAATAAATAAGAATGTCGTCAATAAAGATTACCACAAATTGGTCCAAGTAAGCCTGAAATAATCGGTTCATGTAATCCATAAAAACAGCTGGAGCATTAGTCACACCGAAAGGCATCACTAAGAATTCGTAATGACCGTAACGGGTTCTAAAGGCAGTTTTTGGCACATTGGAACTCTTCACTCGAATCTGATGATAACCCGACCGTAAATCAATCTTCGAGAACACACAGGCTCCTTTTAATTGATCTAACAAGTCGTCTATCCTTGGTAAGGGATACTTGTTCTTAATGGTGACTTTATTCAACTTACGATAATCAATGCACAACCGCATTCCCCCATCTTTCTTCTTTACCAATAACACTGGAGCTCCCCACGGTGAAACACTAGGCCTAACAAAATGCTTAGACATCAAGTCCTCTAATTGGTCCTTTAATTCTCTTAATTCAAGCGGTGCCATCCGATACGGAGAAACGGATATAGGAGTCGTTCCTGGTATCAGGTCAATAGAGAACTCAACTTCTCTCTCCGGAGGAAGAGAAGAAACATCCTCAGGAAACACTTCAGGAAATTCACACACTATTGGAATACTCAGAACTTGCTGTTCACTACTTCCTTCCTTAGTAAGAACCATTAAAATAGATTTCTCTTTCTCAAACAAGAAATTTACCATTCCCACCGTACCTTCTAAAATCGTTGATAATACATCTTTCGGAGTAGTCTCAGCAGATGGAATAATAATTAGCTTCTCCTCACAACCGATAAAAACCGAATTAGCTGAAAGCCATTCCATTCCCAGAACAACATCCACTTTCTTAAGCGGCAGACAAATAAGATCAATCTGGAAGACTCTTTCGTTCACCGACAACACACAATTTTCACACATCAGTGGTGTTTCAACCATTTCATCCATGGCAGTAGTAACCACCATAGGAGGAAACAAAGGAATAGTTTGCAACCCCAGTCGCTTCACACATCTTAAAGACACAAAAGAATGTGTAGCCCCACAGTCAAATAAAACAAAACAAGGTTGACCATTAACAAAACACGTACCCGCAATCAAGGAATTATCACCCTTTGCTTTCCTTGCATCCAGAGTATATACTCGACCCGTAGTCTTCCCTTGTGCCTGATTCCTACTCTGAGGACAATCTCTCGCTACATGACCCATCTTGTTACACTGATAACACCGTATCCCATCCGAATAGCACCTACCAAAATGACTTCTCCCATACGTACGGCATACCGGAGGCACACTAGTTCTAGAGCCCTGTATTTGCTTCCCTTTGGAAGACTGTTGCCTTTGCCTAAACTGTTGATTCGACCTTCCACGGTCACTTTGAGTTACCCTGTTCGAATCCACCTCCATTTGTATCTTTTTCAAGCTATTTTCCGCCACATAACATTGTCTTAACATTTCAGCAAAAGTAGCAAATTCCCGTTGAGACACGCTGTGTGAAATCTCAGCCCTTAACCCAAACAGAAACTGATCTATCTTCCACCTCTCATCAGGAGCATACATGGCCTGTCTAGAATAGTCAGCCATGATCTCAAATTGTTCCGCATAAGAAGCCACTGATAAATTTCCCTGTCTCAACTGTTGGAACTCAAACTCCTTTTGAGACCTTAAAGAACTCGGAAAATATTTCTCCATAAAGATTACCTTAAACTGTTCCCACACTTTCGGCACCTCCTGAGTTGTCATCAAGGCTGAAGCGCTCTCCCACCACCTCATGGCAGGACCCTTCAACCAGTGAGAAGCAAAGACCACCTTATTCTCCTCACTGCAATGAACTATCTGAAAAATCCATTCCATACCTGTTATCCATTCGTGTGCCTTCACCGGATCTAGCCCCCCTTGAAACTCTGGAGGATTCATACGAACAAATTCCCTATAGGTTCCTCCTGTAACTTCCGGAACAACCACTGGAGGATGCAGACCATCAGCCATTTGTTGAATCATTCCTTGCATGAACTGATTCTGCTGTTGCTGCATCTGTTGCATAAATTGGTACAAAGGGGCATTCCCTTCATCACCTTGTGGAACTGTCCCAGCTGGAGTAGTCCTTGGTCTTCCACGATTGTTTCTGCGTCTATCAGCCATGTTCCTGAATTCCATATAAATAGGATTAAGTTGATCAGACTCAATACCATAAATATAACAGACAAGACCCATGGCGACACGCCGCATATGAAACGGAAAGAAAACTTATCCTATTTCATGGCTAGGTCGAGGATACGACCTGCTCTGATACCAACTGTAAAGACCATATACTAATACATGCATCAAATCACATATTATACATGAGTTTCACTTTTGGTACTGAAACATAATAAGTTCCTAGTTAACACATTATACACATAAATGCCTCTAATACAAAACACCTAAAAGTCTAAGGCATTACATATACAAGATGTTCCAAAATGATAAAAACTAAGAACTAGATCAATACAATGATCTCAAAACATAAACGCCATAGCGGAAGCCATGCCATCACAAAACTACGATCCGTAAGGAAAGTCAGATAACCTTGTCCTTACCCTTCGCCGAACCTGCAGAACCTGTGATGTAAACAACAACAGTGGGGTGAGATACATCAAATCTCAGTGAGTTCCCTATCTTAAAGTCCTCTCGGCTTTACAAGGTTCTAACAAAGTCCTAACTCATGTCCAAGGGGAAAGGGGAAGGACCATGAGTACACACACACAAGTAACCATCACGGTGAGCCTGTAAACTCACACTAGTACCGAAGTACCTCTTGAGCCTGTAAACTCAAGGATTCACAAAGTACCGGAGTACGTTCTGAGTCCGTACACTCAAGAACTCACATATCAATAACCAATACCAAGGTATCCCCTTTTCCCGTACCCTTCTACGTCTAGAAGGCGATCCGAGTCATGGATCCTTGTAGCTACTTGGCATACGATTGGATTCGGGATCACCGGTCCGTACACCGTGATCCGTCACTTCTCACGGCCCGTACACCGTCACAAGTCTCTTTACCCGTAGGCTCCAATCGTACTTAACACGGGACTCAAACCTGCCAAGTAGTTGTGTATAACGTTCAGAGGAGGTGCTCGAGTCTCATGAACTACACCGCACAACTGTGGTTATTGATAAACAGAATGTACACGCCTCGGCCTTTCATGCACGAGCGTTGCCACACCTGGAACATTCACACTTCCGACACAGTTTTGGTAATAATCCTCACCCTGCCTAGTCCATATTTTAACATGCATAAGTTGTCAATAATAATTACACACAACTAACAGATAAAAGTCGATAAAACGACACTATTTCAGAAATCCCGACTTAATTAAATCGGCCGACAATCTTAAAACCAAAGTAATAAGAAAGTACATTTTATTATCTTTCCAACGATATCAAAATTGTTCCAATCCGAGTTACGTACAGAAAGTTACGGCATTGTAAACAATCGATCGGAAAAATAAATCACAACAGCAGAATTTCTGCAACTCTCCTGGCCGTACGCGTATTGGCACATCCCATACGCGTATTGCCCAAGTTTCTCGCTCAACCATACGAGTATTGCCCCAAGCGATACGCGTATTACCCAAAATGCCCGGCCATCCATACGCGTATTGCCCAAAGCCGTACGCGTATGGGCAGAAACGTTTTTCCTTGAAAATTCCTTTTAAAATTTCCGTACGCGTATTGCCCTTGCCGTACGCGTAATGACAAGCCCCATACGCGTATTGACATGCTCCATACGCGTATGGGCAGAGAAAAATGCAGAAGTTCCTGCAGAATTTCTTCTGCTACGGGTTGATCCAAAATCAACCCCAAATCCCATTTTTCATCAATCAAAATGCATCAAAACATGTTATAACATCACAACCAGCATAACATATAATCAAACATTGAATTTTAACAGTTAGATTCATGATTTTATACCAAAATACCCATTTTTCCCAATTTCCAATCTAACTCTAAACTCAAAATAATCCTACTCTAAAGAATCTAATTAGAACCCACCTGGATTACTAGACGAGGAGGTTGGTACTGAGACGATTAAATGAAGAACAGATGAATTGATGATGATTCTTGAGCTTTTGGAAAATTTCTCTTCTTCCTCTTTCTTTTCCTTTCCTTCTTTCCCTTTTTCCTTTTCTTTCTTTCTCTTTTAGCTTTTGTTTGGTTTTTTAATGAAAAGAAAAGAAAATAGATAGTATAGAAACTATCATATTTAGTAACACTACTAAATGTCCAATTTAGCTCAAAAGCATCAATTAATAAAACTCAAAGTTAAACACTATTAAATTAATCAACTCTGAGTTCGCCAGTTTACTCTATTTATTTTACCAAATAATTGCTCAGAGTACTCTGGAACCCAGTTGATCATAATAATATTAACTAGAGCGTTTATAAACTTACGGGGTATTACATAAGTTTTGCTTTTGCTTGAAACTTTACTATCCTCGTGTCATCATCCATCAAGTGTAAATAAGGTACTTTGAGTCTTGATGCTATTAGTATGTGGTAATGCAGGCAGAAGTAACAATGCAGGCTGTTAGGAAAATAGTTATGGATACGATAATCAAGTTAACAATGCAGTGAAGAGAGACCACATGAATGATCCATTTGGATCGACGGGCATTTTCAGCCCCAAAACTAAGAAGTTGCTCAAGCTGCAAAATCAGCAGCAGCTGCTGCTGCAGATGTGGCAAAAGCAAGCCAAGATATGTGAGTCTTTTAGATAAGCAAATACAAGAAATGAAGTTAATGACAAATGCAATAAGAAGATTGGAAGGTATTTGGGTGTTGCTATTTAATATATTGGCCTGACATGAGAGGCTACTATTGCTTTGAATATTCGGTTGTGGTTTTTATTTATGACTTGCCAATAGAGTTTGTCTTTTGGCTAGGAAAACATGTATGCAGGGAGATCATTATCCCCGCTTGCATCAGGCCCCCTTCATCCAAAATCATATATGGAGGTAGTATTTTATAATGCTTTTATAGTTTTTTTCCCCACCTCCTTGCCTTGCCTTTTACTTCTGGCTCACATCTAGATGCTTGCCATTTCAGCAATGTCTTCATATCTTGTAGATCACTTCTATTAAAATCAAAATATTACATTTAGGCATTAATTACATTGGGACATGAAATGGATTGTAACTTTCTGTTATGACTATTGTATTTCTTAGTTTTGCTTCTGAAATACCTAAGTCAGGGTGGGCATACTTGATATTTCTAACTACATATTTAAGTCTATTGTGCTATATTAGTGTGTATGTTGGCACTGGTTATCCCAATCTTGAGTCATGTAGCTGCATAATTGATGCCTAATTTACTTTATTTGCTTCACCTGTTAGCTGATTCAAGTATATACGATTTTCTTTTGAGATAACGCAGCATCAGATATGATCTGATACTTTGGTTTAGAAATTAAGCTATTGTCTGGTCCATTCATTCTGCAGTGTGTTGGATCTAATAATATAGTCCTATAATTTTATTTTAATTTAAAATTTTTTGTTAGTTTCTGTGGTTTATTTATTTCTTATAATTATAATTATAATTATTATGTTAAATTATGCCAGAAAATAGCCAAAGTTTCAAACCGGGTTATTTGAAAGAATAGATTATTTTGACTACTTAGATATTGGGTCAGAGTGATTCCGCCTTTTAAAACTCAGTTATTATGTTTAATGAATGAATCTGTTTAGGTGCTGAGGTTGCTTTGGAATGCAAGGATAGGATCAGCAACAAAGTGGTGTACACAAAGGCCGGGAAGACGGATCCATCTGGAGAATATACCATAGTCTCTGCTTGCTCTATAACATTTGATTCAAGTTTAATGCATGCTCTAACTCTAAAATCATATTCCACTCCTGATTCCCGTATTGTTTGTCTACTCATTGTAATATACCTTACTGTCAAAAAGTTGCAATATACTCAAAAATCTGATCCAGTTTTTTCTTTTCCATCATATAGATTTCTTTCTGGGATGACCAATTTTTGCATTTTACTGTCTAGAATTTATCCAAGTGCTTCTATTTTTGTAAAACCATCACATTTTATTTTCTTTTGTGAATGTATGAATTGTATGTCAAACTATTTGTTGCAGAGCATGCTATGGTATTTTGAGATTTGTTATGGAAAGTGGTGCAAAGGGATGTGAGGTCTGTTTAAACAGCTTGAATCCATTTATTTAATTTCTTTTTGTTTGAATTCTGTTGTAATTTCTGTTTGTTTTATTATGTCATTGTCAGTGGAACATTGAGGGCACAAAGAGCTAAATCCATGAAGTTCAAGGATGGATACATGATTTCCTTTGGTCAACCCGTCAAAGATTACATTGATTCTGCAGTTAGGTTGAGAAGCAGCTGATGCAAAGGCATTGGAAGTTAGTTCTTTCGCAAGCGTTCCTATTTTGTATCATGATTTGTTTGGTAAGGACGATAAAATACTGACACATTTGTATTTGAAATTATCTTGGACAGATCAAGGTGGCAATCAAAGCAAGAGGAGAAACGCATATATGTGTCATCCAGTATCAGAATTGATTTGTCATTGGAACAAGCATATATATATCGGAATTCATAAGGATCATAATCAGGTATTGGGCCACGAAAGGAGCTAAAAAATTTTGGCCGGGGTTCATGAGCGTGACGTGATTATAATGTCTTCTGTGCGTGCTGGTCACGGGGTTGGTTTCGTTGCTGATATATGTCAGATGTGAATCATGTTGTTCTTGCTGCTGGTTTCGTTTCATATGCTTATTTTAGTCTTGCCGAACAACTTATGCACTGCACATTGAGGTTATTAGCAATTCTTCCAACTGTTTTCAATTATTCTTGATATACAATATTATCGTGACATTATGCAGGTTGAGATTGAGTATTTGCACCGTTTGCATTACTTGTCTTGACTGTGTTGTGAGTTAATTGTTAAATGGTTTCCAATTCCTATTTTTACCGTTTGCATTATTTGCACCGTTTGTATTTGTTTTCACAATTCCTATTTTTAAGACTGAGAAGCATAATGGGATTGCTGAGTTCTTGGAAATTCTAGGGAGTATCCTTAATGGTTTTTCTTTGCCTTTGAAAGAAGAGCATAAATTGTTTCTGGTTCGGATATTAATACCGTTGCACAAACCAAAGTGCTTAGCAATGTATCATCAGCAGTTATGTTATTGCGTTACTCAATTTGTGGAGAAAGATTGCAAGCTTGCAGATACAATTATTAGGGGCTTATTGAAGTACTGACCAATAATAAATAGCTTAAAGGAAGTTATGTTCCTAGGTGAGTTGGAAGAAGTCTTGGAAGCAACACAACCTCCAGAATTCCAGCGATGTATGGTGCTGTTGTTTCGCCGTGTTGCTCATTGTTTGAATAGCCCCCATTTTCAGGTATTAAATTTTCAATGATTTCCTCATGTTCATTTTCTTTTACTCTAAACAGTATATTATAAAAATAATAATTTTCTGAAACAACAAAATACTTTACCTTATGATTCATTTCCTCATAGTTGAGACTTGAGAAGAATTACCATATGAATTGCCTTAAAATACTTATTTCTTAACCTTCTGTTTGGTTTGTTTTGTTTTGTACAGCCAAGATATATACGTGATTGTGATTACATCCCAAAAGCTAGGATAGTTGTGATTAGTTAGTTATTAAAACAAATAAGTCTTGAAATTGTTTAGTCTTAACTATCTTTTACTTAGATACTTAGCTTGTGTATTATTGTTAAATGCTCTCATTCTCAATTTTACTAGCAAATTTTGCTTTTTAGAGGCTTTTGCTTTTTCACAATTTGTTGTTGTTGTTTCACGGGACACTTTCATCGTATGCCACTATTTTTATCAAGTGGTTATATTCATTTATATATTTCGTATTATTATTGATCTTTGAAATTCTTTGTCAAATGTTCTATTACATATTGTATCATAATATTGTTTTTTTTTAATATTTTAATTTATAATTTTTTCGTGTACTTTCTCAATTAAAATGACCTTTTAAGAGGTATATCTAAAATAATTATTTTTGCAATATCAAAATCCCGCACGGGTCTCTTACTAGTAATACTCTAAAAGGCTATGTTTGAATTTTTGGTGGTAATGAAGATTCTCAATTTGATGTTTAATGTGTAACATACAAAAAAGTGATGTTTAATCTGATAAAATTGAACATTGAACACCAACAAAATATTAATCACTCAGATGCTTTAAACAAACTTTCATCAAATCATATAACTTCCATACTATTGACAATGCTTGAAATGTTAAACAAGGAACTGTGTACTTCATATTATAATATAGCTCACACGGAGGCATTTTCTTCTTCATATCATAACACAAAATGTTTTAACTTCTAAGAAGAAATTACCAAAGGCAAAGGATACATAAATTCATATATAGCTTATACAACCATTTAAATAATAAAAATACAATTATAAATTATTCTAATGCTTGATAAATTCTTCGACACTTTCTGTTATGCTTAACATACATCATATGGGAATAAGATACGTAATGAAAGATCAACATATCACCAACGCATAAGTTTCTGGATCTTGCATATTGATACCAACCATTTCCAAGGTATACTTTATTATGTTGTTTTTTTGCTTTAAGAATCTGACATTCATAATATGCCATTTCATCAAGGTCCATTAAAGTAACTTCACTTTTATTCGCCGGTAGACCATCCCTAATGATTTCAGCCGGAATATGCTAAAAAAAAGAATTTTTAATTATTATAAAACAAACCAATTATAAGAAATTAAAAAGATAAATATGTAAAGACAATAAAATGTTTTATATGAAAACTTACCATGACATTTTTTCCGCCTTTAGATCCTTTTGTGATTTTTTTCTCCCAAAACAACTCTACATTATAATGAAGATCTTTCTCCATCGCATATAAAGGAACACTGCATGTTTAAATTGATTGAAAAAAAATGCATATAAAGATGTAAATAAATGTTATTGTAGAATAAAATATTAAATATTTTAACAACATGATGTTTTGTTACAAGTCAGTTTTGTAGGGATGAGTTAAACCCAACCCAAATTCTGAGAACAATTAACCAAAGAAAATGGAACATATATACATTACATCACTTACATATGAGCCAACTGCAAGAATACAGGATCTTTGTCTCTCCTTCAAAACCTGGAGAAAGGTTATCACATTGAGAGAGAAAAAAGCAATGATATAAAATTAGAATCACGTGAAGATTGTGGAAACTAAAAGCAAACAATGATATAAAAGTAGAATCACATAAAGTTTGTTTTTTGAGGAAATTACATCATCTGCAAGAATATAGGATCTTTGTCTCTCCTTCAGAACCTGAAGAAAGGTTATCACATTGAAAGATAAAAGCAATGATATAAAATTAGAATCACGTGAAGATTGTGGCAACTAAAAGCAAACAATAATATAAGAGTAGAATCACATAAAGTTTGTCTTTTAAGGAAATTACATCATCTACAAGAATATAGGATCTTTGTCTCTCCTTCAGAACCTAGAGAAAGGTTATCACATTAAAAGATAAAAGCAATAATATAAAATTAGAATCACGTGAAGCGCCATTGGCGCATCAGGTCATATGGGTTTGCCCTAGGTCTCCATTGTAACTAATTTATATCTAACTAATGTTTTAGGTGGTTAGTTCCGGGAATGAACTACTATCGTAACCCCAGAAGCGCCATAATAGTCTACCGCAACCTAATAGATCACATTGGCCCCAACTATGTAAATTTTCCTTAAACTTCCATAAATATTCTTAACACATTAAAGCACCTTACAGTTTCTCATTAAAGCTTTTGTTCTTGTAGTTTGTCTGGAGGCCCTACGAGGATCTCGACCACCAGCCCAACGCGAATTATCTTGTTGTGTGGACATCAAAAACACCCATCATTCGGTTCACCACTATGGAGATGCATCAAAGCGATCGAGTAAAACTTTAGTTCGGAATGCACCAGGATATTCCGGTGGCTTCAACAAGTTTGAGATTGTGGCATCTGTGTAGAGAAGACACACAGTGGGATGTGGGTGAGTGGACAAACTTTGCAAGAGAGATGCGTGAACATTGGAAGAATCGGCACCAACACGTCTTATCCGACCCTGTTGTAGAAGATGCTACACCAACGCAACAATATATGAATTGGTTTTGGTCTGTTACAACACCCCAACCATTTCTATCTCAACCAACGTATTTAATGATCCGCGCCAACGTGCCTCTTACTCACGGCCGCATGCCCAGCCACATGCCCAACATCATACACCTAGTTATACCCAACAACAAGGCATACCAACCGATTCAATCTTCCAAAGCCGCAACCCAATCATGCCACCAACTCAGTCACAATAAGAGGAGCCTTACCCCTACCCCCATCCCACCTACACCGACCCCATTAATGTCTATAGCCCTGACGAGTCTTTCGAACTCACCCCAGCCCACCATAGCCCCCCGCAAATGAACACCCCATCTTCCTACAACCAACAACCACAATCGTCCTACAACCAAAAACCACAATCGTCCTACAACAAACAAACCCACCCACTATTTGACTATCAAACCCCACATCAACCACTGAATCAGTACCAACACCCTTCAATGCAACATTTTGGCCAACCATGTCGTCTGCAACCAACCCAACCCCTCCTTATAAACTACAAAAACATGGGCATGCAGCTGGATTACGGAAACGTCGTTGGCGGCAACCCCCTGGCTATTGGGGACAGATGCTTTAGAATTTGTCTGATACGTCGGAACCATCTCAGCAGACACAAAGGCCAGTCACTCCTCAACAAAATCGTGGAAGACAAAAATACCGCGCAAGAGCCCCGCCATGTGGAACTGGTTAATGTTTAGATAGGCACAGTCATTAAAATTTTCTTTACCATCAATTGTACTAATTTTTAATCTAAACATGGTTATGTATTTTTGGCTACCCTTATTTTTTTCCTTAAATTTTTTCAATTTCCAAATTAAATTCAAAATTAAAAAAAAAAACAATATGACCTGAGGCGCCATACCGTATGGCGCCTCCCCTGTAAAATGAGAAACAAAATTAGGGCAAAGACTTTAAGCCTGAGGCGCCATATGACATGGCTTTTGGAGCATTTCCCTTTTGCCTGAGTCGCCATGGCATATGGCGTCACCCTTCTACTTTTTTTTCCAAAGTACGTCATTTTGGTAAATCTTCTGAAATGTGTGTTTTTTTGGAATTTTTCTTGAATAAATATGTTATATTAAAAAAAATCACATCTATGAATACTTGAATAGAAACACAATTTTTTTTAATTATCTTACTCTCATGAAACTTGTCTCTTTCACACTCTTGATTTCATGTAATTTTTAACAAAAGCTTACAAGTTTCCGAAACCATGGTTGATCGTACCTGAATCAGACAGTTACAGTGGCCAACAACGTCGTCTGGGCTTCAGCTCCGGTGCGGTTGAAAGACGGCGGGGGGGGGGGGGGGGGGGGGGGGTGTACCTGCAAGGTACTCCGACGCTCAAGTAAGGTGACTGTCAGAGAATTAGCAAGTACGGAAGTGAGAGTGAAAAGTGAACTTAACTTGACCCTCTCAAGTGAGAGGGTATTTATAGAGATCCCCCAGCGCGGGGCCAACGGTTACTTGCATTGGGCTGGATTGTCAGGCCCAATCCAAGTAACTGCCAGGGCTTACGTGGCGTAGTGAAGACCAGCACGCGGTCTTCGCCCTAGGGTAACCGTTCCTAGATCCCCGGAATTAGGGCAGACCGATTCCATCGGGAGTGGAGCGGTTACCTCGATCAAAATGCCTTCCTCGTTTTCGAGGATGATGCCCGCCCTGCTTCCCTTTGGGCTGGACGCCCCGTCGACATAGATCGTCCATTTTTGTGATCCGTTGGTCGAAGGCTCCGTGATGGTCATCTCTGCTACGAAGTCGGCCAGTACCTGTGCCTTCAGGGCTTTCCTCCCTTCGTATTGGATGTCAAACTCGGCGATCTCGAGCAACCACCTGAGCATCCTCCCCGCCATGTCCGGCCGCCCGAGGAGCTGCCTTATAGGCTGTTCGGTCCTTTCGACGACGGTGTGGGCGAGGAAGTAGTGGCATAGCCTCCTGGCCGCGGTGACGAGGCCCAGGGCGACTTTCTCAATCTGTTGATATCAGAGCTCGGGGCGTTGGAGGGATTTGCTCGTGAAGTAGACTGGCTTCTGCCCGTCCGGGGTTTCCCGAATGAGGACGGCGCTGACTGCTTCACTCGTGATCGCAAGATACAAGAAGAGTATCTCCCCGGTCTCAGGCCGTGAGAGGACCGGGGGTTGTGACAGGACTTGTTTTAAGTGGCCGAGTGCTTACTCGCATTCGTCGCTCCATTCAAACTCCGCTTTTTGTTTAAGAAGTTTGAAAAATGGGAGTGCGTACTGTGCAGATTTGGCGACGAAACGGGAAAGGGAGGTGAGCATCCCGTTCAATGATTGTATCGACTTCTTCGAGTCCGGGGTTGGGAGCTCGGAGAAAGCCCTACATTTGTCGGGGTTGGCCTCGATTCCTCGTTCTGTGAGGTAAAATCCGAGGAACTTCCATGCCCGAACGCCGAAGGTGCACTTGTCTGGGTTAAACCTCATGCGGCACCTCCTCGCCGTGTCGAACACCTTCTTGAGGTGCGCGGCATGGTCGACTTCTTCTGCAGATTTGACGATCATGTCGTCCATGTAGACCTCGAGCATGTCGCCGATTTCTGCCCGGCAAACCTTGTTCATCATCCGTTGGTAGGTCGCCCCGGCATTCTTCAGTTCGAAGGGCATTACGTTGTAATAGTAGTTGCCCGACGCGGTCAGGAAGGCCGTGTGTTGTTTGTCAACCTTGTCCATGGGAATTTGGTTGTATCCCGAGTAAGCGTCCATGAAGGACAATAGTTTGTAACCTGCAGAGTTATCGACCAGCTGGTCGATGTTAGGCAAGGGATAACAGTCTTTCGGGCAAGCCCGGTTAAGATCAGTATAATCAACGCGCATTCTCCATTTTCCATTATTCTTTTTAACAAGTACAACATTGGACAGCCATGTCGTGTATTTGGCTTCCAAAATAAAATTTGCCTCTAGGAGGTCTTTTACAGCTTTTTCAGCAGCCTCCGCTTTCTCGGGAGATTGCTTATGCCCACGTTGTGCTATGGCCCTAGCGGGCGGATCTACTGCGAGCTGATGGTAAGCCACCTCGGGGTTGAGGCCAGGCATCTCGGATGCGCTCCACGCAAAGAGGTCAGCATTCTCCCTCAGACATGCCTTCAGCTGCTCCTTCGCCAGGTCGGGGATTCCAGTGCCAATCTTCACGTTGCGGTCAGGATCGTCCCCGAGGGTCACGAGCTCGAAGTCTCCATCTAGGATGGGGCGTGTTGGGTGGAGAGGCTGCCCGTTGTTCTCCGCTGGGTGGTCGAGATCTTCGACTCTGTCTTCGTCGGGTTCGCCGGAGAATCTCCTGTCGAGGTCGACCACGTTGACGCATGGGAGAGGTACCTGTTCGGCATCCTGGGGTGGCTTAGCCACGGTCTTGGGTTTGGGGCCGATGGAACATTAGGCTTTTGATGGCGGCGTCGAAGCACCTTCTGGCCGCGTCGATGTCCCCGTGCATCGTCACTACCCGTCCCCTGGTTGTGTAGTACTTCATTTTGAGGTGGACCGTTGATGGTACCGCCGTAAGCTCGGCTAGGGTGGTCCTCCCGAGGATGCAGTTATAGAGGGACGGGCAATCGACCACCAGGAAACAGATCTTCACCTGTCGGGCAGTGTCTTCGGCCCCGAATGTAACCATTAGCTCCACGTAACCCCATGGCCTGGTGGTGGTTCCATTGAACCCCTGTAGATCGGAACCGACGTATGGGGTCAGGTGCCTCTCGTCAAGCTGAAGGGTCCCGAACAGATGAGCATACATGATGTCGTCCGAGCTCCCCTGGCCGACTAGGATCCTTCGAACGTCAAAGTTTGCCATCTGCGCCCTGATCAGGAGGGGAATAGTGGCGTTTGGTGCTCCCCCGGGGAGTTCCTTTAGGTAGAAGGTGATAGGGTTGGAGTTTCCCCGCACTTTCTCGAGGGTGGTCGCCTTCGCCGATGTCGCGGATTCCAGTTCGTCAAATTTCCGCTTGATCGATCCGACGGACAGCTTCTCTGGTCACCCCCGGAGATGACCATCGCCCTGGGGAAGTTTTCCCAGGTGTTACGGGCAACGGGGTCCTCGTGGGGAAATGTCGCCCACATGTTTCGAATTGCTTCTTGTCCTTCAATGATTGGGGAGACAAAGAAGTCCTCGGGGCAGGTGACACTGAGGGCGACTTGAAGGTGACTCTCGTCGGGAGGAGGCGTCGTTTCCTCGACGTTCTAGGCTTCCTGGGAACTGGGCCGAGGAGTGTCGTTCTTCTGGGCGTATTTCTTCAAGTGCCCTTCCTTGATCAGAATTTCAATCGCATCCTTGAGATGGATGCAGTCTTCAGTAACATGTCCGTGGCTCCGGTGGAACCTGCAGTACTTTGATTTGTCGACGTTTGATTTGGGAGCAGCGGGCTTCGGAAAGCGAACTCCTCCTTTCACAAACTCGGAATTCTGGCATTCGGAGAGGATTCGAGCCCGGGGGGCGTTGAGGGAGGTGTACTCTGTGAATCGGCCAGCTGGCCAGCGCGGTTCCCGAGGATCACGGTTGCAGTTCTCTTTCTTTCTTTCTCCTCCTCGTCGGGCAGGAGAGTCTTCATCTTTGTGGCCGTGGAGGCCTTATCTGCGTCTCGTCTCAAGGGTGATCTGGGCTGCTTCAGTTTCCTCGAGTTCGATGTACTTCTGAGCTCGAGCGAGAAGGTTCTCGAGACGTCGGGGTCTGCGGAGGCCTATGGATTTGGCGAAGTCAGATCCGACACGCAGTCCATGGAGAATTAAATATTTCTTCATGTCGTCGGTCGTATGGACCTCGATAGCTTCCTTGTTGAATCTCTCGATGTAGTTTCGGAGAGATTCGTTCTTCCCTTGGAAGATGCTTTCCAGGGCAGCCTCCGTCTTTGGGTGTCTACGAGACGCGGTGAAGTGTTTGGTGAAGTGTTGCCTAAGTTGCTTCCAGGATGTGATCGACCTATGTGCCAGACCCTTATACCAAGTCATGGCTCCCTTCCGCACGGTGGTGGAGAACAGCCTGCACCTGATGGCTCCCCTGACATTTCGGAAGTCGAGCATTGCTTCGAAACTCTCGACGTAATCGTTGGGGTCGGTTAGGCCGTCGTAGGTCACTAATGGTGGGGGTTTCTCCATGCCTGCAGGGATTGGGGCGTTCATGATTTCCCACGACAAAGGGGTCCTCTGGTCCTCGTCGTCGCTACCAGCGGGGGATCTCGAAGGTGATCGATGATGCCGTGGAGGGGAGTTCCTCGGACGGTTCTTCGGTCTGCTTGGATTTCTTGGAAGTGGTGGAGGCCCTGGGTTCCTTCCGAGGCGGGGAACGAGGGCGTTTCTGGGAGATCGTCGGCTGGGGGCGCTCGAGACGTGGTCGACGACCCTGGTGTACCGGCGACGGGGTCCGAGATTCTTCGGAAGGGGTCCTTCGCGGGGAAGGAGAACGATGAGGTGACGGGGGACGACGATGTCTTCGCGGGGAAGATCGTTGTGCCCGACCTTGTTCCAACGCTTCAATTCTGGTGTTCTGCTGTGCGATCAGCTGATTGGTCTGATTGACCAAGGCGAATAAGGCCACGATGCTCGGGTCCGCATTGGATGGAGGAGCAACTGGTTAAAAAATGGCTTGCTGGTCGTCCTGGCGGGCGGCGTTGTAAGCCACATCTTGGGAGTCTAGGGAGGCGGTCTGCCCGTCTCTTATGTCGCCTTCTCCGCCGTTGAGGATGACGGCGTCCTCACGGTGGTTCCCTTTCTCGAGTTGTGCGAGCACGGTGTCCAGAGCCTGAGTAACTGACGGATTGGCCATGTTGGTCATGAATGAGAGTTGCTTTGGTTTAACGAGGGAAAAATGGGGAAGCAAAGGGTTCCCACAGACGGCGCCACTGATCGTACCTGGATCAGACAGTTACAGTGGCCAACAACGTCGTCTGGGCTTCAGCTCTGGTGCGGTTGAAAGACGGCGGAGGGGGGGGTGTACCTGCAAGGTACTCCGACGCTCAAGTAAGGTGACTGTCAGAGAATTAGCAAGTACGGAAGTGAGAGTGAAAAGTGAACTTAACCTGACCCTCTCAAGTGAGAGGGTATTTATAGAGAGCCCCCAGCGCGGGGCCAACGGTTACTTGCATTGGGCTGGATTGTCAGGCTCAATCCAAGTAACTGCCAGGGCTTACGTGGTGTAACCGTTCCTAGATCCCCGGAATTAGGGCAGACCGATTCCATCGGGAGTGGAACGGTTACATGAGAACGTGTCCTCGCGGGGAGGAGTCTTGCGTGTCGAGGAGAGACATGTCCTCTCGGGGAGGACTATCTTGCGGGCACGGATGAGAATCTCGGGGAGGAGCACGTGGTCGTCGAGGAGAGGCGATCCCCGGGGAGGCCTAGCGTCTTGCCCGATGCCCTACACCGTGCGTGTGCCCGACACGGGGAGAGGGCAAGTGCCCGACGCTGGTCTTGCCAAAAAGGTCATTGTTGGGCCACTCCAGAACGTGTCGGTTGGGCCTGCTCGACTGATGAGCAGGCCTCGGCCCAGTCCAGAACAATGGTGATTTTTTAACGCACAAATTTTTTTATATAGTCTTTTAACGGAATTTTCTATTAACATATTTTAAGATTTTTAAAATTAAATTATAGAAACACAAAACGAGATAAAAAAATTTAATCAAATAAAAAAAGGAGTGAAGTTTTATAATTTGGAGAATGTGGTTTGTGATTAATGCCAAAGGTGGTGGTTGAGAGAGTCTGAGAGGAAGAGAAATTAAGAAAACAATTTTTTTTTTATATAAATGGTACATTATAAAATTTTTTAGAATCGTTTAAACTAATGGCTCTTTTTTACACTGGGAACCACTTATTTGATGGTGCACCTTAGATGTCACCTTGAAATATTAAATTACCTTTTTTGAAAAAAATAAATAAATATTTTGAGTAAAAAATTAATTTTTTGAAAAAAATTTTTAATTTTTCGAAAATAAATAAATAAATTTTTTGTGAAAAAAAATAATATTTTCTAATAAAAATTAAATTTTAAGAAAAGAATTCTTTTTTTTTGAAAAAATTAATTTTTTTAAAAACTAATTAATTTTTTTGGAAAAAAAATATTTTTAATTTTTGGGGAAAAATTTTTGTGAAAAATAAATAAATTTTTTGAAAACAAAATAATAACCGGTTTAAAACTGGTTATATAACCATAACCAGATTTATAACCGGTTTTATAACCAATTTTGATTAAAATGTGGTTATAATTATGAATCCAAACAATTTAACTGATTTAAAAATAATTATGGTTTGCTTTCTAAAAATAACCTACCACCATGCACACCCCTATTTCAATATTTCTATTTACTCTACTGAATTTATTAACTGCATGTTTGTGTTTTGTTTTGGTTCACTTCAATTGTAAGACGGCAAAAATATTTCTATTTACTCTGTTGAATTTGATATTCTTATGATTTTTATATCATTATTTAGAACGACAAGATAATGTTAGGGACTCTAAAGTCCCTTATGTAATTCAGTATACAGGCTTACAATTTGGTGAATTATTCGTGACTTCTCTATTAGTTGTTAATTATCATTTACAAATTAACAATTTCACATATTAAGATATTTCTTATACATAACTAAAAATTTGCAAGGGATTTGAATTGAGAGGCATAGATAATGATACTAAGATTTCTACTTTTTTTTTTCATCAGCATTATTATTTAACTATGATTAGCCAGGTTTAAATATAGGTTGGGGACAAAGGAAATTTATAGGTTTTAGCTGTGGCCTATTTTCAACATTGTATGTTTGGAGGAAATGGGATTTCCAGCCTTAGATTGAAGACTTATTATTGACTATAGAAGCTGCATATATAAATTAGGTTGAGCATGTTAGAATGTGAAATAGTTCATAAAACTCTTGTATGCTGAATCTTTGAGCGATTATTAATTACAATATTAAAACTTGTAATTTCTTAATATAACTTTTATTTTTTTAATAGACCACCTAAGTTTCTTAAGCACCACGTGAAATTTCATTTTTGCCTTCCGATTTCGGATTTGCATATCCGGACGCACCAAATTTTTAAAAAACGCTGATATGTTTCGGATGTGCACATCCGGAAGAATTTATGATTTGCAAATCCGGAAAAAATTAAAAAAATTCCATAAAATCATTTACTTCTAAATATAATTAAATCCAATATAATTAAAATTAATATCATTTTTTCAATATAATTAAATTCAATATAATTAAATCCAATATAATTAAAATCTATATTAATTAAAATTAATATGATATTTAATATGATTAATTTTTTTCAATATGATTAATATGGTATTTAATTTTAAATGATTTTTTTATATTGAAAAAATTAATTTAATTATATTGAATTTAAAATTATATGGTATTTACTTCTAAAATTGGATTTAATTTTATTGATATTTAAAATTATATGGTATTTACTTCTAAATTATATGGTCTTTACTTCTAAATTATAATTAAAATTATATGGTATTTACTTCTAAAATTAATTTAATTATATTGAATTTTATTATATTAAAAAAATCATATTAATTTTAATCATATTAATTTTAATTATATTGGATTTAATTAAATTGGATTTAATTATATTAAAAAAATTATATTAAGTTTAATTATGTTGGATTTTAATTATATTGGATTTAATTATATTTAGAAGTAAATAATTTTGTGGAATTCTTTTGATTTTTTCCGGATTTGCAGATCAGGAATTCTTCCGGATGTGCACATCCGGAAAAAACTGAAAATTTTTAGAGAAAGGGTACGTCCGGATATGCACATCCGGAAATTGAAGGCAAAAACAAAAATTTAGGTGGTGCCTAAGAAACATGGGTAGTGTGATAAAATACTCTCCTTTTATTATTATGTCTACATACATATTTAAGTTGTTCATGTTTATGGATTGAAATTATTCTTGAATGCATTTTCACTATTAGTATCATAGATAGACATAGGCAGAAAATATACAATACTAATATCATCATTAAATTAGTGATGAAAATGGATCCTATCACTAAATTAGTCAAATTAATATTGTGACGGAAATTGATTCTATCTAAGATTTGTGAAAGAATAAATCCCTCAGAAATTTAAAATGGCATCAACAAGCATACAATGCTCAGTTTTTTTATCATAAATTGCTAAATGAATCAATCAAACAATGAATGAAAATCAAAAAAATTACCTCTCCTTTGACATGGACAGTCATAATATTACTCTTTCCTGGTCTTCCAAGAAGTTTACGAAGAGTCACCGTTTTTTGTGTGGTACTAATATGTTGTAGATTTAAATGATGAAAACTTATTTTATGTGTGGCGTATTACGTGATGTCATGTGTTTTTTTAAAGTTTCAAGACAAAATCAATAAGATGGGAAGAGGTATTACGTGATGTCATGTGTTTTTTAAAGTTTCAAGACAAAATCAATAAGATGGGAAGAGATGGATTTCATATGAAAGGAAAATGTGGAACCCAAGAGATGGAAAATGTACTATTAACACCAAAAGTATAATTTTAGCATATAATTACAACCATTAATTTTAATAGATTGGTTTTAGTCAAATTTTATCATATAACTACAACCACTATTTTTTTTTTGGAAAAACAAAAAAACTATTTATTAATAGCAAATGGCATAAGATATGCCAGAACAAGTGACAAACTGAAGCAAGCACAAAAAAGGACCACTAAGGCCAACCAAATTAAGTTAGACCTGAGGCTTCACAAAGCACTTGCCACCCAACTCCATAAACTCCAGACATCAAGATAAACAGAAACAAAACAGAGGCTAGATCCAAGTGAATGATCAACGAACAAGCAGACAACCCTAAACCAACACTACCACCTGAAAAATAGTAATTGGTCCCCAAATATTAAATGCATAACACTAATTATTCTTGTGGAATGTTGAATTTTTGACTAGTCGAGTACGGACCAAGGAGGAGGGTGGTCTACCGTTAGACGTCAGAAATCTTTCGCAGCTAAGACTCGATGGGATACAGAGAAGAAGAGGGATGACGAGAGTAAGGGTAGAGGAAGCGTTCCTAAGGAGACCACATCGGTATTCATCACAGAGTTCCCAGATCACATTAGAGCTAAGGACCTTTATGGCTTGTTCGCGGAGCTGGGGGAGGTAGACGAAGTAGTGATCCCTCCTAAGAAGGATAAGAGGGGCAGGAAATACGGATTCGTGAGATTCTTCAGGGTTGAAGACGTGAGAAGTCTTGTGTTGAAGACGTGAGAAGGACAAGGGTTCTTAGAGTGTTTGCTGCGGAGAAGGGTTCTTAGAAAATGAAAGGTGTTCATCCCAGTTCTTTCCCACCTCGGAATCAGAGGTATAATCCATTGTTCAATGGGAAAACCTACGCTGAAGCAACGCGGGAGGACTGTAAGCAGAAGGACAAAGCTAGTTTTTCCTTTAGGCCTGGTCATGAGTTGAAGTTTGAGGTAGGTCTTGAAGGATTGGAAAGGTTCAAAAGGGCATATGTCGGAAAAGTGTTAAACCTAGGGGCTACTTATAATATTCAGAGGATGTTGCACTCTTAAGGTTATTTCTCCCTTAAAGTAACTCCTTTGGGAGCCAACCTGTGCCTTCTGGAGGAAGAAGATGATGGTGAATTGGAAGCTCTAATCTCAGGCGCCAAGGAGTGGCTATGCCAATGGTTCTCTGAGGTAGTCAAGTGGAAAGAAGGAGTGGTGGACCAGGAACATTTGACTTGGCAACGAGTGTATAGAATCCCGTGCCATGCATGGTTGTATGAGTTTTTCCAGTTTTTAGCTGATAAGGTGGGGAAGTTTGTGTGTAGTGAAGAATGTACCAGTGAGTTCTCCAAACTGGATGTCGCTTGTTTTATGGTAAGAACATCTGTTAGTATGGTGATCAACGAAGTTTTTTGAGTGAGAATCAATGGTAAGTTGTATAGGATCAGAATGGTTGAAGAACCACTGGGACCTTCTATCAAGGTTGTCAAGAAGGAAGAAGTTGCTCCAGTGTCTGATGAGGATTCGTCATCGCAGATGGAGAGATCATGGTGGGAGGTTGGGGATGGTGTTTCTGGTGGGGGTGTGGAAGCCGAGGAAGGTGAGTTTAAGGCATTAAATGATAATGTGACGTTTTATGACTCATTTAAGGAAAATGAAGTAGCAGAGCCACCTGTTAATAATGTTGACCATTCCCCTTCTGCACTAGCATACGTTCCTTGTGGCAGAGAGGCTAGTTCTGTTTTGGAGGCCTATGTTTCAGATAGTTTTTCTCATAGTGTAGGCCTTGCTGTGTCTAGTCAGCTTGAATTTGCAGCGGAAAAGTCACTTTTGGAGTCTTCCCCTGGAACTAAAAAGTTGCTTCCTAACTCCATGGACTGTGAAGTAGGCAAGATTGGTAGTTTTGACCCCTACATCAAGGCCCATGTTTCAAAGGCCCAGTCGAATAGGGGTAATTTGGGCTTGATCAGTAGGCCCATTTTGGAGGAAATAGGGCTTGTAATGGGTAACGCTTCGGATATCATCTCTGAATTTTCTTCTGATCATGCTTCTGGGTCCAGCAAGACTTCTATCTCAAAGAATTTTTTTGATCAGTGCTTGAAGAGTCTCGAGACAGACAACACAGGTGGAGTATCCTTGAAGACTAACCAAGGTATCGTTTCTTCCTCCCTTTTTCTTGTTTCTGGCAAGGTTAGTGAGGGCAACATAGAAAGGGAAATGATTTCCAAGAAAAAGGAAATTTGTAGCATTGAGGAACCTAGATGTTTTTCTGTGACCGACTCAGAGGTTCATCAAGGGAACTGCAGATTCTGGAATGAGATGGAGTCTAAAGTTTCAGATAAGGTTTGGGAGATTATGTCCTCATTGGGGATTTCTGGTGAAGGTTACAAGGACACTTATATAGATCTGTCATACCTCAAATTTGTCCTACCTGCATATAATTTCCATCTGTACATCCACCCATTGATAATTATTCGAAAAAATCCAAAAATATATGTTGTCTTCAACTTCATCTCTCTTTTATTTTCATTTTAAGTCATATCTATCTTTTAACCATTTTTATCTTTCATCCAATTAAATATCCATTTAAGCCATTCACTTCCATTTTTATCCAATCCAATTATCAATTAGCCATCCAAAGTCCATACTCATTTCTACCTTCTTCTTCTTACCAAATTCCAATATCCATTTCATGTCCAAATACCACACTTTTTTTAGAACCCTTATCCATGTTCATTTTTGAATTTAGTTTAATCCATGAACATTTTCAATTTATTTCTCATTATTATCTTTTTTATTATTAGAGTTTTTTACCAAAACAAATCACAAAAATTCAAAAAAGCCCAATTCCAAAGTCCATTCAAGAATTCATTTACAAAATTGATTGGAAAAATGGGGGTGCACATAGTGAAACGTCAGCCCATTTACAAATCATAAGCCCATTACTTAATGAGTGAACCAATAAAAAAAGGGACCATGTCGCATAAGTTCCTGCATAATACAATTTCACAATGAAGTTAATACTTCCTACACAATAGACTTGCACAACCAAAGCCACAACGTTTCGCGACGTCTTACAAAGACAGATCTTGGCTAATCCACCTCATAAACCAAACCGTACAACCTGCAGAATAAAAACAAGAAAAAAGCGTTGCATCATCAACCACACAGCAATATAACCTGTAAACGAAAATGACATGCCACCGACAATACCAGAAGTCTGAACTCGAAAAGGACTTAACAACAACAACAAGACAAAGTTGGTTTGAAATTCGATTTTGAAAGGAGGAGGGAACAAACCTGTTGAAGAGGGGGAGATTCAGTGTCAAAAATCAAGAAACAACCTTCCCTTTTCCACCACTATGATTCCCTCGTCACACAACCACAACTACACTCGCTTGTTCACCTTCCATTAAGTAGAAACTGCAGTTTCATTATGCAACATCCACCTTCAACCTTCATTCACACAACTTCAAGCTTCTTTCAATATAACAACCTTTCATCCTTTTTTTAACACCTTCGACTACCTTCTTCTTCACCCTAATCACTAAACTTAAATCCCCTTCAATCTGCAGATGCAAAACCTTCTTCAACCTTCAGTACAAACCAACAATCACCATTAAAACCCTCCCTTCTGAACAAAAACTCACCTGAAACTATGCACGACCGTGGGAGATGATTCAGCGGAACGTTGAGGCGACATCGTTTTCGCTTTGTTCCTTCTCTAATTCGCTATACTGTTGTTCTTCTTGAAAGATGAATGTTGTTGTTCAAACTTTTACTTGTTTAAATTTACTTCTGAATAGGATTGATTTGACCCTGTTTTTAAGAAGAAAAATGAAACATAATAGTATTTTCTAATCCAGCTTTTGACCGTGCCCTGCTTTCAAAATGATGGGATTAACATCGGGAAACCGAGAGGCATGTAGTGGGTTACATAATCCATTAGTTTTACAATTAGCGAGTTTAAATCCACCCCTTTTTATTTTATTTTGAGGATGACGGGCTTTTAGGCCCAGATGATTTCTCTCTTTTTTTTTTGTTTTTTTTCATACACACTCTTTTAATTTGTTGCGCCCCCTAATTCATTTTATTTGTTTTACTCTTGGTCATTATGATATTCTGAATTTTGTTTAAGTTTTCGAATTTATATCTTAATAAAATCATGTTTAGGTAGTTTTTTACTTTCTTTTTATTTTTCGTTTTTATTTCGGGCCAATGATACAACAATATTCATGATTTAGTCAAACCGACTAAATTTTGATTTATTTGAGGCCTACTATTTATATATTTATTTTTTATTTCGATTTATTTTTCATTATTTAATTTTTATTAATTTTGGGTCAATGAAAACCAAAATATCAATGATTTATTGATTTTCGATTTAAAATCTTGATAAAGGTGAGACCTTTATTCTTTTTCTCTTTTCGATTTTATTATTTTTATTCACTTTGGGTCAATGAAAACCAAAATATCAATGATTTATCGATTATCGATTTAAAATCTTGATAAAGGTGAGACCTTTCTTTTTTTTTCTTACCTCTTTTCGATTTTATTTCATTTTTATTCATTTTGGGTCAATGAAAATCAAATAAAAGAGATTATCGATTTTTCGATTTAAAATCTTAATAAAGATAAGACCTTTCTTAGTTTTTTTTATTTTTATTTCTATTTCGATTTAAATTCTTTTATTTTCACTTTTGGTCCATGAAAGTCAAAAATTGTTGATTATCGATTTGTCGATTAAATCGTGATTAAGATGAGACCAACTTTATTTTATGTCAACTTTAATTACTTGTCAATATTATTCCTATTCATATTGTCCATACCATATTCATATTTATTCATCTAACCATTTCATTTGTTCACTTAATCAAAACACACTAAAATTATCGAAACGCCTAAGCACTTAATTTTCGATTAAAATACTTAACACACCTATTCAAATCATTTTCATAATTAAATCGCGAAAGAATTGAATTCTTGAGGTCTAGCACTTCTTGGGTTCTTGAGTGACTGCTATTGAGGCACACGCCTTAGGTGGTGATCATTCGACCTTTCGCTCCTAAAACACTCGTCTTAACTATTTGGACAAAGGAATGCCATTGGAGTCTAGCATTCCATGTGGTACTTTCGTTGTTTAACAAACAATATTTCGTAAATCAATCGAATGAAAAAGGTGTCGTTGGGATCTAGCATCCCAATAATGCCCCGATTAATTGGTTGCGAGGCCGACGTCTAGTTTATCGAATAATCGTCATTCTCCCTAAAACACTTAACAAATCAAACCATTTTCAAACCAATTCTCGACTCGTCGTCGAGCCATTCTTCAAAACATTCTCGTAAGTAGAGTGCCTTTTGCCTCGTCGTCAAATGCACACTTGCAAATCTCGTGGCTTCGTTACTAGAAGCACCTCTAGGGACTAGTATCAATCCTCACCTCTTTTCTCAACCAATTCAACTCAATCTTTTTCAAACGCTTTTTTTAATCAACCTACGAAAGGAGGAGATTCTTGGAATCTAGCATTCCTTGGGTCTTCGAATGAATGACTCTTGAGGAATGCCCTTGGGTTGTTGTTCATTCACCCTTTCGTCTTAAAACACTTAATCATTGTCAAAGCTTTCGTAATCAACTCACGAAAGAACTAAGTTCTTGGAGTCTCGCATTCCTTGGATTCTTGAGTGACTGTTCTCGAGGCATGTCCCTTGGGTTGTATGTCATTCAATCTTTTGTCTCCTAAAATTCAAACCCTAACCCTTTTCGTGGGCGTACCACGAACTACGACTGCTCTAATTCTTTATTCTCGTCCGAGTAAAGATACGTAGGCACAAGATTGCGATGATCTTGGTGAGCACACTTTTTTCTTTTTCCCCCGTTTCCACACTTCCATCTTTTTCCGTCAAACCCCTTAGTCGAACTACGATTGCTCTGATTCCTCATTCTCGTCTGAATGAGCATACGTAGGCCCGAGGTCGTGATGATCTTGCCGAGCACCCTATCCTTAAACCACCCATTCCCCCTTAGCATTCTTCTCTTTTATCTTACCCTTCCGCAATTATTTTAGAGAAGAAAATAAACAAGCCTAGCTAATGAGTATCGCGATTCGAATCAAGAGGTTCCCGTTGAGTACAACGGACGTGAGGGGGTGTGCGTACCTTCCACTCACGTAACCGACTCCCGAACCCAGAATGTGGTTGCGGCGACCATATTCTTATCCCTCCTTAAAGGTTTTCTCGATATTTTTCTTTCCCTCTTTTGGGATAAATAAAGTTCGGTGGCGACTCTGTCGAACTGTTTTCTACGCCTTTCGCGCGAAGGGTCGTGTCTTCGATGAATCGATTTTTCAAGGTGCGACAGCTGGCGACTCTGCTGGGGACAATTTGCTCCATGCAAGAGAGAGTCGAGCCTATCTGGATTCGAATCGCGAGTTCGTTAGTTTTGTTTGTTTATTTTCTTCTTGTTTGCTTACTTACTTGCTTTCCTATTTTCTTATCTGTGTTACCTTTTGTGACATTGTTGGGTTGTTCTGATATTGGGAACTTTGTGAGATGGCTCTATACCCGAGTCCGAGTATAACCTTAGGATTAGGATGGTGGTTGTGTAGTGTAGGCTTGCGTGGTCTCTTCCGCGTGAGTTGAAGCGAAAACCACAGCTTGGAGTAGATTCCCTTGGAGATATTATTGTTGTGGTGAATCTTTACCATGGTGGTAATACTTTCGAGGTGGGACGTTGATCCCAAGGTCCATTAACCCATTTATCCATGGTGGTTGGTAGGGTTAATTCTTTGTGAGTTAATGCGAATGCCCCAATCAGATGAGATCCCTCGAACGTATTACTTCCTGACAGTAATATTTTCGACCTCGATCTAGGATTTTGAGAACCCTATTTAGAACCCATGTGTCGATGGTTGTGTAGTGGGCGCCTCCGAGGAATCTTTCTCATGGGGAAGAAATGAAGACCTCACCTAGACGAGATTATTTCGAGGATATTATAGTCGGATGTCTCTTCGTCTTGGTTATAATGTTTTCGAAATATATCCATAACTCTAGGCACCTACCACGTTTTAGAAACCTACCCGTGGGCTTTCTTTAATTTGAGTTGGGGTTCTTGACCCGTTCCTCCAGCCAACCTCAGAACTGTTTGAAGCTGTTTGATCCTGCGATCCTAGATCTTGTATCTTGCATTACATCTCATGTCATTACATGGCATTGCATCTGTTACACATCTTGCATTGCATTTTCAACCTCAGAATCTCATTTCAACTTCATTCCTTCTCCAGTAAATCAAGCTGATTCCTCGACACCAGTACGCAACTCGAGCCAACACAAGAAGAACATGGAGCAGATTCAGCAAGAGCAAGCTGCCTTCAGAGAGGAGTTGGACTCTATGAAGGGAAAGATTGATCAGATTCTTGAAGCCATCATGATGGCCAGAAGAGAAGAAGAACTGCGTGAAGCCGCTGCTGCCAACAACACTGCGCCTGTGCAAGGGTCACCCTCAAGGCTCTCAGTTCCTGTTACCATCCTATCAATTACGGGATACCAATGAACTTTACGCCTGCCGCTGAAGGAGCAATTTCTCAACCACTTCCAACATCTGGAGTTGCTGTTGGTGCTATTCCACAAGCCCAACCTGTTGTCACTCAGATTCCTATTCCTCATGCTGAAGAAAATCTGGTAGATCAGTATGATGAGGTACAGAACTACCATACTACTATTCCAATTTTCAATCCTACTGCTGCTCAGGATTCTGATGCTATCAAGATGTGTCGTGATCTAGCTGAGAAACTCCGAGTCATGGTGGGACGCAACTCAACTTCTTTGAATGGTCTAGATATGTGCTTGGTGCCAGATGTTGTCATTCCTCCCAAATTTAAAGTGCAAGAATTCCCAAAGTACAAAGGTCTCAGTTGTCCTCACATCCATCTGAAGACGTACTGCCGCAAGATGGCGGCCTATGCCAAAGACGAAAAGCTAATGATCCATTGCTTCCAAGACAGCTTGTCTGGGGCATCTCTTGAGTGGTATATGCAGTTGGAGCGTAGCAATGTACGCACTTCGGATGATCTAGCTGATGCATTTGTCAGGCAATACAAGTACAACATTGACCTTGCTCCGAATCGTACTCAACTTCAGAGTATGGCTCAGATGGACAATGAATCCTTTAAGGAGTATCCGCAACGCTGGAGAGAGCTAGCTGCAAGGGTGCATCCACCTCTTGTTGATCGTGAACTGATTGACATCTTCATGGGTACTTTGCAAGGCCAATACTATGAGAAGTTGATTGGTAATGTTTCTACCGGATTCTCTGATTTGGTAATTGTCGGTGAGAGAATTGAAGAAGGTTTGAAAAGTGGAAAGATCCAAGGAGGTTCTAGCAGTCAGTCTGCAGCCAAGAAGCCCTTCAATGGATACAAAAATAAAGAGGGTGAAACAAATGTTGTCTCTTCTCAGAAAGGGCAAGCTCAACAAGCTCCCCCTCCAATGCCTTATCAAATGCCATACTTCCAATATCCGTATGTTGCTGCCGCGCAATATGCTCCGATGCCTTATCAGCCAAATGTTCAAGATGTTCAAGCTCTAATGCCTTAACTACAGGTTCCTCAGCAACAATCCTACAACCAGCAAGGGTATCAACATCCTCCTCAACATCAACAACAGAGAGCTGCTCAACAACGTCAGCCTAATCAACAAAGGACAAGGAGGTCTGATAGTGACTTTGATCGTCTGCCAACATCATATGCTCAGATCTTTACTCAATTGATGGAGAAGAAGGCAATCGCTCTGAGGGACCTAGCTCCTCCAACTGTCATTCCCCCAGATTATGATGTTAATGCTCATTGCGAGTTTCATAAGGGTGCTCCAGGGCATACGAATGAGGACTGCAGAGCTTTCAAACACAAGGTTCAAGACATGATTGACTCAAAGTTTCTCACATTCAATGGGAGGGCTCCAAACGTCATCAAAAACCCCATGCCGCCGCCAAACTAGTGCCAGCATCAAGTCAAGTCAAGTCAAGTCGAGTCAAGTTTATTCCCCAAAGAAGGCAGTCATGTTGCCATCCCATCATTTGCATTCTTGTTTTTTCGTCTTTATTGTTTAAGTATTGTATGCTTTGAACATTGTCGTTTGTATTTGGTTTTCTTAATGTAATGATTATGCATGTTTTGAATCAGTTATGTCGTATTCACTCATTTTTTCATTTACTGCAAAATACCAACACATTTATCCACTTCACTCTCTATATCAAATTGTTGTTTAGCAATGATTGGAGGGAGGATGATGAAAACGAAATACCCATAATTGCAAACCGTATGCTTTCAGACAAAATCTCGTCAGTGATGTACAGGCATTGTTTCAATCCCCCAAACACTGGAGAGACAAGGAGTTAATCCCTAGTAAACCACTTAGAGCCTAGAAGTAGTAGTTTCCTTCGGATATTCAAACCCTTACACTCAACCTAGGGCATGGTAGTGTTCAGTTAATCCAATTACGCACTCGAATCACTAAGCAAAATTCCACAAGACATGAAGGTTGGTCATCAAAAACCCATGACTTGGCAGTCACAATCCCCCAATAAAAAAAAACCAAAAACAAAAAATTGAAAGAATCAAAAGCCTGCTAAGTCGAACACCTCAAAGGAGACTTAGGCAAAAATCAAGGCAACCCTGATGGACTCGAAAAGAAAAATTAGTCCATGCAAAAGATTGGGATCAAAACAAAATCAAAAGAGGCCCTCGAACCCTCAACAAAAATAAGTTTCAGTGACCATCAAATCAAACCCAAAAGGTTACTGACATCCATCAAAAATAAAATAAGGTGACTGCCAGCTCGAGCGAACCTTGAGCCATCACTCTTACACCGTAAACCCTTTTGAAAGACAAACATGTGCAGAATTAACTGGACATAGGACTGGAGAACATCACGAAGAAGGGGTGGGTACAAATCATACTTTGAGCCTAATATCCTTTGTTCCTTAAACCGTGAACCAGACCATGTTACAACCCTCGAAAGACCTAATTGAGGCGGGGTTTAATCTGAAAGCATACTATTGCAAGGTTGCGTAAACTGACTCCCCATATTTGCTAATCTTCAGTATTGGTGCCATTCTCCTTGCTTTATCTTTCACACCATCAAAATCAACACACGTTTGGGCTAACGGTCCATTCGTCTCACTATCACGACACTCCAATAAACGACTCTTTTTCAAAACTTGCATGAGCATCGTATTAAGATTACCATTTGTGAATGAGTAATTTTAACTGCAAATCAGTGCTAGACATCAAGACATTCCAACAAGGGGCAATCGAAGAGGAACTTGAACTTTCAGTGGTGCCGACCCAAAGTAAGACTCCCTCAAAACCCTCAGGCTGGGGCAAACCCTTCAACAACTCAATCAGGGGCAAGTCATCTCAAAGCACATCAAGGCTCAACATCCAAAGATCAAATCGCTTCAGAACTGGTTAATCAGGGGTAGATCATCACCATGTTCAGACTGGGGCAAGACCCATTGCAGCAGGCATATCCGCTCTGTATCTTTTTAAGCAATCCTGACCCTCAAGCACAGAGTCATGGTCTTCTCAGAAATGACTTATCATCAAGTGATAGGACTTCAAGAGAATCTTCGTCTGTTTCAATCATGGCGTCATCAACAAACTGAATGTCGAAGAAATAAAAAACCTCCCTCCACCCAAAGTCCAATCCGCATTGGTAACTACCAAAATTTCACCATGCTGGCACCTTTAACATATCCAATCACCCGTCTGCAATCATATGCATCATTTGCATCATATGCATCATATGCATACCAAAAAACTAAGTCATACTTCCCCGGCCCTTGCATCTCCGCGCATCAGCATTTACATCTGCATTTCCATTTGACATGGAACATCAAGCATTTGTACATGTGCATGTCAAGATCCAGGATCAATCTCAAGACTGCAAGACGATCATCAGCCCAGCCAGGGGCATCTTCATCAAATCCGTGGGCGTTCCTCATGAAGTTGTTCAAACATTTGTTGATCAAGCTCAAGCAATCTTCAGCCCAGTCAGGGGCATCTCCTTCAAGTCCTTGGGCGTTCCCCATTGAGTTAGTCCTTTCAACCTTTTGTTGACAAGGATGGTGTTCCTCAGTGACTTTTTTGCCTCAACCTTTTTTGTTGATGTCTCCAAATAAGCCTCACTCATCATATCCCCAGTAAACTTGACCTTTTGTCAATTGCCTTACTATCATCCTTTTGGTGATAGGAGAACTCTGTCAACTCAATTGAACCTGCATCCTTTTGGTGTTGGTTAACCCTCAAAATCAAATCTTTCTATCATCCTTTTGGTGGTATCCATTCATGTTGTGTCAACTTAACCTTCATCCTTTTGGTGTTGCTCCTCGCAAGTGGAAAGTTCCTATCATCCTTTTAGTGGTAGCAGCTTGTATTGATCCGTCATCCTTTTGGTGTCGCTGATCCGTGAACCCTTGGTCTGTGTGTCATCCTTTTGGTGAGTGGCAGCCCTTGTTATTGTTTTGCTTGCTATTATCCTTTTGGTAGTAGTAAGTTGTGACCTCACTTTCATCCTTTTGGTGAAAGCTCATCGTGTGCGTGTGTGCCATATTATCCTTTTGGTAATAGCAGGCTTTAACCTCACTTTCATCCTTTTGGTGAAAGGTCATCGTGTGCGTGTGTGCCCTATTATCCTTTTGGTAATAGCAGGCTTTAACCTCATTTTCAACCTTTTGGTGGAAGGGTCTCTGTGTGTGTGTGCCCTATTATCCTTTTGGTAATAGCAGGCTGTGACCTCATTTTCATCCTTTTGGTGGAAGGGTCTGTGTGTGTGCGCCCTATTATCCTATTGGTAATAGCAGGCTTTGACCTCATTTCCATCCTTTTGGTGGAAGGGTCTATGTGTGTGTGCCCTATTATCCTTTTGGTAATAGCAGGTTGTGACCTCATTTCCATCCTTTTGGTCGAAGGGTCTGTGTGTGTGCCCTATTATCCTTTTGGTAATAGTAGGCTATGACCTCATTTTCATCCTTTTGGCAGAAGGGTCTGTGTGTGTGTGCCCTATTATCCTGTTGGTAATAGCAGGCTTTGACCTCATTTCCATCCTTTTGGTGGAAGGGTCTGTGTGCGTGTGTGCCCTATTATCCTTTTGGTAATAGCTGGCTGTGACCTTATTTCCATCCTTTTGGTGGAAGGGTCTGTGTGAGTGTGCCCTATTATCCTTTTGGTAATAGCAGGTTGTGACCTCATTTCCATCCTTTTGGTGGAAGGGTCTGTGTGTGTGCCCTATTATCCTTTTGGTATTAGCAGGTTTTGACCTCATTTCCATCCTTTTGGTGGAAGGGTCTATGTGCGTGTGTGTGCCCTATTATCCTGTTGGTAATAGCAGGCTTTGACCTCATTTCCATCCTTTTGGTGGAAGGGTCTATGTGCGTGTGTTACTATCATCATTTTGGTGATAGGTCTGTCATCCTTTTGGTGTCAGATTCTCTTGTTATCATCCTTTTGGTGATAACGACCTTTGCAAGCAATCTGTTATTTCACCTCCCAAGCGCTTTCCTTTCTTTCGGACAAATTTGTGGTCTTTTTATATCTAATTGACTTCTACCTCGATAAGACTGAACGTCGTAGCAGTTCATCTTATCAGGTTTAAGCCAATTAGATAGGGGCATCTGTCATACCTCAAATTTGTCCTACCTGCATATAATTTCCATCTCTACATCCACCCATTGACAATTATTCAGAAAAATCCAAAAATATATGTTGTCTTCAACTTCATCTCTCTTTTATTTTCATTTTAAGTCATATCTATCTTTTAACCATTTTCATCCTTCATCCAATTAAATATCCATTTAAACCATTCACTTCCATTTTTATCCAATCCAATTATCAATTAGCCATCCAAAGTCCATACTCATTTCCACCTTCTTTTTCTTACCGAATTCCAATATCCATTTCATGTCCAAATACCACACTTTTTTTAGAAACCTTATCCATGTTCATTTTTGAATTTAGTTTAATCCATGAACATTTTCAATTTATTTCTCATTATTATCTTTTTTTATTATTAGAGTTTTTCACCAAAACAAATCACAAAAATTCAAAAAAGCCCAATTCCAAAGTCCATTCAAGAATTCATTTACAAAATTGATTGGAAAAATGAGGGTGCACATAGTGAAACGTCAACCCATTTACAAATCACAAGGCCATTACTTAATGAGTGAACCAATAAAAAAAGGGACCATGTCGCATAAGTTCCTGCGCAAAATAATTTCACAATCATGCTAATACTTCCTACACAATAGACTTGCACAACCAAAGCCACAACGTTTCGCGACGTCTTACAAATACAGATCTTGGCTAATCCACCTCATAAACTAAACCGTACAACCTGCAGAATAAAAACAAGAAAAAAACATTGCATCATCAACCATACAGCAATATAACCTGTAAACGAAAATGACACGCCACCGACAATACCAGAAGTCTGAACTCGAAAAGGACTTAACAACAACAACAAGACAAAGTTGGTTTGAAATTCGATTTTAAAAGGAGGAGGGAACAAACCTGTTGAAGGGGGGAGATTCAGTGTCAAAAATCAAGAAACAACCTTCCCTTTTCCACCACTGTGATTCCCTCGTCCCACAACCACAACAACACTCACTTGCTTCACCTTCCATTAAGCAGAAACTGCAGTTTCATTATGCAATATCCACCTTCAACCGTCATTCACACAACTTCAAGCTTCTTTCAATATGACAACCTTTCATCCTTTTTTAACACCTTCGACTACCTTCTTCTTCACCCTAATCACTAAACTTAAATCCCCTTCAATCTGCAGATGCAAAACCTTCTTCAACCTTCAGTACAAACCAACAATCACCATTAAAACCCTCCCTAAAACCAGACGCCTTTCATCACACAAACCCACCGGCGACGACAACAGCCCTACAACCGTAATCGCACCAACAAATAACTTTCAACTAAAATCTTCAAACCTATTCAAATCCTTCAAACAACTTCAAACACACAAACCAAATCACTAAAACAGAGATAGAATCATGAGAAGAGAGATGAAGGGAATCGATTGAAATCCAAATCTGAACAAAAACTCACCTGAAACTGTGCACGACCGTGGGAGATGATTCAGGGGAAGGTTGAGGCGACACCGTTTTCGCTTTGTTCCTTTTCTAATTTGCTATAGTCTTGTTCTTCTTGAAAGATGAATGTTGTTGTTCAAACTTTTACTTGTTTTAATTTACTTCTGAATAGGATAGATTCGACCCTGTTTTTAAGAAGAAAAATGAAACATAATAGTATTTTCTAATCCAGCTTTTGACCATGCCCTGCTTTCAAAATGATGGGATTAGCATCGGGAAACCGAGAGGCATGTAGTGGGTTACATAACCCATTAGTTTTACAACTAGCGTGTTTAAATCCACCCCTTTTTATTTTATTTTGAGGATGACGGGCTTTCAGGCCCAGATGATTTTTCTCTTTTTTTTGTTTTTTTTTCATACACACTCTCTTAATTTGTTGCGCCCCCTAGTTCATTTTATTTGTTTTACTCTTGGTCATTATGATATTCTGAATTTTGTTTAAGTTTTCAAATTTATATCTTAATTAAATCATGTTTAGGTAGTTTTTTACTTTCTTTTTATTTTTCATTTTTATTTCGGTCCAATGATACAACAATATTCATGATTTAGTCAAACCGACTAAATTTTGATTTATTTGAGGCCTACTATTTATCTATTTATTTTTTATTTCGATTTATTTTTCATTATTTTATTTCTATTAATTTTGGGTCAATGAATACCAAAATATCAATGATTTATCGATTTTCGATTTAAAATCTTGATAAAGGTGAGACCTTTATTCTTTTTCTCTTTTCGATTTTATTATTTTTATTCACTTTGGGTCAATGAAAACCAAAATATCAATGATTTATCGATTATCGATTTAAAATCTTGATAAAGGCGATACCTTTCATTTTTTCTTACCTCTTTTCGATTTTATTTCATTTTTATTCATTTTGGGTCAATGAAAATCAAATACAAGAGATTATCGATTTTTCGATTTAAAATCTTAATAAAGATGAGACCTTTCTTAGTTTTTTGATTTTTATTTCTATTTCGATTTAAATTCTTTTATTTTCACTTTTGGTCCATGAAAATAAAAAATCGTTGATTATCGATTTGTCGATTAAATCGTGATTAAGATGAGACCAACATTATTTTATGTCAACTTTAATTACTTGTCAATATTATTCCTATTCATATTGTCCATACCATATTCATATTTATTCATCTAACCATTTCATTTGTTCACTTAATCAAAACACACTAAAATTATCGAAACGCCTAAGCACTTAATTTTCGATTAAAATACTTAACACACCTATTCAAATCGTTTTCATAATGAAATCGCGAAAGAATTGAATTCTTGAGGTCTAGCACTTCTTGGGTTCTTGAGTGACCGCTATTGAGGCGCACGCCTTATGTGGTGATCATTCGACCTTTCGCTCCTAAAACACTCGTCTTAACTATTTGGACAAAGGAATGCCATTGGAGTCTAGCATTCCATGTGGTACTTTCGTTGTTCAACAAACAATATTTCGTAAATCAATCGAATGAAAAAGGTGTCGTTGGGATCTAGCATCCCAATAATGCCCCGATTAATTGGTTACGAGGCCGACGTCTCGTTTATCGAATAATCGTCATTCTCCCTAAAACACTTAACAAATCAAACCATTTTCAAACCTATTCTCGACTCGTCGTCGAGCCACTCTTCAAAACTTTCTCGTAAGTAGAGTGCCTTTTGCCTCGTCGTCAAATGTACACTTGCACATCTCGTGGTTTCTTTACTAGGAGCACCTCTAGGGACTAGTATCAATCCTCACCTCTTTTCTCAACCAATTCGACTCAATATTTTTCAAACGCTTTTTTTAATCAACCTACGAAAGGAGGAGATTCTTGGAATCTAGCATTCCTTGGGTCTTCGAATGAATGACTCTTGAGGCACGCCCTTGGGTTGTTGTTCATTCACCCTTTCGTCTTAAAACACTTAATCATTGTCAAAGCTTTCGTAATCAACTCACAAAAGAACCGAGTTCTTGGAGTCCCACATTCCTTGGATTCTTGAGTGACTGCTCTCGAGGCACGAACCTTGGGTTGTATGTCATTCAATCTTTCGTCTCCTAAAATTCAAACCCTAACCCTTTTCGTGGGCGTACCACGAACTACGACTGCTCTGATTCTTTATTCTCGTCCGAGTAAAGATACGTATGCACAAGATTGCGATGATCTTGGCGAGCACACTTTTTTCTTTTTCCCCCGTTTCCACACTTCCATCTTTTTCCGTCAAACCCCTTAGTCGAACTACGATTGCTCTGATTCCTCATTCTCGTCCGAATGAGCATACGTAGGCCCGAGGTCGCGATGATCTTGCCGAGCACCCTATCCTTAAACCACCCATTCCCCCCTTAGCATCCTTCCCTTTTATCTTACCCTTCCGCATTTATTTTAGAGAAGAAAACAAACAAGCCTAGCTAACGAGTATCGCGATTCGAATCAAGAGGTTCCCGTTGAGTACAACGGACGTGAGGGGGTGCGCGTACCTTCCACTCACGTAACCGACTCCCGAACCCAAAATGTGGTTGCGACGACCATATTCTTATCCCTCCTTAAAGGTTTTCTCGATATTTTCCTTTCCCTCTTTTGATGAATCGATTTTTCGAGGTGCGACAAGATCATTTAAAGAAAATGGAGAATAGGTACAAAGAAGGAAGAAGTAAGAGGGTGAAAATTAAAACGGTCTCTAAATGATAGTCCTTTCTTACAACATCAGAGGGAGGGTTCTACTGTTAAAAGGAAAAGGGTGGCTCACTTCATCTAATCCGGTAAAGTCGACATTTGTTTTCTATAGGAAACTAAGCTTAATTCGTTAGATCTGGCAGTTGTTTCGGCGTTTTGGGGTAGCGGAGAGGTGGAGTGGACTGAAGCTGCTTCTGTTGCGAGAGCAGGGGGCATTTTGATCATGTGGAGGAAGAACCTCCTGAACCTTTCTTTGAGTTTCAGAGGTAGCGGTTTCATTGGGGTCAGTGGAGAGTACAAGGGACAGGTCATTTTCCTTGTCAATGTTTATTCTCCTTGTTGTTTACAGTTGAAGAGATCTATGTAGAGGGAGCTTGTAGAGGTGAAGAGGAAATTTTGAGTTGGAGAGTGGCTCATTGGAGGAGATTTTAATGCAGCGTATTCTCGTTCAGAGAGGAAAGGTTTGAGTGAGAACAATATCCTTGGTGAGATGGAAGATTTCAGTCATTTCATTGTAGAGATTAACTGCGTTGATTTGCCTATTTTGGAAGGTAAGTTCTCCTAGTCCAATCGTTCTTGTATGACCATGTGTAGAATAGATAGATTTCTGTTGTCGGATTCGCTTGCAGAAAGTTGGGAGTTCGTTGGTCAGATTATTGGTACGAGAGACATCTCTTATCACTCTCCTATTTGACTAAAATCTGTTTCGGTTGATTGGGGCCCTAAACCTTTCATTTTTAACAACTGTTGGATTTCACATAAATATTTTTATTCCGTTGTGAAAGAATAGTGGAGCCGTTTCAAAGTGTCAGGTAGAGGAAATTTTGTTCTAAAAGAAAAACTAAAGAAGCTTAAATTCTGTTTGAGGCGCTGGAATTTTGAAGTGTTTGGGTAGGTGAATCTTAAAATTGATAAAGCCGTCACAGATTTGAATGTTCTTGATGCAGAGGCTGAGAACGTTGCTATGAGTAATCAGGATGTGTTTGCAGAGAAAAGGGCGATGGCTAACAAGGCGATATGGGATAACTTGAATCTGAAGGAAAGGATGTTAAGGCATAATTCTAAAGCTCTTTGGCTGAAGGACGGTGATCATAATACTAGATTTTTCCATAGTGTTATGAAGGCTGGACAAAGGAGAAACTACATCTCCTTTGTTCACACAGTTCATGGAAGATTTGAGAGAGTGAGAGAGGTGAAAGAGGAGGTGAGCAGACATTTTAAGGATAATTTCGAGGAGAAAATGTTCTCTAGACCTACTCTAGATGATGTGTGTTTTAAGAAATTGTCTGATGATGACAGCATCTCGCTTGAGGCTCCCTTCTCCGAAAGTGAAATAAAGGATGTGGTTTGGCAGTGCGGAGGTTCTAAGAGTCCTGGCTCTGAAGGATTCTCTTTTATTTTCTTCCAGAAATGTTGGGAGATTATTAAGGTCGACGTGATTAACTTTGTCAAGGATTTTTACTCTAATCCTAAGCTGTCTAAGGCTGTCATGGCTTCGTTTTTTACTCTGGTGCCTAAGATTTTAGCCACTCAGTCCTTAGTTAACTACCGACCAATTTGTCTTGTTAACGCTTTCCAAAAAATTCTTGCAAAACTGCTTGCAAACAGGTTAAAGCCAGTAATTGGAAAACTTGTGTCTTTGGAATAGTCGGCGTTTGTGGCAGGGAGAAATATGCTAGATGGAGTTGTGGTCCTCAATGAAATCGTAGACATGGCCAAGAGGTCGAAGAAAGAATGTCTCGTGCTGAAAGTTGACTTCGAGCGGGCCTACGACTGTGTTAGCTGGGACTATTTGAGACATATCTTGGGAGTTATGAATTTTGGCTCGAAGTTGAAGTGGTTGGAGGCTTTGGTTTTTGATGGAACTATGTTGGTTCTCGTTAACGGAAGCGCCACAAAGGACTTCAAGGTCAACAAAGGTCTCAAACAAGGAGATCCTTTGTCCCCTTTCCTTTTTATCTTAGCCATGGAAAGTTTGAATGTTCTCATGAAGAAAGCTGTCGTTCAGGGTCGGTTCAATGATTTCAAGGTTTCTGAAACTGTATCTCACAACATCATTCAATTTGCAGACGATACAGTTATAATAGGAGATGGGAACAGGGAGAATTTATGGTGTATGAAAGTTGTGCTCAGAGGCTTTGAGTTGATCTCAGGTTTAAAAGTTAACTTCTATAAAAGTAGATTATATGGTGTTAATTGTGAGGCTGGTTTTCTTGATTCCGATGCTGATTTTTTGAATTGTGAGTTGTATGCATTACCTTTTAAATTTCTTGGTATTTTTGTTGGAGACAGTCCACGTAGAATTAGATTGTGGAGGCACGTCGTTGAGCTTTTTAGGAGAAAACTGTCAGCTTGGAAGGGCAGGAATTTGAGTATCGGTGGAAGGGTCTCTTTAATTAACTCTGTGTTAAATTCGTTACCTATTCACTCTTTCTCTTTTTACAGAGTGCCGGTTCGGATTCTGAAAAACCATTACCAGTATTCAAGCAAACTTCTTGTGGGGTGGTTTGTCAAAGAGCAGGAATATCCACTGGGTGAGCAGGAAGAAAATCTTCTTACCGAAAGAGCAAGGTGGTTTGGGAATCAGGAATCTAGAGTATTTCAACAAAGCGGTTTTGATGAAATGAAAGTGGAGATTTACTACGGAAGATTCTGCCTTGTGGAAAGGTATCCTGGAGGCTAGATACGCTCAGAAATTCGACAACTTAAGAATGGCGGTGTTGTGTAATGGAGACAAAAGTGGCAGCAAAACATCCTCAATCTGGTGGAGGGACTTGCTGGCGAACGGTTATGATAAGTATCTCCAATGTGATCTGTTTTCTGTTTCAGTTAAAGGCGTAACGGGTAACGGTAAATTTGTCCCTTTCTGGTTCACTTGCTGGGCTGGTGATAGGCAGTTGAAGGATGTATATCCTTTGGCCTTCCTAAGTGCTCACGACAGTCACAATTTCTTAGTTGGTACCATGTTGAACTGGTTTCATATCCTAGGCCAGGTTTGCTCTAACAGGCTTATTTTTGTTCCTGTCTTGGACTGGGTGTATTCTATTCCGGCTTTAGTTTCCTTATTGGACTGTTTGCTTATTGATGAATCTAAGACTGATTCTTTCGTGTGGACTCCTGGCATTGAAGGTCATTACACTGTCAGTTCTGGATATCAACTTTTGTTGCAGGGTGAAAGCTTCGAGCTGGGTGATAGGTGCCTATTGGCGTTGAAGGCTATGCGGATTCATGTCTTGCTTTGGAGAGTATTCTGTGACAGAATAAAATCTAAGGATCAGCTGCTTAGGAGAGGGATTTTCTCGGTTAATTTTGACCCTCTCTGTTCTTGCTGCGGTATCGTTATCGAATCTTCTCACCACATATTTTTTGGAGTGCCCTTTTGCATCACAGGTTTGGAGTAATGTTTAGAGCTGGTTAGGTGTAGACATTGCCAGGCAGATAAACATCGTTGAATTCTTCCTCAGCTTCTCTGCTCAGGTGAACTCGTTTTCTAGGTCCAATGCTGGTATTATGGTCTGGGCTTTTGTGATTTGGGCAATTTAGAAGAGTAGAAATGACTTCATATTTAGGGTTGTGCCTTATGATTTGGCCAATGTTATGTATTGCATTAAGTTGTCCTCTTGGAATTGGATAAACTCGGTAGGTAATTCGTCGAAAGTTTGTACTTTTTTGAGTAGTATTTAGCGCCACTTTCTTGCTTGTAACTTTGTCTGTTGTACTGTTTGTTGAGTACTTTTCGTGCTATTGAGTAATACATTGCCTATTTAAAAAAAAAACACTACCACCTGAAACGAGCAACAGGATTAAAAAAGAGCTAAAATAGAGCCAATGCTAGATTCCAGCTTTGATCCAAAAGAAAGTGAGGACTGATCTCTGATCCTCTTAAACGCATTCCTAAACCATCAATAGCATGCTGCCAACCTTAAGAACACCAAACCCACCACAACACCCATGCTCCGCTATACAACCACTATTTTTAATAGATTCGTTTTTAGTTGCCTACATTGGAAATGGGTACTGTACTATTAACAACAATATTCATTTTTAATTACAACCACTAGATTCCTTAACATATAATTAGTTTTTTTTAATCAATTAGCATATAATTACTTAAAATTACTTATTTTCAACAACAAAATAAAACTCTTAAAATTAAAAATGCAGAGAAAAATGAGATAAACTTCCAAAACAAAAGTAAAAAATAAAAATACCAGTAGTGTCGTTGCAATGGAAGGACCAAAATATTATTCATTTGTTTTTGAAAGAGTGTTTTATTTTTTAAAAAAGTTTGTTTTAAAATAAAAAGTTCAATTTTTTTTATTTATTATAATATTATTTACATCATTTTAAAGTTAATATCTTACCATTTGTATTTATAGTAGTGATGAATAAATCAATACTTGATTGAAATAATTTTATAATTTTTAAACTTAATATTCTTTTTGTGTCCGGTATGTTAATCTTTAAAATTATATTGGTCTTTGAACTTTAAAAAATATGTATTTGTCTCTTAACTTTTTATAGCATATCATATTAGTAATTTTCGTCTAATTAGTAATGAAAAACTCGGAAGTCAATATCTAAATTCGTCGCTAATTATTAGACAAATTGATTAATATGGTAAATTTTGAAGAGTTAAACGATTAACATGGACATTTTTAACATACTAGACCAAACAATATATTAAACCTAATTTTTATTGTTATTTTAAAATACTCAAAGATATTGTTTATGGTAAAGATGGATAGAGTTGATAAATTGGTAGAATCTACTATTAGAATTAACTTATTAAAATGTATCTCATTTATTTGTGCGTATCTTTTTTTTTTTTATAAGCAATTTATATTAAAGGGAGAAACATGGATTCTCCAACCCGATACAAAAAACCAATCAAAAGATGATTAGAAAGAGAACTTCCTAAATTACAAGAAATCAGTAGGATTTTTCATCCACTCATAAAAATTACAACTACTACGACCTAGTTCCAACCATCTCTACGAAAGAGTAACAATATGATTAAAAACGCCTTCAACATCGAAAATAACGTCATTAAAAATGATATTATTTCTAATGTTCAAAATGCACCAAACTGAGATAATCCACACGTAACAACTCATGTCCTCCTTGCCTTTAGAATACAAAGCCAAAAACCATAATAAAGCATGATTACTAATAGTATCAGAGGGGACCGTAGGATAATCTAGCCAACCCGCAATTTTAAGCCATAACATTTGCACTTTAGGACAATTCAAAAATAAGTGCAAGGCATCTTCATCTTCATGAAAGCATAAAACACAAACCTTATTGTGAGAGGAAACAATTATACCTTTACGAGCGAGGTTACATCGAGTTGGAAGTCTATCGCGAATCAGTCTCCAACAAAAGACCTTTAATTTCAAGGGGACCCGAGTTTTCCAAACAACCTTGAGAAACAATTCCTCCGATTGAGTTAAACTCAGGCCGGAAATATCAGCATTCAAAACAGAGTAGCAAGATCGAACCGTAAGCTCCTTAGAAGGGTCCAATCGCCACTCCCAAATATTCTGAACATCACACTTAATTTGATGATTAGATACCAGGTTAAGAAGTTCAGAGACAGCATCCGGATTGACAACATCTCCTGCCCTCCAACTGTAACACCCTTCTACCCCACATACAATTATAGGAAACCACTTAATATAATCAGAGTAAAATCAGCAAGAAAAGTGCCACATATATTCAACCAACATTCAAAATCGTTGTCCTGTCCCGTAACACGGGTTATTCATTCATCATTAACATAAATTAACAACTACGCAGCGGAATCAAAACTTTTTAATTCAAGTCAACAAAATACTCCATGGATAAAAGTCTCCAATTCAAATGGCATCAACAATATGAAAAAGAAATTCCAACATACAACCAAAGGGAAACACAAGGTTCACAACTAATCCCAACCCGATGTTACATGACACAGAGCAGGACACCGCTTAAAACACGACTAAAACGACCAAAGGACGCTCCGAGACTCAATCCTCCAGCACCGCACGCCTACTCTTGGTTATCTGCAAGTTACCCACATAAGAGGCAACATTTTCAAGCAGGCAGGGTGAGAAATCACAATTCATTATAGTAATATAAGGACATGGAAAATAAACAGAAAAGCAACAACAACATCATAGCATCGTCAACAACAACATCATAGCATCATCAACAAAATATCATAGCGTCATCAACAACAATATCATAGCATCATCAACAAAATATCATAGCGTCATCAACAACAACATCAGCATATGCAATGTCAATTATAATGGAATGCAAAGAATGCATGTGGTACCAATTCAACGTGGATGGACACTGTGTTTACTGTGAATTTTGGTAAACAACCTCTGGTCTATCAATCTAAACGCAAATTGATTCACTTGCAGGATCGACCACACAAATCTTAGGACATGTGCTAAATTTGAGAGACAAGTGTAAATGACAAAATGAAAATTAAAGAGAATGTAAACTGAACTCCACGTTCGACAATGCTGAAATAAAATCTAACTGAACTCCACGTTCGACTACGTGCAATAAAGTAAAGTAAAGACTTGAAATTTAAAGGCGTCGAAAAGAAATGACAATGAGTAAAAAGAAATGACAATGAGTAAAACGCTTTGAAAGTAAAATGCAACGAACTCCACGTTCTTGGAAAGTAAAGGCTGGGATAATAAAAGTGCTGTCGAAAATAAAGTGCAGGAAAGTAAAAGACTTTGAAAATAAATGCAATGGATTAATGGAGAACTCCACGTTCTTGAAAATAATATACTTTGAAAAGTAAATGCTTGAAGATTAAATGTTTGAACGTAAAAGTGAAGTCGAAGGTAGACGCAGAAAGTTTAAATGACTTTGAAAGTAAATTTGGCATGGAAGATAAAGTTCAAGAAACTGTAAAGGCATGGAAAGTAAATGGCTGAATCTTAAACATGCTGAAGATAAATTATATTAATGAAGAAAATGGTGTTACATTACGTACATTCTCACGAACTCGTTTCTCTACACGCGGGTACTTTGAGTTTCTTTGAGTAACTTGTACAAAAATATGAACACACCATTTACATAGAACTAACTCCTATTTATAGTGCTAGGAAATAACTACTAAGTTGTGGTTACTGCTTCGAACGTGTGGATTTTGGCGCCTTCTCCTTGGTCTTAACTGTTCCCACGTTCACAACTGCTCTTATTTAAATTTCAAATATTGGAAATTCCCTCCAACCTTAATATAACCACTACAGCACTTGTTACCACATTCTCATGGTCGAAACCCTTCCAGTACTTAGCCATTTTTTGAGGTTCCTATACCTCTATTCGACTCAGGCCTCTCAAAAGCTGGGTCGAAGCCTTCTTTATATTAAAAATAATTTTTTAACATCAAATAGCTTTGATTCTTTCTAGCGTCGAAATTGAGGGTTAAAAAATTGCCCCCAAGGAATGTCCTTTCGCCAGAATTGGTAGGAAGGCTATTTCTTGATATAATAACCATTTCGACGCCTGTTTGCATGGCCTTACCTGAATATCCCACTAATTACTTAATGACTGAACTATTCAGTTTCTTTAACCCACGCCTCTGACGTCATACCATCATGACAAATCCTTAAAACGTCCTCTCAGCCGTATTTATCATAACACCTTTCTTGAAAATAGACGTTAACAGTCTGCACATAACTGCTACTTTTCATCACGCCTTCAGGAGAAAGACACGCGTCCCACTAACCCCTCAGCTTCAACGGTGGATCCAAGTCTCTTGAGATTTTCAAAAGTCTATATATACCCATTTCCGTCACTTTTTGAACTTTCCACACTTTTCATACTCTCAAGCAAACTCTTCTTCTCTTCAGTTTTCTCACGCAAACCCAACAAAGACACCATCTTTTCATCTTCTTCCATAATGGCATCTTCCCAAACTAATCCTCAAGCAAAGAAGACTCAAAGGGGCAAAGCCACTCCATTTAAGCAAACCATCCCTCCGTTCGCTAACATCCCAGGCCCCCAACTGGTAGATAATCGCTATTTCATGCCAGAACCCACCTCTGAAGAATCAAGAGCCATCTACAAATCTCAGGTAATGATTCCCATAGTTATGTCTGATAAAACTTATGTGCTATCTGGTCCTTTGGCTGACGTGGACATTTCTAACGAGAGGCTAAGTGAGTTTTTCCCCTCGTACCGGAGAACCAGACCATTAGGGCAAAAGAGTTTCCCCAAAATTAATTCCACTGCTGGAGCTTCCCCTGAAGAAATCCCTTTACCTAAAATCAACGTTGGCTATCTCACTGATGGCACCAGGCTGGTGAGAGCTGTCAACCCTTTAAAGGAATTCGACCAATGGATGGCAAAGATGGAAAAGGTTAAAGCTGACCATTGGAAGGAGATAGGGATTTATGACCTTCTCATGCTGTCGAAGACCAGCATACCCTATTGTCTGAACATGTTGGCAGCATCTTTATACTTTTGGGACAGCACCCATTATACATTCCATCTGCCATGTGGAATGGTTACTCCAACCCTTTTCGACGTAGCTGCCATCACGGGGCTTCGTCCAGATGGCCTTGTCTATAATCCTGAGGTTGATGCTGAGGACACCATCAACATTTCAGGCTCCAAACTGACCTACACCCTCTTTATCAAACACCACTTCAAACAAGAAGATGATGAGGTGTTTGGTGAAGAACACATTGCTTTCCTCACAGTCTGGCTGTCGAGGTATGTTTTTTGTACCAAGTCTTTGCATGTAGCTAAGAAGTACCTGCCCTGGCGAACCAACTCCACCACAACAAAGGGACCTACCTGAGTGAACTCATTCTGGCGAACCTTTATGAATCTATCAGTGAAGGGGCTTCTCGACTTAAGAATGTGGAATCCCAAGGCCCTATGCACTTGAGTGGTCCTCTTTGGCTACTTCAATTGTGGCTCAATGCTACATTTGAGGCTAGCCTCCCCAGAAAAGGCATAGTTGATGAAGCCTCTGCTGAGATCAAGGAAAGGAGTGTCGAAGGGACACGTCTGGCCAAACTCACTCCTAATGATGATGGTGAAAACCTTCAAAGGGCTTTCACCAGTTATATTATGATGTTCGCCAAGTGCTATGAGTTCACTCCTAGCATGGTACCCTTTGCTCGACGAAGCTATGGCCCTGGGTGGTTTCAAAGGCCATTTACAGATCCTCTTCAACCTCTTGATCCAGAATCTGTTGCTATCTGGGAAGCCTTTTTGATTCCTAGATTCATTATTCACAGGCTGAACTTAGGGAGAGGTTTATCAGCATTGATTGCCTACCAACCAAACTTGGTCTCTTGACAATTTGGGCTGGCCCAGAGCTTCCCTCAGTGCTTGTATGAGAAAAAGGGCCAAGTGATTCTTCACGCCGCCTGCTTCGACGAGGGAAACGTCTCTCAAACACTCAACAGCCAGAATGAAAGAAGAAGAATCCTCTCTCCTGTGTTTTTTGAACCTTCCTTTCTATGCACTACTTCCTTCCACCAATGGTGGTCGAAGCATTATAGTGAGCACTTTCTTGATGTGGCTACATTTTCTTTGTTACTTGACCAAGCTTTTCTCCATGTGCAGGACAAGACGAAAAAAAGTAAGTTCACTCACATCGAAGAAATACAGGCTTTTCAAAAATACTTTGAAACTATCTATCTACCAGATGATCTTAGTCGAACCATTCATGAGGCTGCTGTTGCTCTAAAGAGAAAATTTCTAGAAAAGCTGGATCAACTAAAAATCCCTCCCAACGTCCCTCGTGAGAAACGTTATGAGGTAGCTTTTAAACTTTTTCCTCCAAAGTTCCCTCGACTGCCTAATGCTTATTTTGGAGTGGCGCTTGCCCCTCCATTTCCAGATTGGTTTGTCTGTGGGGAGCATTTAAAACTTCTTTGACAGCAGTCTCAGCCAAAGGCTCAACGAGTGGTTTAGACTAAGCATACGTTAGACAGTTTTAAAGGACACTTCATATAGGAATTCAGGACGTTCGTGTCGAATCTGAAATATATGAAGGTTTGAAATCCTTAATCCATGGCTTTATGACTAACCATGTAATCATTAACTTGTAACAATTGTGTGCTATCTTTCAGCTGTGCCTAGGAAAGCTGCTTCGACTAGAGCTGCCACCTTGCAAAGTGGAAAAGAACAAGAGAGTACACAGGTATATTTCACCTCCTCTGTTTTTGCTTGTACTCTATGAATTTCTTTCTTATTTTTGCACTGCCTCTTCAGACTGGTCGAAAACCTCCAACACCTTCCAAGAAAGGTAAGAAGGATACCCCAGCTGTGGTTATAGCTTCAGAGGCCTCAGATGAATCTCCTGAGGAGGTTCTCACAAGGAAAAGGAAAAAAACCCACAAAGGCCTCTAGACCTACTGGCCCACCTCCTTCGAAGGTGGCCAAAATATTCGAAAAGGCATCCACCACAAGTGGTGTCGAGAAGGAATCCTCCAAGGTAGCCTTGAGAACCCCTCTTGGTGACCATGGGGGTGATAAATCAAGTCCTGCTGTTGAGAAAAATTAGGTATGTGCACCATTGCCTTTTTCTATTATGCTTGACATCTTTCGCCTATTATTTCATTCTCATTCTCTCCACTTGTGTTCTTTAGGCACCCATAATCAACAATCCAGATTCCCGACCAACTCCAAGCGACTTCGCCGCCACCGTAATTGACGATTCTGTTCCTCACCCAACTTCAGAAAGCCTCACCACCACGCTCCTCAACAACCAAGGTGAGCCAACTTATCACCCATCTTCTGATATTGGCTCTGGTTTGAGTGAGATTAATCAACCTACTCCACATGTTACAGCACTTACTGCACCACCAGCTCCAACCCCTACTCAAAACGCACAGGCTGATGGAGCCAACTCTGATGAGGATGACGCCTCAAGCCCACCACCTTTCAATCTGGGTACCTCCATGGATAAAGGTCAGTTGGTTGAAGAAAAAAGGCATGAACCTGAAGTCCAAACACATAACGCCAATCCTGATCAAGCTACACCAGCTGATGATCAGGAGAATATGCAACCAGCTGCTGAGGAATCTGATGAAGAAATGGGAGAAGGACAAGATGAAGAAGGAGAAGAATCAATAGAGGAGGAAGAAGAACAAGCTGAGCCTCGCCCCCACCATATTCCTTCGCCTATGGTCACTCCACCACCTGGGGACTCGCTGATAGCACTCAAGTGGTCGAACCCACGTGAGTTTACCAAATTGATTTTTGAGCAAAGGTATGGTTCTTCTTCTGTCTCTTCGACCCTAGCATCAGATGACTTCGCCCAATCAACTCTCCAAGCCATCAAGAAAAAATTCTTCAGGGGGGATATTTACAAAGTTCTGGCCTCAGATCCAATTGCAACTGCTTACTTGAAGGACACCCTTGCAAAGATTGAGCTCACCACTCTCAATCCAGATGTTTCTAGTTTTCTGATAGAGCTAACTATAGTGGTAAACCAAATAGCTGCAGAAATAAAACTGCTTCCCTCGATCAAGGATACCATAGAGAGAACATCTGGTTGTGAGAGTGCAGCCTGGTGTGGTGCAAAAGAGGCGTACGAAGAGATCCAACGTATGGAGGTTGATCAAAAGAAAAAGCAAGATGAGATAGCCTCCAACCAGAAGGACATTGAAACCTGGAAGCAACAAATCACGGAGCTACAAGCCAAAATTGAAAATGCTGAAAAACGCAACCGTGATTTGCACCATTTCGACGACACTGAGATAGCTGAAGAAACAAAGAATGCTATTGATCGTATTGAGGCGGCCCAAAGATATGAGAAAGAGCTCGCAGAAGCAAAACTTGACAAATCTTTGTGCAACGCTCGCCTCAAACATCACATAGAATCTTTTTCTCAGTTGGCGTCGAGGCTTCCCTTCTGATACTTTCGACACCTTCGTTTGTTTAATCATCACTTGTTTCTTGGCCTTTTCAGGCTTTTTATGTAATGACAATTTTATGCCTTTTGGCATTGATTTAATCAATCATTATTATTTTGCCTTTAACTGCTTTCGACCCATATTGCATGATGATGTACTTTATTGTTGTCTTTTATCAGTTAAATTTGCAATTAAGGCATTCTATCTTTTTCTTGGAAAGTCACCTCTCCAGCTTTAAATTCCAAGGCATAAGCCTCTAGCTTTTAAAGTAACATTTATAGCATAGACCTCAGGCCTACTTCCAAGAGTAACTCACGTATTTCCACCGTTTGGTTGGCCAATCCAATCAGTCATTAACCTCTATAAATTTCTTGCACCTGACCACGTTTTGCGTAGAAGCAAACATGAATAATTCAGAGAAATCCTCAACCAAGAAGATGGCTGGAAAGGCCAAGGCAATTGAGGAAACAAAAAAGATGGAGGCGCCCTAGCAACCTAAAGCCTCCATTGGAGCAACCTCTCTAGCCAAGAAGAGAGAAACTAAAATGAAGATCTCTAAGAAAGGGCGCTCCAGCACCCAAGACTCTGATGATGAGGTAGATGCAGATTATATGGACTTCCTCAAATCCATAGATTGGAGAGATTATGAATAACCTTTCCTTGATTGAAAATTGTTGTACTAGTTTCTCTTGGCTTTGTATGCCATATTAGCCTGACTTGGCCTATTTTGGCTTTCTTATTAAATAAAGCTTATGTTTTAATATGAATCTCTTGCAGCATAGGCTTATATTTTTTCAAATACTTGCCATTTACTTTCAAGACTCTTTTATCTTTGTCTAACTCTTCCACTTCATAAGCTCCATTAGAGAAAACTTGTATGACTTGGAATGGACCTTCCCACTTAGGGGACCACTTGCCCAATGTTCTATCCTTTCAATCCATGGGCAAAATCACTTTCCAAACCAATTCCCCACATGCAAAATATTTAGACTTAACCTTTTTGTTGTAGGATTCTTCGACCCTCTTCTTTTGTCTTCTTAACAACTCTAAGGCTCTGAGCCTTTCTTCATCCAAATCCACTAATTCATTCATCAGCATTTCCCAATAACTCTCAGAGGGAATCTCATGATGTCTTTGAACTCTTATAGACTGTAGATAAATCTCAACAGACAATACTGCATCATGACCAAAAGTGAGTCGAAATGGGGTAGTGTTGGTAGCCTCTTTGGGGGATGTTCGACACGCCCAAAGAACTTGGTCTAACGTCTTGTGCCAACTTCTAGGCCTTTTTCCCACATGCTTCTTAATTAGTCCAATTACTACCTTATTGGCAGCTTCGACTTGCCCATTGGCCTGAGCATAATAAGGTGTAGAAGTTAATAACTTAAAACCTATTTCTTTGGCAAATTCCTGCATCTTTCGACCAGTGAACACTGATCCCTGATCTGTAGTTATTGTTTCAGGAATACCAAATCTATAAATAATGTGATTTTGAATGAATTCAATAACATCTTCTTGACCTATATTCACCAGTGGTATTGCCTCAATCCACTTGGTGAAATAATCAATTCCCACCAAAATATATCTTTGGTTCTTTGAAGATGCTGGTCGAATCTCTCCCACTATATCCAAAGCCCATCCTCTAAAAGGCCATGGTTTCACTATGGAATGTAATTCACTTGCAGAGATGTGCTGTATGCCAGCATGAATTTGACATTCTTGGCACCCTTTTGCAAATTCTATGCAATCCTTCAGCATAGTGGGCCAATACATGCCTTGTCGAAACAACAGCCATTTCATTTTCTGGCCAACTTGGTGTGCTCCACATGCCCCACTATGTACTGTCGAAAGGGCCAAATAAGCCTCTGCCTCACTAAGGCATTTCAATAAGACACCCTCAGGGGTCTTTTTAAACAATTCATTACCCACCAGTACATAGCTTAAAGCTTGATATCTGATTTTTCGCTCTGTCGAAGCCGTTGGGTTTTGCAAATATTCAACTATGGGCTTCCTCCAATCTTCACCTGTTAAATTATCTATGGCAAAAATTTCAAAATTTTCGCCATCTATGCACCCAAGCATAGTTGTTTCTAAGTCTGATGGGCATAATCCAATAGCCACCACCTTACCTCTTGCTTCAATTACTTCTTGAAGGTTTCCTTTCGACACCTTGTATCCAGAGGCAATTTGAGCCAAGTCATTAGCAACTTGGTTCTCTATTCTAGGTATGTGTTGGATGGCCACTACCTCAAATTTCTTTAATAATATATTGGCTATCACAAAGTACATAATGCGATTTTCTTTAACACATTTATACTCCTTTGTGATTTGTTTTATAACCAATTCTGAATCTCCCATTATTTCAACTCTAGTTGCCCCCAATTGTAACAAAATTTCAAGGCCAACAATTAATGCTTCATATTCAGCCTCATTGTTAGAGCAAGGTCCTTCGACCTTGTATTTGAATTTTGTTGGAATTTTTTCATGAGAAATAATGTGTACTCCCACTCCTGTTCCATTTTTATGACTTGATCCATCAAAGTATAACTTCCAGGATTTTAATTCAACATAATTCAAATTATTTTCATTTATTGAGTGATCAACTATAAAGTCTGCAACTATTTGCCCTTTTAAAGCTTTTAAAGGTTGATATGTTAAGGAAAATTCTATTAATGCTAATGCCCATTTGCCAATTCGATTATGCAAAATAGGTTTAGATAACATATGTTTTACAACATCAAAGTGAGACGAAACATACACATCAACGGGTTTTATATATTGCTTCAGTTTAGTACAAGAGAAATACAAGCATAAACATAAGTTTTCAATCATGCTATACCTAGTTTCTGCATCATTTAAAACTCGACTAAGGTAATAAATGGCTCTTTCGACTCCATTTTCATCCTCCTGAGCTAACATGCTCCCTAGAGTTTTATCTGATGCAGCTATATACAATCTCATACTCTTGTTTCTACAAGGTGGTGAAAGAATTGGAGGGTGGCTTAGGTACTCGTTGATCTTGTCGAAGGCTTCCTGCTGTAATTGCCCCCACTCAAAACCATCTTTGTTAAAACGAAGCAATGGCGAAAAAGCTTGTGTTTTGCCACTCAGGTTGGATATAAACCTTCTTAAGAAGTTGATTTTGCCCAACAACGACTGCAACTCCTTTTTAGTTGATGGCGCTTTCGCCTCCATTATGGCTTTGGTTTTATTCTGATTTATTTCAATCCCTTTCTTGTGGACCACAAAGCCTAAGAAATCCCCTGCCTGCACACAAAAAGCACATTTAAGAGGATTCATTTTAAGACCATATTTTCTCATCCTTTCAAAGGACTGTCGAAGATGGTCAATGTGACTTTTCCCAGAAATATATTTTATAACAATATCATCAATATAAATTTGCATGAATGTGTCTATAAAATCGTGGAAAATTGACTTCATTGCCCTTTGATAAGTGGCACCAGCATTCTTGAGACCAAAAGGCATCACTACCCATTCATAGGTGCCTAAGGCTCCAGGGCATCTAAAAGCAGTTTTATGAACGTCTTCCTCAGCAATGAATATTTGGTTATAGCCAGAATATCCATCCAGCATACTAAGATATTCATGTCCTACTGCAGAATCTATTAACATTTCTGCTACTCGCATTGAATATTCATCTTTGGGAGTTGCAGAGTTTAAATCTCTAAAATCAATGCAAACTCTCAAAGACCCATTCTTTTTAATAACAGGTACTATATTAGCCAACCATTCGACATACCTTGCAGTGCGAATGAATTTGCAACGAAGCAGTCTTTTGACTTCCTCTTTGATCTTTGACAATATATCTGGTGCAAACCGTCTTGGATTTTGCTTGACTGGTTTTTTCCCAGGCGTCATAGGCAACCTGTGTTCGACCAACTCCCTGCTCAAACCAGGCATCTCATCATAATCCCAGGAGAATCAGTCTTTGAACTCTTTCAACAGCTGAACCACTTCAACCTTCAACTGGGGATCAAGATTGGCACTGATGTAGGTAGGCCTTTTGGTTGCCCCCTCACTGAGGTCAACTTCTTCTAAGGGATCTTGTGCTAGCATTTTTATATTATTTGCCAACGGATCTTTCTCAAATCCCAAAGGCTCATCTTCATAGATGGCGTCGAGCCTCTGGCTTTGCTCTCCAGTTTCAACCTTATCTGGAGGTTTTGGGTCGAAGTCCTTACCAGGACCTTCTTGATATACTTCAGAAATGGTTTCTCCGACAATATAATCATTGGCGGCTTCCAAAGCCGCTTGTAGTTTTGTTTCGGCCACATAGGCCAAAATTCTTTTTAAAGCGTCGAACTCAGTCATGATCACTGAATTCATCTCCCCACCCTGTGGGCTCTATTGGAGGTGTGCCTAAGCATGGCAACCTTCCTCCTGGTACCTCCCTGTCCCATCTGAAACCTTCAACAGGGTGTAAGTACAACGAATAAAACGTTTCTACGTCAGGTGTAAACTCAAAATCAGTTGGAGGACATGGAGCGATGTTCGCCAGATGCTTCTCGAATTGCCTACTATCCACATGAGTAATAGGCACCTTAAAGTACCCTTGATCAGCTTCAATATCTTCCACTATCCCATCTGGCCTCCAAATGGTGATTCTTTGATGCATAGATGAGGGCACAAATCTTATCCCATGAATCCACTCCCTACCCAAGAGTAGATTGTAGTTAGATTTTGTCTCGACGACCATAAACACTGTTGGTCTGGTAATAGTTCCCACAGTGAGATCCACCTGAATCACTCCTAGAGTGGAACCAACTTTTCCTTCATAGTTCGACAGAACCATGTTGTGGGGTTTAGTATCAGTCTCAAATTTCCCAATCTTGCTCAGCAAAAATCTTGGCATCAAATTAACTGTTGCACCACAGTCTACCAAAATTTTGTTGACCGGGACGTTTTCTACTTTGCCAGTAATGTAAAGAGGCTTCAAATGACCCTTCATTGCCTCTGTGGGTCGTTCAAAGAAAGCATTATGTTCTTCGACGCACCCATTGTTCATGATGTAATAGCACACAGGCTTATGCGCCAACATTTCCAATTCAGCAGTTTGATCTAAGTCTTCGACCTCTGAGACTTGACCAAATTCTCTTGGCATTACTGACACCACATTTACCAGAATGTCTAGGGAAGCCGCTGACTCATTGTCGAAGTTATCAATCATATTCTCATCCTCTTCGACCTTCTTTTCTGGGTGAGCAGTGAACAACTTTCGTCGTATGGGCATCTTCTCCATTGCCCCAGCTTGATTATCCACATTGGTGCTTGATTCTCCTTGCACCTGAACCTCTCGGACAGCCTTTCGCCTGCGCTGCTCTCTTCGCCATTGTGATCTAGACATGGGATTTTTACCCTTGTAATTCTGAGAAATGTATGCTGATTTGTTGGTGGTGTGGTTCTCTTTTCTATACTCGAATGAAGAACCTCTTTCCACATCAAATTTCTCCCACTTTTTCTTCTGTCCTCTCCCTTCGATAGGCTTGATCCAACTACCTGTTGGCACATTCGTGGCTGGTTTGAACGTACCTGGCTTAACTCCTGGTGCTTGGTTTTTTAGCCCTGTCGAAAGTCGCCTATGGTCAAAGCCTCCGTGCCCTTTGTTCCCCTTCTGCTCCCAGCTTTCACCAGCCTTCTTGACATTTTCTAGCTTGTGGGCAGCTTTTTCATCAAAAATGGCGCTGCATCTGGGACATAGCATTACTCCAGAGCCTTTCTTCTGGCAACGATGCAAGAAATCCACAATTGTCTCTTCTTGCTTAGGGTAAGTCATTTTGTTGTGCTTCTCTTGCTCATCTGCCTTACTCACTTGTTCAGCTTTTCGATCTGTAATTTCGACCATGTTGACATCCATTCTGTCCTTTAAGTGCATCTTAGAGAAACGGGCTTCCAGACTTTCAGTGGTCTTTGCCAAGCAACCACCACCTGTTGCTGCTTTTGCAGCTCTTTGGGAAGCTTTTTTCCAAGCAGCTTTTTTAGCTTCAACCATCTCCTCAGCATTGACTCTCTCGACATCACGAGATGTCTTGAAAAAATTTTCAGCCGCCATACATATCCAGTTTTCCACCAGACAACCATCCATGTCTAGCATCTCTCCTACCAAGAGCATGTCATCTTCCAATTCCTTAACAACTTGGACTTTAGGGGCATTTCTGCCCATAGCCTCATTGGTGTTGATACTATCTGAGCTAGAATCAGATTCTTCAGCCAACTCGACCATGTTAATGCCTTCATTGGCATTTATCTTCCACCCACTCACGGTCATATCCAAAACCTTAGCAGCATTATCTATTTCAACAAACTTATCAGCAGTTTCTTTAGTCACCAACATTAGACTGGTACCATCAACAATTAGGCCACTTGCAGCCTTACTGGAACCTTCAATTATCATAGAATTGGTGGCGAAGTCTTCAGTAACCTCCATCATGTTGACTAACTCATCGAATCCCTCTATGGCTTCCACCACCTGAACCTCGTGAGGCTCTGTATAGTTAGCCTCTGCAACTTGCAATGGGTCAGATTCAATCTTCATCTGGGCTTTGCCTTTGTCACCAAACTTCAACCTTCCTTCTTGGATAGCATTTTGCACCAAATCCCTGAAAAGAAAACATTGAGAAGTTTTATGACCCAAAAAATTATGGTACTTACAAAAACCTCTTTTCTTTCTTTGTTCTAAAGGTGGCGTTTTAGCACCAGCAGGCACTATCATTTGCCCATATTTAACTAACAAATCAAAAATTTCCTCACATTTAGTGACGTCGAAAGTATATGTTTTCTTAGGAAATTTGTCGTTAGATTCGACAGGATTTTTTCCTTCTGAAGGAGCTAATAATTTGCAAGCATAAGGTGGACCTTACTTTAACTCAGCAACGTCAACCTCATTTCCGTCGAAATAAGATGGTTCACCATACAGATTCTCCACATCTTCATTGCATTCGACAAAGGCTACTTTTTTACCCCTGCTGAATTTGGCCTTCTCTTCTTTTAGCCTTTCTAGTTGTCGAACCCTATCAGCCAACTGGACCATATCTCTAAGATATTAGGTATCTAATTTCTTCCTAATGGAATAATCAAGACCCCCAACAACCATTTCGACCAACTCATGTTCTGGCACTTGTGTAAAGCACCTGGCTTTAAGAAGTCGAAACCTATTCAGGTAATCATCAATTGGCTCAGTAACTTTGCGCTTGATGCTAGCCAATTCTTTCAAACTAATCTTAGTTTGCCCCATGTAGAACTGTTCATGAAATAAACGTTCTAGTTGGGTCCAATTGTATATGGAATTTGGAGGCAAAGTAGTAAACCATGTGAAGGCATTCTTGGTAAGTGAACTTGGGAAGTATTCGATCAAATACCTAGCCACATGTTCGACAGTAGACTCAGTGGTATCTCCTGAAAACTTGCTGAACTTTGGAACCTTCATCCTAGGGGATAGTTCTGCTTGGAGAATGTAATCCACTATAGGCGAAGTATAATTTGGCCTGATGAAGCCAAAATTCATACCATTTCTAGTCATTATCCTTTCAACCATGGCTGCAAGATTATTTTCTTCTGCTTGATTTTGGTGTCGAACCTGTCTAAGTAGTTGATCTGCGTTTTGGTTCCTGTTCACCATCACTACTGGTTCTTCCTCCATATGGTATGGCATCTGGTTTCTTGGTGGTTCGACTCTAAAATGATCAATCATCTCTTGATCCTCCAAGTTAGCATCAGGTATCTGACGTGGATGACGTCTTGGGATATCTTCGACCACAGTTGCTCTTCGATCTACCGCTGGTACTCCCATGAAATCAGCCATACGTGCCACTTGTGCAACCAATTGTTGGTTAGTTTGGGTCGTATTTTGAATCAAAGGTTGAAAAACTTCTCCCATTGTCTGAGACAACGTATGTACCATTTGCATGTTACTTTCATCCATCTGCTATCTTAAACAATTTATGGATGTATTTGTAAGGCTAGGCGTTTGAACAGAGTAACCAACACCTATATTCTGGTTGTTTCGCCCTCCTGATCCTGACCCTTGTAGTGGCGAAGACACAACAGTTTCTGAAAATACAGGTGGAGCATTCTGCAGATTTTGCATCATTGATGTAGGCATACCATAGGGTTGACTCCTTGACCCTGGATGTGGAAAACCTGGAGGAGGAACATACCTGTACATTGAATTTCCTCCTGGGGGTGTTGGTGAATTAGAACTTTGTGGTCCTATGTATTCCAACACAGGTTGAGTATAAGATTTTGTATATGTTGATCCTGGCTCAGACACTAATAATGGAAGTGACGCCTGTCCTCCTGTCGAAGACACTGGTGATGGTGTGCTTTGAGACCCCATACTGCTACTTGACTGAGTGTTTGAAATACTCCCTTGAGGATCAACTTGTTGGTTGGCATTGGTTGCCATTTTCTTAGTGTATCTTCTCTTTGGTATTCCTTCGTTTGTTGTGGCTAACTTCCCACTTCTCAATAACATACAATGAAAGTACTTCTTCACCAAGAGAGATGAGGTTGACTAAAAGGTGTAACTTAGCACTGGGTCCCACCAGGTGTGCCAATTTGTTTACTGTGAATTTTGGTAAACAACCTCTGGTCTATCAATCTAAACGCAAATTGATTCACTTGCAGGATCGACCACACAAATCCTAGGACATGTGCTAAATTTGAGAGACAAGTGTAAATGACAAAATGAAAATTAAAGAGAATGTAAACTGAACTCCACGTTCGACAATGCTGAAATAAAATCTAACTGAACTCCACGTTCGACTACGTGCAATAAAGTAAAGTAAAGACTTGAAATTTAAAGGCGTCGAAAAGAAATGACAATGAGTAAAAAGAAATGACAATGAGTAAAACGCTTTGAAAGTAAAATGCAACGAACTCCACGTTCTTGGAAAGTAAAGGCTGGGATAATAAAAGTGCTGTCGAAAATAAAGTGCAGGAAAGTAAAAGACTTTGAAAATAAATGCAATGGATTAATGGAGAACTCCACGTTCTTGAAAATAATAGACTTTGAAAAGTAAATGCTTGAAGATTAAATGTTTGAACGTAAAAGTGCAGTCGAAGGTAGACGCAGAAAGTTTAAATGACTTTGAAAGTAAATTTGGCATGGAAGATAAAGTTCAAGAAACTGTAAAGGCATGGAAAGTAAATGGCTGAATCTTAAACATGCTGAAGATAAATTATATTAATGAAGAAAATGGTGTTACATTACGTACATTCTCACGAACTCATTTCTCTACATGCGGGTACTTTGAGTTTCTTTGAGTAACTTGTACAAAAATATGAACACACCATTTACATAGAACTAACTCCTATTTATAGTGCTAGTAAATAACTACTAAGTTGTGGTTACTGCTTCGAACGTGTGGATTTTGGCGCCTTCTCCTTGGTCTCAACTGTTCCCACGTTCACAACTGCTCTTATTTAAATTTCAAATATTGGAAATTCCCTCCAACCTTAATATAACCACTACAGCACTTGTTACCACATTCTCATGGTCGAAACCCTTCCAGTACTTAGCCATTTTTTGAGGTTCCTATACCTCTATTCGACTCAGGCCTCTCAAAAGCTGGGTCGAAGCCTTATTTATATTAAAAATAATTTTTTAACATCAAATAGCTTTGATTCTTTCTAGCGTCGAAATTGAGGGTTAACACACTGGCCATCAACCCTCCAAAAGGAGCACAACATAATCAATGTATCACTTCAATCTGCACAATGGGATTGAAGCTACCAATGGACCAAAGTCCCAACATAAAATGCTATGAAATGCAATGATGTTAGTTCTTCTTAATTGAACAAAAATCAACGTGTGCATCATTCATTTCATATTCGTCAAGTATTTATCATACAATCATGTTTTATCATCTTACATCAACAACAACTCGACAACTAAAGATCAGCACGAGAAAACATCAAGAAGCCTCAGGAAAACAACAAAAACAACAAAATAGCATGTCTGACACGGCCACCCCTGTCCTGTGACACGGCCCGTGTCAGGCTCCCAATATCCAAAACACAAAACAGACAACATACAGCAACCACACACGGCCGCCCGTGTCCTGTGACACGACCCGTGTTCGAAGCCCTGAAGCACAAATCCAAAACAGAAAATTTTACGGTAGGGACTATAGGCTGACACGGCCGCCCGTTTCCTGTGACACGGCCTGTGTCAGGATGCGAAACTCAGAATTTTTCAAAAGGTTTTTCTGCTACGTTTTGACTTCAAGTATCCCAAAATTTCAGTTTTTCCAATACGAAAATGTGTCCAAAAGACTCACACAATACACATACATCAACACATAACATTCTATTTCATTATATTTCATAAAATCAATCATCCCTAACTCATTCTACATCATCAAAGACCACAATTTCCCAAAATTCACAAATACCTAATCTATTCATAACCAAATCCTATAGAAATATAATAAACCATGAAAACTCCCCATACCTTAGAGAAATTTAGTAACTTTCCTCCTTCTCTATGATTCTTCAGCAACCTTCAAGCCTTAGGGTTCTTTTCCTTCTCCTCTCTTCTTCAGCGTTCTTCACAAAAACACGATCAGTTAGAAAAGTGATCGGTCATCTCCTCTTTAGACAAAATATTCCAGTTTATGAACTTCCAACTCTATCCTCACTCTTTTTCCTTTAAGACCACCTTGCCCTTTTTCTTAATATTTTTAATAATAATAATAATAGTATAAATAATACATTAATTATTTATTCTATTAAATTATTAAAACAAATACCCTTTTGATCCAAAATTCTCCAAAATTACCAAAACTTCTTACTTCCTTCTAAATTAAATAAATAAATAAATGATTAATTTAGATTTTCGGGGCGTTACAACTCTCCCATACTTTAAGAATTTTCGTCCTCTAAAATTTACCTGATTCGAATAACTCGGGATAGGATTCCTTCATCTTGCTTTCCAGCTCCCAAGTCATGCTTTCTCCGGCAGCTCCTAACCAGACAACTTTCACCAACGCAATCTCTTTGCCTCTTAGAATCTTTATCTCACGTTCCACAATTCGTACAGGCATCGTTTCCACAGTAAGATTATCCCGTACTTGCACATCATCCATCTGAATCACATGAGACGGATCTGGAACATACTTCTGGAGTTGTGACACATGAAACACATCATGTAATTTAGACAGATTAGGCGGCAAAACCACTCTATAAGCAACATTTCCAACTCTATCTGAAATCTAATATGGACCAATAAAACGAGGAGTAAGCTTTTTAGACTTCAGCGCACGCCCAACACCTGTCACAGGTGTAACTCTAAAAAACACATGGTCACCCACTTGGAATTCTAAATCCTTTCTTCGCTTGTCATGATAACTCTTCTGCCTACTTTGGGAAGATTTCATCTTTTCTCGGATCAGCTTCACCTTCTCGGTAGTATCTCAAAAAATTTCGGGTCCCAGCACTATACTTTCTCCAGATTCATGCCAACATAAAGGAGTCCTACATCTCCGACCATACAATGCTTCAAAAGATGCCATTCCGATACTAGAATAATAACTCTTATTAAAAGTGAACTCTATTAACGGTAAATGGGTGTCCCACAAACCTCCCTGCTCGAGAACACATGCTCGCAACAAATCCTCCAACGACTGAATAGTCCTCTCTGTTTGACCATCCGTCCGAGGGTGACACGCCGAACTCAACCTCAACTTAGAACCCAACGCTTCTTGCAAAATCTTCCAAAAATCGGAAGTAAACTGCGGATCTCTATCCGACACAATACACAAAGGAACACCGTGCAGCTTCACAATTACACGAATATAAATCTCCGCCAACTTTGATACTAGAAAACTGATGTTAATAGGAATAAAATGAGCCAACTTCGTAAGCCTATCAACAATCACCCAAATAGAATCATGTCCTCTTGAAGTATTAGGCAGTCCCGTCACAAAGTCCATTGAAATGCTATCCCATTTCCATTCTGGAACTTCTAACGGTTGCATCAACCCCGCAGGCTTCTGATGTTCAACTTTCGACTTCTGACAAGTTAAACATGCATACACAAAACGAGCTACATCACGCTTCATCCTAGGCCACCAAAACAAATTCTTCAAATCTTGATACATTTTTGTAGCTCCCGGATGAATGCTCAAATTACTTCTATAACTTTCCTCCAAAATTGCTTTCTTCATTTCTGCATCATCAGGAATACAAATTCGATTTCGGAATCTCAATACACCTTGCGCATCTAACTTGAAATCATCATTCTCCGACTGATCGATTCCAACCATTGAATCTACCAGTTTCACGTCTAATTGCTGAGCTTCCTTGATATTATCCAAAAAATCATTGTTAATCTTCAACACTCCTAACATAATACTCTGCGGTGTCACTTCGCAAACTAAACTCATATCTCTGAACTGTTCAATTAATTCCAACTCTTTAACCATCATCGCCGACATATGTAAAGTCTTTCGACTTAAAGCATCAGCCACAACATTAGCTTTTCCTGGATGATAATTCAGACCGAAATCATAATCTTTTAATAACTCCAACCATCTTCGCTGTCTCATATTCAACTCCTTCTGGTCAAATAAATACTTTAAACTTTTATGGTCACTAAATACTTTAAATCTAGAACCATAAAGATAATGTCTCCAAATCTTCAGCACAAAAACAACCGCAGCAAGTTCTAGATCATGTGTAGGATAATTCTTTTCGTGAACTCTCAACTGCCTCGACGCATAAGTAACTACCTTTCCATTCTGCATAAGTACACCTCCTAAACCCATTTTAGAAGCATCACAATATACCACAAAAGGTTCTCCTGGGTTAGGCAATGTCAAAACCGGAGCCGATGTTAATCTCTTCTTCAATTCGTTGAAACTTCCTTCATATTGAATGTCCCACACAAAAGCTTTACCTTTACAAGTCAACTTAGTCAAAAGAAGTGCTAACTTAGAAAATCCCTCGATAAACCTTCGGTAATAACCGGCTAGTCCCAAAAAGCTTCTAATCTCGGTACCCGACTTTGGAGTTTCCCATTGCAACACAACATCTACTTTAGACGGATCCACAGCAATGCCACTACCTGAAATGACATGACCGAGAAAACTAACCTCCTTTAACCAAAATTCACATTTAGACAGCTTTGCATATAACTTCTTCTCTTTCAGAACTTGCAACACCAGTCTTAAGTGTTCCGCATGCTCTTTTTCCGATTTAGAGTAAATTAATATATCATCAATAAACACCACCACAAACCGATCCAAATAAGTATGAAAGATACGGTTCATGTACTCCATGAATACTCCTGGCGCATTAGTAACACCGAAAGGCATCACTGAGTACTCATAATGTCCATAACGCTTTCTGAAGGCCGTCTTCTGAATATCTTCATCCTTTACTTTAATCTGATGATATCCCGACCTCAAATCAATCTTGCTAAACACACGAGCGCCTACCAATTGATCCATCAAGTCATCTATTCTCGGAAGCGGATACTTGTTCTTAATCGTCACTTTATTTAGTTGTCTATAATCAACACAGAGCCTCATACTTCCATATTTCTTCTTTACTAACAACACTGGAGCTCCCCACGACGATACACTTGGCCTCACAAATTTCTTTTCAAGTAACTCCTCCAATTGCTTCTTTAATTCCGACAATTCTGATGCAGACATCCTGTATGGTGCCATAGAAACAGGTCTGGTACCAGGTACAAGGTCAATTGCAAATTCCACTTCTCTTTCTGGAGGTACATCAGGAATTTCATCAAGGAAAACTTCAGGAAATTCACGTACCACTTGCAACTCCTCAATCACAGCTCGGCTCTCAACGGATAACGACGCCATCACTGAGAACATCTGAGTTCCTTCTTGCATCAACTATTGTAACTGATTAAAAGACAACAAACTAGCTTCTTCCTCTTCAGTAGTAGAAAATCTCACTGACTTGTTATAAGAATTGATATGAACATAGTTATATTCTAACCAGTTCATTCCCAAGATTACATCCATCCCAGATAATGGCAAACACACCAAATCAACAGTAAAGTCTCTGTCGAAGATCGACAAAGGACACTTTAAACACACAAGAGAAGTAGTCACCGATCCTTTAGCCGGAATCTCGACGACCATTTCTCCATTCATAGAAGACAACACAAGACCCAATCTCTCAACACATTCGGCAGCAATAAAACAATGGGTAGCACCAGTATCAATCATAGTAATTAAGGGAGTACTATTAATGAAACATGTACCTCTGATGAGTCTGTCCTCATTAGTTGTCTGAGTCCCAGCCAAAGCGAACACTTTCCCACCAGTTTGCGCCTTCTTCGGTTTCTTACACTGAATACTAATGTGTCCTTCTTCTCCACAGTTGAAACAAATCATCTCCTTATGCTTGCACTCAGATATGGCATGCCCAGTCTTACCACAACAGAAACACCTCTTCACCTCAGCAGTACACACATTACTCTTATGACCAGATTTCCCACATTTGAAACAAGTTATGCTAGCAGGAGCATCTCCCCCACTAGTCCTCTTACCATCAACCACTTTTTGTTTACCTTTTCCAGCTGGAGCATCATAAGGTTTGCCACGATTCTGTTGGTGTTTGCTCTTCCTCTCATTAATGATCTTATAATGGGCATTGTTATCCTCTTCAAAAATTCTGCAACTATCAATCAAATCAGCAAAAATACGAATCTTCTGATATCCAACTGCCTTCTAGATCTCTGGGCGCAACCCACTCTCAAACTTGATGCATTTTGAAAACTCGGCATCATCATCGTTATAGTGTGGATACAACTTAGCCAAATCAACAAACTTTGCAGCATAATCAGTAACCGACATGCTCCCCTGCTTCAGTTCGAGAAACTCGATTTGCTTCTTACCACGAACATCCTCTGGATAATACTTCCTCAGGAACTCTCTTCGGAACACATCCCAAGTGATAACTCCACCTGCAGTTTCCAACCTCTGACGAGTCTCTAGCCACCAGTCATCAGCCTCGAATGCTAGCATATGAGTCCCATATCGAACCTTCTGCGCTGGAGTGTAGTCCATCACCCAGAATATTCTCTATATCTCTTTCAACCAATCCAACGCCCCATCAGGATCATACTTGCCCTTGAAGGTAGGCGGATTCTCCCTCTGAAAAGTTGCCAAACTGCGAGATCCAACATTCTCATCAGCGTTCGGCTGATTCTACAAAGCCTGAGCCATTGTTTCCAACGCAGCAGCAATTGCAGCATCGTTCCTTCCAGCCATCTCAACTTATCACTACAACATAAACAAAGGTTAGGACTAGTTAACAATACTCGATTGTTAAACAAACTGTGACCCGATAACTTGGCCGGACGGACGGACCTGCTCTGATACCACTTATGTAACACCCTTCTACCCCACATACAATTATAGGAAACCACTTAATATTATTAGAGTAAAATCAGCAAGAAAAGTGCCACATATATTCAACAAACATTCAAAATCGTTGTCCTGTCCCGTAACACGGGTTATTCATTCATCATTAACATAAATTAACAACTACGCAGCGGAATCAAAACTTTTTAATTCAAGTCAACAAAATACTCCATGGATAAAAGTCTCCAATTCAAATGGCATCAACAATATGAAAAAGAAATACCAACATACAACCAAAGGGAAACACAAGTTTCACAACTAATCCCAACCCGATGTTACATGACACAGAGCAGGACACCGCTTAAAACACGACTAAAACAACCAAAGGACGCTCCGAGACTCAATCCTCCAACACCGCACGCCTACTCTTGGTTATCTGCAAGTTACCCACATAAGAGGCAACATTTTCAAGCAGGCAGGGTGAGAAATCATAATTCATTATAGTAATATAAGGACATGGAAAATAAACAGAAAAACAACAACAACATCATAGCGTCGTCAACAACAACATCATAGCATCATCAACAAAATATCATAACGTCATCAAAAACAACATCATAGCATCATCAACAAAATATCATAGCGTCATCAACAACAACATCAGCATATGCAATGTCAATTATAATGGAATGCAAAGAATGCATGTGGTACCGATTCAACGTGGATGGACACTGGCCATCAACCCTCCTAAAGGAGCACAACATAATCAACGTATCACTTCAATCCGCACAATGGGATTGAAGCTACCAATGGACCGAAGTCCCAACATAAAATGCTATGAAATGCAATGATGCTAGTTCTTCTTAATTCAACAAAAATCAACGTGTGCATCATTCATTTCATATTCGTCAAGTATTTATCATATAATCATGTTTTATCATCTTACATCAACAACAACTCGACAACAAAAGATCAGCACGAGAAAACATCAAGAAGCCTCAGGAAAACAACAAAAATCGCAAAATAACATGTCTGACACGGCCACCCGTGTCCTGTGACACGACCCGTGTCAGGCTCCCAATATCCAAAACACAAAACAGATAACATACAGCAACCACACACGGCCGCCCGTGTCCTGTGACACGGCCCGTGTTCGAAGCCCTGAAGCACAAATCCAAAACAGAAAATTTTACGGTAGGGACAGCAGGCTGACACGGCCGCCCGTGTCCTGTGATACGGCCCGTGTCAGGATATGAAACTCAGAATTTTTCAAAAGGTTTTTCTGCTGCGTTTTGACTTCAAGTATCCCAAAATTTCAGTTTTTCCAATACGAAAATGTGTCCAAAATACTCACACAATACACATACATCAACACATAACATTCTATTTCATTATATTTCATAAAATCAATCATCCCTAACTCATTCTACATCATCAGAGACCACAATTTCCCAAAATTCACAAATACCTAATCTATTCATAACCAAATCCTATAGAAATATAATTGTAATACCCCAAAATTTGCCCTCTCTTTTCTTTATATCTTTTAGCATGAGCTTTCATTGCATTGCATTGCATTCAAGCATAGAAAAATAAAGCATCAAGCATTTAGCATTACATCTTGCATAAGGGCATGGGATCATGTGATTCTCTAAGGTGTTGATCATCCAAAGCTAAAGAAGAAGACCAAGTGTTTCTCACAAGCTTCAAGGATCTCTTACATCATGTATCATCTCCATTTGGTCTCACAAGTCATTGAAAGAAGGGAATTCACCAAGAGGATTGGACAGTGCATAATTTTCTACACAAGGTAGTCCAAAGTTGGGATCTGACCCTCAAATGGCCAAGCTCTTTGAGTTTTTATCATCTCCAAAGGGCATATCTCATCATTGTTTGAGAGGATACACATCATATTCAGAGGAATTTGGATTTGGAGGATGTGTTATTTCCTCCTAACCAGAGGGTGCCAAAATTAGGGTTTGACCTAAAATAAGTTTATCTCTGATTTTTGGGACAAGACTTGATCTCATGGTATTCCTTATGTTCTTAAGTGTTCATGGATGGAATCTTGGTCATTGTTTCTTTGTGGAAGATGTTCAGTGGATCAGTTGCTTGTGAACCAAGAAAAAGTCAACAGTTCAAAAGGAGAAAGTCAACTGTGGAATCTTGAGGTTCTTTTCATGGTTTTCAAGGTCTCACATCCTGATGTGTTTGATTAATCGTGTGGCTGTATGTTGGACAACACATTAAAATGTGCACGTGCTGCTCACGCGAGTCCTTATTGTGTCCAGTTTGATTTGGTGTGCGCGTGTGTTTGTTTGTTTACCATGTGCATGTGAATCTGGGCCCTAGATCATGATTACATTGTGTTTTGATTGACTGATGGTGAGCGTGAGATTAATCATGTGGCTGATATTAAATCTGATGTTTGACTGAATTCCATGGGATTATTTGACTTTGCTAGTGGACCTTTGGCTTGGGCTTTGTTATTCCCACCCCCAGTCTGAGCCCACTTTCATTTTTCAACGTGTTTTCTTGCTGATTGCACCTCCCTGATTTCCTTTTCATTTTATTTTATTTTCTTTGCATTTGTTTTGCATTTTAATTTTTAAAATCATTTTAATGCATCTAAAAATCATAAAAAAAAATCATGAAGCATGTTTAGCATTTTATAAAATTTTGTCAAATTTTATTTTCTTTTTTTATTTTATTTTTGGCATCTGAATTAATTGTTTAATTGATTTTCTTTTTGATTTGTTTCATATATGCACACTTCAAATTGCTGATTTTATTTCACTTCATCTACAACACATTTTCAACTCATTCTTTTTGTATTTGTTAGATGACATATTTAATTGCTTAAAAAGATTTTTGTTTCATTTTTAAAGCTTTTTCATATTGCATTTTGGTCCCACTCTTTTGCATATTGGTGCATGTTTCTCACTTGATCTTTGCTTAATTGTTTGAGTTGCTTAACTTGTGAATTTTTGTGAGATATTTTAGCATGTGATTGTCTTCTGACCTAGATTATTTGATTTTAAATTTCACAATTTATGAATGTCATTTGATGCATGTTTGCTTATTTGTGCTTAAGTGACTTATGCATGATCATCTCTTGACATCTCTTTACACAAGTTGATTTGCCATGCTTAATTGATTGAGTTCCTTTGTGATTCTTTGAATGAGCTTTTGATATCATGTTTACCCTTGGTTGAGGTCCTTTGAGACTAATTTTTTCAACTTGTGGATCATGTTTGAATCATGTTTGAGTATGCTTAAGTGTTGGAACTTTGTCCTCTTTTTGTAGTTTACTTTGGTGCATGTTTTGAAAGTGTTGATTGTTGTTTGGACTTGTATGACTTGAGTTTGGTTTTGATATGATATTGATGCATATGCTACTGACTCTTGAGTTCTATACTTGGTTTTCATGTTACTTGAGCATGGTTGAATGCATTTGGTTTGAATTGTATGATGAATATCATTACCTTTCCTTTTGTGAACTTCTTTGGATCTTAATGCTTCATGTTTTGAATCACTTTTGCACACATGAATTGTTGATGATAATATGATCTTGATTCTGACTTTTCTTCATCTTCATCTTGCCTTTCTCATTTCATTTTGATATGAAGTCCATGTATGCTTAATTGTGCATTTCATACAAGTATGCTTGCATTCTTTCATGTTTATCTTTGCATGCTTACTTGATTTGTTTTGAATTGATCTTTGAAACATGTTTGATGATTTGAGTTGGACATTTATGATATGTTGTGCTTGCTGCCACTTATTGTACCTCATCTTCCTTCTTCTTCTTCTCTTTTCTTCTCTTTCACTCTTTCTCATCCCATGGATCTCAAGACTTGTTCAAGTCTTGGATTCTTTCCCTTTAGAGCTACCTAGTCCAACTTAATTTTTGATTAAGCTTGGAGTAGGATTAGCATTAGGTTTTAGGTAGTCTTTTCTCCTAAACCTCACTAACCATAGTACATCCATGCATGATAATATTAGGACTCTTAGTTTCCCTTTAGAGTTTCCTTCGGGTTTTCTCTCTTCTCATCTCAAAATAAAAGTAAAAAAACACTTAATAAAGGTTAACGTGTATTGCGCTTGAGCCTTCTATGTGGGAAATGGGGAATGAGGGGCTTCCTCTCATTCTTCTAGGATACCTAGTGTACATCCTGTTGGGAACGATGCGCGAAGTATTCGTTCCTGTATCTAAGACTTTGGTTCAATGCAACTTACAAATAACTGTAAAAGACACTTCTTGTTTAAAAAACTTCAAACCAACAATAACGTCTTTCCTCTAGGAATTCTTTTCTCATCTCACTCACTCTCAACGTACGAACGTGCTCCTACTCGTCCTCTAGCAAGATAATAACGCACTCGGACCAGCGAGCCTGCAACACCTGAGCTAGAACGTTAGCCGTTCCCTAAAAAACACAAACAAAGCGACCCTCGTTGAGGGGAACTACGTCGCTCTGATTCTCATGTTCCCGATGAGATACGTAGGCAGTGGGGTAGGGCCCATTCGAGCACTTCTTTTATTTTCCCTAAATTTGTTCCTTGTTTTCTATCTCCTTTCCTTTTTCCTTTTTCCTATTCCTTTCCCTTTCCTGTAGCAGTGGAGCTCCAGTTTTGGACACCCTTTGATCGAGACCAGCAAGCGTGGATCCCATCGGGTACGATGGACGCGTGGGGGTGCTAATACCTTCCCTGTGCGTAACCGACTCCCGAACCCAGTTCTCTTGGTCGCAAGACCATGCTTTTCCTTCCCTTCAGGTTTATGCGGTGTTTCCTTTCCCTCTCTTGGGATAAATACACATTGCTGGCGACTCTGTTTCGGTGCCACTTTCGCGTTTGTACTTGGATGAAAATCCCAGGAGCGACAATAATAAACCATGAAAACTCCCCATAACTTAGAGAAATTTAGTAACTTTCCTCCTTTTCTATGATTCTTCAGCAACCTTCAAGCCTTAGGGTTCTTTTCCTTCTCCTCTCTTCTTCAGCGTTCTTCACAAAAACACGATCAGTTAGAAAAGTGATCGGTCATCTCCTCTTTAGACAAAATATTCCAGTTTATGAACTTCCAACTCTATCCTCACTCTTTTTCCTTTAAGACCACCTTGCCCTTTTTCTTAATATTTTTAATAATAATAATAATAGTATAAATAATACATTAATTATTTATTCTATTAAATTATTAAAACAAATACCCTTTTGATCCAAAATTCTCCAAAATTACCAAAACTTCTTACTTCCTTCTAAATTAATTAAATAAATAAATAAATGATTAATTTAGATTTTCGGGGCGTTACACCAACAGTCCTGGAGTGACCACTCCCAACGATGCTGAACCCAATTTATGAAATTCTTAACAACACTAACCTTATTGGCAGCAACATCAAATAAATCTGGCCAAAGATCTTTAAGCAAGACTTCCCCACACCAGGGAGAATACCAAAATAAAATTCTATCACCACTGCCAATAATAGGTACTGCAGCAGTCGAGAATTCATACGTGACTCCAATTTTTCTGAGCTTAAGAAGATCACGCATCCACAACAACCAAGGAGTATTAGAAATTGGATGAATGTCGGGCTGCATTACCTTTACACAAATACTTTGATAATAAAGTTGCAATGTATTGAGAACAAAAGTATATTGATCAATTTGAACTAGCTTTCACTCAGGTAATCCTAATTCCCGAACATGCTCTAAGTGTTTTTCTCGCTGGCCTTGATCGCTACACTCAGATGCAGATACAAATGTTTAATCCTTCATCCATGAATTAAGTTGAATTAAGTGAATATCTCTATCCTACTTTGTTAACCACTTTTGTTATGAAATCAAAATGTTGTTGGATTTCTCTCAACCACATACTTTTACCTTTTTCTCAGTTGATCATTCTAAGATGCAAGCATATATCAACAAAAACACATAACAAAATAAGGCATTAACAACACATCATTTCAATGTAAAAACAACTTTATATTAACTTCACTTTGCTCATCAACTACGAGTTTATCTCATAATGAGCTGAGTACAAACGACTGGAATGAAAATACAAGATGACTTATTCTTAACAAAAATGTAGATAAGAAATGACAACCTAGTAATAACTTGAAGATCCTTTGCGTTGGGTGACAGTTCCAAGCAGTATGTACAGAATTGGATGAGAAGAAAAAATCTCTCTAATCTTCCTAATCCTCAAGATAACTATAACATAACTAAAACAGAAAATATGAGTGTGTGATTTCTATATTGTGGTCTCTCTCTTCAATGTTGAACATGGCTTGCTTTTTATAGCCTTTAAGAATGATAATGGGATTTGATGGGTCTTGGATCATGGGCTTTTGATGAAAATAAGGTTTAACCCGAATCAAATCACAAATAGCTCCAGCTGTCACTTCTTCCTTTGTGAACAAGTTATCAAGGACAGACAACATTTGGAGACAAGATGTCTTTGGCAGGCTACTGCAGCAGGTAGTGGCGCAGAGCAGACGGCGAGTGGCTGGGTGCAGAATGCGCTTTTGCAGGCGTGGTCCCCACTTTACCCTCCTTTGTCCTCTAGCTTCTTTGATCCTATCTTGATGCTCTAGCTCCTTCTTGACACGAACTTCTGCCACGTATGCCCTAGTAATAGACATTCTTCCAAGCTCTTGGTGAAATTGCAATTAACAAATCTCATTATCTTTCTTCCTCTTGTCTCCATTTTGCTCAGACTATGTCTTGAGGTGTCATGCCTCAACTTGCCTTAATCTGAATTGCTTTAGGACAAAAAACACACAATAAACCATAAAAGGTGCAACTAGTGCACTAAAGGCAAATTCATATTCAAACAAGAGAAATACAAATAAATCTAATAAAACCTAGCTAAATTACTACAGAAAATGAATCATTATGACACACTAAAATAGTGATATCACTCCCCGAAACTTGAACTATCACCTATCCTCAGGTGATGCGACAGTGATTGACCTGAGAGATTTTCAAGAACACTTTAGGATCATTATAGTGAAATGTCTTAACAATTGTTGGATGAATGGTCTGACAAGGAATTAGTTGGCATAACTCAGCCTATTATTATCCCAAAGATGTTATCACTAAAGTGATTGAGACACCTACTGTCACGCCACCACTCTTCTGAAGAATGAATTAACTTTCCTTTGTGATTCTCAATTGAGTACTTCTATGAATTAACTTGTCTTCCTTTTAGGTCTTACGGTGGAGTTTTGCTCTGACTTTTCTGCTGACTTTTGACTATCACACTCTAGTTCACAACTTTCCAATTTTTTATTTCCTTTCTTCTTTTCTCTTCTTTTCTTTTTTTGGCACAACACCCCATCTTTTCGCTCAACGGGTCTCACTTGTAATGAGTCCAAATGGCTATTGTGATGAAGGTGTTGGCTGTTCCTCTAGTTTCGGGCACAAGAAATTTTTCAACAAGAGTGGTCTTTGCCACCTTTTTGCACACTTTTGTGTGCTTTATTAACAATGATTGGGGTGTGCTCTATTTTTGTGAATAGCCTAAATCTTTATCCAAATCAGCTCATCTTTCCACAGTAATTCCCTAAGGTTTCAACTTGCTTCTCAATTTCCAACAATTAGGTTTCTAAAAAAAAAGTTTTACTAATTCATCAGACTACCAGAGGCGGGACAGAAGTCATCAGCTTCCTTCCGCCACAACATCTTAAGAAACAACTTGGCTTTGCAACACAACTATACCAGCAAACTTATTACCCAGCGCAAAATGATTATTTTTCCGACCCTTGGTTGTTCTCTACTAATTTCTCATCTATCCTAAAAATTAATCATGCAAACAACAAACTAAGAAAGCAAACAAAAAATATAAAAATGAACTACGCCAAAAGAAATGAATCAAACACTAGTTGAGTTAACCATCCAAAACAGCAAAATACCAAAGTACCAAGAACAAAAATCCATGGCCAAAACATGTCCTCAAACATCAAGTCATGGCCAAAACACGGCCTCCCATAGTACCAAACAATTATCCAAAACAAAACATCTCAACAGTGTAGCGAGCGATTTTGGACGTGGTTCTTAAGCACTGTCGCTCTGGGGTACTACAGGTCGATTTATTTTTTATCCTATTAAGCCGACTAAGGAAGGGAAATAGATGTCTCCAATTAACCCTGCTTGCATACTGAGTTTAAACAGATGACTGTTGGTTTACAGATGCGGTTTAGATTGTGGGCCTCTCTCTTCTTATTTTGTTAAGAATGAAATGAAGGGACTATTCATGGGGATTTTGGATAGGTACTAGATTTGATGTTTTAATTAGTGTGCTTGCTAAGATTCTTTTGCAATCTTATGCCTACGTATTCCCGTTTAACGAAATAGGGAAATCAGAGCGATCGTAGTTCCTCCTATATAATAGGAGGAAAGAGGTGTTTTGGTGTCTTGTTCAAAGTCCAAGACGTGAAGCTGAAGGTGATTTGTATCTTGTTCAAAGCCCAAGATGTGAAGCTGAAGGGTTTAGGATTAGAGAGAATTTGTCATCTCTAAAGGGGGATATTTGGTCTGTTTGTCCCAACTGTTGGGTGACTAATTATAAAGGAGAATTACTTTAACTGGGATATGTGAACCCAACAATGCCATAATTTCCTTTATAGGGGATTTTCAACCTAAAGGAGAAGACTTTAACTCAGTTTAGAGCAATGCTATCTTTCCTTAGGAATTTCTCATGCTAAAATAGGGACAGTGGAGTGGATATAAATAATCCAGAGGCTTACCGCTTACAGTAATTAGATGGGGGGAAAAGGAGTTGTTGATGTTTGTATGCTATGAACAAGGCACAACTTTGATGCTAAAAGGTTGATTGACTCAACCGGGGTTTTCCTTATACAAAGCCTAAGAGAAGACTATTGTCCCAACAAGAGGGTGTTTTTATGTGTCTTGTACGAAGCCCAAGACGGAGGCTAAAGGTTTGACTCAACAAGAGAGTCTTATATACTCAACAAGAGAGTGTTTGGTATCCCGTACGAAGCCCGAGATGGAGGCTAAAGGTGATTGACTTAACAAGAGAGTCTTTTATACTCAAAAGAGAGTAATTTTCTATCTCGTAGGAAGCCCGAGATGGAGGCTAAAGGTGTTTGACTCAACAAGAGAGTCTTTTATATTCAACAAGAGAGTGTTTTGTATCTCGTACGAAGCCCGAGATAGAGGCTAAAAGGGTTTGACTCAACAAGAGAGTCTTTTATACTCAACAAGAGAGTGTGGGCAGAATCATTGTACAAAGCCCAAGAAGAGGCTGTTTATGCTGGTAACTGTTTCAGTTGAGTGACAGGTCCAGTGTGTTGGATGAAAGGGAAAATCAGTTCTTATATGGGTAATGTTGTGCTTAGGGATTGATAAGAGGATCAGTGTTATTTCCCGGTCTTTAAGGAAATGGGAAATCCAAAGGGTATTGAGACTGTCCAAGTCTACTGGTGTTTTGAGAAATCGATTCTCGGATAAGTGAATGATCTTTGTATAATGCCCAAGAAAAGGCTGGTATGTTAATGGATGAAGGTCAACCCATTAACTGGTCTGACACTTGACTCAGAAAGACAACTCTAGTAAATTGATGACTAGGTTCTATTCCTATACCTGTAGAGGTCTCTGGGTCCTTGTACTAAGCCCAAGAGAAGGCATGAGAGCTTTTATGAAGCCGAAGGGTCCTTGTACAACGCCCAAGATGAGTCGGGGATGCTTTTAAGAAGCCTGTGGGACCCCAAACCCCGATAAGTTCAAGACATGCCATTCACCGAGAATAGATCAAGCCAGAAAAGTCCGAGAATTTGGAAGAAACTCAAGAGATGCCACTCACGGAGAAAAGATCATCTCTGGGGAGTATAGTTTCTTTGACAATTTATAAGGGTGACAGTGTGAGAAAGGGTTCACCGAGAATGATGCCTTTTACGTCTCCATATTGTGTAACCCCAAGAGGAGTGAAACTGTGTCTGGTAATCCTATGGGGATCTAGTTTTGTTTGTATTTAAGAGTGACCAACAGGGCTTTACCTGGTGTTAGACGTAGTTGCCGGGGAAAACTCTAAATAGCTATACTAGTATTACACAGTTAATATTTAACAGGTATATAAAAGTTTGTGAAAGAAGACTTACAGTGAGCAGCCCCACAATACAATTATATATATATATATATATATATATATATATATATATATATATATATATATATATGAAAACGGATAAAGAAAGCGGGTAAACACTTACTCGGTTGTAGAGCTTCCATGCTATTTTGTTAGTTTGTTCAACAAAGAAAGCTTTGATAACAATATTATATACAAAATCAAAGGAGAAAGTGCTTTGAAAAGTTTGTTGGGGCTTACAGCTCAAGGAGAGGCCCAAGGTTTTATCAGTGCTTGCACTGTTGTTTTGTACAGGGACTTATACAAGTGACTGAGGCCCAAAAAGGTTTTCTGTACAAAGGGATGGGTCTTACACTCTCTCAAGAGGCCCAAAAGGTTTATTTTTACAAGTGGTGGGGCTTACAGCTCAAGGAGAGGCCCGAGGTTTTGATTTTTGAACTGGTGGTCGCGCCGAGATTTTCTTTTAACACAGAGGGACTTATACAATATCCGAGGCCCAAAAGGGTTTTGGTTAAAAGGGGATTGGGTCTTACACTCTATTAGAGGCCCAATGATTTTGAATGGGTCTTATAGCTCGAGGAGAGGCCCAAAAGATTTATTTTAAACGGGCGATGATCGCGCCGAACTTTTGAAATACAACGGGACTTATACAACATTTGAGGCCCAAAAATGGTTTGTATTTACAAAGGATTGGGTCTTACACTCTATTAGAGGCCCATAAGGTTTTTGTTCAAGTGATGGGGCTTACAGCTCAAGAAGAGGGCCAATTGATTATTTTTTAAAAGGCGATTGCGCCAAGATCTTTGAAAACACCGTGGGTCTTATACAATGACTGATGCCCAAAATTATTTTGGTTTCAAAAAAAGGGTTGGGTCTTACACTCTACTAGAGGCCCAAAGGTTTTGAAAAAGATTTGTTAGGGTGAAAATCAAAGAAACCCCAATTTCATTTTTTAAAGGCATTTTTTAAAAGAAAAATCAAGTAAAAAATGGTAAAAATATCAAATAAAATCATTAATCATGTTATAAACAATGATTAAGGTTTATGAAAAAGTATTTTATCCACATGAATATTTAAAATCATTTTGGTTTTAAAAATCAAGAAAAAGAAATCATTTTAAAAGCATTTAAAACAATTTAAAATAATATTTTTGAATATATTAAAAATAAATCAAATAATAATATTTTTTTGTGATTTTTTTGTGGATTAAAATATTATGGAGTATGAATAAGAAGTGTGTAAAACAAAAAAGGAAAATGATGATTTTTGCTATGTAAAAGAGTTGGTTGAGTTTTGAAGATAAAATAAGGAAAAAAGGAAAGATGTCACAACATCCTCTTCGACATCTTTTTTATCAAACTTCCAACACTCATAACTCTCTTAATTTTTAACGAAATTAAAATCCGTAAGAACCTATCTTGACCGATTTTTCGCAAGGAATCCAATGGTATCACTCATACATACTGAAACTTAATGTATAGAACACACGATGCAAAAAACCAGAACTGCATGTTTAGTTTTCAACGTCTTTTCTCGTCAAACTTCCAACACGCATAACTCTCTCAATTTTTAACGAAATTAAAATCCGTAAGAACCTATCTTGACCAATTTTTTGCAAGGAATCCAATGGTATCACTCATACATACTGAAACTTAATGTACAGAATGCACGAAGCAAAAAATCCAGAACTGGACATGAATTTTAAAACAACATAAACTTCACATATAAACATGTTAAAGTGCAAACAGTAGGAGGATCACAACATACACATTAAGGACTACATTTCTGCTTCAAGAATTGTTCAATATGATGCGTGTATGTGGACATCAAAGGAAAACATGATTCAAAGAATTCAAGTTATGATGCTTACCTCTTTTTTGGAGATTTTGTGCAACCTACCAAGTGCTTGTTCCAGAAATGATTTGATACTTTGGACACCCTCAAATGACCTCTTAGAAGCTTTTAGGATGGTTGGAATCAGCTGGAAACCTCTGGAGCAAGTTTGAGCTCTTTCTTGCAAAATGGGCAAAAGTGGCCAAAATGCCAACTCTCTCAAATGGTGTTCCAGATGGGGGGGACCATTTGGGACAGTTCAAGGATGATATTTGGAGTGTGTTTGAGGTCTTATCTTGTTTGGAAAGTGACTGAATCAAGACATGGCTTGAAAAATGCAAAAAAGTATAATTTTGAGGTTTTGAGAGGTGACTTTGTGATTTTGGTGTTATAGGTCACTTATTAGAGTTTGGACAACTTAGATATGACATATTGGATGTGTTTGGATCATGAGTTGTGATGGAAATGCTCTCTAACTCAAACTCAGAATTACCTTGCTAAAGAAGGCATTTTGGAGTGAAAGAAGTGATTTTGAGGAAAAAATCTGTTTGATGGCTTTGGTGTACTCAAACTGAGCACAAATGAGCTCTATTTATAGTAGAGCAAGTTTGTTTTGCAAGAAATAGTGAATGGTGGCTATAGCCGAGGTTTGTCCAATGGTTGCATTTTGGAATCTCAAGTCTCCTCAAGCCATTGACTAGAGGTTAGGGCACAGGCTGCTGGTTCCCTAATTGTTGGAGGAATCTTGATTGAATTCAGTTAGAAGAAGCTCAGTTCATGCCACCTCTAAGCATCCATTAAATGCTCCAAACCAAAATTGGAGTCTTGTCCCTCTTTTAGGGTTTTCTAGGTTTGGCATGCTATTTTTTGTTCCAAGGAATTTGGAGGCTTGGAGATCAGATCATCCCCCTTGGATTTGATCCTCAGATGGGTCCAAAATGATGACAAGGCTTAAAAATTCGTGTGGCACAAGAAATGTGCAAATATGTCCTGAAACCTGTCTTAAAAATCAGCTGCAACAAGCCTTGTTGTAAAATCCATAACTTCTTGCTCAAGAATGATAAATGGCTGTTCCAGGACTTTACGGAAAGCTGAGATGACATACTTCAACTTTGATGTTTGACCCTAGACTTGGTTCAACTTGGATCATGGAGAAAAACATCCTTGAAGTTGGGACATTCTTGCTAGAAAAATATTAATGATGTCCTATGAAATGTTGAAACATTTGACAACTTTGAACATTAACAATTCCAAACTCTAATCACTTATATCTTTTAATCTACTATGATATTTTGAGTTGAGGTGAATTGCACCTTTGATGCTTGTCCTGCATGGTGACAAAGCTTGAAAATTGTGTGGCACAAGAAAAAGTGCACAAAATCTGTCCTAAAAAACAGCTGCAACAAGCCTTACTGTAAAGTCCATAACTTCCTGCTCGAGTATGATAAATGGACGTTCTACAACTTTCTGGAATTCTGAGATAACGCACTTCAACTTTGATGTTCAAGGTTTGTGAAGATAAGACTTGTAAAGTTGTCAAATATGACCTTGAACTTGTGTGATCAAATCTGTCCTAAAAGCTGTCATGAAAATTCTGTTTTATCAATGCCTTTTGCAGAGATCATAACTTTCTGCTCGAGAATGATAAATGAGTTTTCTACGACTTTCTGGAAAGGTGAGATTACGTACTTCAACTTTAATGTTCAAGGTTTGGCTTGAATGAACTTGGACCAAGGAGAAAAACATCCTTGAAGTTGGGACATTCTTGCTGGAAAAATATTAATGATGTCCTATGAAATGTCGGAACATTTGACATTAAGAATTCCAAACTTTGATCACTTATATCTTTCAATCCTTATGATATTTTGAGTTGATTCCTTCTACAATGTTTAAGTATCAAATAACCTATTTAAAAGTAGCCCTTAAGCAAAATCAATGGATGCTTGGACAAAAAGTTACAACCTTGAAAAGTTGTGCACTTGAACATGATTTTAACTTAGAAAAAATTTCTAAGTTTCTTTCAATTTGATCAATTTTGTAATTTTGCATGATTTCTTAATTTAAATTTGATCAAATTAAATCATCCATCATATTTTCTTGAGTAATGACTTGTGAAGCTCAAAGTTGACCAAAAGTCAAACTTTGACTTTCTGCGTCAGTTGACTTTGTATTAGATGAAATTGAGGCTTGATCCACTTGGAATGTTGCATATTTTGTGCTTAATTCTTGATGTGGGAGTCCTCTTGATCCTTTGTGGATATTTGAGAGGTTAGACAAGTTGAAGATCATGTCATTCCTTGATTGATCCTTTGTCTAAATGCCCTGAGAGGGCTTGGAACCCTAATTCTTTGAGTGTAGAGAATGCTTACCCATCTTTGGGGAGACTAATGAGTATGAAAGTTCATCCATATTGTGATGATGATTTTCACAATGATGGGAATCTTAGTGGTCAAAATTTGGGGTATGACAGATGCCCCTATTTATTCTTCTTGGACCCGAAGGTGTGAATGGCGAAGGTATTCGGGTATTCGGGGTGCAAGAGGATTAAATATCGGAATACCCGAAATTTTGATGGTGGTTATGAATGGTAGTTCACATATCCTTCTTCTTTTGCTAAGCAATGATGCTTAGAAAAGGTAAAAACTTCCCCTCGATCCTGGTCTTTAGCCAAGGAACTGGTCTCAGTTTTCTTAAATAAACTTCCCCTCGATCTTGGTTTCCTACCAAGGAACTGGTCTAAGTTTCTGATGTAAACTTCCCCTCGATCCTGGTTTCCTACCAAGGAACTGGTCTAAGTTTCTTTTGTAAACTTCCCCTCGATCCTGGTTTCCTACCAAGGAACTGGTCTTAGTTTCTGATAAAAACTTCCCCTCGATCCCGGTTTCCTACCAAGGAACTGGTCTTAGTTTCTGATATAAACTTCCCCTCGATCCTGGTTTCCTACCAAGGAACTGGTCTTAGTTTCTGATATAAACTTCCCCTCGATCCTGGTTTTCTACCAAGGAACTGGTGTAAGTTTCTTTTGTAAACTTCCCCTCGATCCTTGTTTCCTACCAAGGAACTGGTCTTAGTTTCTTTTTTAAACTTCCCCTCGATCCTGGTTTCCTACCAAGCAACTGGTCTTAGTTTCTTGTGTCAATAAACTTTCTTGACAAGGGACGCTATGTGTAGCGATTTTCCTCAAACTTCTTGCCGAATTTTCCTGGGGAGATGCCATTTGATAGAAAAAGATATGATGTCCGACTTGCTGGGGAACCCAGTCGTCTGAGTTGTAGAGGTGTACAAACTTCTCTGTTGGAGACGCCATTTGTCGATTCTACTGGGAAAACGAGTCTCTTGAGAGACTGCTTTCGCTTAGGGATATTACATCATACTTTTTTAGGGATCTTCTCAGACAAATGCCATATGATGTGATCCAATTTTGAGGTGCTGATGACTTTTTCGTCAGCGGATTTTTCGGAGAAAAACTGTCGTACTGCCGAATCTCTGATTAAGAGGCTTTCTCTGGGGATTTTTCTTAATCCGAGAAAGCAGAGATATCATCTTCACTGGCGAAGAGTGATGTTTGTCGAAAGTTCTCTGGTCTTTTAGAGGTTCAAGTTATCAATGTGGTCAAGGACCAATTCTAATCCAGAAATAAACTGGAGGAGAGATTGTTCAGCCCCAACGTTTCCTGATGAGGAAAGAACTGATAACTCGATTGAGAGGACGGTTATCACAATGTGACAAGACCAACTAGAGTGATAGTGATGCAATATGAATGCGAATGTAAATCAATAATGCATGATGTATATATGTTAATGCTGACAAAACTGACGCGACATACCTACTAGTAGATGAACACGACTAGATTCTCGGCCACAACGGGAGATGAAAATTATCACTGGTTCATGATAGCAATTCTGCCTTGCTTAGGAGAGATAGTCCCTGTGGGGACAACCGTTGGTCGGGCTTAGGAGATAAGGACTTTGCCGAGGATGTCAGACGGAGTATTCGCATCTGACATAACTGATCCTTCATTCAGGCGCACTGGTTTAGAAGGAGTACTTTGATTCTACACTTTGAAGCTCGCTTACTTCTGGAGAAGCGATTGATGTTCTTTCGATGTTCAATAGTTAAAAGAATTGCCATCTTTATTTTAAAAGCAGAAAAAGTTTAACAAGTAAATTCATTTTTGTTTTATTTCAAGAATCGTTAATCATGTTAAAAACGTCGCTCTGTAAAGCTAAAACAAATAAGAATTGCAAGCAAAAGCACAAGGGCTCAAATTTTATTGATAGGATGGAAATCAGCCAAACGCATGATTCCATAGAGTATTTACAAAGTTAGAAAATGGTAATTTAAGGGAAAAGGGCTACATTGAAACATAACGACCGCTATCCTTCTACCAATTTTGAATTCTGGACATCCTGAGCTTCCGTCGAAGATGACCTTGATTGGAGTTTTCCTGATGGATGGCATGACTGCTGCTGAGGGACTTGCCCCTGTTGAACATAGTTACTTGCCATTATCCCTAATTTTTACCTGGATTGTACTTTGGGATTTCCAATCCACCGGGATGATTTTTTATTCTGTCTCTAATTTTTTCCTGGGCCGCCCTTTCGGATTTTCAATCCACCGAGACGTTTTTTTTAGGCGAAGTATTTCTTGACTACATCAACATTCGTGGGATAGGCAAATTCCTCTCCATCCATGGTTGTGAGTCTCAAGGCACCGCCTGAGAAAGCTTTCTTAACCACATAGGGACCGTCATAATTCAGGGTCCATTTGCCCCAGGAATCAGTGAGAAATGATTGTATCTTTTTTAGCACAAGGTCTCCTTTCCTGAAGACGCGAGGTCGGACCTTTTTGTTAAACGTCCTCTTCATTCTTTATTGATACAACTGACCATGGCATAGCACCGTTATTCAGTTTTCTTCGATCAGGTTTAGTTCGTCGTGTCGACTTTGACACCATTCAGCTTCTGTAAGCTTAGCTTCCATCAATACCCGGATTGATGAGATCTCTACTTCTATGGGGAGCACTGCTTCCATGCCATATACTAGAAAGAAAGGGGTTGCCCCTGTTGAAGTGTGGACAGATGTTTGATAACCGTGAAGAGCAAAGGGTAGTATCTCGTGCCAGTCTTTGTAGGTTACGACCATTTTCTGAACAATCTCCTTGATGTTCTTGTTAGCCGCTTCTACCGCTCCGTTCATCTTAGGTCGGTAGGGAGATGAGTTATGGTGTTCGATCTTGAATTCAGCGCACAACTCATTCATCATCTTGTTGTTCAATTTAGATCCATTATCTATAATGATCTGGCTCGGAACACCATAACGACAGATGATATTATTTTTGATAAATCGGGCTACCACTTGTCGGGTTACATTAGCGTATGACGCTGCTTCGACCCACTTGGTGAAATAGTCAATGGCTACTAGGATGAACCGATGTCCGTTTGAGGCCTTAGGTTAAATCATGCCAATCATGTCGATTCCCCATATAGTAAAAGGCCATGGGGAAGAGATAACTTTGAGATGTGTTGGCGGTACATGGATTTTGTCAGAGTACATCTGACACTTGTGACACCTCCTCATGTACTTGTAGCAGTCGGGTTCCATGGTCAACCAGTAGTACCTTGCTCTTAGAATTTTTATCGCCATTGTGTGTCCAATGGCATGAGTGCCAAAGGATCCTTCGTGAATTTCTTTTATCAGCATGTCTGATTCTGGTCTGTCTACACATCGGAGCAAGACCATGTCAAAATTTCTCTTATAGAGTGTATTACCGCTCAAGAAGAAGCTGCCTGCTAGCCTTCTGAGGGTCTTTCTGTCCTTTCTTAGTGCCCCAGGTGGGTACTCTTGTTTCTAAAGGAAGCATTTGATATCTTGATACCAAGGTTTGTCGTCGATGACTGCTTCAATCGTGAAGATGTAAGCGGGCCATTCAAGGCGCAGCATGTCGATCTTAGGTAAGTCGTTCCATTGACCTACACTAATCATGGAAGAGAGAGTGGCTAAGGAATCAACCATGTGATTCTCATCACGAGGGATGTGATGAAACTCGATTCTGTTGAAGAAAGGTAACAACCTTCTTGCATAATCTTTGTAAGGAATCAATCCTGATTGGTATGTGTTCCAACCTCCTTTGATCTGATTGATAACCATGGCTGAGTCGCCATATACATCCAACTTCTTGATCCTTAAATCAATCGCTTCCTTGAGACCTATAATACAAGCTTCGTATTCGGCCTCGTTGTTTGTACACTTGAATGTAAGTCTGGCGGTGAAAAGAATGTGGGTACCCTGAGGTGTTATGATGATTGCCCCAATTCCATTTTCGTAATTATTGACAGCTCCGTCAAAGATTAGTCCCCATTGGGAACCTGGTTCTGGCCCTTCACTGGGTAGTGGTTCCTCGCAATCTTTCATTTTTAGATACATGACATCTTCGTCTGGGAAGTCAAACCCGATTGATTCCTGATCTTCAATCGGTTGATGAGTGTAATGATCGACTAAAATACTCCCTTTAACGACTTTCTGAGTGTGGTATTCGATGTCATATTCTGAAAACAACATCTGCCAACGGGCAATCTTTCCCGTGGGAGCAGGTTTTTCAAAGACATACTTGATTGGATCTGTCATACCCCTAATTTTGACCACTAAGATTTCCCATTACTTTGCAAATCATCATCACAATATGGAGGAACCATTACATTTCATCAGTCTCCCCAAAGATGGGTGAGCATCCACTACAATCAAAATTAGGGTTTCAAGCCCTCTCAGAGCCTTAGACAAAGGGTCAATCAAGGAATGACATGATCTTCAACTTGTCTAAACCTTTCAAACATACACAAAGGATCAAAAAGGACTCCCACTCCAAGGATTAAGCACAAAGTTGCTCCCTTCTAGGTGGATCAAGCCTCAAGATCGACATTGTCACCAAATTAGGGTTTTGATCGACCAGGGCCTCCAGATGGAAAATTTTCATCTGGACACAAGCCAATGATCCAAAACACAACCTAATATACTCCATGGAACCTCATGGACCCAATCATCAAGTCAATTTTTCCTTAGGGGTTGCGTTCATCAAAAATCTGGAATTAGGGTTTCTTGACCTAATTCACCCCTAAGTTGACTTTTAGGGCAAATCATGAGCCAAGACCTCAAGAGAGGGTTTGAGGGTCTCTAATGAACTATATTGATCCATTTGGAATAATGGATTAATCCAAGAAGCTTGAGCAACAAGTCACAATTTCAGCTGCACCTCAATTAGGGTTTTAAGGAAAAAGTCAACTGTAACTTTGACTTTTGACCAAGACAATCTCCCATACCCTAGGACATACCTCAATATACCCTATGACACCCATGGAACATGTCCATCAAGTTTTATTTAGGTCAAGGACATGATTTCCTGAAGAATTGCACTGTTTGGAATTCATCTGATAAAAAGTTAACTGTGCACAAAAGTCAACTTTGACTTTTTGAGATTTTTCACCAAAATGGATTTTTAACCCTAAAATGATGTTAATGTGTGATTTGAATCATCATTCATCAAGAAAAATCAAGAAAAGTTGGATAACTTGTAAGAGGGGTAACCATAAAAACTTAGAAAATTTTCTAAGTTAAAAATAAAGTGGCTAGGGTACCAACTTTGGAGGATCATAACTACTAAACCACAAAGCCATTTTTCCTCATCCAAAGCTGGATTTGTAGCCCTCATTACCCTCTACAAAAACTTCAACTAGACCTAAGTCCAATTCATTAAGGATTTTGAGTTATGGAGTGATCAAAATGGCTGAAAAATGAAAATGTCACTTTTTCCAACACTTAGTGAAATTTTCACTAAATCCAAATCTGTCTTATTTGTTTTCAAATGTAGGGGGATTTTTCACTTGGATTCAAAAGAGATCAAAACCAAACATGTTCAAACAGTTGTTATATCATGTAAAGGCTTTCAAAAATGGCCAAGAACATTGCCAAATTCCATTTGGGCTATGAGTTATGACATTGTCAAGTTGCCTTGTTGAAATCTGTCAAGGCAAGGCAGAATTTGCATTTTTGGTCGATTTGGCAATATCAGCCAAATACAAATGCTCCTATCCACTTGGACACCTCTGAGGATTGAATCTAAAGGGGACAATCACTGAGCCAAGCCTCCAAAGTCTTTGGAACAAGAAATAGCATGTTGAACCTAGAATGGCCAAAATAGGGACAAGACTTCAATTTTGGATTGGAGCATTCAATGGAAGCATCAAGGTGGCATAGACTGAGCCATTCTCAACTGAACTCAGTCAAGACTTATCCAAGACCAAGGGAACCACAACCCTGTGCCCTAACCTCTAGTCAATTGCTAGAGGAGACTTGGATTTCCATTGGACAACATTGGCCAAACCTCTGCTGCAGTTGTCATTCACTGTGGAACCCAAAACAAACTTGCTCTACTATAAATAGAGCTCAATTGTGATCAGTTTAAGTACACCAAAGGCCAACAACACTTGCCTTTCTCAAAATCTCTTTGTCTTGGCAAAAATGCCTTTCTTAGCAAGGTAGCTATCGGGTTTTGAGCTAGAGGGCAATTCCACTCAAACCAATCACTCACACACCTCACATACATCACATATGAGCTGATCAAACACTTAAACAACAACTGGAACACTGATTTCTTAGAATCACCAGTCAATTGCTCAAGGTTTTAACCAAAGTGCAGTTGAGATGCCATGAAGTGATCCAGCTAATTTCCATCAAGTCCAAGCATTCAAACACACTCCATAGGGTGTAGGGAAGCTATTCAGATCATCACAACTCATCTGTAACACCTCCAACTTAGAAATCAATATGCTCTTGCTGTCACAACCTAGAGGTAAGCCTAAACTTGGTCATCTCTCAATCTATGCATATTTCCTCGCACAATAATTTGGCCATATGTTCATAATCATGCATAGAATGTTTCCCCTCAATTAATTGCATTGTTTGAATCGTGTATCAAAAATCCTAGCCTTCATGCAGATATTAGGGTTCTTGAGGATTTTTCGTGATTTCTTGTTATATGTTTAATTTAAATGAAATTAAATGCCATAGACATGATCGTGAGGTTGAAACGAGGTGATTGGTATGTGGATTGCATGATATAATCAAGTGTTCAGTGAGATTGGAAAGAAAATGCAAATCAGCCAAACCCAGAACACGCGCGTGTTCTTAGTGTGTTCCTGGCGCCATTTCTTTCAAATTCAAATATTTGAATTTTGTGATTTTATTTAATTGATTCAAAAATTAATTTCTCTCTGAGTTTTAATGATTTTGAGTTGATTCTTTTTTTAAATAATTCACAAAAATGTTAAAATATTTTATTTTCCCAAAAAATCCCAAAAATATTATTTATTTTATATAATTGATATTTTTGCAAAGAATTAATGTTTTAATTGTTTTTAACATTTAAAATATTTTTTCCACCTTGATTTTGCAACTTTTAATGCTTTCTAATTATTTTGTAGGTCAATACTTAATTTTTGAAGCATTAATCCAAGTTCACAATTTGTTTTTCATATGTTAAACAATTTTGATCATTTTAATTGAATTTTTATTCAATTAAATACATTTTTGAAAACAAATTAGGGTTTTGGATTAATTCAACCCTCATAAATCATTTTCAAAACACTTTGGGCCTCTAATAGAGTGTAAGACCCAATCCTCTTTTTGACCAAATCATTTTTGGGCCTCAGTGTATTGTATAAGTCCTGATACCGTCAAAAACAAATGGCGCGATCGTTGCCTTTTTAAAAAAAAAAAATAACCATGGGCCTCTCCTCGAGCTATAAGACCCATTCAAAACTTTTGGGCCTCTAATAGAGTGTAAGATCCAATGCCCTTTTAACCAAAACTTTTTGGGCCTCACTTATTGTAACAGTCCCTTCGCGTTAAAAGAAAATCTCGGCGCAATCGCCATTTTAAACGAAAAGTCAACTAGGCCTACCCTCGAGTAGTAAGACCCATTTCCTTTCTTAAAACTTTTTGGGCCTCTTGAGAGAGTGTAAGACCCATCCTCTTGTACAGAAAACTTTTTTTGGGCCTCAGTCACTTGTATAAGTCCCTCTGTACAAATTCAAACAGTGTGCTCACTGATAAAACCCTGGGCCTCTCCTTGAGCTGTAAGCCCCAAATATTTCTTTTTCAAAGCACTTTCTCCTTTGATTTTGAATATACTGTTGTTTTTCAATCTTTCTTTGTTGAACAACTAACCAAACAGCATGGAAGCTCTACAACCGAGTAAGTGGTTATTGCTTTCATTTACCGCTTTCATATACATATAACTGTATTGTGGGGCTGTTTCACTGTAAGTCTTCTTTCATAAACTCATATCAACTGTGTAATAATAGTATAGATATTTAGAGTTTCCCCGGCAACTACGTCTAGCATAAAGCCCGTTGATCACTCTTAGAACTAGTCTAAAATTGATCCCCATAGGATTACCAGACACAGTCTTCCCTCCTCTTGGGGTTAAACAATATGGAGACATGAAAGGCAGCAATCTCGGTGAACCCTTTCATAGACTGTCACCTTTAGAAGTTGTCAAAGAAACTCTATTCCCCAAAGATGATCTTTTCTCCATGAATGGAATCTCTTGAGTTTCTTCCAAATTCTCGGACTTTCCTGGCTTGATCTATTCTCGGTGAATGGCATGTCTTGAACTTCTCGGGGTTTGGGGACCCACAGGCTTCTTAAAAGCACTTGTCAAGAAACTCTATTCCCCAGAGATGATTTTTTCTCCGTGAATGGCATCTCTTGAGTTTCTTCCAAATTCTCGAACTTTCCTGATTTGATCTATTCCTTGTGAATAGCTTGCCTTGAATTTCTCCGGGTTTGGGGACCCATCGGCTTCTTAAAAGCATCGGCGTCCTCTTGGGCATTATACAAGGACCCACAGGCTTCCTAAAAGCAACCTTCGCCTCCTCTTGGGCTTAGTAAAAGGACCCGTCGGCTTCTTAGAAGTATTCACAGCCTCCTCTTAGGCTTCGTATAATGATCTCTTCCTTCGGGGATGATTGCCTCCTCTTGGGCTTCGTACAAGGACCGATCGGCTTCTTAAAAGTTTCCAGCCTCCTCTTGGGCTTCGTACAAATTGTCCCGACGACCTCCTAAAGGTATAGGAACAGAACTTAGTCAGCTTCATAGAGCAGTCCTTTCAAAGAGGCTACTACTGTTTCTCAAAGCATAGTACAAAATATAAAACTCCAGACTTGGACAGTCTAATCTCCTTTAGTCTCAAAGACATTCTCAAGTGACCCCTTCAAGAATAGGAAGGAAACCCGTAGACTCGGACAATCTCAATACCCTTCGGATTTCCCGCTTCCTTGAAGAACAGGAATAACCCGGATCCTTGAATCAAATCCATGAGTACAAGGTTGCTCATATAAGAACTGATTTTCTCTTTAAAATCAGTATACTGGATCTGTCACTTAACTGAAACAGTAACCACAACCTCCTCTTGAGCTTTGTACAATGATTCTCCCCTGCGGAGTCAAACAACATTTAGCCTCTCTCTCGGGCTTTGTACGAGACACATAAGAGACTCCCTCGTTGAGTCAATCAACCCTTTTGCCTCCATCTCGAGCTTTATACGAGATACAAAAAGGTTTTTATTGAGCTAAACAAACGACAACCTCCATCTCGGACTTCGTACGAGATACAAAAAGATTCTCTTGGTGAGTCACCATCCTTCGCCTCCATCTCGGCCTTTATACGAGATACCAAAAGACTCCATCGTTGAGTCAAAAACCTTTTAGCCTCTCTCTCGGGCTTTGTACGAGACACATATCAGCCTCCTCTTAGGCTTTGTATAAGAAAACCACTGGTTGATCGAATCAACCTTTTAGCATCAAAGCTGTGCCTCGTTCACAGTACACAAACATCAACAACTCCTTCCCCTTCATCTAACCGCTGTAAGCGGCAAGCCTCTGGATTATCTACATCCATGCCACTGTCCCTCTTTTAGCATGAGAAATTCCTAAGGAAAGATGGCATTGCTCTACACTGAGTTAAAGTCTTCTCCTTTAGGTTAAAATCCCCTATAAAGGAAATTATGGCATTGTCGGATTCACAAATCCCGGTTAAAGTAATTCTCCTTTATAAACAGTTGTGACATACAAACCCCTCTTTAGAGATGACAAATTCTCTCTAAAGTCAACACCTTTTTAGCTTCACATCTTGGGCTTCGAACAAGATACAAATAGACCCTTCAGCTTCACATCTTGGGCTTTGAACAAGATACAAACTACCTTTCGCTTCACGTCTTGGGCTTTGAACAAGACACAAAAACACCCATTTCCTCCCATAGAATAGGAGGAACTACGAACGCTCTGATTTCCTTGTTTCGGTAAACGGGAATATGTAGGCATAAGATTGAAAGAAAAATCTTAGCGAGCACACTAAACAAAAACCCAAAATCCCATGTATCTATCAAAAAGCATCAGTCCTAACATCCTAATCCTTGTTCCCCGCAAGAAAATCCTAGAATGAGAGAAACCGTATTGGCGAAAATATAAATAACCAGTACAAAGGCCCCCCCACATTGATCGCATCCGTAACCTAACAGACCGCTGTTTAAACTCAGTATGCAAAGCAGGGTTAATTGGAGACATCTATTTCCCTTCCTTCATCAACTTTAATAGGATAAAAAATGAATCGACCTGTAGTAAACTCAACCACAGAGAGCGACTGCGCTTAAGAACCGCATCCAAAATCGCTCGCTACAGAAAAATGGCGTCCACCATGGGGCTTACCTCTGTTTTTCTTCTTTCTTTTCATCTCTTGTGTGAATACCATAGATTGGGGCTTCCGCCGGGGAACCCATTTTTGTCAGGAACTTAGGATTCACAGCTTTAAAGGTCTAGGATGTTTAGGACAAATATATACTGCTTTTCCTAATTGCTATACATGTTTATTTTTCTGCTAATGGGAATGCGTGTGATGCCGCATGTGGAAAGATTGAGTATACACTTAAGATAAGTGATGGCAACGGGGTCGACCATCAACCTCAGTGGAGGCTGACCAATGCAACCCATTCTCTCACCTAGACAATGGGCCTATTGTGATGTCTGAGAAGCTGAGGAGCCAAACCCTTTTGTAGTGCGGAAACTATCGGGAATAGTTATTACGCGATACTACCCTCATTTGAGGCTGGTGATCTATTCTCGCTGAATGGCACTTACTCTAAGATTGCTCTACAACTCGCTGGCGATCCGCTTGTTGTTTTGGTTTCTTGGGAGGAGCTAATGATAATGAGTACAGGTACAAAAATCACCCTAGTATAAACCTTTGGGGATGGGTAGAGCCTTGACTTCATGACAACGACCCTTTGACCCTATGTTTTTTCTATGTTTTTGTGTGCTGCATTCATGCATTCATCTAAAAAACATTAAAACATTCAAAAAAATTTCTCTTCTAGTCTCTCTGTTTTTTCAAATTAAACTAAGACTGTGATTGCAAATATCAGAGAAAAGGATTGCACTAATGGACTTCGGTAGAAGGAGAACTCATACGTACACCTTCAAGGTTCCAAAGCTAGAGGATTTGAGAAGGTTAGCAAGGATGATCACTAACGCTGAGGCTTTCAGAGCCAAGCACAGAGGTTTGCTACCACTATTAAGAGTCCATGTGATTGAGGGAATCATGGATGCGCTCATTACGTTTTAAGATCCTGTTTATCACTGTTTCACATTCCCGGATTACCAGCTCGCACCAACGTTGGAGGAGTATTCTCATCTGATTGATCTGCACATTACAGATCGAGCTCCATTTTCTGGACTGGAAGAAATTCCAAAGAATCAGACCATTGCAAGAGCAATTCATTTGGACGAGTCTGAGGTCAGGACTCACATAACCACTAAGGGTGGCATCCAAGGTTTGCCAGCCCAGTTCTTGACAAAGAAAGCCCTATATTTTGCCAGTATAGGAAACGTGACTGCTTTTGAAAGCATCTTTGTCTTGCTCACCTACGGGTTATTTTTGTTTCCCAACATCAATAACTTCGCCGATATCAATTCCATTAAGGTTTTTCTTATTGTAAACCCTGTGCCGACTTTGCTCGCAGATGCGTATCATTCTGTACACTTGGAAAATTTGTACAACGGAGGGGAGATCACATGTTGTGTACCTTTGCTTTATAAATGGTTTATCTACCATTTGCCTAAGTCTGCTACTTTTTGGGATTGCAAGAGTGCCTTACGTTGGTTGCAGAAAATCATGTCTCTTACCAACTCTGATATAGATTGGTGTAATAGGATCTATGATGGAATCAGAATCATTGATCGTTGTGGAAACTTCCCCAACGTACCCCTTATAGGAACTAAAGGAGGAATCAACTATCATCCGGTGTTGGTTCGACGTCAGTTTGGATACCCGATGAGACACGTACCACGGGGTGTTCATCTGGAAGGTCTTTTCTTCAAGGAAAGAGAAAACGACAGAGCACTAAAGACGGAAATAGTGCATGCTTGGAAACAGGTTCATAAGAAAGGACGAGAGTCTCTGGGAAAACCAGACTGTGTCTCGGTGGAGCCTTATCTCCATTGGGTACAAACTAGAGCTCTCAAGCTAAAAATGCCTTATCCTCGTTACGGAATTCTTCCGCCGAGGGAATCTGTCATGTACTTCATGACGGAGACTGAAAAGCTTCAGGTTACTCTCAACAAAGTTCAAAAGGAGAGAAGGTCTTGGAAGAACAAGTACCGTACCCTCGACGTAGAGTGCATCAAAATACAGCAATTACTAAAAGAAAAAGATGCTCTGATTTAAATTTTGGAGCAACATGCTGTAGAGAATCAAGATGACCAAAGGAATTTGCTCACTCCATTCACCTGGCAAAGGAATGACAACCCGACAACGGGCCAAGAGCCCCGGTCAAAGAAAAGGAAAGTACCAGAATCAACACCCGATTTCTCTTCAGAAAGGACTCGGGACCCATTAGCTTAGGTTTCTGTTTCTGCACCTTGTAATCTACTGTATTTCCATTTCTGTAATCCTTTGAATTCAATAAAAAGGGGTTTCCCCACTGTTTGATATTTGCAATCTAATTGTCGAAGTTTATTTTGATTAAACAAAAAAAAAAACAATTAATATAATCATTGCATTCATCATTCTCACATCGCGTATTCTTCTTACCTACGAATCTCACGTTTGTGTCTCGATTCTAGAGTCAAACTGTCTCATTCGTACAATACTCGGGCCAATCGTCAGAAAAGGATGGATGATCTTGAGGAAGAAAACAAAGAGTTGAAGGAAGAGATTGACGCTCTGAGAGAGGATATGAGAAAGCTTTGTAACGACATGCAAGCCATGGCAGAAGCTCAGCTACAACGAACTGTGATCTCAGAGATCACCTCAACGCCCATAGTGGAGAAGTATGATCCTAGGTAGCAAATGCCGAAAGATCTTCCCTGGGGCATGCATGTTAACTATATCCCGGAAGGATATGTTCCGCCGATCGCTGAAGATCAGGGAATCACAACAGAAGCCGTTGGGCCTGAAAGTTACAAACTTCAGGAAAGCGAAGATGCCAGGGGCATACTGAGGACTCCTGAAGGTTACAAACTTCGGGAAACGCCAAGATTCATTGCCGTAGTCATGGTACCACCCCTATGGTGCACACTATCCCGGAAGGACAGATTCCACCGGTACCTGCTGGTAAAAAGGAAACTATGTTCGATAGAATGGATGAATTCCAGGAGCAGTTCTTGGAAATGTAGAAAGAGTTGCAAGCCATCCGCAGTCAGGATCTATTTGGAAAGGACACCGCAGACCTCTGCTTGGTCCCCAATGTGAAAGTCCCGCACAAGTTCCAAGTGCCCGACTTTGAAAAGTACAAGGGTAACTCTTGCCTTCAAAGACATCTGGTGATGTACGCTTGGCGGATGTCAGCTCAGACGGATAATCAGGACCTACTGATTCACTACTTCCAGGATAGTTTAACCGGTGCCGCATTAAAATGGTACATGGGTTTAAACCATACTACGATCAATACATTCAGAGATCTTGGTACTGCCTTCGTCCAACAATACAAATACAATTTGGACATGGCACCCGACAGAGATCAACTCAGATCAATGTCGCAAAAGGACAAGGAAACCTTTAAGGAGTATGCTCAAAGGTGGCGTGAAATTGCCGCTCAAATTTGTCCACCTCTTGAGGAAAAAGAGATGACAAAGATCTTCTTAAAGACCTTAAGCTCATTTTACTATGACCGAATGGTTGCCAGTGCGCCCAGTGACTTCACCGAGATGGTAGGATGGGTGTACGTCTTGAGGAAGCCGTCCGAGAAGGTCATTTGGTAAAAGACATTGGATCGACGAGCGGTACTAAAAAATACGGTAGTGCTCTCCCTACGAAAAAAGAGCAAGATATTGGGAATATCTCTCTCAAAAAGCAAAGGCGACGTTATCAACCAGTAGCAGCTGTGACTCCTGCTATCAGCCCTGCGCCTATTCCTACGTATCAACCTCAGGTTTCGTAGAGCCAACATGATTAGCAAAGGACACAACAGCCTCTTCAGCAGGCTCGTCCCCAATATAACAACAACCGTACAACACGGCCACCAGAATTTGATCCTATACCCGTAACGTACGCAGAGCTATTTCCATTACTGCTAGCCAAAGGGCACATTCAGACTAAGTCCCCTCTTACAGTACCAGAAAATCCGCGTTTCTGGTTTAAGGTGGATCAAGCTTACCCTCACCATCAAGGAGGATCAGGGCATAACATGGAGAATTGTCTCAATTTCAAATCCGACGTGCAAAAACTTGTTAGGAGCGGGGTCTTATCTTTCAAGGATACAAATCCCAATGTTCTTACGAACCCGTTGCCTCAACATGAGAAAGCTGCAGTCAATCTGATTTAGGAAGAGACTAACAATGTCTATCAAATTCATGATGTACTCTTGTTAAAGACCAATCTGGTCAAGATGCATTGTAGATAGAGTGGATATGGCCATGTGCCACCTTATAATTATCACCAGTGTGATATCTGCTCTAAAGACAACCAAGGATGTTCTGTAGTGCAAGCAGCTCTACAGGAACAGATGGATCTCGGATGGATCCAAGAGCACCAATTTCGTGGAGTTAACATGGTTTAAACGAATTCTAACGTCATTCAGAACCACGACATCCGTGCAATGAATGCCAACTTGGTGACGATGCACTCAAGGCAAAGCCAGTATCATTATCTGCCGCGACACGATTACAGTTCCTGTCTGATTTGCTCGGTAAACAAACAGGGATGCTCTTTCATACAAGAGGCCCTCCAGCGTCAGATGGATCTTGGATGGATCAAAGACTACCATGATAGGAACCCTTATCAGATCAACATTGTTCAGATATTTGATATTCGCGTGATGAATACCAACCTGGTAGAGTTACATGCTGAACAGGTCTGACTCAAATTCCTGGTATCACATAATTATCCCAGCTGTAAGGCGGGTTGCAAAAACAATCAAGGTTGTACCCTTGTCCAGGAGGCACTTCAGCACTTGTTAAATCATTGGTGGATGTCAATCTACATGGACGAAGATACTCAGCAAATTAGTATCAGTAACAGGAATCCTACTCGGCGTCAGAGTCAGGATGTCTGACTCGTGGAAGCTAACCTAGTGAGGTTACATTGTATTCAAAGTGGGCGTGGCCAGGTGCCACCACATAATTATGACCATTGTAGCGTCTGTTCGGAAAGTAACCAAGGATGCTACCTCGTGCGAGCAGCCCTTCAGGGTCAGGTGGATAGTGGAGAGATTTGTCCATATCCAGGTTCTGGACCTATCAACTGGACGCCGAACTACCTTGCCGATCAAGTTGAGGATGTTGTCACCATCTCTGGTCATCATAGGACCAAGGATGTTTTTGCCATCATCCCTCTACTTGACGAATCTAAAGTTCCAAACCAAGAACGGGTCGAGATTACTTATGATGGTCAAAAGAATCAGAAGGTTCCCATAGTCATCTATCTGCCGGGACCATTACCGTATGAATCAACTAAGGTTATCCCTTACAAATACGGTGCAACGACAATTGAAAATGGAAAGGAAATTCCATTACCCTCCGTTGTGAATATTACAGACATCACTCGAGTAACACGGAGTGGTAGAATCTTCAACCGAGGGGTTGGGGAACTTAACAAAGAAAAGGAACTTCAGACGGAAGCTCCTGATCCACCATTCGGTCAATCCAGTAATCCTGACCTTTCAAAAAACAATGATGAGATGGTGAAGCTCATCCAAAGGAGTGAATACAACATTGTTGATCAGCTGTTACAAACTCCTTCAAAGATCTCAGTATTATCACTGTTACTCAGTTCAGAAGCGCATAGGGAGGCTCTACAGAAAGTCTTGGAGCAAGCCTTTATGGAACAGGATGTAACAATCAGACAGTGTTATAGCATTGTCTCTAACATCACTTCCTACAACAATTTGGGATTTAGTGATGAGGATTTACCTGAAGAGGGTCTTCGTCATAACATGGCGCTCAATATCACAATTAACTGCCAGGACGATGCTTTAGCCAGCGTACTGGTAGACACAGGGTCAACCTTGAATGTTATGCTGAAGTCCACTTTGATGCAATTATCATTCAAAGGCCCTCCGATGAGAATCAGCAACGTTGTCGTCAAAGCATTCGACGGATCTAGACAAATGGTTATCGGCGAAGTTGATCTTCCCATAACTATTGGTCCTCACACTTTCCAAGTCACTTTCCAGGTCATGGACATCCAGGCAACGTACAGTTGTTTATTAGGAAGACCTTGGATACATCAGGCTGGAGCGGTTACTTCGACCCTCCACCAAAAGCAAAAGTTCGTCAAGAACGATCAACTTGTCACAGTCTGTGGAGAGCAGGCCTTGCTTGTGAGTAACTTGTCATCATCTACTGGTATAGAACCCGAGGAGGTTATTGGAACTCAATTCCAAGAACTGTCGGTGAGCAAGGACAATCAGTTCAAAGAAGGAACTTCCATTTCTTCATACAACGATGCTATCAAAGCGGTTGAGAGTACAAATACAACCGGATGGGGACAACTTGTCATTCCTATTGACAATAAAACAAAGAAGGGTCTTGGTTTTTCTGCAACCTGTACCCAGACAGCTGCCAACGATGAAAGTCTTCATCCCCTTCAAAACTTCTTCCATAGTGGAGGTTTCCTTCACCCAGTGTCTCAGACAGTTCATGCTATTAATGAGGAAGATCCCTCTAACACAGATGAAGAATGGAAGTCCTATCTTAACGAGGACAGTTATATGTCTCAGGAAGAGGTGCCTACGCCATTTTGCTATCCCGCACAGAGTCCGAGATTTATACCCAGATCAGACGTCGAAATGATATATGGAGATTGTGATCCAGAAGGATGCCGTGCTCCACCAAACTCATTAGAGGAGGACACTCTGATGAAGGACAACTTTGACTACAACTACTATGGCCCAATGGATGGTCTGCCGATATGGCAACCTTACCCAGGAAACTTGGGGCCGGAAAGTCAGCCGAGTAATGAAACTCAGTTGAGCATCATTGAACAGAATACTTGTGTCCCCACCATGTCATGGGATCAACACTCAGGTCATTCAGAAACTACTCAACATGAAGATGAATTCGCAACGTTCGTAGGACTTGAATTCATCAACTATGGTTTTCCCGAGCTCAACGTCATCGAGAGGGATGACTCCTCCAGTTCGAAAGAAGTGTGGGACACCTTGAGACAATCGAGTGAAAGTACGACTATATGGTCAAGTACACTGCTCCCGAAAGCTCTCGTACCAGGCTCGAAGACATCTAGCCTACTGGATGGGGAGATGTACCTGAGAGCATAAATGTTATGCAAAATACAACAGAGGAATCCTCCTACGACAACTCTGCCGGGGAGATAGATTCCAATGATCCTACTCCACCAGAAATCAGCGTTATTTCTGAAGACAAATCAAGGAAGGTACCAGACTTTGTGATTCACCGAGGAGTTCGCCGCCAATGGGTTGCTGTCGATGTTCCGAAGGCCGTTCACCAGTCAAAGTAATTGCCGTCTTTTAACCTTTCACCCTGCCCAGGTGAAACAGATGTTTTGATAGGGCCCGCTTTCTGTAAATTTCCCTCTTCGCTTTGCCCAAAGCCGCAGAGTTTTGTTTTATAGGGCTGTAGTTTTAAGATTCGACTTGTTCATTAATAAAATAACGTCGTTCTGTAATTTCCGCATTAATTGCTATTTTCTCTTTTTGCTTTTTCTCAGAAATTGGTAATCCTAAAAAACAAATAATAAAAACAAGCAGTAAAATAAATACACTGCACACTCTTGCATTCTCTCTATCTCTTCTAAACACAAATCATCATGTCATGCAGATTGCTTGTTTTAAACCCCATTGAAACATACGATTCGATGCCTTCTCCCAACTTTGAGTTCCCGGTATTCGAGGCTGAAGAAGAAAATGACGACAAAATTCCAGAAGAGATCTCCCGACTACTCAGACAAGAGGAAAAGTCCATTGAACCTCATAAAGAGCCGTTGGAAACGGTAAACTTGGGTTTGGAAAAAGAGAAAAAAGAAATCAGGATTGGGGCACTGCTCAGTCCAACTGCCAAAGAGAGTTTGATAAAGCTTCTCAAAGAATTCCCCGATGTATTCGCTTGGTCCTATCATGATATGCTAGGGTTGGATACCAGCATCGTGGAACATCACTTACTGTTAAGATCGGAATGTCCGCCAGTAAAGCAGAGGTTGAGACGGACTCACCCAGATATGGCCATCAAAATCAAAAAGGAGGTATAGAAACAGATTGACGCGGGTTTCCTCGCTACGTCTGAATATCCTCAATGGTTATCCAACATCGTACCCGTTCCCAAAAAGGACGGAAAAGTTAGAATGTGTGTTGACTACAGAGACCTGAACAAGGCTAGTCCAAAGGACGACTTTCCTTTACCACACATTGACATGCTGGTGGACAGTACAACAAAGTTCAAAGTTTTCTCCTTCATGGATGGATTCTTGGGCTATAACTAGATCAAAATGGCGCCGAAAGACATGGAGAAAACTTCGTTCATCACCCTATGGGGCACCTTTTGTTACAAGGTAATGTCGTTCAGTTTGAAGAACGTCGGGCCAACCTATCAAAGGGCCATGACTACTCTGTTTCATGACATGATACACAAGGAAATTGAGGTATATGTCGATGATATGATTGCAAAATCAAAAACAGAGAGTGAGCACGTTGAACATCTGTCAAAGTTATTCGAGCGTCTGAGAAAGTACAAACTCCGCTTGAATCCCAATAAGTGCACCTTCGGTGTCCGTTCAGGGAAACTACTAGGGTTTATCGTCAGCCAGAAAGGAATTGAGGTTGATCCTGACAAGGTCAAGGCCATTCAAGAAATGCCTTCTCCGAAAACTAAAAAACAAGTCAGAGGATTCCTGGGACGTTTGAACTACATCTCCAGATTCATATTCCTCATGACCGCGACATGCGCGCCAATCTTCAAATTACTCAAAAAGAATCAGGACTGCATTTGGACAGAAGACTGCCAAACCGCCTTCGACAGTATCAAGGAATATCTGTTGAATCCTCCGTTTCTATCACCTCCAGTGGAAGGAAGACCACTGATCATTTACCTCACAGTTCTAGAGGACTCAATGGGATGTGTACTTGGCCAACAAGACGAAACTAAATGGAAAGAGTCTTCCATTTACTATTTAAGCAAGAAATTCACTGACTGCGAAACTCGGTACACGATGCTCGAGAAAACTTGTTGCGCTTTGGCTTGGGCAGCCAAACGTCTTCACCAATACATGATTTGTCATACTACTTGGTTAATCTCAGAAATGGATCCAATCAAGTATGTCTTCGAAAAACCTGCTCTCATGGGAAGGATTGCCCGTTGGCAGATACTGTTATCAGAATATGACATAGAGTACCACACTCAAAAAGCCGTTAAGGGAAATATTTTAGCCGATCATTTGGCTCATCAACCGATTGACGATCAAGAATCAGTCGGGTTTGACTTCCCAGACGTAGATGTCATGTATCTAAAAATGAAAGATTACGATGAACCGTTACCCAGTGAAGGGCCAGAACCAGGTTCCCAATGGGGACTTATCTTTGACGGAGCAGTTAATCATTATGGAAACGGAATTGGGGCAATCATTGTTACCCCTCAGGGTACCCACAATCCTTTCACCGCCAGACTTACGTTCAAATGTACGAACAACGAGGCCGAATACGAAGCTTGTATTATGGGTCTCGAGGAAGTAATTGATTTAAGGATCAAAAACTTGGAAGTATATGGCGACTCAGCCCTGGTTATCAATCAGATAAAAGGAGATTGGAACACATACCAATAAGGGTTGATTCCTTACAAAGACTATGCAAGAAGGTCTCACCTTTCTTCAACAGAGCCGAGTTTCACCACATCCCTCTTGAGGAGAATCACATGGCTGATGCATTAGCCACTCTCTCTTCCCTGATTAGTGTAGGTCATTGGAATGACATACCTAAGATCGACATCATGCGCCTTGAATGGACCGTTTACATATTCACGATTGGAGCAGTCATAGATGACAAACCATGGTATCACGATATCAAATGCTTCCTTCAGAAACAAGAGTACCCATCTGGGGCACTCAGAAAGGACAGAAAAACCCTCAGAAGATTGGCTGGAAACTTCTTCCTGAGCGATGACACACAATGACGTAGACAGACCAGAATCAGAAATGCTGATGAAAGAAATTCATGAAGGATCCTTTGGCACTCATGCCAACGGACACACAATGATGAGAAAAATCCTAAGAGCTGGGTACTACTGGTTGACCATGGAATCCGACTGCTACAAGTACATGAGGAGGTGTCACAAGTGTCAGATATACTCCGACAAAATTCATGTACCGCCATCACATCTCAAAGTTCTCTCTTCCCTATGGCCATTCTCTATATGGGGAATCGACATGATTGGCATGATTGAGCCCAAGGCTTCAAACGGACACCGGTTCATCCTAGTAGCCATTGACTACTTCACCAAGTGGGTCGAAGCAGCGTCATACGCCAATGTAACCCGACAAGTGGTGGTCCGATTTATCAAAAACAATATCATCTGCCGTTATGGTGTTCCAAGTGAGAACATTACTGATAATGGATCTAACTTGAACAATAAGATGATGAAAGAGTTGTGCGCTGAGTTCAAGATCGAACACCATAGCTCATCTCCCTACCGACCCAAGATGAACGGAGCGGTAGAAGTGGCCAATAAGAACATCAAGAAGATCATTCAAAAGATGGTTGTAACCTACAAAGACTAGCACGAGATGCTACCCTTTGCTCTTCACGGTTATCGCACATCTGTCCGCACTTCAACAGGGGCAACCCCTTTCTCTCTAGTATATGGCATGGAAGCAGTGCTCCCCATAGAAGTAGAGATCCCGTCCATCCGAGTATTGATGGAAGCTAAGCTCACCGAAGCTGAATGGTGTCAAAGTCGACACGACGAACTGAATCTGATCGAAGAGAAACGAATCACGGCACTATGCCATGGTCAGTTGTATCAGCAGAGAATGAAGAAGGCGTTCGACAAGAAGGTCCGACCTCGCGTCTTCAGAAAAGGAGACCTCATGCTCAAGAAGATTTAATCTTTTCTCACTGATTCTCGGGGCAAATGGACCCCGAATTATGACGGCCCCTATGTGGTCACAAAAGCTTTCTCAGGCGGCGCCTTGAGACTTGCAACCATGGACGGAGAGGAATTTGCCTACCCCACGAATGTTGATGTAGTCCAGAAATACTTCGCCTAAAAAAAAAAAAGTCTCGGTGGATTGAAAACCCGAAAGGCCGGTCCAGGCAAAAATTAGAGACATGAAAAAAAAATCGTCCTGGTGGATTGGAAACATCATAGTACAATCCAGGCAAAAATTAGGGATAATGGCAAGTAACTACGTTCAACAGAGGCAAGTCCCTCAACAACAGTTACATCATCTGTTAGAAAACTCCAGTCAAGGTCATCTTCGACAGAAGCTCAGGATGCCCAGAATTCAAAGTTTGTAGAAGGATAGTGGTCGTTATGTTTCAACGTAGCCCTTTTCCCTGTAAATTACCATTTTCTAGCTTTGTATATACTCTTTGGAATCACGCGTTTGGCTGATTTCCATCCTATCAATAAAATTTGAGCCTTTGTGCTTTTGTTTGTAATTCTTGTTTGTTTTAGCTTTATAAGAACGACATTTTAATATGATCGACGATTCTTGAAACGAAACAAAAATGAATTTACTTGTAAAACTTTTCTGCTTCAAAATAAAGATGGCAATTTCTTTTGACTGTTAAACATCAAAGGAACATCAACCACTTCTCCAGAAGTAAGCAAACTTCAAAGTGCAGAATCAAAGTACTCCTTCTAACCCAGTACGCCTGAATGAAGGGATCAACTGCGTTAGAGACCTTGTTTCGTCTGACACGCCTCGGCCGAGTTCTCATCTCCTAAGCCCGACCAACGGTAGCTCCCCAACATGGACTATCTCTCCTAAGCAAGGTGGAATGGCTATCTTGAACCAGCGATATTTCTACATGCCCCGCGATGGCCGAGTATCCAGTCGTGTTCACCCGTCAGTATGTCGCGTCAGTTTTGTCAGCATATACATACATACATCATGCATTATTGATTTGCATTCACATTTCATATTGCATCGCTATCACTCTAGTCGGTCTTGTCCACTAGTGATAAACAGTTCTCTCAATCGAGTTGTCAGTCCTTGCCTCGTCAGGAAATACTGTGTTTAAACAACCTCGCTTCCAGTTTATTTCTGGAAGGAAGTTGGCCCTCGACCACTTTGATAACTTGAACCTTTGAAAAACGAGAGGAACCCTCAGTCAACATCACTCTTCACCATTGAAGATGATATCCTTGCTTTCCCGGATTAAGGAAAATCCACAGAGAAAGCCTCGTAATCAGAGATTCGGCCGCAAGCCAGTTTCGCTCTGAAAAGATCGCTGATGAAAAGGTCATCGGCACCTCAAAATTGGACCCCATCATATGGCATTTCTCCGGGAAGATCCCGAGAAAAGTATGATGTAAGATCCCAAGCGACAGCAGTCTCCCAAGAGACCTACTTTCCCCCAGTAGAAATAAATGGCGTCTCCAACAGAGAAGTTTGTGCAACTCTACAACTCAGACGACTGGGTCCCCCAGCGAGTCTGACATCAAAATTTTTTTCGTCAAATGGCATCTCTCCAGGAAAATTCGGCGAGAAGTTTGAGGAAAATCGCTACGCATAGCGTCCCTAGTCAATAAAGTTTATTGACAAAAGAAACTAAGACCAGTTCCTTGGTAGGTAACCAAGATCGAGGGGAAGTTGACAAAAGAAACTAAGACCAGTTCCTTGGTAGGAAACCAGGATCGAGGGGAAGTTGACAAAAGACACTAAGACCAGTTCCTTGGCTGAAGACCAGGATCGAGGGGAAGTTTACCTTTTCTAAGCATCATTGCTTAGCTAAAGAAAATGAATGCGTAAGCTACCATTCATAACCACCATCAAAATTTCGGGTATTCTGATATTTAATCCTCTTGCACCCCGAATGCCCGAATACCTTCGTCATTCACACCTTCAGGTCCAAGAAGATTAAATAGGGGCATCTGTCATACCCCAAATTTTGACCACTAAGATTTCCCATTACTATGCAAATCATCATCACAATATGGAGGAACCATTACATTTCATCAGTCTCCCCAAAGATGGGTGAGCATCCACTTCAATCAAAATTAGGGTTTCAAGCCCTCTCAGAGCCTTAGACAAAGGGTCAATCAAGGAATGACATGATCTTCAACTTGTCTAAACCTCTCAAACATACACAAAGGATCAAAAAGGACTCCCACTCTAAGGATTAAGCACAAAGCTGCTCCCTTCTAGGTGGATCAAGCCTCAAGATCGACAGTGTCACCAAATTAGGGTTTTGGTCGACCAGGGCCTCCAGATGGAAAATTTTCATCTGGGCACAAGCCAATGATCCAAAACACAACCTAATATACTCCATGGAACCTCATGGACCCAATCATCAAGTCAATATTGCCTTAGGGGTTGCATTTATCAAAAATCAGGAATTAGGGTTTCTTGACCTAATTCACCCCTAAGTTGACTTTTAGGGCAAATCATGAGCCAAGACCTCAAGAGAGGGTTTGAGGGTCTCTAATGAACTATATTGATCCATTTGGAACAATGGATTAATCCAAGAAGCTTGAGCAATAAGTCTCAATTTTATCTGCACCACAATTAGGGTTTTAAGGAAAAAGTCAACTGTAACTTTGACTTTTGACCAAGACATGATCCCAAACCCTAGGACATACCTCAATATACCCTATGACACCCATGGAACATGTCCATCAAGTTTGATTTAGGTCAAGGACATGATTTCCTGAAGAATTGCACAGTTTGGAATTCATCTGATAAAAAGTCAACTGTGCACAAAAGTCAACTTTGACTTTTTGAGATTTTTCACCAAAATGGATTTTTAACCCTAAAATGATGTTAATGTGTGATTTGAATCATCATTCATCAAGAAAAATCAAGAAAAGTTGGATAACTTGTAAAAGGGGTAACCATAAAAACTTAGAAAATTTTCTAAGTTAAAAATAAAGTGGCTAGGGTACCAACTTTGGAGGATCATAACTCCTAAACCACAAAGCCATTTTTCCTCATCCAAAGATGGATTTGTAGCCCTCATTACCCTATACAAAAACTTCAACTAAACCTAAGTCCAATTCATTAAGGATTTTGAGTTATGGAGTGATCAAAATGGCTAAAAAATGAAAATGTCACTTTTTCCAACACTTAGTGAAATTTTCACTAAGTCCAAATCTGTCTTCATTTTTTTTCAAATGTAGGGGGATTTTTCACTTGGATTCAAAAGAGATCAAATCCAAACATGTTCAAACAGTTGTTGTATCATGTAAAGGCTTTCTAAAATGGCCAAGAACATTGCCAAATTCCATTTGGGCTATGAGTTATGACATTGTCAAGTTGCCTTGTTGAAATCTGTCAAGGCAAGGCAAAATTTGCATTTTTGGTCGATTAGCCAAAATCAGCCAAATCCAAATGCTCCTATCCACTTGGACACCTATGAGGATTGAATCTAAAGGGGACAATCACTGAGCCAAGTCTCCAAAGTCTTTGGAACAAGAAATAGCATGTTGAACCTAGAATGGCCAAAATAGGGACAAGACTTCAATTTTGGATTGGAGCATTCAATGGAAGCATCAAGGTGTCATGGACTGAGCCATTCTCAACTGAACTCAGTCAAGACTTATCCAAGACCAAGGGAACCACAGCCCTGTGCCCTAACCTCTAGTCAATGGCTAGAGGAGACTTGGATTTCCATTGGACAATATTGGCCAAACCTCTGCTGCAGTTGCCATTCATTGTGGATCCCAAAACAAACTTGCTCTACTATAAATAGAGCTCAATTGTGATAAGTTTAAGTACACCAAAGGCCTACAACACTTGCCTTTCTCAAAATCTCTTTCTCTTGGCAAAAATGCCTTTCTTAGCAAGGTAGCTATCGGGTTTTGAGCTAGAGGGAAATTCCACTCAAACCAATCACTCACATACCTCAAATACATCACATATGAGATGATCAAACACTTAAACAACACCTGGAACACTGATTTCTCAGAATCACCAGTCAATTGCTCAAGGTTTTAACTAAAGTGCAGTTGAGATGCCATGAAGTGATCCAGCCAATTTCCATCAAGTCCAAGCATTCAAACACACTCCATAGGGTGTAGGGAAGCTGTTCAGATCATCACAACTCATCTGTAACACCTCCAACTCAGAAATCAATTTGCTCTTGCTGTCACGACCTAGAGGTAAGCCTAAACTTGGTCATCTCTCAATCTTTGCATATTTCCTCGCACAATAATTTGGCCATATGTTCATAATCATGCATAGAATGTTTCCCCTTAATTAATTGCATTGTTTGAATCGTGTATCAAAAATCCTAGCCTTCATGCAGAAATTAGGGTTCTTGAGGATTTTTCGTGATTTCTTGTTATATGTTTAATTTAAATGAAATTAAATGCCATAGACATGATCGTGAGGTTGAAACGAGTTGATTGGTATGTGGATTGCATGATATAATCAAGTATTCAGTGAGATTGGAGAGAAAATGCAAATCAGCCAAACCCAGAACACGCGTGTGTTCTTGGTGTGTTCTTGGCGCCATTTCTTTCAAATTCAAATATTTGAATTTTGTGATTTTATTTAATTGATTCAAAAATTAATTTCTCTCTGAGTTTTAATGATTTTGAGTTGATTCTTTTTTTAATAATTAACAAAAATGTTAAAATATTTTATTTTCCCAAAAAATCCCAAAAATATTATTTATTTTATATAATTGATATTTTTGCAAAGAATTAATGTTTTAATCATTTTTAACATTTAAAATATTTTTTCCACCTTGATTTTGCAACTTTTAATGCTTTCTAATTATTTTGTAGGTCAATACTTAATTTTTGAAGCATTAATCCAAGATCACAATTTGTTTTTCATATGTTAAACAATTTTGATCATTTTAATTGAATTTTTATTCAATTAAATACATTTTTGAAAACAAATTAGGGTTTTGGATTAATTCAACCCTCATAAATCATTTTCAAAACACTTTGGGCCTTTAATAGAGTTTAAGACCCAATCCTTTTTTTGAACAAATCATTTTTGGGCCTCAGTGTTTTGTATAAGTCCCGATACCGTCAAAAACAAACGGCGCGATCATCGCCTTTTTAAAAAAAAAAAATAACCATGGGCCTCTCCTCGAGCTATAAGACCCATTCAAGACTTTTGGGCCTCTAATAGAGTGTAAGACCCAATCCCCTTTTAACCAAAACTTTTTGGGCCTCACTTATTGTATAAGTCCCATCGCGTTAAAAGAAAATCTCGGCGCGATCACCATTTTAAACTGAAAGTCAACTGGGCCTACCCTCGAGTAGTAAGACCCATTTCCTTTCTTAAAACTTTTTGGGCCTCTTGAGAGAGTGTAAGACCCATCCTCTTGTACAGAAAACTTTTTTTGGGCCTCAGTCATTTGTATAAGTCCCTCTGTACAAATTCAAACAGTGTGCTCACTGATAAAACCCTGGGCCTCTCCTTGAGCTGTAAGCCCCAAATATTTCCTTTTCAAAGCACTTTCTCCTTTGATTTTGAATATACTGTTGTTTTTCAATCTTTCTTTGTTGAACAACTAACCAAACAGCATGGAAGCTCTATACCCGAGTAAGTGGTTATTGCTTTCATTTACCGCTTTCATATACATATAATTGTATTGTGGGGCTGTTTCACTGTAAGTCTTCTTTCATAAACTCATATCAATTGTTTAATAATAGTATAGATATTTAGAGTTTCCCCGGCAACTACGTCTAGCATAAAGCCCGTTGATCACTCTTAGAAATAGTCTAAACTAGATCCCCATAGGATTACCAGACACAGTCTTCCCTCCACTTGGGGTTAAACAATATGGAGACATGAAAGGCAGCATTCTCGGTGAACCCTTTCATAGACTGTCACCTTTAGAAGTTGTCAAAGAAACTCTATTTCCCAGAGATGATCTTTTCTCCGTGAATGGCATCTCTTGAGTTTCTTCTAAATTCTCGGACTTTCTTGGCTTGATCTATTCTCGGTGAATGGCATGTCTTGAACTTCTCGGGGTTTGGGGACCCACAGGCTTCCTAAAAGCACTTATCAAGAAACTTTATTCCCCAGAGATGATCTTTTCTCCGTGAATGGCATCTCTTGAGTTTCTTCCAAATTCTCGAACTTTCCTGACTTGATCTATTCCTTGTGAATAGCTTTCCTTGAATTTCTCGGGGTTTGGGGACCCATCGGCTTCTTAAAAGTATCGGCCTCCTCATGGGCATTATACAAGGACCCACAGGCTTCCTAAAAGCAACCCTCGCCTCCTCTTAGGCTTAGTACAAGGACCCGTCGGCTTCTTAGAAGTATTCACAGCCTCCTCTTAGGCTTCGTATAATGATCTCTTCCTTCGGGAATGATAGCCTCCTCTTGGGCTTTGTAGAAGGACCGATCGGCTTCTTAAAAGTTTCCAGCCTCCTCTTGGCCTTCGTACAAATTGTCCCGACGACCTCCTAAAGGTATAGGAACAGAACTTAGTCAGCTTCATAGAGCAGTCCTTTCAAAGAGTCTACTACTGTTTCTCAAAGCATAGTACAAAAGACAAAACTCCAGACTTGGACAGTCTGATCTCCTTGAGTCTCAAAGACATTCTCAAGTGACCCCTTCAAGAATAGGAAGGAAACCCGTAGATTCGGACAGTCTCAATACCCTTCGGATTTCCCGCTTCCTTGAAGAACAGGAATAACTCGGATCCTTGAATCAAATCCATGAGTACAGGGTTGCTCATATAAGAACTGATTTTCTCTTTAAAATCAGTATACTGGACCTGTCACTTAACTGAAACAGTAACCACAGCCTCCTCTTGGGCTTTGTACAATGATTCTCCCCAGAGGAGTCAAACAATGTTTAGCCTCTCTCCCGGGCTTTGTACGAGACACATAAGAGACTCCCTCGTTGAGTCAATCATCCATTTCGCCTCCATCTCGGGCTTTATACGAGATACAAAAAGGTTCTTATTGAGCTAAACAAACAACAGCCTCCATCTCGGGCTTCGTACAAGATACAAAAAGATTCTCTTGGTGAGTCACCATCCTTCGCCTCCATCTCGGGCTTTATACGAGATACCAAAAGACTCCATCGTTGAGTAAAAAACCTTTTAGCCTCTCTCTCGGGCTTTGTACGATACACATATCAGCCTCCTCTTAGGCTTTGTATAAGAAAACCACTGGTTGATCGAATCAACCTTTTAGCATCAAAGCTGTGCCTCGTTCACAGTACACAAACATCAACAACTCTTTCCCCTTCATCTAATCGCTGTAAGCGGCAAGCCTCTGGATCGCCTACATCCATGCCACTGTCCCTCTTTTAGCATGAGAAATTCCTAAGGAAAGATGGAATTGCTCTACACTGAGTTAAAGTCTTCTCCTTCAGCTTAAAATCCCCTATAAAGGAAATTATGGCATTGCCGGATTCACAAATCCCGGTTAAAGTAATTCTCCTTTATAAACAGTTATGACATACAAACCCCTCTTTAGAGATGACAAATTCTCTCTAAAGTCAACACCTTTTTAGCTTCACATCTTGGGCTTCGAACAAGATACAAATAGACCCTTCAGCTTCACATCATGGGCTTTGAACAAGATACAAACTACCTTTCGCTTCACGTCTTGGGCTTTGAACAAGACACCAAAAACACCCATTTCCTCCCATAGAATAGGAGGAACTACGAACGCTCTGATTTCCCTGTTTCGGTAAACGAGAATACGTAGGCATAAGATTGAAAGAAAAATCTTAGCGAGCACACTAAACAAAAACCCAAAATCCCATGTATCTATCAAAAAGCATCAGTCCTAACATCCTAATCCTTGTTCCCCGCAAGAAAATCCTAGAAAGAGAGAAACCGTATTGGCGTAAATATAAATAACCAGTACAAAGGTCCCCCCACATTATCGCATCCGTAACCTAACAGACCGCTGTTTAAACTCAGAATGCAAAGCAGGGTTAATTGGAGACATGTATTTCCCTTCCTTCATCAACTTTAATAGGATAAAAAATGAATCAACCTGTAGTAAACTCAACCGCGGAGAGTGACCGCGCTTAAGAACCGCGTCCAAAATCGCTCGCTACAGGATCCATTTCGGAGATTAACCAAGTAGTGTGACGAATCATGTACTGGTGAAGAGGTTTGGCTACCCAAGCCAAAGCGCAACAAGTTTTCTCAAGCATAGTGTACTGAGTCTCGCAGTCGATGAACTTCTTGCTCAAATAGTTGATGGCAGACTCTTTCCTTTTTGTTTCGTCTTGTTGGCCAAGTACACAACCCATTGAGTCTTCCAAGACTGTGAGGTAGATGATCAGTGGTCTTCCCTCCACTGGAGGTGATAGAATCGGTGGGTTCAACAGGTATTCCTTAATACTGTCAAAGGCGGTTTGATAGTCCTCTGTCCAAACGCAGTCTTGGTTCTTTTTAAGTAATTTGAAGATCGGTGCACACGTCGCGGTCATGAGGAATATGAATCTGGAGATGTAGTTCAAACGTCCCAGGAATCCTCTGACTTGTTTTACAGTTTTCGGAGAAGGAATTTCTCGAATGGCCATGACCTTGTCAGGATCAACCTCAATTCCTTTCTGGCTGACGATGAACCCTAAGAGTTTCCCTGAACGGACACCGAAGGTGCACTTGTTGGGATTCAAGTGGAGTTTGTACTTTCTCAACCGCTCGAATAATTTTGACAGGTGCGTCACATGCTCCTCTGCTGTTCTAGATTTGGCAATCATATCATTGACATATACCTCGATTTCCTTGTGTATCATGTCATGAAACAGAGTAGTCATGGCCCTTTAATAGGTTGCCCCCGACATTCTTCAAACCTAATGGCATTACCTTGTAACAAAAGGTACCCCATGGGGTAATGAAAGAAGTTTTCTCCATGTATTTCGGTGCCATTATGATATGTTTATAGCCCGAGAACCATCCATGAAGGAGAAAACTTTGAACTTTGCTGTACTGTCAACCAGCATCTTAATGTGTGGTAAAGGAAAGTCGTCCTTTAGACTAGCCTTGTTTAGATCTCTGTAATCGACACACATTCTGAATTTTCCGTCCTTTTTTGGAACGGGTACGATGTTGGCTAACCATTGAGGATATTCTGATGTGGCGAGGAAACATGCGTCAATCTGTTTTTGTACCTCCTCTTTGATTTTGATGGGCATGTCCGGGTGAGTCCGTCTCAACCTTTGCTTTACTGGCGTACATTCTGACCTTAACCGTAAATGATGCTCCACGATGCTGGTATCCAACCCTGGCTTGTCCTGATAGGACCAAGCAAACACATCGGGAAATTCTCTGAGAAGCTTTGTCAAACTCTCTTTGGCAGTTGGACTGAGCAGTGCCCCAATCCTGATTTCTTTTCTCTCTTTTTCCGAACCCAAGTTGACCGTTTCCAACGGCTTTTTGTGAGGTTCAATGGACCTTTCCTCTTGTCTGAGTAGTCGGGAGATCTCTTCTGGAATTTCGTTGTCATCTTCTTCTTCAGCCCCAAATACTGGGAACTCAAAGTTGGGAGAAGGCATCAGATCATATGTTTCAACGGGGTTTAAAACAAGCAATCTACATGACGGTATGATTCGTGTTTAGAAGAGGTAGAGAGAATGCAAAAGTGTGTGCAGTGTATATATTTTTTTGAAAAACTGCTTGTTTATTATTATTCGTTTTTTTGGATTACCATTTTCTGAGAAAAGCAAAAAGAGAAAACAACAATTAATGCTGAAATTACAGAACGACGTTATTTTATTTATGAACAAGTCGATTCTTGAAACTACAGCCCTATAAAACAAAACTCTGTTGCTTTGGGCAAAGCGAAGAGGGAAATTTACAGAAAACGAGCCCTATCAAAACATCCGTTTCACCTGGACAGGGTGAAAGGTTAAAGACGACAATTACTTTGACTTATGAACAATCTTCAGAACATCGACTACAACCCATTGGCGGCGAACTCCTCGGTGAATCACAAAGTCTGGTATCTTCCTTGATTTGTCTTCAGAAATAACGCTGATTTCTAGTGGAGCAGGATCATTGGAATCTGTCTCCCAGGCGGAGTTGTCGTAGGAGGATTCCTCAGTTGTATTTTGTATAGTATTTGTTCTCTCAGGTAAATCTCCCCACCAAGTTGGCTGGATGTCTTCGAACCTGATACGAGAGCTTTCAGGAGCGGTGTACTTGACCAAGTAGTCGAATTTTCCACTTGATTGTCCTAAGGTGTCCCACACTTCTTTGGAACTGGGGGAGTCATCCCTCTCGATGACGTTGACCTCGAGAAAAGCATAGTTGATGAATTCTAGTCTTGCAAGCTTTGGAAATTCATCGTCGTACTGGATATTTTCTAAATGCCCTGAGTAATGATCCCATGATTCGGTGGGGACGCAGGTATTCTGTTCAATGATGCTCAACTGATTTTCATTGTTCGGCTGATTTTCTTGCCCCAAGTCTCCTAGGTATGGCTGCCAGATAGGCAAGCCATCCATTGGGCCATAATTGTCGTGGTCAAAGTTGTCCTTCATTAGAGTGTTTTCCTCTAATGAGTTTGGTGGAGCACGACATCCTTCCGGATCACAATCTCGATATATTATTTCGACGTTTGACCTGGGTATAAATCTCAAACTCTGTGCGGGATCGCAAAATGGCGTAGGCACCTCTTCTTGAGACATATAACCGTCCTCGTTGAGATAAGACTTCCATTCCTCATCCATATCGGAGGGATCCTCCTCGTTGATAGTATGGATTGCTTGAGGCGCTGGGTGAAGGAAACCTCCACTGTGGAAGAAATCCTAAATGGGATGAAGACTTTCATCGTTAGTAGCTGTTTGGGTACAGGTTACAGAAAAACCAAGACCCTTCTTTGTTTTATTATCGGTAGGAATGACAAGTTGTCCCCATCCTTTTGCATTGTTATTTGCAATCACTTCGAGAGCATCTCTGTACGAGAAAATCGATGTTCCTTTTTCTGATTGATTCTCGTTGCTCACCGAAAGTGCTTGGAACTGAGTCTCAACAACCTCCTCAGGTTCTACACAAGTAGATAATGACAGTTTACTCACGATTAAGGCTTGTTCTCCACATACCGTGACGAGTTGATCGTTGTTGATGAACTTCAGTTTTTGGTGCAACGTCGAAGTGACTACCCCAGCCTGGTGTATCCAAGGTCTTCCTAATAAACAGCTGTACGCTGCCCGGACGTCCATGACCTGGAAAGTGATTAGGAAAGTGTGAGGACCGATAGTTATGGGAAGGTCGACTTCGCTGATAACTTCTTTCCGAGATCCGTCAAAGGCTTTGACGATGACCTCACTGCCCCTCATCGGGGATCCTTTGAATTGTAGTCGCATTAAAGTGGACTTTGGCATAACGTTGATGGCTGATCCTGTGTCTACTAGTACGCTGGCTAAAGCATCATCCTGGCAGTTAACTGTGATATTGAGCGTCATGTTGTGACTTTTGTCCACCTCTGGCAAGTCCTCATCACTGAATCCTAAGTTGTTGCAGGAAGTGATGTAAGAGATGATGCTATCGAACTGTCGTATTGACACATCCTGTTCCACAAAGGCCTTCTCTAAGACTTTCTGTAGAGCCTCTCTGTGGGCTTCGGAACTGAGTAAAAGTGATAGCACTGAGATCTTTGAAGGAGTTTGTAACAGCTGATCCACAATGTTGTATTCACTCCTTTGGATGAGCTTCACCATCTCATCATTGTTCTTTGAAAGGTCGGGATCACTGGACTGACCGACTGGTGGATTGGGAGCTTCTGTCTGAAGTTCATTTTCTTTGTTAGGTTCCCAAACTCCTCGGTTGAAGATTCGACCGCCCCGTGTTACTCGACTGATGTCTGCAATATTCACGATGGAGGGTAATGGGATTTCCTTTCCATTTTTAATTATCGTTGCATCGTATTTGTAAGGGATTTCCTTAGCTGATTCATATGGTAATGGTCCTAGCAGAAAGATCACTACAGGAGCCTACTGATTTTACTGACTGTCATAAGTAACTTCAATTTGTTCCTGGCTAGGAACCTTTGATTCGTCCAGTAGAGGGATGATGGCACAAACATCCTTGGTCCTCCCAGGATCCGTGATTACAACCATATCTTTGATTTGATCAGCGAATAGTCCGGCGTCTAGTCGATTAGCTCAGAACTCGGACACGGGTGAATCTCTTTACGATCCAACTGACCTTGAAGAGTTGCCCGCACAAGGTAGCATCCTTGGTTACTCTCCGAGCAGACTCTACAACGTTCGTAGTTATGTGGTGGCACCTGGCCACGCTCGCTTTGAATGCAGTGCAATCTTACCAGGTTTGTTTCCATAGATCGGACATCCTGATTTTGACGCCGAGTAGGGTTTCCATTAAGCAGACTGATTTGTTGTGTGTCTTCCTCCAGATAGATCGGAAGCCACCAGTGGTTTAATAAGTGTTGTAAAGTTCTTTAAATGAGAGCGCACCCTTGGTTACTCTCACTGCATACTTTACAGTTCGGATAATCATGAGAAGTGAGAAAACCAAGTTGAACCTGCCCGGCGTGTAACTCCACCAAGCTGGTATTCATCAGACGAATATCAAAGATTTGAATCATTATGATCTGATAAGGATTTCTATCATGGTAGTCCTGGATCCACCCAAGATCCATCTGACACTGGAGGGCCTCTTGTACAAAAGAGCATCCCTGTTTGTTTATCGAGCAAGTCAGACAGGAATTATAATCGTGCCGTAGCAAATTATGATACTGGCTTTGCCTTGAGTGTATCGCCACCAAGTTAACATTCATTGCACGAATGTTGTGGTTCTGAATGATGTTGGAATTCGTATAGGTCATGTTGACCCCACGAACTCGATGCTCTTGGATCCACCCGAGATCCAATTGTTCCTGTAGAGCTGATTGCACCACAGAACATCCTTGATTATTCTTAGAGCAGATATCACACTGGTGATAATTATGACGTGGCCATATCCACTCTGTCTACAATGCATCTTGACCAAGTTGGCCCTTAATAAGAGTACATCGTGAATTTGATAGTTGTTGTTCGACTCTCCTTCTATCAAGTTGACTGCGGCTTTTTCGTGTTGAGGCAGCGGGTTTGTGAGAACATTAGGATTCGTATCTTTGAATGATAAGACCCCGCTCCTAACAAGCTTTTGTACGTCGGATTTGAAACTGAGACAGTTCTCTATGTTATGCCCTGGTCCTCCTTGATGGTAAGGACAAGTCTAATCCGTTTTAAACCAAAAAGGCGAATTTTCCGGTATTGTAAGAGGAGACTTGGTTTGGACGTGCCCCTTGACCAATAATAGTGGAAGCAATTCTACATACAACATTGGTATAGGGTCGAACCCTGATGGTTCTGTTGCACGATTGTTGTTGTACGGAGGATGAGCCTGCTGAAGAGGCTGTTGTACCCTTTGCTGATATTGCTGTTGATTAGGTTGGCTCTACGCAACCTGAGGTTGATAAGTAGGAACAGGCGCAGGGTTAATAGCAAGAGTTATAGCTGTTACTGGTTGGTAACGTCACCTTTGCTTTCCGAGAGAGATATTCCCAATACCCTGCTCTTTTTTCTTAGGGAGAGAACTACCGTATCGTTTTGTACTACTTGATGATCCAGCGTCTTTAACTTGGCGTCCTTCTCAGACAGCTTCCTCAAGACGAACTCCCATGCCAACCATCTCGGTGAAGTCACTGGGCGCACTGGCAACCATTCTATCGTAGTAAAATGAGCTCAAGGTTTTTAAGAAGATCTTTGTCACCTCTTTTTCCTCAAGAGGTGGGCAAACCTGAGCGGAAATTTCACGCCATCTCTGAGCGTATTCTTTAAAGGTTTCCTTGTCCTTTTGTGACATCTATCTGAGTTGATCTCTGTCCGGTTGCATGTCCAGATTATATTTGTACTGCTGAACGAAGGCAGCGCCCAGATCTCTGAATGTGCCGATCGTAGTGCAGTTTAAACCCATGTACCATTTTAATGCGGCACCGGTTAAACTATCCTGAAAGTAGTGAATTAGTAGCTCCTGGTTCTTTGTCTGAGCTGACATTCGCCGAGCGTACATCACTAAATGGCTCTGAGGGCAAGAGTTACCCTAGTACTTTTCAAAGTCGGGTACCTGGAATTTGTGTGGAACTTTCACATTAGGGACCAAACAAAGGTCCGCGGCATCCTTTCCAAATAGATCCTGACAGCGAATGGCTTGCAGTTCTTTCTGCATTTCCAAGAACTGTTCCTGGAATTCATTCATTCTATCGAACATGCTGTCGTTTCCACCAGAAGGTATCTGGGGAATCTGTCCTTCTAGGACAGTGTGTACCACGGGCGGTGGTATAGTCATTATGGCCGAGACTCTCGGTGTCTCCCAAAGTTTGTAACCTTCAGGAGTTTCTGTCATGTCCCTGTCATCTTCGCTTTCCCGAAGTTTGTAACCTTCAGTCCCAACGGTTCCTACTGTGGTTCCCTGATCCTCAGCGATCGGCAGAACATATCCTTCCGGGATATTGTTGAGTGGCATGCCCCAGGGACGATCTTTCAGCATTTTGTACCTAGGATCAGACTTCTCCACTATGGGCGTAGATGTGATCTCTGAGATCACAGTCCGTTGTTGTTGCATCTGAGATTCTGCTAGAGCTTGCATGTCGTTATGAAGTTTTCTCAGATCCTCTTTCAGAGTGTCAATCTCTTCCCTCAACTCTTTGTTCTCTTCCTCGAGATCATCCATCTTTTTCTGATGATTGGCCCATGTATTATACGAATGAGAGAGTTTGACTCTAGAATCGAGACAAAAACGTAAGATTCATAGGTAAGAAGAATGCGTTTACGCGAGAATGATGAATGATATGCAATGATTATATTAATTGTATGTTTTTGTTTATTCAAAGTAAACTTCGACAATTATATTACAAATATCAAACAGTGGGGAAACCCTGTTTTATTGAATTCAAAGGATTGCGGAAACGGAAATACAATAGATTACAAAGTGCTGAAAAAGGACATCTAAACTAATGGATCCTGAGTCCTCTCTGAGGAGAGCTCAAGTGCTGGTTCTGGTACTTTCCTCTTCTTTGACCGGAGCTCTTTAGCCGTTGTCGGGTTGTCATTCCTTTGACAAGTGAAAGGAGCGAGCAAATTCCTTTGGTCATCCTGATTTTCTACAGCATGTTGCTCTAAAATCTCAATCAGAGCATCATTTTCTCTTAATAGCTGCTGTATTTTCTTACACTCCATATTGAGAATACGGTACTTGTTCCTCCAAGACCTCTTCTCCTGTTGAACTTTACTGAGAGTAAGCTGAAGTTTTTCCGTCTCAGACATGAAATAAAGGGCAGAGTCCCTCAACGGAAGAACCTCTTGACGAGGGTAAGGCATCCTCAGCTTGAGAGCTTTAGTTTGTACCCAGTGGAGATAAGGCTCCACCGAGACACAGTCCGATTTCCCTAGAGACTCTCGTCCTTTCCTATGAACGTGTTTCTAGGCATACACTATTTCTGTCTTTAGTGCCCTGTCATTTTCTCCTTCCTTGAAGAAAAGACTTTCCAGATGAGCATTACGCGTAACATGCCTCATCGGGTATTCAAATTGACGACGAACGAGAATTGGATTATAGTTGATTCCTCCCTTAGTTCCTATAAGGGGTACATTTGGGAAATTTCCACAACGGTCAATGATTCTGATCCCGTTGTAGATTCGATTGTACCAATTGATGTCAGAGTTGGTAGAGACATGACTCTCTATGACCAACGTAAAGTATTCTTTTGATCCCAAAATGCAGCAGACTTGGGCAAATGGGAAGTGAACTATTTGTATAGCAGGGGTACACAACATGTGATCTTTCCTCCGCTGTATAAATTCCTTAAGTGTACCGAATGATACGCATCTGCGAGTAAGGCCGGTACAGGGTTTCCAATCAGACAAATCTTAATGGCATTGATGTCTACGAAGTTATCAATGTTGGGAAACAAAAATAACCCGTAGGTGAGCAAAACAAAGATGCTCTCGAAAGCGGCCACATTCCCTATACTAGAAAAGTATAGAGCCTTCTTTGTTAAGAACTGGACTGGCAAACCTTGGATGCCACCCTTAGTGGTCATGTGAGTCCTGACTTCTGACTCGTCGAAATAAATTGCTCTTGCAATGGTTTGATCCTTTGGAATTTCTTCTAGTCCAGAAAAGGGAGCTTAATTAGTAATGTGTAGATCAGTCAAGTGAGAATACTCCTCCAGTGTTGGTGCTAGCTGATAATCCGGGAATGTGAAACAGTGATAAACCGGATCGTAGAACTGGATTAGCATGGACAGGATTCCTTCGATTCCCTGGACCCTTAATAGAGACAGCAGTCCTCCATACTTGGCTCTGAAAATCTCATGGTTGGTGATCATTCTTGCCAAACCTCTTAAATCCTCCAACTTTGGAACCTTGAAGGTGTACTTATGAGTTTTCCTTCTACCGAAATCCATTAGCGTAATCTCCTTTCTCCGACATTTGCAATCATTGTCTTAGTTTAATTTGAAAAAGAGAGACTAGAAGAGAAGATTTTTCTTTGTTTTAATGTTTTTTTTAAATGAATGTATGAAGGCAGCACACAAAAACATAGAAAAAATATGGGGTCAAAGGGTCGGTGACAGGAAGTCATGGCTCTACCCCCCCCCCCCCCAAAGGTTTATACTGGTGATTTTTGTACCTGTCTCTCAAAATCATTGATTCCCTTCGAGATAACATCAGCGGGCTGGAAACCATGCTAGGTGATGTATCTTAAAGTAATCTCAGATGAGGGTAGTATCGTGTGACAACTATTTCCGATAGCTTCCGCACTACAAAATGGCTTAAGTCTGCTAAAAACCTCAGCTTCTCAGATAACCCAGTCGACCACACTACTTTCAACAACCGAATTCTTATAGGCAATGTATCTGCAAAAGGAGTCTCCACTGAGTTTGATGGTCGATCGGGGGCTCTTAACTGGAATTCACTCCCAGTAAGATTACCCGCATTGCCATCACCTATCTTAGGTGTATACTCAATCTTTCCACATGTGGCATCACACGCATTCCCATTAGCAGAAAAATAAACACAAATATTATTTAGGAAAAGCAGTATATATATTTGTCTTAATCATCCTAGACCTATAGTCTTATGATCCTATACAGACAATGACTCCCCAGCAGAGTCTCCATTCTGTGAAGAGAATGGGAAGAGATGGGAAGAGAACAAAATCTCGTTGTCCCCAGTGAAGTCGCCATTCTTTCTGGCAGTTTTCAGACTTAAGGTTTCACCCAGAGAGAGAAGAGGGACAAGATGCCCTGCATGGCTCCACGGTGGGCGCCATTTTTCTGTAGCGAGCAATTTTGGACGTGGTTCTTGAGCACTATCGCTCTGGGGTACTATAGGTCGATTCATTTTTTTGGTGTCTTATTCAAAGCCCAAGACGTGAAGCTGAAGGTGATTTGTATCTTGTTCAAAGCCCAAGATGTGAAGCTGAAGGGTTTAGAATTAGAGAGAATTTGTCATCTCTAAAGGGGGATATTTGGTCTGTTTGTCCCAACTGTTGGGTGACTGATTATAAAGGATAATTACTTTAACTGGGATATGTGAACCCAGCAATGCCATAATTTCCTTTATAGGGGATTTTCAACCCGAAGGAGAAGACTTTAACTTAGTTTAGAGCAATGCTATCTTTCCTTAGGAAATTCTCATGCTAAAAGAGGGACAGTGGCGTGGATGTAAATAATCCAGAGGCTTGCCGCTTACAGCAATTAGATGGGGGGAAAAGGAGTTGTTGATGTTTGTATGCTATGAACATGGCACAACTTTGATGCTAAAAGGTTGATTGACTCAATCGGGGTTTTCCTTATACAAAGCCTAAGAGGAGGCTATTGGCCCAACAAGAGGGTGTTTTTATGTGTCTTGTACGAAGCCCAAGACGGAGGCTAAAGGTTTGACTCAACAAGAGAGTCTTTTATACTCAACAAGAGAGTGTTTTGTATCCCGTACGAAGCCCGAGATGGAGGCTAAAGGTGATTGACTCAACAAGAGAGTCTTTTATACTCAACAAGAGAGTGATTTGTATCTCGTACGAAGCCCGAGATAGAGGCTGAAAGTGATTGACTCAACAAGAGAGTCTTTTATACTCAACAAGAGAGTGATTTTCTATCTCGTACGAAGCCCGAGATGGAGGCTAAAGGTGTTTGACTCAACAAGAGAGTCTTTTATACTCAACAAGAGAGTGTTTTGTATCTCGTACGAAGCCCGAGATGGAGGCTAAAAGGGTTTGACTCAACAAGAGAGTCTTTTATACTCAACAAGAGAGTGTGGGGAGAATCATTGTACAAAGCCCAAGAGGAGGCTGTTTATGCTGGTAACTGTTTCAGTTGAGTGGCAGGTCCAGTGTGTTGGATGAAAGAGAAAATCAGTTCTTATATGGGTAATGTTGTGCTTAGGGATTGATTAGAGGATCAGGGTTATTTCCCGTTCTTTAAGGAAATGGGAAATCCAAAGGGTATTGAGACTGTCCAAGTCTGCTGGTGTTTTGAGAAATCGATTCTCGGATAAGTGAATGATCTTTGTATAATGCCCAAGAGAAGGCTGGTATGTTAAGGGATGAAGGTCAACCCATTAACTGGTCTGACACTTGACTCAGAAAGACAGCTCTAGCAAATTGATGACTAAGTTCTGTTCCTATACCTGTAGAGATCTCTGGGTCCTTGTACTAAGCCCAATAGAAGGCATGAGAGCTTTTAAGAAGCCGAAGGGTCCTTGTACAACGCCCAAGAGGAGGCGGGGATGCTTTTAAGAAGCCTGTGGGTCCCCAAACCCCGAGAAGTTCAAGATATGCCATTCACCGAGAATAGATCAAGCCAGGAAAGTCCTAGAATTTGGAAGAAACTCAAGAGATGCCTTTCATGGAGAATAGATCATCTCTGGGGAGTAGAGTTTCTTTGACGATTTCTAAGGGTGACAGTCTGAGAAAGGGTTCACCGAGAATGCTGCCTTTCACGTCTCCATATTCTTTAACCCCAAGAGGAGGGAAGACTGTGTCTGGTAATCCTTTGGGGATCTAGTTTTGTTTGTATTTAAGAGTGACCAACAGGGCTTTACCTAGTGCTAGACATAGTTGCCGCGGAAAACTCTAAATAGCTATACTAGTATTACACAGTTAATATTTGACAGGTATATAAAAGTTTGTGAAAGAAGACTTATAGTGAGCAGCCCCACAATACAGTTATATATATATATGAAAGCGGATAAAGAAAGCGGGTAAACACTTACTCGATTGTAGAGCTTCCATGTTGTTTTGTTAGTTTGTTCACCAAAGAAAGCTTTGATAACAGGAGAAAGTGCTTTGAAAAGTTTGTTGGGGCTTATAGCTCAAGGAGAGGCCCAAGGTTTTATCAGTGATTGCATTGTTGTTTTGTACAGGGACTTATATAAGTGACTGAGGCCCAAAAAGGTTTTCTGTACAAAGGGATGGGTCTTACACTTTCTCAAGAGGCCCAAAAGGTTTACTTTTACGAGTGGTGGGGCTTACAGCTCAAGGAGAGGCCCAAGGTTTTGATTTTTGAACTGGCAGTCGCGCCGAGATTTTCTTTTAATGCAGAGGGACTTATACAATATCTGAGGCCCAAAAGGGGATTGAGTCTTACACTCTATTAGAGGCCCAATGATTTTGAATGGGTCTTATAGCTCGAGGAGAGGCCCAGATGATTTATTTTAAATGGGCGATGATTGCGCCGAACTTTTGAAATACAACGGGACTTATACAACATTTGAGGCCCAAAAAAGGTTTGTATTTACAAAGGATTGGGTCTTACACTCTATTAGAGGCCCATAAGGTTTTTGTACAAGTGATGGGGCTTACAGCTCAAGGAGAGGCCCAATTGATTATTTTTTAAAAGGCGATTGCGCCTAGATCTTTGAAAACACCATGGGTCTTATACAATGACTGAGGCCTAAAATTATTTTGGATTTAAAAAAAGGGTTGGGTCTTACACTCTATTAGAGGCCCAAAAGTTTTGAAAAAGATTTGTTAGGGTGAAAATCAAAGAAACCCCAATTTCATTTTTTAAAGGCATTTTTCAAAGAAAAATCAAGTAAAAAATGATAAAAATATCAAATAAAATCATTAATCATGTTATAAACAATGATTAAGGTTTATGAGAAAGTATTTTATCTACATGAATATTTAAAATCATTTTGGTTTTAAAAATCAAGAAAAAGAAATCATTTTAAAAGCATTTAAAACAATTTAAAACAATATTTTTGAATATATTAAAAATATATCAAATAATAATATTTTTTTGTGATTTTTTTGTGGATTAAAATATTATGGAGTATGAATAAGAAGTGTGTAAAACAAAATTGGAAAATGATGACTTTTGCTATGTAAAAGAATTGGTTGAGTTTTGAAGATAAAATAAGGAAAAGAGGAAAGATGTCACAACATCCTCTTCGACATCTCTTTTAGTTTTCAACATCTTTTTTATCAAACTTCCAACACTCATAACTCTCTCAATTTTTAACGAAATTAAAATCCGTAAGAACCTATCTTGACCGATTTTTCGCAAGGAATCCAATGGTATCACTCATACATATTGAAACTTAATGTACAGAGCACACGATGCAAAAAACCAGAACTGCATGTTTAGTTTTCAACGTCTTTTCTCGTCAAACTTCCAACACGCATAACTCTCTCAATTTTTAACGAAATTAAAATCCTTAAGAACCTATCTTGACCGAATTTTCCCAAGGAATCCAATGGTATCACTCATACATACTGAAACTTAATGTACAGAGCACACGATGCAAAAAACCAGAACTGCATGTTTAGTTTTCAACGTCTTTTCTTGTCAAACTTCCAACACGCATAACTCTCTCTATTTTTAACAAAATTAAAATCCGTAAGAACCTATCTTGGCCGATTTTTCGCAAGGAATCCAATGGTATCACTCATACATACTGAAACTTAATGTACAGAATGCACGAAGCAAAAAACCAGAACTGGACATGAATTTTAAAACAACATAAACTCCACATATAAACATGTTAAAGTGAAAATAGTAGGAGGATCACAATATACACATTAAGGACTACATTTTTTCTTCAAGAATTGTTCAATATGATGCATGTATGTGGACATCAAAGGAAAGCATGATTCAAAGAATTCAAGTTGTGATGCTTACCTCTTTTTTGGAGATTTTGTGTAACCTACCAAGTGCTTTGTTCCAGAAATAATTTGATGGTTTGGACACCCTCAAATGACCTCTTAGAAGCTTTTAGGATGGTTGGAATCAGCTGGAAACCTCTGGAGCAAGTTTGAGCTCTTTCTTGCAAAATGGGCAAAAGTGGCCAAAATGCCAACTATCTCAAATGGTGTTCCAAATGGGGGGACCATTTTGGTTAGTTCAAGGATGATATTTGGAGTGTGTTTAAGGTTTTATCTGGTTTGGAAAGTGACTGAATCAAGACATTGCTTGAAAAATGCAAAAAAGTCCAATTTTGAGGTTTTGAGAGGTGACTTTGTGATTTTGGTGTTATAGGTCACTTATGAGAGTTTGGACAGCTTAGATATGACATATTGGATGTGTTTGGATCATGATTTGTGATGGAAATGCTCTCTAACACAAAAACTCAGAATTACCGTGCTAAAGAATGCAGTTTGGAGTGAAAGAAGTGATTTTGAGGACAACATCTGTTTGATGGCTTTGGTGTACTCAAACTGAGCACAAATGATCTCTATTTATAGTAGAGAAATTTTGTTTTGCAAGCAATAGTGAATGGTGGCTGCAGTAGAGGTTTGTCCAATGGTTGCATTTTGGAATCTCAAGTCTCCTCTGGCCATTGACTTGAGGTAAGGGCACAGGCTGTTGGTTCCCTAGTTGTTGGAGGAATCTTGACTGAATTCAGTTAGAGGAAGCTCAGTTCATGCCACCTCTAAGCATCCATTAAATGATCCAAACCAAAATTGGAGTCTTGTCCCTCTTTTAGGGTTTTCTAGGTTTGGCATGCTATTTTTTGTTCCAAGGACTTTGGAGGCTTGGAGATCAGATCACCCCCGCTTGGATTTGATCCTTAGATGGGTCCAAAATGATGACAAGGCTTAAAAATCCGTGTGGCACAAGAAATGTGCAAATCTGTCCTGAAACCTATCTTAAAAATCAGATGCAGCAAGCCTTGTTGTAAAATTCATAACTTCTTGCTCAAGAATGATAAATGGCTGTTCCAGGACTTTATGGAAAGCTGAGAAGATATACTTCAACTTTGATGTTTGACCCTAGACTTGGTTCAACTTGGATCATGGAGAAAAACATCCTTGAAGTTGGGACATTCTTGCTGGAAAAATATTAATGATGTCCTATGAAATGTTGAAACATTTGACAACTTTGAACATTAACAATTCCAAACTCTAATCACTTATATCTTTTAATCCACTATGATATTTTGAGTTGAAGTGAATTGAACCTTTGATGCTTGTCCTGCATGGTGACAAAGCTTCAAAATTGTGTAGCACGAGAAAAACTACACAAAATCTATCCTAAAAAATAGCTGCAGCAAGCCTTACTGTAAAGTCCATAACTTTCTGCTCGAGTATGATAAATGGATGTTCTACAACTTTCTGGAATTCTGAGATAACGTACTTCAACTTTGATGTTCAAGGTTTGTGAAGATAAGACTTGTAAAGTTGTCAAAAATGAACTTGAACTTGTGTGATCAAATCTGTCCTAAAAGCTGTCATGAAAATTCTGTTTTATCAATGCCTTTTGCAGAGATCGTAACTTTCTGCTCGAGAATGATAAATGAGCTTTCTAGGACTTTCTGGAAAGGTGAGATTACGTACTTCAACTTTGATTTTCAAGGTTTGGCTTGAATGAACTTGGATCATGGAGAAAAACAACCTTGAAGTTGGGACATTCTTGCTGGAAAAATATGAATGAGGTCCTATGAAATGTCGGAACATTTGACATTAAGAATTCCCAACTTTGATCACTTATATCTTTCAATCCTTATGATATTTTAAGTTGATTCCTTCTACAATGTTGAAGTATCAAATACCCTCTTTAAAAGTAGCCCTTAAGCAAAATCAATGGATGCTTGGACCAATAGTTACAACCTTGGAAAGTTGTGCACTTGAACATGATTTTAACTTAGAAAAAATTTCTAAGTTTCTTTCAATTTGATCAATTTTGCAATTTTGCATGATTTCTTGATTTAAATTTGATCAAATTAAATCATCCATCATATTTTCTTGAGTAATGTCTTGTGAAGCTCAAAGTTGACCAAAAGTCAAACTTTGACTTTCTGCGTCAGTTGACTTTGTATTACATGAACTTGAGGCTTGATCCACTTGGAATGTTGCATCTTTTGTGCTTAATTCTTGATGTGGGAGTCCTCTTGATCCTTTTTGGATATTTGAGAGGTTAGACAAGTTGAAGATCATGTCATTCCTTGATTGATCCTTTGTCTAAATGCTCTGAGAGGGCTTCGAACCCTAATTCTTTGAGTGTAGAGAATGCTCACCCATCTTTGGGGAGACTAATGAGTATGAAAGTTCATCCATATTGTGATGATGATTTTCACAATGATGGGAATCTTAGTGGTCAAAATTTGGGGTATGACAAGTAGCAACAAAACTTCAAATAGAAGTAGAAAACAATCAGAAGTAAGCTTTATCTACTTTATCTGCCTTCCCCCCAAACTTAAAGTAAGGACAGTGTCCTCACTGTCAAGCGGCAAGGGGAGACAAGACTGGGAAAGTCTCTACATGATACCAATTAGGCTCTGAGCCTGGTGCTTTTGCGCGCCTGTTAAACATCTCCCTTTTTCTTCTTTTTGATTTCCTTCTTTGCTTTCTCCATCTCCTTAGGTTGATCTTTGACAACTTCTTGCACAACAGTTTCTTCCTGGACTGGCTCCTCCAAAACAATCTTTTCCTTCTTTTTCATTTCCCTCTTTCTTGGGCTGGTCACTTTCTCTTGGACAATTTCTTCCTTGATCTCAGCAACTGCCTTCACAGGGGTCACGATAGGAGAAGGCACAAGTGTGACTGTTCATGCTTCCTCTTGGCTTGCAGCCTCTTCACCTTCATCTTTTTCAACAACTTCTTTTCCTGCATTCTTTAAGGGTCATGTAGAGGATTCCTCTGTTGTTGAATAGTACTTGGGCAGATTTTCATCTACCAGCTGGTCTTCATCCTCAATCAGATCTTCCTCCATTTTTCTGTCATCCACTTCCTTGTCTTGGTCCATCTCTTCATTGTCTTTATCAGCTTCCTCAATTAACTCGTCTAAACCATTATCCTTTTCTGTTGCACTCAACTCAGGGTCTGTTTGGTTTAAGTCAAAGTCCTTTGGGGGACTATCCTCTAGGGACTTGACTTCAGGGGTCTGAACATCAGGGTTTTGAACATCAGGGATTTCCTTCCGTTTCCACTCTTTCCTCACTTTCTTCTTCTTTGGAGACACTTCAACCTTTTTAGCCTTTCCACTCTTTTTCTTTTTCTTATGCACAGGACTGTCTTGGACAAACATGCCTTGACTTGTCTCTGCAGTAGTATCCTTATTCCTCTTTTTCTTCTCTCTTTTCCCTTTCTTCTTTTTGGACTTCTCCTTCTTCTTCAATTTCTTGTATTTCTGAACTGACCTCTCTTCCACTTTACTCTCTTCCAAAGTTCCCAGAATTTGATTAGGAAAAACAGGAGGAACCAACATACTTGATGGAAATTGTAAAGCCACCACTTTCTCTTGCCAACAGAACTTCTCTTTCTCAAATTTGAAATACTCCCTTTGATCCTTCTGCATTTGCAGAATGGTATCCAACATCATGTCTTCTCTTTGGTGATCCTTTGCAGCCTCTGCCTGGCACGCCTCCGCTAATCGCTTCTTTCCTTTTGGCCTCATCAATGTTTGAATCAAAGGCTTGTCTAATGTAGCTTGTGGCTGCCCAGTCTCATCAGTATCCAACTAAGGTACTCCGTGTCTCCTGCACAACATGGTAATTACACAAGGAAAATACAACATTCCTTCCTTCTTTGGCGAGCAGGCCTGGATCTCTTGTATGATGATTTTCCCAACATTGATTTTGCTTACTGAAGTGATGTAGTGAAGCAACACAAGTCGAGTTCTACTCACGGTTTCATTATGAGCGGTAGGTTTTAGAGAATGCTTCACAAATTGGTACCAAACTTTCACTATAGGCAGCAGGTCCATTCTTCTTACAGCTTTCTCAAAGCTTGATTCCACCCACTTGGTCCCTAGGTTGCACAGTGACTCCATAATAATCTGCCTCATCCAGTTTTAACAAAAACTTTTGATATTCATCTCTTGTCCCCTTAATATTCATCGCCAGGTTCAAAGTAGCCTCATTGTAGACCACCTGAGTACCTCTCACCACAACCTCAATCCTCTTATGGACAGGATCAGTGAGGTTTGAGTAAAATTCTTTCACAAGTGAAATATTGTAGGGACCGGGTTGACGACAATGTTTCATCCATCCTAGTTTTTTATTGTAGTTCCCAAATCTCCAGCAAGCCCCAATTCTCTTCTTGATTGTCTAAAACGAAACCCCTTTCAGTATGGAAGCCCATTTTTCTGAAATACTCCATGAAGCAGCGAGAAGCGTCACTATTGATGAACTTCTCGTATCTGTCTTGCTCTTCATCCGAGTAAACAACATATGGTGTTGCATTTTTCCTTGCAGCCATGTTAACTCTTTTTCTAGTAGGGATCTCCATTGTTTTGGTGTGAAGGTGTTTTAGATTGAACGAAAATGGTGAGGCACAACAAAGAGGGGAGTTGAGAAGGTGATGGGAATGTGGGAGAGAGAGTGAGATTTTGTGATAGTGAAGTGGAATGGTTGGAAAGAGAAGAGTGAAAAAATTATTTTTGTGAAAGTTAGGGAAAAACTGAAAAGGCAGGTTGATGTAACGTATGGGAAAGGACAAGATTTTGAATTTTTGGCATGGAAAAGGAATTGCTTGTTGTTGTGACCCATCAGTCTGACGTGTCAGACTGGTCATCATGATTCCCTAGTGCAAGGCTCAAGGCGCGTGATGTCCACCCTATTAATTTCTCTCTCCATCACTCAGACTCTTCAATTCCCGTCCAAATAAAATAAATAAATTGTCAGCTCAGCATTTTATTTAATTTTCAGGACTTAGAAATATTTGCTTTGAATATTTTGTTCCTTTCTCATTTGTTACTGTACCATGGTCGTGACTCCAAATGCCTGTTGCTGTCATGAAAATAATACTCAACTGTACAAAAATAAAAAGACAACTGCATTAAGCTGAGCTGCCTTCCAGTAGCGCTATTTTAAGGTCTTATAGCCTGACCAACACAAAACCACTTAATCCATGAAATGAATGGTTCCCCTAGGGTTGCTTGAAGGGTCACCAAAATAGATTTTAATCCTTTGACCATTAACCTTGAACTTTTCACCATCTTTTTCATTCATCAACTCCACAACTCCATTAGGGAAAATTGTCACTAACTTGAATGCTCCTGACCATCTTGACTTTAATTTTCCAGGAAATAATTTCAGCCTAGAGTTAAAAAGCAAAACTCTTTGACCTTTCACTAATTCCTTTTTCTAGCATTTCCTGTCAAGCCATCTTTTGGTATTTTCCTTATAGAGTTCAGCATTTTCATAAGAGAACAGCCTATGTTCCTCTAACTCATTGAGTTGGAGCATTCTAGCTTGGCCAACAGTTTTAAGGTTGAAATTTAATTGCTTAACTGTCCAAAATGCTTTTTGTGCTCCAATTCTATGGGTAGATGGCATGCCTTCCCATAAATAAGTCTATAAGGAGATATGTCTAGAGGAGATTTGTAGGCAATTTTGTACTCCCAAAGAGCTTCGTCCTAATGCTTGGACCAATCCTTCCTTTTAGGGTTAACAAACTTTTCTAAAATCCTTTTAATCTCTCTACTAGATAGCTCCACTTGGCCACTTGTTTGGGGATGGTAGGCTGTAGCGACCTTGTGTTTGATCCCATATTCTGCCATTAAATTTTCAAATATTTTATTGCAAAAATGTGACCCACCATCACTAATGATTTCTCTTGGCGTGCCATGCCTTGTTAGAATTTTTTTAAGCAAAAATATGGCCACAACTCCAGCATTATTAGTGGGTGTTGCTACTGCCTCTATCAACTTGGAAACATAGTCCACAACTACAAGAATGTTTAAATTACAAAAAAGATGAAGGAAAAGGTCCCATGAAGTCAATGCCCCACACATAAAAAATTTCAATTTCAAGTATGTTGGTGAGTGACATCTCTTGCCTCATGGAAATATTTCCTACCTTCTGACACCTATCACATCTTTTAACTAGCTCATGAGCATCTTTAAAAAGAGGGCCAAAAATAACCTGATTGCAAAACTTTTGCAGCAGTTCTGGTTCCCCCAATGTGTCATCAGTACGGAGCTTTGTAACGCCCCAAAATAATTATAATGTTTATTTATTAAATTATTATGATTATTCGGTGTTTTGGTGCTTTTATTGATTTTGTGGGGTAGCCTTGGGTTAAGGAGTTTTGAGACCTCTTAGAAGTAGTGATTAATTAGATTATTTTATTAATAATAATATTAGAATAATTTGAGTAATTATAATATTATTTAGATTATTATTATTATTGTTAATTAAAATAATTAGAAGACCATTGAGGGTAAGACGGTAATGTTGAGGGGATTAAGTGAGGATAATACGGTAAACTGTAATTAAAGCCCAAAACATAGGTTTAACAAAAGAGAAGTAGGGATTATGAGGATTAGTCTTGTACAACCCTAAGAAGTGACTAGAGAGCTGAGGAAAGGAGGCTAGAACAAAGAATCGGCCGTAGAACCCCAGAAAACGAAGAATCTCTGCTGGAAATTCGAGGTATGGGGGGTAATCCGAGTAAATAGTTGTGTGTTTTCGTTCTGATGATTTTGTGTGGATCTGTGATGAAATTTCGTGTTGATATGTGTATGATTTTCTATGATGATTTCTGTGTAAAGTTGCTGTAATCACTGTGATTTTCGTGTGATTGTTGATGCTGCTGTGATGAACTTATTGGTAACCAGATCTGAGAATCGAATATAATAATAACCAATTTCAGACTTAGTAATTAGGGAGAATTGATGTAGATGATGAAGTAGGATGAAAAACTTAGATTTGGGATGAATCGAAGTTGGTTTGAGGCTGTTTTAGGTGAATCGAAGGTGCTGGAATGAGGGAATTTGCGTTCAGATGCGAGATCTACATTTTGGAGTAGGTTCTGGTGATACGCATAATGGGGAAAGTATTATGCATAATGGGGACACTCCCAAGGTGATACGTGTAGCGTACGCACCTGTCCCCAAGGGCTGACACGACCCTCTGCTGATACGGGTACCATACATGTATGGAATACTGGGAAAAAGGGGAATACGCGTAAGAGGTGATGCTTACGCGTATGGGATTGGGAAAAGTGCCATTACGCGTAAGGGAAGACTCGAAGGAGAATTGAGAGGACAAACCTCTTTGTTGATACGCGTATTGGTGGGTGTAGTACGCGTAAGGGGTGGCGTGAAAATTGAGGCATACGCGTAGCAGGGTGGTCCCTATGCGTATGGGCAGTGATGTGTGTAGAATTTCCCGTTCTTGCGATTTCTGTCCCGATTTCGCTTGTAACGTGGTTTCCTTGAGACGTAGGGTTATGATGAGGTAATATGACACTAGTAAGCTATTAATAATGATGAATGGGATAAAACTCGGGGAAATTATATAATGAACCCAATATGACGAATTGTGAGGTATAATGACGAACTTGACGAGTGCAACTTGGGGTGATGTTATGACATTTGTTTGATGTGATTCATTGATGATGATGCAATTATGGCGATTTTATGATGATTTTATTTATGATGATTTGCATCATGCATTCATGGCATAGTTAGGACTTTGGTCCATTTGGTGACTTTAATCCCATTATGTGGATTGAAGTGTTTTAATGACGTGCTCCGGTTCTTGTGTAGAATCGATCCTATTGGTGGGGATCTTTGGAGGGTGATGGCCCAGTGTCCATCTATTATGACGATGTTGGTACCACATGCATGAGTCTATGTTATTGCATTGCATATTATGTGACATTGCATTATATTGATGTTATTGAGGTATTCTTGACGTTGTGCGTGCCTTGATGATGATGTTGCTTGTGCTTTATCTTTTACTTATATCTTATATATTGATTTCGTGATTACTTACCCTACCTGTTTGAATGTTGCCTCCATGTGGGTAACGTGCAGGTGATCAGGCTTAGCTTCCTTTGGCGCATGAAGATTTAGTTTTGAAGCATTTTGATTTCTCCGTCGATTAGAGGGTCTTGCCCTGATATCTAATATCGGGTCGAGACGTTTGAGTCGAACGATTATGTTCTTTTGTTTTGTCGACATGATGTTTTTCATGAGTTTTAATTGAGAAGTTTTGATTTATAAAAGTGTTTCATTTAAACTTGATTTTTCCGCTGCGTGGTGTTTAATGAAGTTGTGATGGTAAAACTCGTGTTTCGGGACAAGTGAATATTTGATAATTTTTTATGATATGTGATGCCCTTTTTGGGACTATACTCTGATTATTTATTGTTTAATTCGTGATGTTTATTGGGTTGAAAAAAGGGTGTTACATTAGTGGTATCAGAGCAAGTCGGTCCGTCCGGCCAGGTTTTTTCAGTTCCTTGTCAGTCGACAAGTGTGTGTACACTGTCGACGTTTTGTTTCTTCTACCCTTTTTGGTGGTGTGCAGGATGACTGGAAGAAATGATCGTGCGATTAGTGATGCATTAGAATCGGTTGCTAATATGGTGGCGCAACTCAATCCAAATGGTGGAGTTCCAGATGAGTTTCGTGCTTTGGGGAAGTTTCAGAGGAACAATCCATCGACTTTTGTGGGTACTCATGATCCAGCAAGTGCACACAAGTGGCTGAAGGCAATTGAGAAGATCTTCCGGGTGATGGGATGTACTGATGAAGAAAAAGTTCAGTTTAAGACACATATGCTGGAAGAAGAGGCTGAGGATTGGTGGGATACCCCCGTCAAAGACTCACAGATGTTCGCACTGTGATAACCTGGGCTGTGTTCAAGCAGGAGTTTCTGGGAAAGTATTTTCCAGAGGATGCTCGTGGCAAGAGAGAGGTGGAATTCCTTGAGCTGAAGCAAGAAGACATGATTGTGGCAGAGTATGCTGCAAAGTTCGAGATGCTGGTGAAGTTCTGTCCTCACGACAACCGTGTTGATGCTGAGATGTCCAAGTGTCTCAAGTTCGAGAATGGGCTGAGACTAGAAATCAATCAGGGTATTGGGTAACAACAGATTCGCAGGTTTTCTAAGCTGGTGGATAAGAGTAGGATCTACAATAAGGATAACCGAGCTCGATCTACTCACTACAAGCAGATGAGTGATAAGAAAAGGCAGTATAAGGGTAAGCCTTATACAACTTCAGCTGACAAAGGGAAGCATAAGGCTTCAGATGGGAAGAAGACAAGTAGGGGAGCAGCTCCTGCTTCTAGGAAGTGTTACAAGTGTGGCGAGCAAGGTCACCGTGCTGATGGTTGCACCAATAATGTGTTGAGGTTCTACAGATGTGCTAAGAAGGGGCATAGGGCCACTGATTGCAAAGATGATGGTCCAACCTGTTTCAATTGTGGGGAGAAGGGTCACATCAGTACCCAATGTCAGAAGCTGAAGAAGACTGCTACTGCTGCTCAGACCAGTGGCAGAGTGTTTGCTTTGAGTGGTGCAGAGGCGCCAGAGAAGGACAACTTGATTCGAGGTATTTGCTTTATTAATAATATTGAGTTGGTTGCTATTATTGATACTGGTGCTACTCATTTATTTATCTCGCTTGAATGTGCTAATAAATTGGGTTTGAAGTTATCTGATATGAATGGTAATATGGTAATAGAAACTCCAGCTAATAGTTATGTTACTACTACCTTTGTGTGTTTGAGATGTCATGTGAAGATTTTTTAGAAGAGTTTTGTGATGGATTTGGTGTGCCTACCCTTGCACCAAATCGATGTAATCTTTAGAATGAACTGGTTGGAGTTCAACCGTGTTGATATCAATTGTTATAACAAGACTGTAGAGTTCCTTGAGATTGGTGATATTGGAAAGTTGATGTTCTTGTCTGCTAAGCAAGTAGAAGAACTTGTGGAATACGAAGCCTTAGTTTTGCAATGTTTGCATCTTTGCAGATTGATCGTGAAGCTGCGAGTGTTGATTTGCCTGTTGTCTGTGAATTTCCATATGTGTTTCCAGATGACATAAGTGATTTGCCTTCAGAACGTGAAGTAGAGTTTGCAGTGGACTTAATACCAGGTACGAGTCCGGTGTCAATGGCTCCTTACCGGATGTCTGCTTCTGAGTTAAGTGAATTGAAGAAACAATTGGAAGAGTTTCTTGAGAAGAGGTTTGTTCAACAAAGTGGTTCTCTGTGGGGTGCTCATGTGCTGTTAGTGAAGAAGAAATACGGAAGTATGAGGTTGTGTGTTAATTATCGGCAGCTGAATAAAGTGACTATCAAGAATAAATATCCACTTCTGAGAATTGACGATTTGATGGATCAGTTAGTAGGTACCTATCCGTTTAGCAAGATTGATTTGAGGTCGGGTTATCATTAGATTCGTGTTAAGCCTGATGACATTCCAAAGACAGCTTTTAGGATGAGGTATGGTCACTATGAATACACTATGATCCCGTTTGGAGTGTCCAATGCACCTGGTGTGTTCATGGAGTATTTGAATCAGATCTTTCATGATTATTTGGATCAGTTTGTTGTAGTCTTCATTGATGACATTCTGATATATTCTAAATCTGAAGAAGAGCATGCTGAGCATTTAAGAACCGTGTTGCAAGTACTGAAGGAGAAGAAGTTGTATGCAAAGCTGTTGAAGTGTGAATTTTGGTTGAAGGAAGTGAGTTTTCTTGGCCATGTGATTTCGAGTGGTGGAATTGCTGTTGATGCTTCTAAGATTGATGTTGTATTACAGTGGGAGACTCCGAAGTCTGCTACTGAGATACTGAGTTTTCTAGGATTGGCAGGTTATTACCGCAAGTTTATTGAAGGCTTTTCTAATTTGGCATTACCCTTGACTCAGTTGACTCGAAAGGGTCAAGCTTTTGTGTGGGATGTAGCTTGTGAAGAGAGTTTTGTGGAATTAAAAAAGAGGTTGACGACTGCTCCGTGTTGATTTTGCCTAATCCAAATGAATCTTTTGTGGTGTACTGTGATGCATCGAAGATGGGTCTTGGAGGATTACTAATGCAGAATGGGCAAGTTGTTGCTTATGTTTCCAGGCAGTTGAGAGTTCATGAAGTGAGTTATCCAACCCATGACTTAGAGCTGGCAGCGATAGTGTTTTTGTTGAAATTTTGGAGACATTATCTGTTTGGCTCTAAATTCGAAGTGTTCAGCGATCATAAGAGCTTGAAGTACTTGTTTGATCAGAAGGAGTTGAATATGAGGCAGAGAAGGTGGTTGGAATTGTTGAAGGACCATGGCTTTGATTTGAATTACCATATGGGTAAAGAAAATGTAGTGGCTGATGCATTGAGCAGAAAATCAGTGTGAAGTTGGGAATGTTAAAGTTAACTAGTGGTATTCTGGAAGAGATCAGAGTGGGACAACAATCTGATTTGAAGTTGGTTGACTAGTCGACATTGATTAACCAAGGTAACGGAGGTGAATTCCGGATTGATGAGAATGGTGTAATGATGTTTAGAGATAAGGAGTGTGTCCCAAATGTTCCAGAGATTAAGAAGAGCATTCTTGAGGAAGGACATTGAAGTAGGTTGAGTATTCATCCCGGTGCTACGAAGATGTACCAGGATTTGAAGAAGTTGTTTTGGTGGCCAGGAATGAAGAAGGATATTACGGAGTTTGTTTATGCATGTTTACTTGTCAGAACTCGAAGATTGAGCATCATAAGCCTTTAGGTATGATGCAACCGTTGAATATTCTAGAGTAGAAATGGGATAGTATTTACATGGATTTTGTGTCGGGATTGCCGAGAACTGCTAAGGGGAATGATTCAATTTGGGTAATTGTGGACAGATTAACTAAGTCGGCTTATTTCTTGCCGATGAAGATTAATCAATCTATGCAGAAGTTAGCTGAGATGTATATTGAGGAGATTGTGAAGTTGCATGGTATACCTTTGAGTATTGTGTCAGATAGAGACCTGAGATTTACATCGAGGTTCTGGAAGAGTTTGTAAGATGCTTTAGGTACTAAGTTGAGGATGAGTTCAACATATCATCCGCAGACAGACGGTCATACGGAATGGACTATCCAGTCTTTAGAGGATTTGTTGAGGGCATGTGTGTTGGATCATGGAGGATCTTGGGATAGCCATTTACCGTTGATTGAGTTCACGTACAATAATAGTTTTCATGCTAGTATTGGAATGCCCCCCTATGAAGCTTTGTATGGACGAAGACGTGGGACTCCTTTGTGTTGGTATGAGTCAGGCGAGAATGCGGTACTCGGACCTGAAATTGTGCAAGAGATGACTGAGAAGATTAAGGTGATCCAAGAGAGGATGAAAACTTCGCAGAGTCGTCAGAAGAGTTACCATGATAAGAGGAGGAAGGCACTTAAATTCCAAGAGGGAGATCACGTGTTTTTTAGGGTGACGCCAGTGACTGGTGTGGGTCGAGCTTTGAAGTCTAGGAAGCTCACTCCATGTTTTGTTGGTCCTTACCAAATCTTTCAGCGGATAGGAGAGGTGGCCTATCAGATTGCTTTACCGCTGACGCTTGCGAATTTGCATGATGTGTTCCACGTGTCTCATTTGAGGAAGTACAATCCAGATCCGTCGCATGTGATTCAGATTGATGATGTACAAGTGAGTGATAATCTGACTGTGGAAGCATTGCCGGTGAGGATTGATGGTCGTGAAATGAAGAAATTGCGGGGTAAAGACATAGCTTTGGTGAAGGTGTTGTGGGGTGGACCAGCTGGTGAAAGTTGGACTTGGGAGCGTGAAGATCAGATGAAGGAGTCGTATTCGACTCTGTTCCCTTCAGGTAATTTTCGAGGGCGAAAATTCTTTAAGTGGGAGAGAGTTGTAACGCCCCAAAATAGTTGTAATGTTTATTTATTAAATTATTATGATTATTCGGTGTTTTGGTGCTTTTGTTGATTTTGTGGGGTAGCCTTGAGTTAAGGAGTTTTGAGACCTCTTAGAAGTAGTGATTAATTAATTTATTTTATTAATAATAATATTAGAATAATTTGAGTAATTATAATAATATTTAGATTATTATTATTATTGTTAATTAAAATAATTAGAAGACAATTAAGGGTTAGACGGTAATGTTGAGGGGATTAAGTGAGGATAATACGGTAAACTGTAATTAAGGCCCAAAACATAGGTTTAACAAAAGAGAAGTATGGATTATGATGATTAGTCTAGTGCAACCCTAAGAAGTGATTAGAGAGCTGAGGAAAGGAGGCTAGAACAAGGAATCGACCGTAGAACCCCGGAAAACGAAGAATCTCTACTGGAAATTCGAGGTATGGGGGTAATCCGTGTTAATATGTTTGATACGGGTTTAAGGTAGAGGTAGTTGTGTGTTTTCGTTCTAATGTTTGAGTCTATGTTATTGCATTGCATATTATGTTACATTGCATTATATTGATGTTATTGAGGTATTCTTGATGTTGTACGTGCCTTGATGATGATGTTGCTTGTGTTTTATCTTTTACTTATATCTTATATATTGATTTCATGATTACTTACCCTGCCTGTTTGAATGTTGCCTCCACGTGGGTAACGTGCAGGTGATCAGGCTTAGCTTCCTTTGGCGCATGAAGATTTAGTTTTGAAGAATTTTGATTTCTCCGTCGATTAGAGAGTCTTGCTCTGATATGTAACATTGGCTCGGGTCGTTTGAGTCGAACGATTATGTTCTTTTGTTTTGTGGACATGATGTTTTTCATGAGTTTTAATTGAGAAGTTTTGATTTATAAAAGTGTTTCGTTTAAACTTGATTTTTCCGCTGCGTGGTGTTTAATGAAGTTATGATGGTAAAAGCCGTGTTTCGGGACAGGTCAATATTTGATGATTTTTGATGATATATGGTGCCCTTTTTGGGACTATACTCTGATTATTTGTCGTTAAAATCGTGATGTTTGTTGGGAAAAAAGGGTGTTATAAGCTTTATGACAGGCAGACAAGATTTTTCGTGCCTCTGTATGATCCACACATCTTCTTAGCAATTGATCTGCACACTTTTTGTAAAGGAAAGGTTCATTACAAAAGTAGTTCTTGATTGTATGAAAGAACCGTTTCCTTTGTTGGAAGTTAAAATCAGGGGGCACATATATGCTGACCAGATAATTCACTATATCAGTATACCATGGTGTCACGTCAGTGCTTATCAGTAGTAACTTTTCATTAGGAAAAGTTTCTTGAATGTCTCCACTATTATTGCCTTGCATTTCTTATGGAAATCTTGAAAGATGATCAGCAACATAATTCTCTATCCCCTTCTTGTTCTAATGTCTAGATCAAACTCTTGCAACAAGAGAATCCATTGTATGAGCCTTGGTTTAGCATCTTTTTTAGCAATCAAGTACTTGATAGCTGCATGATCTATGTATACAATGACTTTCGTTCCGACCAAGTAAGGTCTGAGCTTGTCAAATGCAAACACTACAGCCAACAGATCTTTCTCAGTTGTGGTGTAGTTGATTTGTGCTTCAATCAAGGTCTTACTAGCACAGTAAATGGTGTGAAAAACCTTGTTGTATCTTTGGCCTAGAACAACTCCAATAGCAAAGTCACTTGCATCACACATTAACTCGAAGGGTTTTCTCCAGTCAGGAGTCTTCACAATGGGTGCAGAGATGAGGGCCCTCTTCAGCAGGTTAAAAGATTCCGCACATTCCTGACTAAGTACATATGGCACGTCATGCTGCAATAGCTGGCACAGAGGTTTGGTAATTTTTGAAAAATCCTTGATGAACCTTCTGTAGAATCCAGCATGCCTAGAAAACTTCTGATTCCTTTGATGTTCACAGGGGGTGGTAATTTCTCTTTCACCTCCACTTTTTCTTGATCTACCTCTAAACCCTTCTTGGAGTTTTTGTGCCCAAGAACGATCTCTTCTTTTACCATAAAATGGCACTTCTCCCAATTAAGGACCAAATTATTCTCCTCACATCTAGCCAATACCAGATCTATATTTTCCAAACACTTTTTAAATGATTCTCCAAAGATAGAGAAATCATCCATGAACACTTCCATGGAATTTTCAATGATATCTAAAAATATTGCCATCATGCAGTGTTGGAAGGTGGCTGGTGCATTGCACAATCCAAACGACATTCTTCTGAAAGCAAACGTGCCATAAGGACAAGTGAATGTTGTCTTTTCTTGGTCTTCCGGGGCAATGGCAATCTGATTGTACCCGCAGTACCCATCTAAGAAACAATAGTATTATTTCCCAGCCAATCTATCCAGCATGTGATCAATGAAAGGGAGGGGAAAATGATCTTTCCTTGTTGTTTTGTTCAACTTTCTATAGTCCATACAAATTCTCCAACCGAAAACTGTTCTGGTGGGGATTAATTCATTCTTCTCCTTGACAATGACAATCATGCCTCCCTTCTTTGGAACACATTGAATGGGACTTACCCACACACAATCAGATATAGGTTAGATAATTCCAGCATCCAACCACTTGATAATTTCTTTCTTGACAACTTCCTTCATGATTGGGTTCAACTTCCTTTGACTTTCAATGCTATTCTTAGCATTTTTTCCAACAGAATTTTGTGCATGCAAATTGTTGGGCTAATCCCCTTTATGTCAGAAATCTACCAAGCAATTGCCTTTTTGTGTTTTCTCAACAATGCTAATAACTGCTCCTTCTGCTCTTCTTTCAAATCTGTAGCAATGATGACTGGTCTGTCCTGCCTCTAGATAAGCATATTGCAAATGCTCGGGCAGTTGCTTCAGTTCCAGTTCAGGAGGTTCTAACAATATAGGGGTTTCTTCATCAACATCAAAATCTATTATAATGAAGTCAGCAGGGAGATCAAATTTGTCAACTCTTACTAACACATCTTCTATCTTTCCTTGGAGGTAACAAATACTCATATCTACCAGTTGCAAGGTGATGGTTGTAGGCCTGGCAGCTCCTATCCCTAACTTCTTAAAGATGGGTAAGGGCATAAGATTAATGCTGGCCCCAAGATCACACAGCGCTTTTCCACAGAAAGTGTTTCCAATGGTGCATGGAATAATGAAACTCTTAGGATCTTTTAATTTAGGTGGAAGTTTTCCTTGCACCAACTGACTACACTCTTAAGTGAGTGCAACCGTGGCAAACTCTCCCACCCTCTTTCTTTTGGTGAGCACATCCTTCATGAATTTTGAATAATTTGGCATTGGTTGTTTGGCTTCAATTAATGGTATGTTGATGTGAAGCTGCTTCAGAATCTACATAAAATTTCCAAATTGTTGTTCTTCCTTGGCCCTCTTAATCCTTTATGGAAAAGGTGGGGGTGCTTTTTCTTGAGTAGACTTTGGCTTTCTGTAGTTGTCAGTCATGACCTCCTGCGTCTCTTGAGGAGTTAAATCTGCATTAGTATCCTCTTTATTCTGCTTCTGATGTTGAGATGGTTCTTCATCAGTATCTTTTCTTGTTCCAGAACTGTATGGCTCAGACACTTTTGCACTTACCTCTTTGTCCTTTGAGATGGATTCTTCAACTTCTTTTCCACTTCTCAGCTTTATGGCTTGGCATGTTTCAATATTCTTTACTCCAGCAGGTGCAATTGGAGTTTCAGTGGAACTGGGGAGAGTTCCTATGTTCCTTGAACTCAAAGCAGTAACTATTTGCCCTACTTGATTCTCCAAATTCTTGATACTCACTCCTTGTGCTTGAAACTGATTCTTTGTTTCTTGAATGAAAGACTTCAAACCATTCTCCTGCTGTTTGTTACTCTGATTCCCCCCACCGTAGTTAGGAGTAGGAAAACCAGAAGAAGATTGCGTTGGTGTCGTTGCTTGTGGCTTTGGTTGATTTTGATTATTGTCGCTCCCAGGATTTTCATCCAGGTACAAACGCGAGAGTGGTGCGGAAAACAGAGTCGCCATCCGTGTAAATTTATCCCAAGAGAGGGAAAGGGAACACTGCATAAACCTGAGGAAGAGGGAAAGGAATGGTCATCGCAACCATAACCTGGGTTCGGGAGTCGGTTACGCGAGGGGAAGGTGCTAGCATCCTACACGTCCATCGTACTCGATGGGATCCACGCTTGTTGTCTATTCTAAGGTTGAGTTATCCTAACATCTATAGATGTACTAAGACGGGGGAGGGGAAAACAAAGACAGACTCGGTAGGACGTCGTCGTCCTAGGCCTACGTACTCCCTTTGTGCAATGGGAAATTCAGAGTCAACGTAGTTCGGACCAAGTTCTTTTTTGTGTTTTTTATGAGCGACGTTAAGTTCGCGTCCGGCAGTTAGGGTCGATGCCTGTTTGCGACTCAGACGGAAAGTGACGTGCCCTTTTTGAAAATAGCCTTTAGTTTGACAATCCCGTAGGAAAAAAAGGTTTGAAGTTCGTTTGTATTTTTTAGGACAGAAGTGACTTGAATTTGTTCATAACTCAACTTGGACCAAAGTCTATGACACGGGAGCGAATGCGTCGCATGGTCGCCCCTAATGGGACGTATGCTCAACAATCTAGAAGAGAGAAGGGGGACCCCTCAATCTTCATTTCCTATGTTTAAGGCTCGTGTGCAAGGCAAGTTGACCTTATTAAGTATCTTAGAGATGTTATGAGATGAGAAGAGGGACTCAAAAGAAAAGAAAAACACTACGGGGAAAATCTATCCTAATGTTATCATGCAAAGATGGCCCTAAGGGGAGGTTTGACAACAACCTAAGCCTAAAGAAAAGAATAGATGAGAGAAATTGAGAGTAGGGAAGAGGTGGAGTGTCAAAATGCCTATCCCTCCTAGTCAGAGGCTGCGATCGGCGAGGAGCCTGATTTTGTTGTTGAGACACTGCTGGCTGCTGAGGTGCTGCTGGGATGGTTACAGAAGCCACCTGCTGACTGGAGTTCTGACGAGGTCCTTCTCTACCACGATATGATGACACAGAGTTTGTATCTCCCTCCCTCTTCTTGTAACCACTGGCATCAGGCTTCTTACTTCCTCCAGATGAGGACCCATCACCGCCTGATATTTTTCCTGCCTTAATTCCGCTTTCCACCATTTCTCCTACTAAGATCAAATCAGCAAACTTTCCAGTCATACACGGTACCAGCTTTTCATAGTAATGACCCTACAAGGTGGCCATAAACATAGTTATCATTTCTCGCTCCAACATGGGAGGTTGAACCCTCGCTGCCAGTTCTCGCCACCTCTGAGCGTATTCCTTAAAACTCTCATTGTTCTTCTGTGACAAATTCTGCAGCTGTGTTCTGTTCGGAGCCATATCAGTGTTGTATTGATAGTGTTTGATAAATGCCCCTGCCAACTCTCTCCAACTACGAACATCTTTCCTCTCTAGTTGCATATACCATTCCAGGGATGCCCCAGATAGGCTATCCTAAAAGCAATGCATCATCAGCTTCTCATTCTTTGCATGCGCAGCCATTTTACTTACGTATGCCCTCACGTGAATCCTTGGGCAAGTCATACCATTGTACTTTTCAAAAGTAGGAGTCTGAAACTTGTGCGGGATAACAACGCCTGGAACCAGCCCCAAATCCTCTAGATCCATACCTACAGCATCCTGATTTACAACACCCCTCAGTTGTTCCTCAATTAACCTGAACCTCTGATCATTGTCAATCTGGGGACCATCATCCCCGCTTGGCACAGAGAATGCATCTTCCTGAAGATCATCATACTGACGGCCATGAATTGCGCCTACATTGTTACCTCCCCCCACTACAGTGGGAACCACAATATTTTCTCCTCCGCCCAGAAGGATCACAACACCAGCAACAGGAATACCTCCGCCCGGAGGGCCATTCTGAACATTATTACCAGTAACACCAGTATGAAGGACACCCTCTTCATCAATTCTCGTAATCAGTGGTTGAACGAGAGTCCTCAACTGCTCTTGGCCTTGAGCAACACCTTGCATTAATTCCATGAATTGGTTCATCCGAGTCCGCATCTCAGTCATCTCATTTTGTAGCTGATCCATGAATCTCTTTTGATTTTGTCTGGTAGAATACCGGTGAATGTGCTGATCTGCAATCCTGAGATTAGAACAAGATAAGAATACCGGAGATAAACACCTGTTATGCAAAATGATCATGAATATGCAAATGCAAATGAATATGTTTGAATATTCGCAGGGCGATCCACCCCTTAATTCCAGTTTAACAACAAGATAGAACGAAACTTCTGCTCATATATTAAGAAAACCAGAGGAAAACCAAATGTCGACAATCACAACCCAAAATAATAAGTCTGAACACAATAATCATAGATCCCAACCAACAGGCCTGGTGGTGATCCAAATACAATAAGAGAGAATAGAAAACTACGGCATGTCATCAAAGTCCACAAGTGTCAATCCCCCCCATCCATTATGCTTTTTGCTCCAGTCTTGAATTTCCTTGAACAACCTTTTGGTGTCGGGATGCTTCGGTCTCTGAATTAGCTCTTGAATGAGAACGTCTCTCCTATGTATGATCCCTTCCAAGTATCAGTAATGCAACTCCCAAGCGTCTTCTCCATAAACACCATCCTGCTAGGACCCTCATTTCTAGGTCTCTTCACTTCAGCTTGGATCTTCAGTTCCTCTATGGAGGCTATGGCTTCCTTGAGTCGACCCTCGACTGCTTGTCTCTGGAATACCCCTGATAGGATCTCAGCGTCTTTTTTCTTAAGCTTTAACTTCAATTGATCAATCTGGACTAGATAATCGTCTTCCTTTCTCTTATTCTCAGCCATTGCAGTGTCTCGGTGAGCATCAAACCTGTGAATTTTCAATAAAGCCTTGTCCAATTCCTCCTTCTTAGACTCGAGAACCTTACTGATACCCTCTAGAGCTTGCTTCATCCTTTACCTAGATGTGACCTTGTCAGCTAGCTCCTTTTCTTCCTTAGCGAGAAGCTCTGTCTTCAACTTGGAGATATGAACAACTTCACCCCGCTCATGTTTCAACTGGTAAATCTCCCTTTGTAGCTCACTGTTTTCTTCTCACAGCTTTTCCTTTTCAGCCCACAACTTGTTAAACTTCTCTATCTCAACCGTGGTAGGAGGCTCAATCAGCAAGGGGTAAGATGGTGGTTCTTTGGAGAATGGTAAAAGTTCCTCCACTACCCTTTTCTGAATCCAATCTTCATATGCAGGAAATGTTCTGTTGTTACTCTTCCCAAAATAAGTCTTCCCTTTCTTATGACGATCTTCCCAAGTATTTGCAGCTTCTCTTAATAGTTCCGGGTTGATTTCTCCACTCAGATATAAAGAATCTTGGACCTCCTCGTCTCTTGGTGGCTTTTTCAAGGCATACCCGAATTGCCTAATAGCAAGAATAGGGTTGTAGTTAATTCCCCCTTTCCTTCCTATTAGAGGCACATTTGGGAGACCTCCATAACTAATCATGATATCCTGGCCCAACAAGTCACGGTTAACCCAAAGTAGTTATCTGCCCTCAAGCCCATCAATCTTTTGGACCAATCCAATGTTCCTTGAGTATCTACAAATGCCCCAGATTTGGGAAGACGATCAGCAAACCATTTGTAGAAGACTGGCGCACAAAAATAAAGGGGTCCTCCCCTCCTCTTCTCGTTCTTATAGTGCACTAAATAATACAGATCTCCAGGCAAAGTAGGTACCAGATTCTTCATGGTAAATATCCGGACAGCGTGCATGTCCACAAAATCCTTCATACTTGGAAACAACACCGTTCCATAGACACACATAGCCAAGATGGCATTGAAAACTGACCAACATCTAGCTTTAGCATACACAGCAGCCTGTTCTATCAAAAAATTCACATGAAAGCCTTTACACCCTCCCTTACTGGCAACGTTATTTTTCAACAAAGACAAATCCAAATGCAAAGCCTCGGAAACCTTTCCCAAATCAGGAAGTTCTTTAGAAGGATAAAAAGGAGCCTCTTCTTTAATAGAAACATCCAGAATGAGAGCAAATTCCTCCAATGTCGGAGCCAAAAGATAATCAGTGAATAGGAAACAACGCAGGCGAGGGTCATAGAATTGCACCAGTGTGTACAAAGCTCTATACTCATATTCAGTGATGTTGCGAGCAAAATCCAGAATTCTTCCATACTTTCCTCTAAAGTATGCCAATACCCCGTGCTCTGCCATGGACACAATCTTGTGAACAGGATCCAGAATAAGTGACGGGAACTTGTACATTATAATGTTCTTTCTTTTCTCAGTACTCATCCTTAATAGTCTTCAAAAATCAGAATCAAAGTTAGGATGCAGCTCTGCAAATGAATAAACATGTTAGGATGCAAAATGATGATGCAAATGCACACATGGGATCAAGGATGCCACACAGACTGGACAACTGCTGCACTGAACAACTGTATAATCTCAAGGATCTGCCCAAATACCCAGAATACCAACATAACCATAGTACCACACTGATAAATCGGCTGATCAGAAAACCGGGTATATTGAAGGTCAAGGTTACCTGCAAACCTGTAAATACCCTGCCCTCTCACATGTGGGTACTAGAAAGCCGAGGATCCTCAATATCACGGGCTCTCAGGTCGAGAAATGATGATACGTTCACCATTTCTAGTTTGGCATAATCACCAATCGAGGAGGCCTCAACTGATTCCCCTCAAAAGAAAACATCCTATGGAAAGTCCTCAGCTTCGGCACTGAGGTCGAGAAGCAATAGTACATTCATCCCTCGGGGTACAGTACTATCGCCAATCGAGGAGCGCCTCCACTAATTCTTTTCCAAAAGGAAACCCTATAGCAAGTTCCCAGCATTGGGTCCTCGGATCGACATGTGTAATGGGTTTGCCATTTCTGGTCTGCCATTATCACGTCTCGGGAGGAGTACCGTTACTGAGTCCTTGGGAATGGCCGCCAGAGTCGACATTTTTCCAGGTTACATTCAATCATCTACACCAATGCGCAGGATAGGACATTACCAAAGAAAACCTCGTCTGGATGTGGAGTTTTCATGTATACTACGTCTGGCCGAATGCTACACAAGTCACACTACTTCCCACGCTAATCCTACGTGTACGCTCAAGCCTGGGTATTGGGCTTATCTCTCACAACCCTAACCCGCCAAACAGAAGAACAGTGCAGCAGATGATAATAATATGCAATGCAGAGAGTGCGGTAAAAATAAAAATACAACAAATAAAGCAAAACAAAACAAAACAAAAGCACCAAAAGAGAACAAAGACAAGCAAGCGCTAGGATTGACTCGCTTAGGGATGGACCAGCATAGGTCAACCAGAGTCCCCAACAGAGTCGCCAGCTGTTGCTCCTAGAATTTTCATCTAGGTACAAACGCGAGAGTGGCGCGGAAAACAGAGTCGCCAGCCATGTAAATTTATCCCAAGAGAGGGAAATGGAACACCACATAAACCTGAGGAAGAGGGAAAGGAATGGTCATCGCAACCATAACCTGGGTTCGGGAGTCGGTTACGCGAGGGGAAGGTGCTAGCACCCCACACGTCCATCGTACTCGATGGGATCCACGCTTGTTGTCTATTCTAAGGGTGAGTTATCCTAACATCTATAGTTGTACTAAGACGGGGGAGGGGAAAACAAAGACAGACTCGGTAGGACGTCTTCGTCCTAGGCCTACGTACTCCCTTAGTGCAATGGGAAATTCAGAGTCAACATAGTTCGGACCAAGTTCTTTTTTGTGTTTTTTATGAGCTACGTTAAGTTTGCGTCCGGCAGTTAGGGTCGATGCCTGTTTGCGACTCAGACGGAAAGTGACGTGCCCTTTTTGAAAATAGCCTTTAGTTTGACAATCCCGCAGGACAAAAAGGTTTGAAGTTCATTTGTATTTTTTAGGACAGAAGTGACAAGAATTAGTTCATAACTCAACTTGGACCAAAGTCTATGACACGGGAGCGAATGCGTCGCATGGTCGCCCCCAATGGGACGTATGCTCAGCAGTCTAGAAGAGAGAAGGGGGACCCCTCAATCTTCATTTCCTATGTTTAAGGATCGTGTGCAAGGCAAGTTAACCTTATTAAGTATCTTAGAGATGTTATGAGATGAGAAGAGGGACTCAAAAGAAAAGAAAAACACTATGGGGAAAATCTATCCTAATGTTATCATGCAAAGATGGCCCTAAGGGGAGGTTTGACAACAACCTAAGCCTAAAGAAAATAAAAGATGAGAGAAAGAAAGAAAGAGAGTGGACATGGATAACTATCCACACCTTTAAATAACTTACCTCTACCCCTGCATAAAAGGTTAGTACAAAACAGACATAAGTGACAATAAGACAAATGAAACCCAAGCAAGTCATAAACCAAAGAGAAATGGTTATAAACCAAAGAAAACTCATCCAAACCAGAATATACACCTTAGAGGTGACCCCCAATGTTTACCAAACAAGATCAAACAAATGAAATGCAGACAAGTGGCACAACACACAAGAAAGTCGTCAGAGAAGAAATAAAAGAAGGAAGAGTGGACATGCAAGATGATCATGCAAGAATGCTTCAAATAGTATCCAAGTCAGAATGTGGATGACCTAAACCTGTGCCTAAACATGTTATACAAGTGTCACATGAGGCATGCCAACTGATATCCAAGCATCAAACATCAATAGAAGAAGAAGGAAGCATATAAGTGAAACATGAATAACATGCAAGAGGAAACATGAATGACATATGACATGAATGAATGCAAAGCTCCAAGGTCATAAACATACTTCAAATGAAATGCAAATTAATGATATGGCATGGCATACATAAACCATACATAAATCATGAAGAGACACAGATGAGAAGAAGTGAGAAGATAAGTCAAAAAGAGGCACGTAAATCAAACATTGAACATATGCACAAAGTATGCAACAACCTCACACCAGTGACCTATAATGGCAATTAAGTCACCTATAAAAATTCAAACATGGTTTATGAAGTCAAAGAAGCAATCCCAAAACAATGGCACACGTGCGTTTTCAAACAAGTAATTAGACATGATCAAGGATGTGCATACAAGAGGACCTCAAACAAAGAGCAATCACATAATTGGCAAAACATCTCATAAAATTATCAAATTAGTTATCAACATAGCTCAACCAGAAACAAACAACATATTAAAAACTCATGCAAAAATTCACAAGCTAGGTCACCCAAACAATTATGCAAAGTTCAGACAAGACACTTGACTCAATATGCAGAAGAGGAGGACTGAAATGCAATTTAAAAAAGTTTTAAAAATGAGAGAAAAATGTTTTAATGACATTCTATATGTTGATGAAACAATCCAAAAGGAATGAGTTCAAAATCTTTTATGGATGATGAGAAATAAATTCTACAATGTAATGTGTGTAAAATGGAGCAAATTCAAAAAGGAATTATTAAAATAATTAATTTAGATGATAAAAATAAAATAAAAATAAAAAATAAAATTTGAGAAAATTTTATAAAACTATAAAATGCTTCATGAATTTTTTGGTGATTTTTTTGGATGTAAATATATATTTTTAAAAATTAAAAATGAGAAACAAACAATTAAATAAATAAAAAACAAGGAAATATGCAAGGGGGTGAGTTTAGCAACAAAAATACGTTAGAAAAGAACATGGGCTGAAAGGTGGGGGTGCGAACAGAAGGCCCAATCCAAAAATCCATCAGAAAAAATAAAAAAGGGAACACGTGATCAGCCTACCATATCATTAATACGTTGTCACAATCTCCACCACATGATCTATCCTACGCGTCAGATTAGTCAAACAATCCAAGTATTATGCAAGATGAATGGCCAGGATCATATGCACATGATAGTTAACGTGGGGTGATGAACACACAAACCAAAAATAAAAATAAAAAAATTAAAACGCGTGGCAGCATATGGACCGTGGGATCAAACAATTGGACGGTCAGGATTTCGTCTCCTACCTCCAAACCCTAAACTCGTCGGAGACTGAACCAGACGCCGAAACTAGGGTTCGGGTCGTCTTCTCCGTTCACCTGCAACCAAAAAGTCACCAAAACACGCAAGCGAATATATGTTCTTGACCAGAATTCCACGAGGATTAATAATATGCCATCAAAAATCACAAATAATCCACACATAAAGAGAATCGAACGAAACAAGTTAGGGTTCCAAAACTTAAAACACACGCAGCAACCACATTACACGTCCACATTCAAAATAAAATACATCATCAAGCTCAGCAACAACCACAGATCATTATGCATGTCAAAAAATAGAGTTTTAGGATCACGGAAAGTGTTACCAACCTGAGATCACGCAACCTGTTCCCTTGCTATTAGCTTCAAGTGATGGGTGATTTGTATTCTATAGATGCCAAGGATTAATGTTGTGAAAGAATCTTGTGAAAAGCTCTTATGGATTGAGAGATTCGAATGATTAAAGCTTTTTGGTAGCAAACTTTGTTCTCCTCAAAATCACGTGTGTTCCCCTCTAACCAGTGCATGAGTAAGTTTAAATACATAGGGTTAATCCACTGATGATCACTTGGGCCTTGTTAATTCCTCACTTAATGAGTTTTGGGTGATTTTGGAAATTTGCCTAATGTGAAATACACCCTCCTCCATGCATGTATATCCAAACCCTTGATGATGGATCACTTATTTAACAATTGCTAATCACACCTGAATTGGATTTGGGCCTTGAGATGTCTTGGTTCTTGAGTTTTCAATGATCTTGCAATTTTGCATAATGGAAAATAAGTGATGAATAAACCATGGATCCAGTTGATTCAAAGGCCAAAAATGATCCTTATGGATTGTTCTTTGATGTTAGAATGTGGCTTGAAACAAAGGAATTAATTATAGGTCACCATGTCCCAAAATGCAAAAGTTGTGAAAATGGAATCATGAGAAACCCTAAAAACCACTTTGCCTTCTTTTGATCATAACTTGAGTTTCACAAATGATATGGAGACCATCTAATACTTGTTGGAAAGGGGAGAAAAATATCTTCAACTTTCATGTTTGAAGAAAATTCACTTGAAGCTTCTTTGATGATGAAAAGTCAAGTTGAATGTAGTGTAAGAACTTGCCCAAAAAGGAAACTTTCAAATTATAGGTCATTTCCATATTTAGTAACTTTTGCACAAACCCTTGATTCTTAATAAATGGTATGAAACTTGACTCTTGAAGACCATATGAGGATGTCAGACCTTGAAAACCTTGAAGAGAACTTAAAAATTTCACAGTTGACTTCCCCTCTCACTGTTGACTTTTCCCCAATTCTCCTGATTTGCAATCAATTGGCCAATTGAATCTCTCCTAAACCAAACTGATGGACAATCTTCCATTCCTAGATACTTAGGGACCCAAGGAATACCATGGAATCAAGTCTTGCCCAAAAAATCAGAAATAAACTGACTTTATAGCAAACCCTAATCTTGGTACCCACAGTCTAGGAGGAAATAACACAGTCTCCAAATCCAAATTCCTCTGAATATGATGTGTATCCTCTCCAACAAAGATAAGATATGCCATTTGGTGATGATAAAAACCCAAGAAGCTTGCCATTGGAGCAATAAACCCAAGAATCTCAAAGCCCTAATTTCTGCACTGGTTAGGAGAGAGTGATCCACAATACAAGGACTCTTTCTTGACCCTTTGAAGAACATCTTCTCCTCTTGAGCTGCCTCAAGCACCTTGACCCCATGCTAAGAACCAATGATATGCACACATGATAATGCAAAATGAGATGAAACATAAGCCAGTTAGTACTAAAGTAAGGAGAGCAAATTTTGGGGTGCTACAATTATTACTACAAAAAATATTTGGATGGTTGCGCCACCCTGGGTTGCATGTGTTCCTGTAAAGATTGTTGTATCTATTGTTATTGTTTCCAACATAGTCGACTGATACAGGATTTGAAGAACATTATTCAAACAGATGGGGTCCTCCATAGTAGACACAGGCAATTGCAGCCGTGTAAGTAACCACCTTTACTGGCTCTGGTCTTGTTACTTCAGGAGTCATCATATTATTCATCATCTGGTGAATTTGAGCCACTTGAGTCGAAAGAGCTGTTGTCTCAATGACTTCATGAACTCCAACAGTTTTTTTGTGAGTTGAGTTTGCAAAAGCCCTAGTGACAGGCCACTGGTATGTGTTGGCCATAATTCTCTCAATCAACTTATAACCATCTTCATAAGATTTGGACAATAGAGCTCCACCACTGGATGCATCTAGCATATTCCTTGAGGATGGAATTAATCCATTGTAGAAAGTCTCAAGTTGAATGCCGATGGGAATCCCATGATGAGGGAATTGTCTTAGTAACTCTTTAAATCTTTCCCAAGCATCAAACAATGATTCGTCATCTCCTTGCCTAAATGAAGTAATCTCATTTCTCGTGTTTTCATTCTTTGAAGAAGGGAAGTATTTTTCTAGAAATTTTTTTGCCAATGTATTCCATGTATTGATGGAATTTGGTTCCAAGGAATTTAGCCAGCTCTTGGCTCTATCCCTTAGAGAATAAGAAAATAGCCTTAACCTAAAGGCATCATCAGTCACGCCAGGAATCTTGAAATTGTCAGCAACATCTTGAAATTGTCTTAAGTGCAAGTGTGGGTCTCCATGAGGAGAACTTGAGTATTGACCACTAGTTTGCAGCATCTGGAGCATCATAGGTTTGAACTCAAACTGTGGTGTAGTGATCTCTGGTCTAAAAATACCAGTGCTCATGGCAGGTGGATCAAAGACAACATAGTCTCTGATGTTGCACGCCCTGTCATTGGCAATGCCAATGATGTCTTGCTTAGCCATGACACTTTCTGGCTGTGTCTCGTCTGATGATGATGATGACGAAGATTCTTCGTCTGTCTCCACGTGCACTTCTTCCTCTGGTTCAACAATAATTGATGTAGATGGATCTCCAGATGGTTGTTGAGAACGCAAAAATCTCCTTCGTGCTCTTAGAGTTCTTTCAGGTTCAGGATAACCTTTGTAAACTGGTTGTAACGACCTACGCATGCAATAGGTTAAACCTGTCGTAACACCAAATCACAACAAAAACGTTAAAGGCTCAAATACATCCTTTAATAAAAAACAACAAATACAGTAGTTCAAAGTGTATCTATCACTCCCCGGCAATGGCGCCACAAACTTGTTGTCTACTTTCTAAGTGTTTACTTTAATGAATTATTTTAAAGCAAAGGTGTCACATGCAAGTATACATGTATATTTGATTGCAGCAAGTGATAAAATAAGAGATCGTACCCAAAGGGAGTGAACTTGATATAGCTTTGAACTTTAAAGTATTTAATTCTTTTTTAAAACTAGTATGAGCAAGGTAACAAATAATAACAATGGTAACAATAAGAAGAACACACTACAAACTAAAATATAAGTAAGGAAGGATAAGATATCAGAGAGATGATTGATGAGCCAAGATCCATTAATGAATTGTTGCTAAACAGTTTCCATGAATTGAAGTATCGTGCCTCAAAAGGTCAGAACGTGATCTAGTGGTGTATTTCTACAACAGCAAAACATACATAACTAGGGCAAGGCATCAAATCTTTAAGTATAACTTATAACCCTAAAATGTGTATGGTTTTAGTTCTGCAAAATCTTTACGGTCTCAACTTCTTATCTTTAAGCAAGTTAAATTAAGTGGATATCTCTATCCTATTTTGTTAACCACTTTTGTTATGAAATCAACATGTTGTTGGATCTCTCTCAACCACATACTTGTACCTTTTTCTCAGTTGATCATTCTAAGAAGCAAGCATATATCAACAAAAACACAAAAAAATAAGGCACTAACAATACATCATTTCAATGTAAAAACAACTTTATATTAACTTCACTTTGCTCATCAACTACGAGTTTAGCTCATAATGAGTTGAGTACAAACTACTGGAATGAAAATACAAGATGGCATATTCTTAACAAAAATGTAGAAAAGAAATGACAACCTAGTAATAACTTGAAGATCCTTTGCGTTGGGTAAACAGCATCAGTACTCCACAGTCACGAAAGTTACAAGCACTAGGTATAGGATTGGATGAGAAGAGGAAATCTCTCTAATCTTCCTAATCCTCAAGATAACTATAACGTAACTAAAACATAAAATATGAGTGTGTTCTTTCTAGCTTGTGGTCTCTCTCTTCAATGTTGAACATGGCTTGCTTTTTATAGCCATTGAGAATGAGAATGGGATTTGATGGGTCTTGGATCATGCGCTTTTGATGGAAATAAGGTTCAGCCCGAATCAAATCAGAAATAGCTCCATCTATCACTTCTTCCTTTGTGAACAAGTTATCAAGGGCAAACAACATTTGGAGATAACTCGCCTTTGGCAGGCTGCTGCAGCAGGTAGTGGCACATAGTAGATAGTGGGTGGCTGGGTGCAGGATGCGCTTTTGCAGGTGTGGTCCCCACTGTACCCTCCTTTGTCCCCTAGCTTCTTTGATCTTATCTTGATGCTCTAGCTCCTTCTTGACACGAACTTCTGCCACGTATGCCCTAGTGATAGAAATTCTTCCAAGCTCTTGGTGAAATTACAATTAACAAATCTCATTATCTTTCTTCCTCTTATCTCCATTCTGCTCAGACTATTTCTTGAGGTGTCACGCCTCAACTTGCGTTAATCTGAATTATTTTAGGACAAAAAACACACAATAAACCATAAAAGGTGCAACTAGTGCACTAAAGGCAAATTCATACTCAAACAAGAGAAATAAAATTAAACCTAGCTAAATTACTACAGAAAATGGATCATTATGACACACTAAAATAGTGTTATCACTCACCACACCACCATTTACGACTTCTAATCTTTCTATTATGGGTGCCCACTATGTCATCCAAAAAAAAAATTCAAAAAATCAACCTTATACTTATTCCTCCTTTGAAATGGTCGAGAGGAGAGCAAAAGGATTATGTATGTTCTACGATGAACAATTCACATCTTGTCATCAATTTAAGCATAAATGTGCCAACTTATGGTTTTATAAATGAATGAGGATGACTCACCTGAAGAGGAATTTAAGGAAGATACATACATGGTTGAACCGAAACAACCTCAGTAAATTGATAATCCTCAACTGTCCTTGCAAGCATTGACATATGTGGCTAATTTTAAGATTATGCATATTACAGGGATCCATGACAAGAAGATGATACACATTTTGTCGGATAGTGGAAGCACACATAATTTTTGGGATTTAGAAGTTGCTAAATCCATGGGATGTAAGCTTGAAACTATTTCACCTCTAGTTGTCACAAGAGGCGGAGACCATCAACGGAGGCTGCTTCCATATGTTGCGGATTTAATTGATATTTACAACAAGCACAGTTCATTGCATGTGTCATTGTGTTACCTTTGGTCAGTTGTGATTTAATCTTAGTTATATAATGGATGAAATCCTTGGGCCATATTCTATGGGATTTTGACAAGCTACAAATGGAATTCACTACAAATGGTCGTATGTTTGTCCTTAGAGGTTCAAAGACTCCTAGTCATAAACTCATTAACAATAAATCCTTTACACAAGTGTTACGCAAAGGTGCTGAAATGTGTTTTTATCAACCTTCATGAACACGTATTCTCTTCTTATTCCCATTTGTCATGCCCTGTCAACTAACTATGATAGCCAATTGTAACACCCCAAAATTTTCCATCCTATTTATACCATCAATAAGTTGCTTATGCTTCATATTGCATGTACTTTTAGGTCATAAGCATGATGCATGCATCATTGGCTTTCACAAGGTATGGGATCAGAGGATTTCATGGTATTGGTTGTTCAAAGCAAAGAGAATGGGACGTACTCAATCACTCAAGCTACAAAGGATCTTCATGCCTCAAAGACATCATATATGGTTCTTCATCCCATTAGGAGAGTGGAACTTGCAAGAGACTTGAAGAGAATCACTTCCTCCTATCTACTGATCCTCAGATTAGGGTTTTGAACATCTGAAAATGTGACCCCTCATGGGCAAGGACCTTGAAGCCTCAACATCCTCATATCATGTAAAACATCTTTGTTTAAAGGTTTCTCCCTTCTCTCCAAAGGAATTAGGGTTTTGAAGAACAATCAACATCTCCTAACTTTTGGGGGCCAAATAAGGGTTTTTCTTTAATTCACTTTATTTCTGATTCTTTGGGAAAAACTTGATTCCATGGAATTTTATATGTTCTCAATTATCTAGGAGTGGAATATGGACCATCAATTTCATTCAGAAGAGTTTCAATTGGCCAGATTATTAAGAATAAGTCAAATTTGGGATAAAGTTAACTAATCAATGAAAAAGTCAGCTCTTGACTTTTTGAGGTCAAATGTGAGTTCATCATGTCAAATGTGATCAATAGGTGAGATTTGATCAAGAAATACCAAAAGAATAATCAAAATCAACCTTGTGTGGAAAGTTACCCAATTTGGAAAACTAGGGTTTTAGAAACTTTACATTTTGGCAAAGTTTTTACGCCATGCAACCATCTTCCAAGCCATTTTTCAGCATGAACGAGACTTCATTTCAATTTTTTTTCTAACATGAAAGTTGTAGTATGCATTTCAAGTTTTCTAACCATATGTAATTCACTCCATTGGATCATTTTTGAGCAATTTATGGTTGTTGCAAGTTAGGGATTTTCATACTTACATTTTCAACACTTAGAATTTTTTTTAAGCGTTTAAGGGTCATGTTTGGTGCCAATGTTCAAGCATGTTTTTGAATGTCTTCTCGGCCTCATTTGGAGTTCATTTTCAAATGAAAATTGTAGAGGGATCTTCCACCTTTCACCCCATATAAAGTATGTGCCATTTGGATTCTTGGATCAAGACTTATGAGCCATCAAAGTTGAGTATTTCAAGTTATGGAATTGAAAAACACTTAGAGTTTGTCTAAGTACCCAAGCTCAGTTTTGTGACCACCATTTCAAGGCCATTTTCCACGGTGTTCTAGACCTCAAATCCATTTCCATCAAAAATTAACATTGTTGATTGTAATGCCCTCTTTCCAATGATATCAAAACCACACCAAATGATTCAAAACTCACCAACATATGGTCCTCCAAAAACCACCCCATGAACCTGTTTCCCATCAACAAAAACCATGTTATTTTCCACTCTAAAACTCAAAAGAGATTTACTTCATTCTTGTTGCAACCCACCATGCGCATGACATCACCACCCATTACTCAAAATAACCACACAAGTCCTTATATACCATGCACATGTCACCAAATTTACCCCATCTAAAAGAAAGAGAAAAAGAAACTTAGACAACAAGTGTCAATTCTACCAGCTAGTATTCACATCATTTCCCATTCAACATTACCACATGATACATCACTCCTACACACAAAAACTTCCTAACCCGTATGCACCATAACATCATTCTCATTTTTTCATTTTTCACTAATAAAGGTTTCAACTAACTAACCAACTAGGATTATCATCTAACGACACTTTAACTAACCTCATATAAGGCTCTAACAACCATTAACCCAGTTAGTTACAACAGTTTGGAAAAGAGAGATCAAAATCCCATTTTGACACCTCCATGTTCATGCTTTCGAAGCTCCCTTGGTTTTGAAGCTTTCATCAAACTTCCTTCACAATTGTCATCACCATTCTTCACTCTACCTTTTGGTTGCAAAAGTTTTCATCTGGAATCATCATAGCACCCGTCCACGAGTTCACTTTTCTCACCATCAAACTTGGGATTTCCATTAAGATTTGAAACATCCAGAGTATTTATTTTGCTCTTATAGTAGATCTTAAGGCTTGCAAGAAGTTATCAGGGTTTCTAGTGCATGTGGAAAGCATTTCTGATCAGGTTAGGTTTCTTGATCTTGCAGCATCATTTTAGGGCAATACCCAAGCTTAGAGACATCTAGGCATACGTATCTGAAGTCCTACATCATTGTAGGCAATGCTGGTAACTTATTTGTGTTGATTTGAGCAAGTTCCAAGATATAGGTCAAGTTTTCTTGTTCTGTTTTCATGGCCTTAGAGTAGTTGTTTGTAAAAACCAATGGGATATTGTTGATCATCGTGAAATTTCGTGCGAAACGGTGTTAAGATTTATCATTTTTGGTCATGTTTTGCGTGAACTCTTACGAGGGTGATCGGGGAAGACGACCGGAGCCCTAGCTCCGGTGTCACCGTTGGCAAGGTGAGAAAAGTCAGAACTCGTGTGTTTAATTCCCATTGGGCCGTATTGTCTTCATTAATCCACCTGGGCCAGTGTTAGCCAGCGTGGAATTCTTCACGTAGCAACCAATGGGATGGCTCCAACGCATTAATGAATGTGCATCTATTGAATCACGTGCTATATTCCTCTCTTTTTTCTGGCATTTTGTTTTTATATTTTATTTTTAAATGAATAATAAAAATTAGATAAGAAGGAGGTAATGTGAAATTGGTACGAGCCCAAAGTGTTTCTGCTAATAACACCCCCTTTAGCTGGCCCCAATGCATTGTGAACTAAACAATTACTAACCTGGCATCCCCTGTCTTGTTTTGTGGTTTTTTATATTTCATTTTGATGCACGTTTCAAGAATGATTTTTAAAAATAGTAAAAACTATAAAAAAAATCTATAAAAATTCATGAGTGATATTTGGTGGATTAATTAATTTTTGATCATTTTTTAATTCCAATTTTGGATTATTTGATATTTTTCCTGAATTTCTGATTGGAATGTGTTCAAATTGAAGTACCTTGTGCCTAAAGCTTTGAAAAGTGATTTTACCAACATGCTTTTGATTCCAATTTTTGTGCTCATTTAGTCACTAGATTTTATGACATCTTGGTGTTTAATTGATGTTTGTGCCATGATTTTTGAGTCATTTTTGATGCCATTCTTTTAGGTTTGTTTGTATGATCATTGTTGGATAACATGTTATGTGTTTGCAATTGTTTGAACACCTTTGGTGAATATTTTTGAGCCAATATTTTGAACATGATCAGATACTGACCTTACCATTATATGAATAATTTTCCATAATTTTCCAAAGCTTTCATCTATTTTTCATGAGTGGATCAATGTGCACCTAATGTTTGAGTGTATGTTTGGAATTAAGTGGAATTTGAAGCTTGTGTATGCTATTCTTTGGTCAACTTTCTTGACATGATTAAGCACATCCATGATGATATTTTATCTGCCATTGTGCTACTTTGACATTGATTTTTGATCATGTTTTAGATGCTTACTTTAAACCCTAAAAAGGTGCCTAAATGCATGTCCTTTTACTTGAGCTTTTGTGTTGATGCTTAGGATGTTTAGGGATGTAATGTTGACATGATTGTTGAACATGAGCATTGGTTTCCACTTGTTATAACATGAAGCACAACCATCTAAACTCACTTTATAGGTCCCCTTTGAATGCCTCTAATGAAGGTCATTTGAGCCATGTTTACTTGTCAACTTTGACAACTTGCTTTTGGTACTTTGGTATGCCATCTTTGGTTGGTGTTTTCATGACTCAAAAGTGAGATATTACATGTCATTTGCTACTTCCTTGTGTGCTTGGATACCTATTGGACTTGACTTGGATCATCCTTTACTTGCTTGACAATTAACATGCCCTTATGGAAGTGTTTTTGTGTTTGTTTTGACATTTGCTTGCCTTAACTCTTGATAATGATTTGACATGAGAACTTTTGTGGTAACTTGAGATGTTTGTACATTGAATCAAATGCCTTAGCTTCTTACCTAGGTCACTTACATTCCAATCTTCATGTTTGTTTGCTCATTGTATAATTATGATTGAATGATACATCCTTAAAGCAACATCTTTGTGTATAATTTTCAAATCTCTCGAACATGAATTGATATGTATTTCATGATCACTTCTCAACATTTCAAGCATAACTTTGATATGATTACATCATGTATGTTACTTGAATGCATAACTTAGATTCATTTGTTTTACCTTTAAAGGTTGATCTGACATGGCCTTTGAATGGTAAATGTTTGTGTGCTAGTGTAAGGCATAACTTGATTTCGTTTACACTTTCTTAGGATATTAACATGAAGTGGATATAGTAGGTTCAGCTACTGCCCCTATTAGGTTAAAACACCTTTAGGACTCACTTCACTTTGCTTATTGTTTGCATTACACCTAATGTAGTCTTAGGACCTTAGCATAGGCATAATTGCATAGTTTTGCATTTTCCTTTCAACTATTCAATAGTTGAGCTTGGCTTGGAGTTGGTAAGTACTGGTGTTACTTTACATGGTCGTCTACACTCGCATGAAATCTTTTTCATCTCCCTTCTCTTTTCTTCTTTGAATTGTGATTGAATCATCTAGTGTTTACTTGTGTGTGATCACATGTTCCCTTAGGATTCCTAAATTGAATCTAATTTTGGATTAGATTCAAATTAGGAGAGACATTAGGTTACCAATCCAAACATGCTAACATAGGTAGAGATTCCCTTTAATCCTCAACCATAGGATCAATCATGGCATGACAACTTATAGGATGGAGATCCCCTAGTTGTTTTCTTTTAATCACTTGAGTCTCTCTTATCTCTCTAAAAGAAAAGCAAAAACACTTAATAAATATTGTATGTGGAGTGTGCCACGAGCCTTAAGCACATGGGAAGTGATAAGTGGGACTCCCTCCTTACCTTATCTAGGGTGTTTTGCATGCATCCCGTGTTGGGTCGATTTTGCAATACATTCGATCCTATGTCATAGTCTTTAGCACGATACATACCACAAACAAAACAAATCAAAATACTTCTTCTAAAAGACAAAAACAAGCCCATCGTCTTCCTTCAGGATTCTTTTCTCATCTCACTCACTCGAATCGTAAGGATACGTTATTTCCGTTCTACCACAAACAGGTAAATGCATAAGTCTCCATGCAACGAGCGGCAACACCTAAATTGCTAGAATGCGAACGTTAGCGTCATCCACCTAAAAAACACCAAACAATAATGACCTTGTAGGTCGAACTAAGACTACTCTGACTTCCTCTCTCTCGTCCGATTAAGGATACGTAGGAACTAGACGACGATGTCTTGGCGAGCAACCTTCCCCAACAATCCCGTAGTCCTCCGAACATCGTTGACTCTGACTTTCTCACTCTCGAGGGAATACGTAGGCCTAGGACGACGATGTCCTAACGAGTCACCTTTTCTTTTCTTTCCCCATTTCTTCGTTTCTCATTTTATCCCTTTCCAGTTAACAGTGGAGCTTCAGATACCTACACCCTTTGATTTGAACAACAAGTATGGATCTCATCGAGTACGATGGATGCGAGGGGGTGTTAATACCTTCCTCTCGCGTAACCCACTCCCGAACATAGACTATGGTTGCGATGACCGTTTCTTTCCCTCCTTTAGGTTTCTTTGATCATTTCCTTTCCCTGCGTCGGGATAAATAACGTTCGGTGGTGACTCTTCTGTCTTTTCCGCCGATTGATTTTCACAGTTGCGACAGCTGACGACTCTGTTAGGGACTTTCCCATCCCTAAGCGAGTAAAACCTAACACTTGTTTGTGTTTGGTTATTGGGTGTTTATTTGTATGCTTTAACTGCTTTATTTATCGCTTTTATTGCACGGTTATTGCATGTTTATCGCATTGATTTGCTTTGTTACATTCATTACTGCCATATATATATACTTGACTGTGCTGAATTGCTATTTTCTTTGGTGGGCAGGGTGTTCCGAAAGATAAGCCCAACACACATGCTTGAGTATACACATAGGATTAGAGTGGAAAGTAATGTGGAATACGTAGCATCTTGGTACGTTTGGTTTACACGAAACCCACACGCAGACGATGTTTTCTTGGGAGACATTCTGATTTGTGCCTCTTGTGCTTTTCGGGGTGTTAACTTAGAAAGTTGTCGACTATGGTGACCATTCCTGAGGACTCAGTTAAGACACTCCTCTAAAGGGGTAATAATGTCAAACCAGAAATGATGAATGCATTATCACTTCTTGATTCAAGGACCCGAGACTGGGATTATGCTATAGGATGACCTTTTTGAGGGGAATCAGTTAAGGCCTCCTCGATTGATGATGATGCCAAACCGGAAATGGTGAATGTGTCGTCATTTCTTGACCTGAGAGTCCGTGATACTGAGGATCCTCTGTTTTAGAACCCACATGTGAGAGGGGATGGGTGTTTATAGGTTTGAAAGTAACTTTGACTTCCAACCTACCGAATTATCTGGTATTCTTACAGAAGTGAACAGTTGATCCTATTATATTCAGTCAGTTGTTATTCACTCAATTCATCACAGACACTATTCACACAATTCATCACAGACACGTCTAGATATATGTGGCACCTCTGATCCCATGCCTATGCATTGCATCATTTCATACCCTAACATTCATGTTTTTTTTCATTTCTAGGTTTATATCTTACTATTGATTCCGGTCAGTGGGTTTCTATAGGGATGGATACAAAGAGAAAGAACAATGTGGCATACAAGTTTTCGAAGCCGACTCTAGACTTACTTCATAAAGTGATTGATATGGTTGATCCTGGTGTTCTTATTGATTTCAGAAAGGAATATGGGAGGTTATTGAATGTTGTCTGTAATATCACGAAGTTTGAGCACGACGCTATTCATACACTCTTACAGTTCTATGAGCCTCCGTTGCGCTGTTTCGTCTTTCCGGATTATATTCTGGCTCCGACACTGGAATAATTCTCTTTCATCCTGGGGATCTCTATCAAGCAAAGAGTACCGTTCTTTTCTGAGGAGTGTCCAAATTTAGAAGAAGTTGCAGCTGTCTTTCACGTGGGTTAGTCTATTCTGAGTGATAATGTTGTCGATAAAAAAGCTTTTAAAGGTTTTCAGTTGGAGTTTCTGGTTGGTCAAGCTCGCAAGTATGCCGACTCAAAAAGTTGGACTATTTTCAACGGTATCTTGGCTCTATGCATCTACGAGATTGTCTTGTTCCCCAACGTACATGATTTTGTGGACATGCATCCCGTTAGGATCTTCATCTTGAAAAATCCAATACCTACTCTTCTTGGTGATTTCTATAATTCTGTGCACTTCAAGAAATAGAAGAGAAGAGGGGGGGGGGTCTATAAATTGTTGCACGCCGCTCTTGTCCAATTGGTTTCTGAATCATCTTCCTCAAACCAGTGCCTTTGTTGATACAAATTATTCTCTGAAGTGGTCCAAATGGGTAATGGGTCTGATTGCAGATAACATTGTCTGGTGTGATCATCGGTCGTTGGGTATGGAAATTATATCCAGTTGCAGAAACTTTCCAAATGTACCCTTGGTGGGTAGGAGAGGTGGAATCAACTATAACCCTATTTTGGCCTTCAGACAGTTTAGGTATGCTTTGAGTAATCCTCCCAAAGATCAAGCTGTCGAAGAATCTTTGTTCTTTAATGGTACCGAAGACTAGGAGATGCTCAGGAGGGCCGTGAATGCTTGGGCACATATTCATAAGAAAGGGAGGATTGTTCTTGGAGAGAGTAATTGTAGAGCTTATCCTTCTTATGTAGAGTGGATTCAGAAGAAAGTGGAAGAGATGCTCTTGCCTTTCTCAAGGGAGCTACCTTTGTACCCGTTAATGATAGAGCAATCCACTATTGTTGCTATTGAAGAATTCAACAAGCTGCAAGCTATTGTGAATGAACTTCGTGTGGAGAACTCCTACTTGAGTAGCCGTCTTCAGGATGCTTTTCATACCAAAATGGGATTGGAATGTAAGGCTCGAGATGCGACGAAGCTTCTAGCAGAAAAGGAAAAAGACTTTGCAGACAAAGCTCAGTTTTATCGGAAAGCCAAGTTGGCTGCAAAATCCTCCGCCAAGGCTCAAAAGCACACTAAGCAACTCTTGGTTGAGGCCAATGTCAAGCTCTCTGAATCTCGATAAATGTGGGACGACTTCGTGGCCTGAGAAAAGAGATAAGATGAAATCTGGGCTGAGAATGAAGAACTAATGGAAAAACTCAGAGTGAAAGAGGAAGAGCTCCAGAATGCGAGAAGAGGCAAGAAGCACTTTTCTGACAAGCTGAAGGAGGTCGAGAAGGAAATCGAAGAGCTCAATGTTCAGGCTGGAATAAAGAAGGCAAAGCTCCGAGATGTCTTTGGTGATGATGATAGCGCAGAGCATATTGGCAAGCTGAACCAAGACATTAGGAAGAGACATAAGCTAATCAAGGGGTTGATAAAGCGACCAACTCATCCTGACACCGAAGCACTTCCTGAGGAAGTCAAGACTAGTTTGTATGGGCTAGGGGTTTGGGATTGATTTGCCTCTGTATTTTTGTTGCTTATTGTGGTTACCATCAAGCTTGTTAATGGAATCACCTATGGTTGTATCAAACTCATTTGTATGACTCTTCGAAGTATTATATGATGAGATGTTGTTTCTACAATATTTGTTTGAGTAATATTTGTTTCAGCATTATTCTCTCAACAATGTTCATTCCAGATATTTTCTCAGCAATGCCTATCTGTTCTAGTAATTTCTCCTGGGTAATGTATCCAATCCCTCACCCGGTCAAACTGGAATCAAAGTATAGATATTCCTTGGAAATGATTAAACATGGCATATTCTTGCATTCACACATTTCATTTTTTGCATAACAGGTGTTTACTACTGGATTTCTTACCCTATCTGATTTAATGGGCATGATTGATGACTATCATCTTCATCGTTATTCAACTCGTCAGAACCAACAAAAATCTATGGACCAGGTGCAAGCAGAACTCCAAGACTTCCGTACTCGTATGAATCAATACATGGAAATGATGCAGAATGTAGCTCAAGGACAGGAGCAGCTGAGGACTTTAGTGTAACCTTTAGTTGCACGTGTTGATCCAGAAGGCATTGTTCACGGTGGTGTTCATGTTGTTCCTCCGGGCGGAGGTAGTTAAGCTGGTGTTCATGTTTTTCCTCCAGGCGGAGGTGTTCCTATTCCTACTGTCATCATTCCTCCGGGCAGAGGAGCAGCTGGAGCTATTCCGGTCGTCGTTGGTGGAGCTGGCAGTATAGGTGCAGTGCGTAGTGCTGGGGGCCATCACTGGGAAGATCATCAGGACGATGTGTTTTCTATGCAACGGGTTGATGCTGGTATTCCAAATGAAGCTGATAGAAAGTTTAAGCTGATAGAGGAGCGACTGAGAGCCTTTGAGAATCATAACTCTTTGGGGCTTGACGTGGCTGATTTGGGATTAGTCCCAGGGGTGAAAATTCCTCATAAATTCAAAGTGCCTTCCTTCGACAAGTATACTGGAACCACTTGCCCTAAGACCCATATTAGGGCGTATTACAGAAAAATGTACGCTTATTCGGAAGATGAAAAGGTGTTGATTCACTTCTTTCAAGATAGATGTAGCGAGCGATTTTGGACGTGGTTCTTAAGCATTGTCGCTCTTTTGGGGTTACTACAGGTCGATTCATTTTTTATCCTATTGAAGCTGATGAAGGAAGGGAAATAGATGTCTCCAATTAACCCTGCTTGCATACTGAGTTTAAATAGCGGTCTGTTAAGTTACGGATACGATATGGAAGTGGGGCCTCTTTCTTCTTACTTTTTTTGGTTGAAATGACGGGATGGTTCATGGGTAGGATTTAGGACTAAGGGTATGGGATTTTGGGTTTTTGATTAGTGTGCTCGCTAAGATTTTTCTTTCAATCTTATGCCTACGTATTCCCGTTTACCGAAACAGGGAAATCAGAGCGATTGTAGTTCCTCTTATTTCATGGGAGGAAATGGTGTTTTGGTGTCTTGTTCAAAGCCCAAGACATGAAGCTAAAGGGTAGTTTATATCTTGTTCAAAGCCCAAGATGTGAAGCTGAAGGGTCTCGACTTTAGAGATAATTTGTCATCTCTAAAGAGGGGTCTGTCGGTCACAACTATTGGGTGACTGATTATAAAGGAGGATTACTTTGACCGGGATATATGAATCCAGCAATGCCATAATTTCCTTTAGAGGGGCTTTCAAACCTAGAGGAGAAGACTTTAACTCAGTGTAGAGTAATTCCATCTTTCCTTAGGAATTTCTCATGCTAAAAGAGGGACAGTGGCATGGATGTAAATAATCCAGAGGCTTGTCGCTTACAGCAGTTAGATGAAGGGAAATGAGTTTTTGATGTTTGTATACTGTGAACGAGGCACAACTTTGATGCTAAAAGGTTGATTGGCTTAACCGGGATTTCCTTATACAAAGCCTAAGAGGAGGCTGTTGGCCCAACAAGAGGGTGTTTTTGTGTGTATCTCGTACGAAGCCCGAGAGAGAGGCTAAAAGGGCTGTCTCAATAAGAGAGTCTTTTTGTATCTCGTATAAAGCCCGAGATGGAGGCTAAAGAAGTTTGACTCAACAAGAGAGTGATTTGGTATCTCGTATAAAGCCCGAGATAGAGGCTGTTTGACTCAACAAGAGAGTCTTTTTGTATCTCATACAAAGCCCGAGATGGAGGCTAAAAAGGGATTGACTCAACAAGAGAGTCTTTTGGTGTCTCGTATGAAGCCCGAGACAGAGGATAAAAGGTTACTGTTTCAGTTGAGTGACAGGTCCAATATGCTAATTTAAAGAGAAAATCAATTCTTATATGAGTAATGTTGTACTCATGGATTTGATCAGAGGATCAGGGTTATCTCCCGTTCTTTAAGGAAATGGGAAATCCAAAGGGTATTGAGACTGTCCGAGTCTACGAGTTTTATCTCCTAGTTTTGAAAGGAGCTTGAGAATGTCTTTGAGACTTAAGGAAATCAGACTGTCCAAGTCTAGAGTTTCATCTTTTGTACTATGATTTAAGAAACAGTAGTAGGATCTAGACTCTTTGAAAGACTGTTCTATTAAGATGATTAATTTATGTTCCTATACCTCTAGGAGGTCGTCGGGATAATTTGTACGATGCCCAAGAGGAGGCTATCATTCCCTGAGGAAGAAATCATTTATACGAAGCCTAAGAGGAGGCTGTGAATACTTCTAAAAGCCGACGGGTCCTTGTACAATGCCCAAGAGGAGGCGCAGATGCTTTTAGGAAGCCTGTGGGTCCCGAAACCCCGAGAAATTCAAGACAGACTATTCACAGAGAATAGATTAAGCCAGGAAAGTTCGAGAATTTGGAAGTAACTCAAGAGATGCTATTCACGGAGAATAGATCAACTCTGGGGAGTAGAGTCTCTTGACAATTCCTAGGAGGGACAACCGAAGAGAAGACTGTATGTGGTGCTCCTATTGAGGATCTAGTTTTGTCTATCTTTAAGAGTGATCAACGTGGCTTTACCTAGTGCTAGACGTAGTTTCCGGGGAAACTCTAAATATCTATACTATTATTCCAGAGTTGATATAGTTTATGAAAGAAGACTTACAGTGAAACAACCCCACAGTCAATTATATACATATGAAAGCGGTAAATGAAAGCGGGTAAACACTTACTCGGTTGTAGAACTTCCATGCTGTTTTGTTAGTTTGTTCAACAAAGAAAACTTTGATAACAATATTATATTCAAAATCAAGGGAGAAAGTGCTTTGAAAAGAAAGAGTGGGGCTTACAACTCAAGGAGAGGCCCAGTGTTTTATCAGTGATCGCACTGTTGTTTTGTACAGGGACTTATACAAGTGACAGAGGCCAATGAAAGGTTTTCTGTACAAAGGGATGGGTCTTACACTCTCTCAAGAGGCCCAAATAGTTTTACAAAAAAAGAATGGGGCTCATAACTCGAGGGTTGCCCCAGATGATTTTTCGTTTGAAATGGCGATCGCGCCGAGATTTCTTTTAACACAGAGGGGCTTATACAATATCTGAGGCCCAAAATTGATTGGTTAAAAGGGGGTTGGGTCTTACACTCTATTAAAGGCCCAAATAGTTTTTGAATGGGTCTTATACCTCGAGGAGAGGCCCAGATGGTTTATTTTAAATGGGCGATGATCGCGCCGAACTTTTGAAATACAACGGGACTTATACAATAAGTGAGGCCCAAGATAGGTTTGTATTTACAAAGGATTGGGTCTTACACTCTAATAGAGGCCCATGAGTGTTTGAAAATGATTTATGAGGGTGAAAATCAAAGAAACCCTAATTTTATTCTTTAAAAGTAAATATTTAAAGAAAAATCAAACAAAATACCAAATAAATTTGAATAACCCATTTGTGATTTTCTTTAAGGTTTGAAAAAATGAGGTATAATCACAAGGGATATTTAAACTCATTTGTTTTTGATTTTCAGAGTAAATATTCACTTTTAAAATGTTTAAAAACAATTAAAAATGAATTTATTCACAAAAACACTAATTATATTAAATAAATAATATAAATCTATTTTTTTTGTGGAATAAAATATTTCAACATTTTTGTGATTTTTTGCAAAAATAACCAATCAAAAATAATTAAAATTGAAAGAGTTATTAATTTTCCAATTAATTAATAAAACATAAAAACATTGGGAGAATAGCAAAAATGTGAAAAATCACAAAATGGCATGGGTGAGGTTTGAACCCAAGACCTCAAGGTTACAAGGCGCGCGCCTTACCACTGGGGTGGTGATACATCCATTGTTTGAAGTGAAAACACAAATATACAAGTCATGCCTTGGTTTTAGGCCTGGCCCAAGGCAAGGCAAGGCAAGTTTTGGCTCAGAAACGTGAAGGCCATAACTTTCTCAATTCTTAATGGGTTGAGACAAAATTTATATGCATTTGGACCATAATTTCACAAGGAATCCAATGGTGGTGGTAGTTTTTTCAGATCACACTCCCTCCTCAAAACCCGATAGTGGTTTTGAAAGATACCTATAATTGCATTTTCTATGCTACACTTTGATACAGGCATGAATTACATGATCAATTGGTTCAAACACAACATATATAACATGTATGAGGTGTGCATGATCAGTGGACTTCAAAGCAATGCATATTTTGGAAAGTTTAAGTCATGAGGCTTACCTCTTTTTGAGCTTTTTGGAGTTTTTGTGCAATCTGCCAAGCCTCTTATTCCAGAAATGATTTGATGCTTTATGTCGCTCCCGGGATTTTCATCCTAGTACAAACGCGAAAGTGGCACCGAAACAGAGTCGCCAGCAATGTGTATTTATCCCAAGAGAGGGAAAGGAAACACCGCATAAACCTGAGAGGAAGGAAAAGCATGGTCTCGCGACCAAGAGAACTGGGTTCGGGAGTCGGTTACACGAGAGGAAGGTATTAGCACCCCCTCGCGTCCATCGTACCCGATGGGATCCACGCTTGCTCGTCTCGATCAAAGGGTGATGGAAAAGAATACTGGAAAAGGAACGAAAAGAGAACTGGAAAAGGAATGGAAAGAGAAAGAGAAACAAATGTAGGGAAAATAAAAGAAGTGCTCGCATGGGCCCTACCCCACTGCCTACGTATCTCATCGGGAGCATGAGAATCAGAGCGACGTAGTTCCCCTCAATAGGGATGGATTGTTTGTGTTTTTTAGAGAACGGCTTACGTTCTAGCTCAGGTGTTGCAGGCTCGCTGGTCCGAGTGCGTTACCATCTTGCAAGAGAACGAGTAGAAGCACGTTCGTACGCTGAGAGTGAGTGAGGTGAGAAAAGAATTCCCGAAGGAAAGACGTTATTGTTTGTTTTTGTCTTTTAAGAGTTTTTTCATTTGTTTGCATATGATAGTGTATCTGAATCTTAGTCATTGGAATGTGTACATCCTCACATTCCAAGATGGAATGGGTAAGAAAGCACACTAAGAGTGAAGAAGACCCCCACACTTAGTTCCAATTGTCAAGGTTCAAACACACTAGCATACTTGTGTTTATTAAGTGTTTTGTTGATTATGAAGTGAAGAAGTGTTTTTTATTATTTGCACCTTCAACAAGTATTGCATTTAAGTCCCTCATACAAGATCAAATATGTAACACATTGACCTAAGATGGGCCATATGCTACACATTCTAAGATTACAAGAGAAGACCCCTTATAATCTTTTCTTTATATGAAAGGCCTAAATGCAATAAATGCCTACCTTTATTATATGTTTTGAATTTTCTTTGAGATGAGAAAAGAGACTCAAGAGAGGAGAAAAGGTAAAACCTATATGGACTAAGACTCAATCCTAATTGAAGATTAAAGGGAGTGATCCTAAAGGTTTGTGAGGTTTCAACCTAAAGTCTAAAGAAGGAAAGAATTAAACAATTCACTTCTAAAGTAGAAGATGAATTGTAATTCACAAAGGGAAAGTGATGAGTTATTAAAAGAAAGCACATAAGTGCTTAACAAAACACAAAATGGAATTGTAAAAGAGAAAGGATAGAAGTTGAATGTGGATTCCTTATCCACACTCAATTGAAACTTACCAAAGCCCCTACATGGTTAGTAAACATGTATAAGAAGTATAAGAAGTAAAAGAACATGTAATGCATCATAAAACTCAAAAGAATTAAATGAGAAAACAAATCCTAGAACCACAACCAGAATGGGCATCATATGGTCAACAAATGAATATCATCATACAAGTGCAAGTGAATAGGCAACAAACATCATCCATTAGCATTTAAACATGTTACAAGAAGAAAGGGTAGATGAAAGATGGAAAGAAATGAAGAGGACATGCATAAATGGAACATGTAAATCAACAACCAGACTTGAAACTAAATGGAAAATGGTTTATGAACATCTCAAAAGTATTTATGAATCAACTTCAAGACATTCAAGAAGTAATATAAGGAGAATTGAAATGAAAGTTCAAAAAGAAAGTGCAAACAATACATGTTAATGATGCACAAAGTTCAAATAAAAATCAACATGCAAGGGTGACATGTAATATGTACCAATGACCTATAATGTCAAGTGAGTAGTTCACAAAGTAGGCAAATGATCATGCAAGTATGTACAAAAGAAATCATGCAAACATGCCCTAAAGTTAAAATGACATGACATGTATTATACTTCAAAGGTAATGCATCAAACAAAAATCAAATGGCCTCATGAAAATTATGAAAACATGGTATTGGAGTGCCTAGGTCATAAATGCATCATACATCAAGATAGCATGTAAAAATTCAAAGCAAAAATGACTTCAAACCAAGCAATTAGGTCAAATTGAAACATCATGCAAAGTGGTGCAAATATAGGCATCAAAACATGTAATAAAGTGACCTAAAAAACAAACAAAAATCATCTAACATGCTTCAATGTATTAGTGAATCAATGCAAAAAGAATCATGTCAAAATAGTTGGTAATGAGCAAGAACAAAATTAAACAAATTCATGTATCATGCTTAGAATGCATCTAAATGGAAATTCAAAGAAAATTATGGAACAGGGGCAAAAAGGTCATAAAATCAGAAAATAAAATCATGAAAAATTTCCTAAATGTCTTGAGAATTCACATGAATTTTTGTAGAATTTTCCAATATGTTTTGGTATTTTAAAAAATTAATTATGAAACGTGTAGCAAAAATGAGAAATAAAATGAAATGGAACTAAAGAAGGGGGTGCATGCATAGCAAATTAACAGTTCAGAATCATTGGGCCTTGAAAACATGGGGTGTGGATATCAATCTGGCTTAGGTCCAGTTACGCGTAGCACACACTAACTACCATGCATTATCAGTCAAACTAAGTCAAACCAATCACCACCATCAGATCAGGTCAAGGTCAAATCTAGGTCAAGGTAATCAAGATTAACGCACACACTTGAATGTCCATACACACTACCATGTACCATACCACACAGTGTTTAAAAAAATTTCAGAAAATCACACGTGACACGCACATGAATTTTAATGTGCTGTCATCACATAAGCCGCACGATGGTGAACATCCAATGGTCCACATTCAAACTGAGAACAAAACCCTACCACAAGAACACCGGCCGGAGAGGGACCTCCGGTCACCTTCTCCGGCGAACTACCACCGTCTGCAACCTCCAATTTTCCAGAATATCACAATGCATACATCAATTGAAAGCTAAGCTCACGTACATTATGAATATGCTAATGAAAATCACCAAACACATACGCACAGCAAGAACAGAGTCAATCAAATTAAGCCCTAGGTATAGAACTATGCCTCTAAGAAGCCTATCAACTAGCCAGGACGCACACGACCTCTACTAGGCCACAAACACCACGAAAACAAGCTAGATTCACTAAAACAAAGTTGAGGAAGGGAACCTGAAATATGATGAACTTTGGATCTACCAGAATACCAGAGATCCTATCTTCTTCTTCTTCCTTGGAGCTTCACAAACTAAGCAAAATAAATGCTGTTTGAGCTTAATATCTTGAGAGCAGAGAGAAAATTGCAAAATGTTGATGAAGCTTCACTGGGAGAATGATGAAGATTCAGTGTGCTCCTGATCCAACAATGCCAAGCAATGATAATGCAGATGAAAAGTGGAAGAAGAGTGTTGAAATCGTGTGGAATCAGAGAGAAAGTAGAGAGAGTTTGAGGTGTTCTTGGAGAGAAATGTGGTTGTCAAAACTGAAAAATGAAAATGGAGTGTGTGATTTTCTTTTATAGTGTGAGCTTACCACGGTTTAATGAGTTGAGTTAGGGTGAGTCAAGGTGGTTAACTGAGTCCATCCTAACTAACTGAGTCAAGTTAGTTAGGGGACGATTTATCAATGGCTGTGCTATGGTGAGGTGGAGGTTTAGAGTGTTATGATAAGGAGCAAGTGAAGCGAATGGCAAAGGCTGTTGCATTAGAAACTTGCTCAGCAAGCTTGTCTTTTCTATTTCCATGCAAGGCACGTGCTAGTGTATGAGTTTTATGTCATGTGTGCTTGGTTTAAAGAGGAAAGCTGAGGTTAAGAAGTGTTTGTGGTGTGTGTGAACCAGAATCATGCAACATGCTGTCAATGTATCCATGCCAACATAGGGTAGTTTGTGGAGGTTTTTCTCTCTACTCAATGGCTGCATTAGGGAGTTTATGGGTTCATTGGAAAGAGGATGCATTGGAGCACAATATTGATTTGGAAATTGAAGTGGAATGAGGTCTCAAACATGTCTAAAAATGACCTCAAACAGATGGAAAAAGAAGCTGGTACATGGGTGCGCAGACTTGTGGCATGACCTGGTTGTGACCTGGTCAAATTTCAGTTGCAATGACCATTCTTTGAGCCATCATAACTCCTTAACCTTTGATCAGATGAAAAATTGATAAACACCAACTTTGAAGATCTCACATAGAGGAACAACTTTGATGTTGAAAGATTTTCCATTTGAAGCCTCTAATCATGAGTAATTGATCAATACATTTGGCCCACCAAGTGTTTGAGAAAATGACTGCGCGCGTGCCCTGAAAATCTTGGTCATGACCTAGTTTTGGACCTACTTTGCTCAAACTTTGATCAATCATATCTCACTCAATTTTTATCCAATGGAGATGTTCCACACATGGATTTGAAGCTTAAAGCAAGGCCTTTCATTGAGGCAGAGTGGAATTTTCATTTGGTGCTCCAAATTTAAATGGCCTTGGTTCAAACTCTGATGCAAAATGGCCAAAACTTGCTATTTTTAGCAACCCTACTTCATCCAAAAATGGCAACTTTTTACATCTTGATTTTTTCATGATTCCTTTGGAGTTTCTTGATCAAATTTTGTACATTGGACATATGTAACATGAATTTCATGAACTTGGCCTCAAAAAGTCAAGAGTTGACTTTCTCCTCTGATTATTTGACTTTGCCCCAATTTCTCTAATTCTTGATCTTTCTTCCAATTGAACCACTTCTAAAACCAATTGAGAGGCAATTTTCCACATACATACACTTAAGGACATATGGAATACCATGACATCAAGTTTTGTTCAAAAAATCAAAGATTCCCTGATTTAATGGGAAACCCTAGTTTTGGTGCCCACCTCCTAGGAGAAAAATGTGCAGTCTTCAATTTCAAATTCCTCATAGTATGTTGTGTACCTTCTTAAAGGATGATGAGAAATGCCACTTGAGAATGATTTTGAATCAATGAGCTATCTCTTTTGAGGGTTTTCCTTCAATTTTTGAACCTCTTGCATAGTGAAAGATGTAGTGCTTCAATCTCCCATTGAATCTCACTTCCTTGAGGTTGTGGATGATTAATTGAGATAGTATGAGACATGAGAGACCTCTTGGCTTGCTTAGAGCCAACTTGATTGACCTTTTTGTGCTTTGAATGATTCCTTGATTGTCCACTTTCCACCTGATCACATGCCCTGATGGTAAGAAGGATGCCATGCTTCATTTTTCTATGTTAAATGCAATGTAATGTTAATGAGATGGATATGATATGATAAATGATAATGCCATGCTATGATGACAAAGAAGGAGAGCAAATTTTGGGGTATTACAGCTGCCCCTATTCAAGCGCTGTAGACCTGAATGCCTGAAAGCAAATGCTTTTGGACTTTCAAGGTATATAGTGATTGAATACCAAATATAACCAAAAATTTGCTCTGGATGATGAAGAATAACAGGGATATAAACCCAACGAGACTGCTGGATTGAATCTTCGATGAAACGTTGTCGGAGAAAACTGTCTTTTGAACGATGCCAGACGACTACTGGCTTGCCACGCTGCTGGTGGACTTTAATAATGTCTTTTATGCAACTCCAGACGACTACTGGCCTGCCACACTACTGGTGGTCTTTAATAATGTCTTTTTGAACGACGCCAGACGACTACTGGCTTGCCACACTACTGGTGGACTTTGGAAATGTCTTTTTGAACGACGCCAGACGACTACTGGCTTGCCACACTACTGGTGGACTTTGCAGCTTCGTGCCACCCGAAGATGGACTTTTGCCAATCCACTGTTGGACTTTTGCCACCCGAAGACGGACTTTTGCCAATCCACTGCTGGACTTTTAGAATATGCCACCCTTAGATGGACCTTTCGCCAATCCACTGTTGGACTTTTGCCACCCGAAGACGGACTTTTGCCAATCCACTGTTGGACTTTTGCCACCCGAAGACGGACTTTTGCCAATCCACTGTTGGACTTTTAGCTGCTTTGCCACCCGAAGATGGACTTTTGCCAATCCACTGTTGGACTTTTGCCACCCGAAGACGGACTTTTGCCAATCCACTGTTGGACTTTTGCCACCCGAAGACGGACTTTTGCCAATCCACTGTTGGACTTTTGCCACCCGAAGACGGACTTTTGCCAATCCACTGTTGGACTTTTGCCACCCGAAGACGGACTTTTGCCAATCCACTGTTGGACTTTTGCCACCCGAAGACGGACTTTTGCCAATCCACTGTTGGACTTTTGCCACCCGAAGACGGACTTTTGCCAATCCACTGTTGGACTTTTGGAATATGCAAAATTGCATTACTCTCTGCATCTGTGTCAGACATCTATGCTGACTCTGCTGAGGAGCAAAGACCAATGAAATGACTTAACTTTAGAGGTTCCTGAGAGGATAATATCTCTGCTGGCGAATGGATGAACAATCCGTCTGCTTCGAATTGTCAAGCTTGCCAATAATAAATTGGACTTTAAGATATGAGGGAATGATGACTCTGCCAGGAATTATTCCATCTGTTTGGGGCTGGATTCTGGTCACAGCAACTCCGCTGGGGATGAGAATTTTTAAATGACGTCCTGCTGGGGAAATGAGCCATTAAAACTCTGCTTGGGGATTTATTCAACCCAAGACCCTTTGTTGGGGTTATCAACCTTCTGACCCGGCTGGGGAAAGGCTGTACCATCCTTGTTGAGGAATAGATTCTGTCGATCTGATAAACCTCTGCGGAGAGAACAACAACTCAGCTGGAAGTTGCTGACAAGATTCGATGCTGACCTCTGTGGGGATACCATGACCAGAGATACGATCTTGCTGGGTATCAGGGCTACTCTGCCAGGGATATGCGAATCCTAGTTAGAACATTCCCCTGCAACTTGCTAGGAAAGAGTCCTTAGAGATCTGTTGGGGAAACCCAAAGCAAATCCACAGTAGTCTGCTGAAGAATATGACTGTCAAGCTTAGGATAAGTACCACAATGCACCATGTTAGGCGAGCTTCCCTTTAGACAATTCCGTTAGGGATGACGGGTTTATAACAAACTCTGTTGGAGAAAACTGCTTTAAAGCGTCTCGTGTTGGGGAATGCCTCTTGAGAGGATTTTACAGAAGACCAACTGTCCTCAAACTCTACTGGGGATGATCAATACTTCATGCTGGGGAACCAAACAATTTATCCCCGAAGAGGATGTCATAAGAGGATCTTACAGAAGATTTAGCTTCTTCAAACTCCTGCGACTTCGCTGGGGATAATGACCATCAAACTCTACTGGGGATGATCAATACTTCATGCTGGGGAACCAAACAATTTGTCCCCGAAGCGGATGTCATAAGAGGATTTTACAGAAGATCTAGCCTCTTCCAACTCTTGTGACTTCGCTGGGGATAATGACCATCAGTTTCAGTGTCGACGAGACCACCCTTTTGGGGAACCTGTGACCGTTATCGACACAGAAAAGCTTGTAGTTGTTGGAAGTACTGAATGAGAGAATCGACTTAATAAGATACAACGGTACCCAGTTGAACTTAATTCACTGAGATCGACCCGTGAACGACCGCCAACCGAAGGAGGGACTCAATCAGTAAACGTCATGACAAAAGGGTGGCATGCGAACCCTTTCCTGAACAGCCTGCCCCAGTATTCTGCATGGGAATAAGTGATCACTCGTCTAGGAAGAAACGATCCATAATCTCGAAAAGGTTTCAATTTTGCCTTTGAGCCTAGTATGAGGCTGCTACCTGCAAGCAAAGGATATGCACGTATACCCCGTGCGAGATATGACTTCTGCAACTGAGAAAATCTAACTCTGAACCACCACTTGTTGGGGAGAAAGGTTTGCATGCAATCTCTTACTGGAGAACATTATTAATGAAGCCTGCTGAAGACGGGGACCACAAATGCCTTGGGTTGGAATGCCCCTTGGTTTCAATCCTTTTGGCTGATTGAATACATATGCATACCAACCATTTTTCTTCACTTGCCCCAGACCAACATGGTCCACCGGAAGAAATTGTCCCAAGAGGATTTTACAGAAGACTTGACATCCAAAACGCTTCAATGTCTTCAAACTCTCGTAGAGATTCGTTGGATCTCGCCGTAACTGCCCCAGACCGCATGGATTACTTAGAAGAAGTCATCGCATGAGGATTTTACAGAAGACTCGGCAAGCTCAATGCTTCAGTGTCTTCAAACTCTTGTAGAGATTCGTTGGATCTCGACGTAACTTCCCCAGACCGTATGGACTACAGAGGAATTCGCCTTGAAAAGATTCATGAACAATCTCATACCACCGTGGGATATTCTGTCCCAGTATTCTGAACTCTGGATAGGCTGATTAGTCGTTTGGATGGACTAACTTCTCGTGCTCTTGGTATAGCTTGCCCCAGTATGAACCTTGAAGTGGTTTTGCCCCTGACTACTGATCTTCGAAGGAAAACAAAAAATGCTTGCATTTGTAGGGATTTGAATCTCGCAGTAATTGCCCCAGTTTGGCTGAACTTTGAAGAGATTCCTCGACGTGATCGGCTCAGATGAGCTACACCTTAAAGAGATGGTTCGACGTGATTGCCCCAGATCGACTACGTCTTAGCACAACTTGTTGGGAAAGCCCCTGCCCAACAATGTTTCCTGAGGAAGTACCATTGGATATGGCTGCCCTTCGGGAGTTTCAGGATCCTCAACTCGGCAAGATTAAGCTTCTGGACTGAATTTCCATATGTAAACTTCTTTTGATGTCAAACAAATGTATGCAAGCAGAAAATGTTTTATTCTGAAAATGAAAATTCTAATGCAACACAACATGTTAATCTCGAAGTTTTACTAAAAAGATGTAGCAAACCCTTTTGTGAGCGAATCACGGGTTAGGATACGACATTAATTTTTGAAAGAAATAATGCAATGCACATGCAACACCAACAAAGATCTTTTAGCACAACTGATAGGAGTCAGGAACGCTATCTCTTGATAGTATGCCTTTGAAATAACCCTGTTTCAATTAGGACTTTTGAAGGTTGTAACGGGGCCTGGTTCACGGTTTTGAGAAAAAAGGATTTATGGCTCAAAGTTTATTGGTGCCCACCCACTCTTCGTGATGTTCTCCAGTCCTACGTTCAGCTAATTTGCACAAGCGTTCGCCTCTCAAAAGATTTCGTGATCTTTAAGGAACCCATGCATCTGATGGTTTGACACCCAATGAGGCTATGGAGTAACAGTCACCCCTTTTGTCTTTTGTGCGTAGTCACACGACTTTGTTCTTGCTCGAGGATTTTCTTTTGTAATCCTTTTGGTTTCACATTCTTTTGCTTTTTGATCCCTAATTTTTTCCTGGACTGATTCTTTTGAATCTTTAGATTTTGATGTCCAGCGGGATGCCCTAACTTTTGCCTAAGTTGCTTGTTTTCAAGTTTCAACTTAGCGGGCTTTTTCATTTCTTTTTTTTTCTCTTTCTTCTTTTTTGGAACACGTCGTGTGACACTAGCCTGTCTTGACTTTGTTGAAAGGGTTGTGACTACCTCACTCTTTGATTGTTGATGGATAACCATTGTGGTTTCACATCTCTTGACCTCTTGATGGCGGAATAGAAGGTAATGGATCCTCAGATGCACCCTCCTTTTGAGGTTTGAACGCTCGGTCAAATTAACTGACGCCTACCCTGCCCCTGGGTTAAATGTGAGGGTTTTTTCCGTACGAAAGAAACTCCTACTTCAAGGCTCAAAGGGGTTAACGAGGGTCTATCTCCCTTATATCTTCAGTGTTTGGGGAGTTGAAACAATGCCTGTACATCCTCAACAGGGTTCTATTCAAAAGCACACAATTAGAGATTTTTGCGTTTTCAGATCATCATTCTCCCTCATAGAGTTTGAGCAAGAAAAATGGTATTGCAGTACACATTAGCATTAAATGAGTAAACACAAATGAAATTCTTCAAGAAAACATATTCATTGCATTAAAATCCTCATACCAAATACAAACAAATTTTAACATGCGAACAATGTCTGAACGAACAAATAAAGACTACATATGAAAATGCAGCAAGGAAAATAAAGATTGTCGTTGTTGAGGAGGCTTGGCTCCGTCTAGACTGACCACTTCTGGTGATGTTCTTGTAACTTTGAGCACTCACCATGGCACAGAAGCTTCACCTTGTGGGGTACCATCTGGGGTGATAACCTTTGAGTCAATCAAATCCTGCACCTTGTGCTGGAACACATTACAGTTATCAAGTGTGTGCCCAAACGTTCCTGAATGGAACTCACAGCTAACACTCATGTCATAGTCCGGAGGAATGGGGTATGGCACGGGCATGGCCCTTCTCAGCTGGATTTGCGAACTTTTTAGCAAACGAGCCAACAACTGACTGTACGGAATAGGAATAGGATCAAATGTCCTCTTGGGCTTCCTTGGTCTGAGTAGCCTCCGCTGCTGATAATCTTGCTGCTGCTGGTTCGGGCGCCCAACCTGGCCCTGCACTTTCCTTTCTGCATTCGGCTGAGGCACAAATAAGGGTTGCTGACATAGGTCTTCTGTAACACAGGGTTGTGGAAGAGATCCCTGACGCGAGGTAGACCCTTTGGAAAAGGAGAGAGTCCTCAGTTCCCTTGCAACAATGGGAGTGACATCACTTGGTTTACCAGCACCAACTGATGCAAACTTGATTGCCCCTGAATCAATTAGCTCCTGGACTTTATGCTTGAACCTGGTACAATTCTCAACATTGTGACCAGGTGCCCCAGAATGGAACTCACATCTAGCCTTGGCATTAGGTCCCAGAGGAATCTTCGTGGGCAACGGTCCCAAACTAACACACTCAACCAGCTTGAGCTCGAGCAAGTAAGAAAGCAATTGTGCGTACGAAATTGGAATGGGATCGAACTTCCTCTTAGGCCCCTCTGACTTAGGATCCTCTTGAAAATCAGGAAGTGACTGCTGATGAGAGAGCTCTGAACCTTTAGCTTTCAGAGGAGATTCACGAAGCAATCCATGATCTAGAGCATGTCCCAAAGAGATGGGAGGAGTAGAGACTTCTGTTGTGGAAGCAGGCACATGATCATTTTCCTTTTTTAACACCTTATTCAAGATTTCCATGACCAGGCCCATTTGAATCTTCATCTGGTTGACTTCCTCCCTCAGTAGTTCCTGACCTCGGGACAGCGCCTGAATGTCCCCCATAAAATGCCCCAATTGGGCCCTCACCCCAGCCAAATCCTTCTGCATTTGGTCCATGATTCTTACTTGATTTCTTCGCGTCGAATATCGGTGAATATGATTCTCAGCTATACTGCCTGAAACCAAATAAAGGTTAGAGACCCTGCAACGAATACCTGAAAAGCAAGCAACATAAATGCAGAATGATATGCAATGCCATGCAATGTTATGTTTATCATTTCCAAAGTGCTTTACACCCTGATTCCAATCCAACCACAGAAATCTGAAGACCAGAAATTGTGATATAAAGAGACGTGTCGTGGTCATGTGCTTGTGTGCGGCTATCTGATAAGAAATAATCCTGAATAAAACTGCTCATACTCATTCAACAAAATATTCAAGTACATTTAAGAAAGGTTCAACCGCAAATGCAATACAAGGAAAAAAATGGATCTATCAACAAGCCTGATGGTAGCCATTAACAACAAAATACAGGGAAAAGAACATCAATCTGACAATTCCACATCCTTCAGCTTATCACTTGAATACTTGATTTCCTCAAAAAGTATACGGGTACGCTGGTGATTCGGCTTTTCAATCATCTCTTTGATCAAGACATCCCTTTTCTCAAGAGCTTCAGTTAAAGAACCCATATGCAGCATCAGAGCTTCGTCATCACACACTCCTTTGTGTCTCTTTATGCTGGCTTGCGTCTTGAGTATCTCCCTTTCTATCATGACTTCTTCAAGCTCTTTCTTGGTATTCTTCAACTGGCTTCTAGCTTCTTCTAACTGTTCTTGACTTTTATCGAGACTTTCCCGATACTTTCTCCTCTGCTCATGTGCCTTTTTAAGCTCCTCGTCTTTAGTCTTCGACTGATCCTTTAACTCGGCATTTTCAATTCTGACTTCATCCCAAGCTTGACGAAGTTGAGCTAATGAATCCTTGCTTCGGGCTAAAGCCTGTTTTGTAATCTTGTGAGCCTGACTAGTGTCATCTGCTCCCAAAGTAAGTTTCCGAAAGTACCGAGCTCGGTCATCAAAATCTTCCTCTTTGTCAGCCAAGGTTTTTTCCGCTTTCAAGGCTCTCTTTTCCAACTCTTTGTTGTCAGCTAGAGCTTTCTGAAGACATCCGCTCATTCCAGAATTCTCTATCTGCAACTCTCTGACCATTTTCTTCCACTTCTCACATTCTTCAATAGCCACCATAGTGGGTTGTTCTGGCTGTGCTGAACATAAAAGAGGTCCCCTTGAAAAGGGTAAAAGCAATTCCTTTACTTTCGTCTCAATCCACCTGTCATATTCAGGATAAGATCTACAATCTCCTTTTCCAAAAACTGCTTTTCCAATTTTGTGCTTATCTTTCCAAGCATTCACTACTTCTACCACCTTCGCATCTTTAGTTCCTGTAAAGAATAAAGATTCTTCCACATCTTGCTCTGTAGGAGGATCCCTGGAAGCATACCCAAACTGTCGGATGGCCAAAACTGGATTATAATTGATCCCTCCTTTTCTGCCAATCAAAGGCACATTTGGAAAATTTCCGCATCTTGTGACAAGCTCTATTCTCAATAACCGGTGATCAAACCATACAATGTTATCAGCAGTTAAACTCATCAATCGTTTAGACCATTTCGCCACATCTTTGGTTTCCACAAAGGCACCTGTCTGAGGCAAATGCTTGAAAAACCAATGACTCAGCAGTGGAGTGCAACAACTAACAGATCCTCCCCTCCTTTTCTCATTCTTGTAATGCACGGAATGATAAAAATCTCCTAACAAAGTAGGGACTGGATTTTTAAGGACAAAAACTCTCGTTGCTTGCATATCCACAAAGTCTTGCTGATTGGGAAAGAAAACTAGGCCATATATGCAGAGAGCCAGAATGGAATTGTAAACCGTCCAATTTTTAGCACTTGCAGCCTCTTGGGCCTGTCCAGACAGAAATTCTAAAGGAAATCCGCTAACTCCATTTTTACTGCTCACACCACTCTTTATCAATGCCTGATCCATTTGTAAAGCAGCAGCAATTTCTTTTACGCTGGGAGAACTACCAGAGAAGAATGGTATTGCCGACGTGATCGGAATTCCCAAAATAAATGAGAATTCTTCCAGTGTTGGCATCAAAATGTAATCTGAAAAAAGAAAACATCTCAACGAAGGCTCGTAGAACTGCAGCAGAGTCTGTAAAGCATCATGTTCATACTTGGTGATTGTACGGACCATCCCAACCAAATTCCCGTAGCTCTTCTGAAACCTATCAAGAATACCCGGACCAGCCATATCTATAACTTTGAGCAATGAATCCAAAACAGGATCTGGAAACTTGTAAGACACATTGTTCTTTCTCTCGGCAACGATCTCTGTTGAACCCATGGATTGGAATCAGAAATGTATTATGCACCTGAAAATGACAAACATAACTGTTATGATATGATAATACAATGCAAAAGGGCATGTGATCAGGTAATCAAGTGTCGGTGTCTGTATTGAACTGTGTGCACTGTGTCTCTGTACTGAGTCTGGCAATATCTGAGATGAACACTTAAATCACTGTCATAGGATACAATGTCTGAAATCATCATAGAATCACGAGTAAGGTAGGTAGGAGGCTGGGTTTCCTGCAAACCTGTAAACATCCCGCCCATGCTCACATGTGGTTCTTAGAAAATAAGGCTTGTCAGCTTCGGAGGTTTGAGAAGCAATAGCACATTCAGCCCGTAGGATACAATGCTATGCCAATCAAATAGGTCGTCCACTGACTCCCCTTAGAAAATAAAGGTCATCCTATGCAAGTTCCAAAGTGGGTCCTCGGGTGCGAATGGGTTTGCCACAGAATGTGGTCTGCCATTGTCACCACTAAAGAGGGATATTTCCACTAAGGTCCTCATGATCGGTCACTAGAGTCGACAGCTCTCTAGATCTACATCCTGGAATACGCAAGATGCGTATGCCACGACGTGTCCCAAGATAGCCTCGTCTAGCTGTGAATTTCGTGAACACCCAACGCACTCCAAACGGCACGTAGGTCCCACTACTCTCCACTCTAATTCTAAGTGTATACTCAAGCCTGTGTAATGGGCTTATCTCTCAGAAATCCCATCCCGCCAAACAGAAGATAGCACAGTCCAACACACAGTAATAATATGATGTGTAATGCTAAAAAGCAGTAAATACAGTAACGTACAGTAAAGCAGTAAATAACCATACAATAAAATGGTAAATATAGCACAACAGTAAACACCCAATGAAAGAAAAACAGACAAGCGCTAGGATTGACTTGCTTAGGATGGACCAGCAATAGGTCAACCTCATGTCCCCAGCAGAGTCGCCAGCTGTCGCTCCCGGGATTTTCATCCTAGTACAAACGCGAAAGTGGCACCGAAACAGAGTCGCCAGCAATGTGTATTTATCCCAAGAGAGGGAAAGGAAACACCGCATAAACCTGAGAGGAAGGAAAAGCATGGTCTCGCGACCAAGAGAACTGGGTTCGGGAGTCGGTTACACGAGAGGAAGGTATTAGCACCCCCTCGCGTCCATCGTACCCGATGGGATCCAAGCTTGCTCGTCTCGATCAAAGGGTGATGGAAAAGAATACTGGAAAAGGAACGAAAAGAGAACTGGAAAAGGAATGGAAAGAGAAAGAGAAATAAATGTAGGGAAAATAAAAGAAGTGCTCGCATGGGCCCTACCCCACTGCCTACGTATCTCATCGGGAGCATGAGAATCAGAGCGACGTAGTTCCCCTCAATAGGGATGGATTGTTTGTGTTTTTTAGAGAACGGCTTACGTTCTAGCTCAGGTGTTGCAGGCTCGCTGGTCCGAGTGCGTTACCATCTTGCAAGAGAACGAGTAGAAGCACGTTCGTACGCTGAGAGTGAGTGAGGTGAGAAAAGAATTCCCGAAGGAAAGACGTTATTGTTTGTTTTTGTCTTTTAAGAGTTTTTTCATTTGTTTGCATATGATAGTGTATCTGAATCTTAGTCATTGGAATGTGTACATCCTCACATTCCAAGATGGAATGGGTAAGAAAGCACACTAAGAGTGAAGAAGACCCCCACACTTAGTTCCAATTGTCAAGGTTCAAACACACTAGCATACTTGTGTTTATTAAGTGTTTTGTTGATTATGAAGTGAAGAAGTGTTTTTTATTATTTGCACCTTCAACAAGTATTGCATTTAAGTCCCTCATACAAGATCAAATATGTAACACATTGACCTAAGATGGGCCATATGCTACACATTCTAAGATTACAAGAGAAGACCCCTTATAATCTTTTCTTTATATGAAAGGCCTAAATGCAATAAATGCCTACCTTTATTATATGTTTTGAATTTTCTTTGAGATGAGAAAAGAGACTCAAGAGAGGAGAAAAGGTAAAACCTATATGGACTAAGACTCAATCCTAATTGAAGATTAAAGGGAGTGATCCTAAAGGTTTGTGAGGTTTCAACCTAAAGTCTAAAGAAGGAAAGAATTAAACAATTCACTTCTAAAGTAGAAGATGAATTGTAATTCACAAAGGGAAAGTGATGAGTTATTAAAAGAAAGCACATAAGTGCTTAACAAAACACAAAATGGAATTGTAAAAGAGAAAGGATAGAAGTTGAATGTGGATTCCTTATCCACACTCAATTGAAACTTACCAAAGCCCCTACATGGTTAGTAAACATGTATAAGAAGTATAAGAAGTAAAAGAACATGTAATGCATCATAAAACTCAAAAGAATTAAATGAGAAAACAAATCCTAGAACCACAACCAGAATGGGCATCATATGGTCAACAAATGAATATCATCATACAAGTGCAAGTGAATAGGCAACAAACATCATCCATTAGCATTTAAACATGTTACAAGAAGAAAGGGTAGATGAAAGATGGAAAGAAATGAAGAGGACATGCATAAATGGAACATGTAAATCAACAACCAGACTTGAAACTAAATGGAAAATGGTTTATGAACATCTCAAAAGTATTTATGAATCAACTTCAAGACATTCAAGAAGTAATATAAGGAGAATTGAAATGAAAGTTCAAAAAGAAAGTGCAAACAATACATGTTAATGATGCACAAAGTTCAAATAAAAATCAACATGCAAGGGTGACATGTAATATGTACCAATGACCTATAATGTCAAGTGAGTAGTTCACAAAGTAGGCAAATGATCATGCAAGTATGTACAAAAGAAATCATGCAAACATGCCCTAAAGTTAAAATGACATGACATGTATTATACTTCAAAGGTAATGCATCAAACAAAAATCAAATGGCCTCATGAAAATTATGAAAACATGGTATTGGAGTGCCTAGGTCATAAATGCATCATACATCAAGATAGCATGTAAAAATTCAAAGCAAAAATGACTTCAAACCAAGCAATTAGGTCAAATTGAAACATCATGCAAAGTGGTGCAAATATAGGCATCAAAACATGTAATAAAGTGACCTAAAAAACAAACAAAAATCATCTAACATGATTCAATGTATTAGTGAATCAATGCAAAAAGAATCATGTCAAAATAGTTGGTAATGAGCAAGAACAAAATTAAACAAATTCATGTATCATGCTTAGAATGCATCTAAATGGAAATTCAAAGAAAATTATGGAACAGGGGCAAAAAGGTCATAAAATCAGAAAATAAAATCATGAAAAATTTCCTAAATGTCTTGAGAATTCACATGAATTTTTGTAGAATTTTCCAATATGTTTTGGTATTTTAAAAAATTAATTATGAAACGTGTAGCAAAAATGAGAAATAAAATGAAATGGAACTAAAGAAGGGGGTGCATGCATAGCAAATTAACAGTTCAGAATCATTGGGCCTTGAAAACATGGGGTGTGGATATCAATCTGGCTTAGGTCCAGTTACGCGTAGCACACACTAACTACCATGCATTATCAGTCAAACTAAGTCAAACCAATCACCACCATCAGATCAGGTCAAGGTCAAATCTAGGTCAAGGTAATCAAGATTAACGCACACACTTGAATGTCCATACACACTACCATGTACCATACCACACAGTGTTTAAAAAAATTTCAGAAAATCACACGTGACACGCACATGAATTTTAATGTGCTGTCATCACATAAGCCGCACGATGGTGAACATCCAATGGTCCACATTCAAACTGAGAACAAAACCCTACCACAAGAACACAGGCCGGAGAGGGACCTCCGGTCACCTTCTCCGGCGAACTACCACCGTCTGCAACCTCCAATTTTCCAGAATATCACAATGCATACATCAATTGAAAGCTAAGCTCACGTACATTATGAATATGCTAATGAAAATCACCAAACACATACGCACAGCAAGAACAGAGTCAATCAAATTAAGCCCTAGGTATAGAACTATGCCTCTAAGAAGCCTATCAACTAGCCAGGACGCACACGACCTCTACTAGGCCACAAACACCACGAAAACAAGCTAGATTCACTAAAACAAAGTTGAGGAAGGGAACCTGAAATATGATGAACTTTGGATCTACCAGAATACCAGAGATCCTATCTTCTTCTTCTTCCTTGGAGCTTCACAAACTAAGCAAAATAAATGCTGTTTGAGCTTAATATCTTGAGAGCAGAGAGAAAATTGCAAAATGTTGATGAAGCTTCACTGGGAGAATGATGAAGATTCAGTGTGCTCCTGATCCAACAATGCCAAGCAATGATAATGCAGATGAAAAGTGGAAGAAGAGTGTTGAAATCGTGTGGAATCAGAGAGAAAGTAGAGAGAGTTTGAGGTGTTCTTGGAGAGAAATGTGGTTGTCAAAACTGAAAAATGAAAATGGAGTGTGTGATTTTCTTTTATAGTGTGAGCTTACCACGGTTTAATGAGTTGAGTTAGGGTGAGTCAAGGTGGTTAACTGAGTCCATCCTAACTAACTGAGTCAAGTTAGTTAGGGGACGATTTATCAATGGCTGTGCTATGGTGAGGTGGAGGTTTAGAGTGTTATGATAAGGAGCAAGTGAAGCGAATGGCAAAGGCTGTTGCATTAGAAACTTGCTCAGCAAGCTTGTCTTTTCTATTTCCATGCAAGGCACGTGCTAGTGTATGAGTTTTATGTCATGTGTGCTTGGTTTAAAGAGGAAAGCTGAGGTTAAGAAGTGTTTGTGGTGTGTGTGAACCAGAATCATGCAACATGCTGTCAATGTATCCATGCCAACATAGGGTAGTTTGTGGAGGTTTTTCTCTCTACTCAATGGCTGCATTAGGGAGTTTATGGGTTCATTGGAAAGAGGATGCATTGGAGCACAATATTGATTTGGAAATTGAAGTGGAATGAGGTCTCAAACATGTCTAAAAATGACCTCAAACAGATGGAAAAAGAAGCTGGTACATGGGTGCGCAGACTTGTGGCATGACCTGGTTGTGACCTGGTCAAATTTCAGTTGCAATGACCATTCTTTGAGCCATCATAACTCCTTAACCTTTGATCAGATGAAAAATTGATAAACACCAACTTTGAAGATCTCACATAGAGGAACAACTTTGATGTTGAAAGATTTTCCATTTGAAGCCTCTAATCATGAGTAATTGATCAATACATTTGGCCCACCAAGTGTTTGAGAAAATGACTGCGCGCGTGCCCTGAAAATCTTGGTCATGACCTAGTTTTGGACCTACTTTGCTCAAACTTTGATCAATCATATCTCACTCAATTTTTATCCAATGGAGATGTTCCACACATGGATTTGAAGCTTAAAGCAAGGCCTTTCATTGAGGCAGAGTGGAATTTTCATTTGGTGCTCCAAATTTAAATGGCCTTGGTTCAAACTCTGATGCAAAATGGCCAAAACTTGCTATTTTTAGCAACCCTACTTCATCCAAAAATGGCAACTTTTTACATCTTGATTTTTTCATGATTCCTTTGGAGTTTCTTGATCAAATTTTGTACATTGGACATATGTAACATGAATTTCATGAACTTGGCCTCAAAAAGTCAAGAGTTGACTTTCTCCTCTGATTATTTGACTTTGCCCCAATTTCTCTAATTCTTGATCTTTCTTCCAATTGAACCACTTCTAAAACCAATTGAGAGGCAATTTTCCACATACATACACTTAAGGACATATGGAATACCATGACATCAAGTTTTGTTCAAAAAATCAAAGATTCCCTGATTTAATGGGAAACCCTAGTTTTGGTGCCCACCTCCTAGGAGAAAAATGTGCAGTCTTCAATTTCAAATTCCTCATAGTATGTTGTGTACCTTCTTAAAGGATGATGAGAAATGCCACTTGAGAATGATTTTGAATCAATGAGCTATCTCTTTTGAGGGTTTTCCTTCAATTTTTGAACCTCTTGCATAGTGAAAGATGTAGTGCTTCAATCTCCCATTGAATCTCACTTCCTTGAGGTTGTGGATGATTAATTGAGATAGTATGAGACATGAGAGACCTCTTGGCTTGCTTAGAGCCAACTTGATTGACCTTTTTGTGCTTTGAATGATTCCTTGATTGTCCACCTTCCACCTGATCACATGCCCTGATGGTAAGAAGGATGCCATGCTTCATTTTTCTATGTTAAATGCAATGTAATGTTAATGAGATGGATATGATATGATAAATTATAATGCCATGCTATGATGACAAAGAAGGAGAGCAAATTTTGGGGTATTACACTTTAGACACACTCAAATGATCCCTTAGAAGCTTTTAGGATGATTGGAATCAGCTGGTACCTGCAAAAACACAAACTGGCCCTTTCTTGCAAAAGGGGTTAAAAGTGACCAAAATAGCAACTCTCTCAAATGGTGTTCCAGATGGAGGGAACCATTTGGGACAGTTCAAGGATGATATTTGGAGTGTGTTTGAGGTTTTATCTGGTTTGGAAAGTGACTGAATCAAGACATGGCTTGAAAAATGAACAAAAAGCATATTTTGAGGTTTTGAGAGGTGACTTTGTGATTTTAGTGTTACAGGTCACTTGTGTGAGTTTGGATCACATACATATGATGTTTATGAGGTGTGTGTGTGATTGGTTTGATTGTAAAAGCTCTCAAACTCAAAAACTCAGAGTTACCTTGCTAAAAAAGGCATTTTTGCCAAGAGAAAGGGATTTTGAGGAAAGCATCTGTTTGATGGCTTTGGTGTACTCAAACTGAGCACAAATGAGCTCTATTTATAGTAGAGCAAGTTTGTTTTGGGATCAATAGTGAATGGTAACTGTAGCAGAGGTTTGGCCAATGTTGGCAAATGAAAATCCAAGTCTCCTCTAGTCAATCTAGAGGTTAGAGTACAGTGCTTTGGTTCCCTACTTGTTGGAGGAATCTTGACTGAATTCAATTGCAAATGTGTCAGTCCATGCCACCTCTAAGCATCTATTAAATGCTTCAATCCTAAATTGGGGTCTTGTCCCTCTTTTAGGTAATTCTAGGTTTGGCATGCTACTTATGGTTCCAAGGACTTTGGAGGCTTGGCTCAGTGATTGTCCCCTTTAGATTTGATCCTCAGATGTGTCCAAGATGATGACAAGGCTTGAAATTGGCTGATTTTGGTAAATCGACCAAAAATGCAAAATTCTGCCTTGCCTTGGCAGCTTTCAGCAAGGCATTTTGCCACTACCATAACTCTTTGCTCAAATTGAATTTGGTGATGTTCTTGGCCATTTTGGAAAGCCCTCATATGATACAACAACTGTTTGATCATATTTGGTTTTGATACCTTTTGGATCTAAGTGAAAAATCCCTCATATGACATTTTCACTTTTTGTGATTTTGATCATTCCATAAATCAAAATCCCTAACGAATTGGAATGAGGTCTAGTTGAAGTTTTTGTAGAGGGCCGTGAGGGCTACAAATCAAGCTTTGGATGGGGAAAAATGGCTTTGTGGTTTAGGAGTTATGATCCTCCAAAGTTGGTACCCTTGCCACTTTGTTCATAACTTAGAAAATTTTCTAAGTTTTTATATGGTTACCCCTTTTACAAGTTATCCCACTTTCTTTGATTTTTCTTGATGAATGATGATTCAAATCATAAATTAACATCATTTTAGGGTTAAAAATCCATTTTTGTGAAAAATCTCAAAAAGTCAAAGTTGACTTTTGTGCACAGTTGACTTTTTAGCAGATGAATTCCAAATTGTGCAATCCTTTATGAAATCATACCCTTGACCTAAATAAAACTTGATGGACATGTTACATGGGTGTTATAGGGTGTATTGAATCATGTCTTAGGGTTTGGGAGCATTTCCTGGTCAAAATCAAAGTTACAGTTGACTTTTTCCGCGAAATCCTAACTTTACTTCAGATGAAATTGAGACTTGTTGCTCAAACTTCTTGGATCAATCCATTGGTGTAAAGGGATCCATGTGGTATATTAGAGACCCTTAAATCCTCTCTTGAGGTCTTGGCTCATGATTTGGCCCAAAAGTCAACTTAGAGGTGAATTAGGTCAAGAAACCCTAATTCCTGATTTTTGATGCATGCTCCCCTGAGGTCAAATTGACTTGATGATTTGGTCCATGAGGTTCCATGGAGCATATTAGGATATGCTTTGAGGCATTGGCTCATTCCCAGAGGAAAATTTCCATCTGGAGGCCCTGGTCGACCAAAACCCTAATTTGGTGACACTGGCGATCTTGAGGCTTGATCCACCTAGAAGGGAGCAGCCTTGTGCTTAATCATTGAAGTGGGAGTCCTTTTTGATCCATTATGGATATTTGAGAGTGTAGACAAGTTGAATATCATTTCAATTCTTGATTGATCCTTTTGTCTAAGAGCTCTGAGAGGGCCTGAAACCCTAATTTTAACTGTAGTGGATGCTCACCCATCTTTGGGGAGACTGATGGTTCACCCATATTGGGATGATGATTTGCACAATGATGGGAATCTTAGTGGTCAAAATTTAGGGTATGACAGATGCCCCTATTTAATATTCTTGGACCCGAAGGTGTGAATGGCGAAGGTATCCAGACATTCGGGGTGCAAGAGGATTAAATATCGGAATATCCGAAATTTTGATGGTGGTTAAGAATGGCAGCTTGCGCATCCTTCTTCTTTTGCTAAGCAATGATGCTCAGAAAAGGTAGAGAACTTCCCCTCGATCTTGGTTTCCTACCAAGGAACTGGTCTTAGTTTCTGAAATAAACTTCCCCTCGATCCTGGTTTCCTACCAAGGAACTGGTCTAAGTTTCTGAAATAAACTTCCCCTAGATCCTGGTTTCCTGCCAAGGAATTAGTCTAAGTTTCTGATATAAACTTCCCCTCGATCCTGGTTTCCTACCAAGGAACTGGTCTTAGTTTCTTTAATGAACTTCCCCTCGATCCGGGTTTCCTACCAAGGAACTGGTCTAAGTTTCTGATATAAACTTCCCCTCGATCCTAGTTTCCTACCAAGGAACTGGTTTTAGTTTCTTTAATGAACTTCCCCTCAATCCTGGTTTCCTACCAAGGAACTGGTCTCAGTTTCTTTTGTCAATAAACTTTATTGACAAGGGACGCTATTCGCAGCGGTTTTCCTCAAACTTCTTACCGAATTTTCCTGGGGAGATGCCATTTGACAGAAAATTTTTTGATGTCAGACTTGCTGGGTGAACCCAATTGTCTGAGTTGTAGAGTTGCACAAACATCTCTGTTTGGAGATGCCATTTGTTGACTCTATCGGGGAAAACGAGTCTCTTGAGAGACTGCTTTTGCTTGGGGTCTTACATCATACTTTTCTCGGGATCTTCCCGGAGAAACGCCATATGATATGATCCAATTTTGAGGTACCGATGACCTTTTCATCAGTGGTTTTTTTGGAGAAAAACTGTTGTATTGCCGAATCTCTGATTAAGAGGCTTTCTCTGGGGATTTTCCTTAATCCGGGAAAGCAAGGATATCATCTTCAATGGCGAAGAGTGACGTTTGTTGAACGTTTTCTGGTCTTTCAGAGGTTCAAGTTATCAAAGTGGTTGAGGACCCAACTTCAATCCAGAAATTAGCTGGAGGAGAGATTGTTCAGACGCGACACTTCCTGACGAGGAAAGAATCGACGACTCGATTGAGAGGACTGCTATCACTAGGGGATAAGACCGACTAGAGTGACAGTGATGCAATATGAATGTAAATCAATAATGCATGATGTATGTATGTATACGCTGACAAAACTGACACGACATACAGACTAATGGATGAACACGGCTGGATACTCGGCCATCGCGGGGCAAAGAAGTACCGCTGGGTTCAAAATAGCAATTCTACCTTGCTTAGGAGAGATAGTCCCTGCGGGGAATACTGTTGGTCGGGCTTAGGAGATGAGAACTCGGCCGAGGGGTGTCAGATGAAACATGGTCTCTAACACAGTTGATCCTTCATTTAGGCGTACTGGTTTAGAAGGAGTACTTTGATTCTTCACTTTGAAGTTCGCTTACATCTGGAGAAGTAATCGATGTTCTTTCGATGTTTAACAGTCAAAAGAATTGCCATCTTTATTTTAAAAGCAGAAAAAGTTTTAACAAGTAAATTCATTTTTGTTTTAAGAATCGTTAATCATGTTAACAACGTCATTCTGTAAAGCAAAAACAAATGAGAATTGCAAGCAAAAGCACAAGGGCTCAAATTTTATTGATAGGATGGAGATCAGCCAAACGCGTGATTCCAAAGAGTATTTACAAAGTTAGAAAATGGTAATTTACAGGGAAAAGGGCTACGTTGAAACATAACGACCACTATCCTTCTACCAACTTTGAATTCGGGACATCCTGAGCTTATGTCGAAGATGACCTTGACTGGAGTTTTCCTTACGGATGACGTAACTGCTACTGAGGATTTTCCCCGGCTGAACATAGTTACTTACCATTATCCCTAATTTTTGCCTAGATTGTACTCTGAGATTTCCAATCTAATGGGATGATTTTTAATCATGTCTCTAATTTTTGCCTGGACCGACCTTTCGGGTTTTCAATCCACCGAGATGTTTTTTTTTAGTTTAGGCGAAGTATGTAACACCCCAATTCCCATCGCAAATAAATAATACATAATTAAATCAGAGTAACTAAAAATTTATTTTTCCGACAGAATCAAGGATGCCACATTTTAAAGAAAGAAAACACAAACCCTGCTCAATTATTTGATACATAACACAAACTGGGATAACATCAAAGTATACATACAAAGGTAATTCAAAATATATCTAACAAAGGTATACATATATAACATAATCGTTCCCCGACTCCCGTGCTATGTATCAGAGCAGACACCAAGACCGACAAAAGAACGGAGGGCTAATCTTCACAAAAGCCTCCAAGACTACAAATCTGCAATTGCCTCATAGAGCAACAAACCACAGCAGAAGGGTGAGAAATAACAACTAAACCAAGATTGCATAATAATATGCAAACACATAAAAATTCACATGCATAGTTATTCTCACCACAAACATCACATGCTAGTACATATAACATGCCACATACACGCAACATATATCTATTAATCCAACAACATAGCATATATCAATTATCTAATATACTCACATATTTGCACATAAGGCATACCAAGTCATAACATATAGAAACACCCCACCCATCACATAGCATATGTCTATGCATAAAACATATTATCCACAACCAATGCATTTATCACATATGCACATCAATTCACCAATTCAAACATAAATCTCAATACATACTCACTCAATTCACAATTTCCACACATAATCAATCCATTCATGATTTTCCACACATCATCAATCCATTCATGATTCTCACACATAATCAATCCATTCATGATTTTCCACACATAATCAATCCATTCATGATTCTCACATATAATCAATCCATTCATGATTTATGCAAATGAACAGAGACCGACACAACGACTCTATGCAATGCATATGCGGTACCATCCATCCATCAATCTCATCACTAGTTCACTCAGGAACTATTGGAACCATCGCTTGTTACTTAGCGTAACTCCCCGTCGGGCAAACGATGTTCCCCGTCGCTTTTGGTCCTCTTTGTATAAGGCTCATGACGTTTATGGATCGCTTTTGGTCCTCTTTGTATAAGGCTCACGATCTGATCGCTTTCGGTCCTATTTGTATAAGGCTCACGGTCGTCTATAATCATCGCTTTCAGTCCTCTTTGTATAAGGCTCACGATGTTATAGCAGATTCCCTCTGGAACCGATTCGTCGCTCACACCCCACAAGGGCACACGACATCACAAGATGCATATCATGATGCTTGGCATACAAGGACTCGTGACAATCAAATGCATCTTCACAATTCAACCATATTAATTAATCAACATCATCACATTCATGCATTGCAAATCAATTCAAACAATGCATTTCAAACCATAAAGGCCACCAACCAACATACATTGAATTTCACATAAACAATGCATTTCATCATAATCCGCAACCCACAATAATTAACATCTTAGCATATACACTCATATCAATTCACATCAAGAATTACTCACCATCAACCACAACAATTACCACAAAACGTCATAACAACATACATTGATATTCAATCAAACCATGTATTTTACCACACAACAACATCATTATCATATATTGAAATCAAACCCAAAACAACACATTTATTTCTCCATAAGACCACAAACCATCATCACCAACACTCATCATATATATTCACATCATATAACAGCACACAAGCTATACGATACATATTAAAAGCATATCACATGATAACACGTCAATCACACACAATTACGACGGTAAAAGCCGACAAAATGACACTATTCCAATTCCCGACATAATTAAATCGACCCACAATCTCATAACCATTCTAATAAGAAAGAACATTTCATTAGCTCTCCAACGCATCAAACCGAGCCTCAAACCGACTTACGACCCAACAGTTATAAAGAAAACAATTTAGAAAAGCTGTCATGTTCGCAATGTGAAGCTCCTAGCGAGTCCTTCGCTTTCCTCATTCGCAGTGCGAATGCCCCAGTGAACCATGGCAGAAAGAAAATAGCCTACCGTTTCGTAGTACGAACTCCCAGCGAACCTTCGATGTCCCCTTCGCACTGCGAATCCCCCAGCGAACCGTGGCAGAAAGAAAAACAACACAACGTTCGTAGTATGAACCTCAAGCGAACGTTCGCTTTCCCCTTCGCTGGCCATTCGCAGTGCGAACCTGCGAAACCCAGAATTTCTAGCAGCGATAACATAGGTCATTTGGGGTCAAAATCCATCATTTCTTCCACCCAAACACTTCCAAAACATACTATAACAACCAAAACATGATCCAAACCTAACGACAAGTATTCTACGCAGTTTATATCAAATTTCATCCGTGAAAACATCGATTTCTATCAATCGCTCCTAATTCCAATCGATAAGAAAAGTCACGAAACAACCAAAACACTTACAACAAACAACACATATACATACACAAGCAAGATATAATTGAAATTTCTCACCCTTACCCGATTATTCGCGCTCGAAACGGAGTTCCCGCGATTTTTGCTCTTTCTCCTCTTCTCTCTTTCTTTCTAATCCCTATTTATATAAAATATCTAAACCCCTAAAAGACTATTTTACCCCTCAGCTCAAATATCTCGCAAACGCTCTCAAAACGCGATAAAACATAAACAACGATGAAAAATAATATGTTGTCAAATAAAAGTCAAGAATAAAATAATATAAAACAAAAATAATTAAATAGACTCGATTAAATAAATTAGACAAAACCGGGGCGTTACAAAGTATTTCTTGACTACATCAACATTTGTGGGGTAGGCAAATTCCTCTCCGTACATGGTTGCAAGTCTCAAGGTGCCACCTGAGAAAGCTTTCTTGACCACATAGGGGTCGTCATAATTCAGAGTCCATTTGCCTCGAGAATCAGTGAGAAAATATTATATCTTTTTTAGCACAAGGTCTCCTTTCCGGACGACGCGAGGTCGGACCTTTTTGTCAAACGCCCTCTTCATTCTTTACTGATACAACTGACCGTGGCATAGTGTCGTGACTCGCTTCTCTTCGATCAGATTCAGTTTGTCGTGTCGACTTTGACACCATTCAGCTTCTGAAAGCTTAGCTTCCATCAATACCCGGATTGATGGGATCTCTACTTCTATGGGGAGCATTGCTTCCATGCCATACACTAGAGAGAAAGGGGTTGCCCCTGTTGAAGTACGGACATATGTGCGATAACCATGAAGAGCAAAGGTTAGCATCTCATTCCAGTCTTTGTAGGTTACAACCATCTCCTGAACAATCTTCTTGATGTTCTTGTTAGCCGCTTCTACCGCTCGGTTCATCTTGGGTCGGTAGGGAGATGAGTTACGGTGTTCGATCTTGAACTTTGCGCACAACTCTTTCATCATCTCATTGTTCAAGTTAGATCCATTATCAGTAATGATCTGGCTCGGAACACCATAACGGCAGATGAGATTGTTTTTGATAAATCATACCACCACTTGTCGGGTTACATTGGCGAATAACGCTGCTTCGACCCACTTGGTGAAGTAATCAATGGCTACCAGAATGAACCGATGTCCGTTTGAAGCCTTGGGCTCAGTCATGCCAATCATGTCGATTCCCCATTGTCATACTCCAAATTTGTCCTACCTGTGTATATTTTCATATGTATATCCATCCAATAACAAGTATTCAAAAATCCAAAAAAATATGTTGTCTTCAACTTCATCTCTCTTTTATTTCTTATCCATTTTCATTTCAAGTCATATCTATCTTTTAACCATTTTTTATCCTTCATCCAATTTAATACCTATATATAAAATCCAATGTCCATATCCATTTCCACTTTCTATTTCCATTATTTTCTATCAATTAAACCATATCTACTTTTAATATTCATTTTAAAAACCACTTTTTTTTTAGTTATCCATTAAATCCATTGGTTATCCATTTCCTTCATAAACCATTTCCATTTTCTAAACTCATTTCATAAATCTTTCTAAAATCCATTATCTAAATTAAACCCATTTTTTTTCCATAACTTTCTCTTAGACCACTTTTCTTAATTCTATCCAAATATCTACTTTGAACCACTTCCATATCCATTTCTTTTTTTATGTTTATATTTTATCCATCTTTTATAATCCATCCTTTAACAAAAATCCCTTTCAATATCCATGTTAACCATTTTTATCCATTTTTACCTTTTCTAATCCATTTTATTTATTTATTTTTAGTTGTTCACAAATATCCAAACCCATTTTCATGCCCCAAAAGTTCATTCAATCCAATTCGACTATTTAAATCTAATTGTCCAATATTCATTCCAAATATTCCATCACACCACATAAAAGAAATTACACAAAATAGACAAATGCACAAAAATCATTTATCATACAAAAGCCCATGATCCCATTACAAAAAAAAAAAGAGAAAGAAAAATTCCAAAATGCTTAAGCCAATTCCTTCAGCTGCTACGGACATACAAAAGCACACCATGGCTTGCTACAAACAGATTGCAACACGGCCTAATACCAAGCAACAAACTGCTGCACCACTACCCTCCAAAAGCTGCAAACCTCCAACTCATACCACATAAACCATTACGCGTCTTAAGCATCCTCAACACAACGCAAAACCAATTTCTATAGCAACCTTATCCAAACCTGTACCACAAGCCAATACACAAGACTAAACCAGCAAAATCATTTCGCACAACAAACCACATCCCACAATGTTTCACAGCATATCATGTGCAACAGCCTGTGAAAAGAACCGTACATAGCAATAATACACAATTACACAACCAATACACCTCTTGCACTAGCCGTGGACCACAACGCACAACAAACCATCATCACCTGCACATGTTGATTTCACAACAGCAAACCGCACCCGTCCATACACAACGAGCCAAACGACCTGCACTAGCATAAAATACAGGTTATACATCACAACCGAGAGGAGATTTCACACAAAAAATTCACTCAACAACATTTCCCTCAATCCATTCCTCACTCGCACGTATCGCACCCACAAATTTTGCTAAGTTTTTTTCTCTCACACGATTCTGATTCTCAACCCGACTCTCATCTCAATCTCTTATAAAACTACACCTCTCTTCCCTCATTCATAGGACCTAGCCGCAAAAAAAAATCCAATGATACTGTGGCAGAATTCCTCCCAAATCCCTCAACCATAATCGAAACCTTCAATTCATTCTCTTCACCAACTTCAAACCTCCATTCTTAAACCTTCAACCCTCATTTTTTATCGTCAACCCAAACCACACAAACTCAAATCATTCTCCTCAAAAAACCTTAATCCTCCACCCCACTGTGTTGTTTCCTCCGCTCACCCAACCCTCAATCACCCACATAAATAACCCAACCACAATCTTAAACCGCAAATCAAAATCACAACCCAGAACAGAGAAAGAGTAGGAGAGGAGAGATTTTGAAACGAAAGCGAACAAGAACGAACCACAAAACTGAAATCGAGACGGAATCGAGGAAGTTTGAGACGAAGAAGAGGAAGTTTGAAGTGGAATCGCAACGGAGAAGGTTGGGTTTTTCAACTGACCGTGGGGTATTTCGTCACAATTTTTGTTCTGGCTTTGAGAGGAAATGAAATGTTATTTCAACCTTGCTCTGTTTCTGATTAACGTTGATGGCAATCAACGAGTCAAAAGAGGAACATACACGTGCTTGTGACCTTTTTTTTATTTTTTTATTTTCTGGACCATACCCCTTTTCTTCATGGGGTTTGATTTTTTTAAAGAATCTGAGTGTTTGCTTGCTGTCATTTTTGGACTAGTGAGGTGATGGGCTGTATGCCCATGTGATCCTCTGTTTTCTTTCACTAGCATACATCCGTTCAATTCCAGCGCACCCTCCCCTTATTATTTTTGTTTTATGTTATTTAATTTTAATACTATTATTTTGTTTTCTAGTTTTTTTAAAATGTTGATTCTTAATATCTTTTAGATCTTTGGTCTGATTATTTTTTATCTTTCTTTGATTTCAATTCTATTTCATTCTTGGGCCAATGATATGATAACAATCTTGATTTAGTTGATTTTCTCAAATCGATTCAAAATCTTGATTAATATAAGGCCACTTTTATCGACCAAAAAGTTGAAAGAAAAATAAAAGAAAAGGGGTACGGTCCAGAAAATAAAAAAATAAAAAAAAGGTCACAAGCACGTGTATGTTCCTCTTTTGACTCGTTGATTGCCATCAACGTTAATCAGAAACAGGGCAAGGTTGAAATAACATTTCATTTCCTCTCAAAGCCAGAACAAAAATTGTGACGAAATACCCCACGGTCAACTGAAAAACCCAACCTTCTCCGTTGCGATTCTGCTTCAAACTTCCTCTTCTTCGTCTCAAACTTCCTCGATTCCGTCTCGATTTCAGGTTTGTGATTCGTTCTTGTTCGCTTTCGTTTCAAAATCTCTCATGTCCTACTCTTTCTCTATTCTGGGTTGTGATTTTGATTTGCGGTTTGAGATTGTGGTTGGGTTGATTATGTGGGTGATTGAGGGTTGGGTGAGCGGAGGAAACAACACAGTGGGGTGGAGGATTAAGGTTGTTTGAGGAGAATGATTTGAGTTTATGTGGTTTGGGTTGACGATAAAGAAGGAGGGTTGAAGGTTTAAGAATGGAGGTTTGAAGTTGGTGAAGAGAATGAATTGAAGGTTTCGATTATGGTTGAGGGATTTGGGAGGAATTCTGGCAGAGTATCATTGGGTTTTTTATTTTGCGGCTAAGTCCTCTGAATGAGGGAAGAAAGGTGTAGTTTTATAGGAGATTGAGATGAGAGTCGGGTTGAGAATGAGAATCGTGTGAGAGAAAAAACCTTAGCGAAATTTGTGGGTGCGATACGTGCGAGTTGTAACACCCCCTTTCTATACCCCCAAATAAACACATAATCATTTAGGCACATATTAAAAATTCCGTCAGAGTATAATTATAAACATAGTATAAAAGAGGTATGTCACATTATACATGAAATTAAAACATTCAACACCTGCTCAACAATGGATATGCAACAGTGGGGTAACTTTGCAACAGAGGAACTTAGTCCTTACACCCACATCTCAATATTTAGAATAAAAGCGGAAAATCTAAACATTGAATAACATCAAACATATATACATATATATATATATATATATATATATATATATATATATATATCATCAAGTATTATCCACCAACATAATTCATGTTTACATAAACATTCATCAACAAGATACATGTACAAATGTATCACAAAAGAATCATAATCATCCTAGCTACCCGGTGCTACATATCAGAGCCGACCGACCAAAATAATGAAGACACGCTTCACAAAAAGACCACCAACATACCTACTCTGCAATGCCTCATAGAGCATCATAAAACAGCAAAAGGGTGAGAAATATTATCATAATCACAATGCATATAATTATATATCTTAGCATAAAAAATACACATATTCTACATTCTCACCACAATTCATCACAACTCACTCATATACATCACAATGTATATATATACGAAACCAAGCATATTCACCATGCATACTTTCACAATTCTTATCATTCCACATAAACATACATATTTATGTTTATTCATCAATGCACAATTATAAAGATGGTAAATGCAAATCATATAGACCGACTCACAACTCAATGCAAATGCAATGCGGTACCGACTCAATCATCTCAAGTTCACTCAGGAACTTATTGGAACCATCGCTCGTTACCAATATAACTCCCCGTCGGGCCTACGATGTTCACCCATTGCTCACACCTCACATAGGCACACAATGTTTATTGATTGCTCACACCTCACATAGGCACACAATCCGATTGTTCACACCTCACCTAGGCACACAATCGTTTGTAATCATCGCTCACACCTCACATAGGCACACGACGTTACAACGGATTCTCATTAGAATCACACAACACAAGAATGTACATCATTATGCTTCACATACAAAATGACTCAAGACATTCTTGAAATGCATACATATTCACAATATATTCATGCATTCATCTCATACTATCACATACAATCTATATACATTCACATCAATGCACTATTGTATGATTCACATCCAAAACACACATTCAAAACGGTAAAAGTCGCTAAATAACACTATTCTCGACTTTTTGACATAAATAATCGGCTAACAATTTCCAAATCATCATAATAAGAAAGTACAGCTCAATAGCTTCACAACCATACCAAGAATGTAAAAATCGGATAAACGGAACACAAGTTACGAAAGAAAAACGAAAACGATATTTTGAAAAATCCCATTTTACCGTTGTCCTGTCCATCCGCGTATTCACCAATTCCATACGCGTATGCCCCAAAAATCGTACGCGTATCATACGCGTTTCACCAGATGGCCGGGAAAACATGCAACCCATACGCGTATGGGCCCTGAAATGCGCCACCCATACGCGTATTGCCCTAGTCAATACGCGTACGGTCTGCCCCAATACGCGTATGGCCAGGCAGAATGCAGAATTTTCCTGCATAATTTTTTTCTGCGTTTTTCACTCCAACCACACCTAAATTCATCTTCTAAACTCAGAAAAATGCCAATTTGATGTACAACAACATGTATCAATCGTGTATCAACAACAAGGAACACGAAAACATCATTTCCAACACTAATTAATCGAATTCTAACACTTTCTACACAAATGGGTTTATACAAAAACTCATAAAAATCAACAACAACAACAACAACACAATCATACATAATGATATACATTGATGAGATAATAAGATTTCACACCCTTACCCGGATTCCAAGCTTGCTAGATGATTGTTCTTGATGGTTTTCTAGGTTTTTCCAAGTTTTCTTCTCTTTTCTCTTCTTCCTCTTTCTTTCTCTCCTTTTTCTCTCTATTTCTCTTTTCTTTCTCTTTCTCTCCTATTTCTTCTTCTTATCTCTTTTTCTTTTCTATTTCTTTTCCTACTTTCCTTTTTTCTACTCAAATTCAATTAATTCATTTTCTCACATAATTCTATTTCCACTAAATTTCTAACTTATCATTAATTGAGAAATGTCTAAAATACCCTTCATTCTAATTTGCCCGAAAACTCTCAAAAACGGTAAAATATCATAACATGTCAACATAGCATATTAACACTCCAATTTCAGAAATAAAATAATTTATCACTCAATTTAAATAAAAGAATCAACAAAATGGGAATAATCGGAATTGGGGCGTTACAACTCTCCCCCACTTTAGAAATTTCCGTCCTCGAAAATATTACCTGATTCAAACAACTTCGGATACGACTCTCGCATCCTACTCTCTAGTTCCCAAGTCATATTGCCTTCCGCAGCGCCTCCCCACGCTACTTTCACAAGCGCAATATCCTTGCCTCTTAGCTTCTTAACTTCACGGTCCAAAATCCTAATCGGTAAAGCTTCAACCGTAAGTTTATCTCTCACTTCAACCTCGTCCATAGGAATAACATGTGACGGATCCGGAACATACTTCCGAAGTTGCGAAACATGGAATACATCATGCAAATTCGAAAGATTCGGAGGCAACGCCACATGGTAAGCCACAACACCAACTCGTGTAGAAATCTGATACGGACCAATAAAACGAGAAGTCAACTTCTTCGACTTCAAAGCACGACCCACACCCGTAACCGGCGTAACTCTCAAAAACACATGGTCGCCTTCTTGAAACTCAAGATCTTTCCTTCTCTTGTCATGATAGCTCTTTTGTCTACTTTGAGAAGCTTTCATCTTCTCACGAATAAACTTCACTTTCTCCGTCGTTTGTTGTACCATCTCCGGTCCAACTATCGTCCTCTCACCGGTTTCATGCCAACACAAAGGTGTTCGACATCTCCGACCATACAAAGCCTCAAATGGTGCCATACTTATACTTGAATGAAAACTATTATTGTAGGTGAATTCAACCAAGGCCAAATTACTATCCCAAGCACCACCTTGCTCGAGCACACAAGCACGCAATAAATCCTCCAACGATTGAATTGTCCTCTCGGTTTGACCATCCGTTTACGGATGATAAGCCGAACTCAATCTTAGCTTAGAACCCAAAGCCTTTTGTAAACTCTCCCAAAACCTCGATGTGAATCTAGGACCTCTATCCGATACAATACTCTTAGGAACTCCATGTAACTTCACAACCGCAAGAACATAAATCTCGGCTAACTTCTCCAAAGGATAACTAATATCAATTGGAATGAAGTGAGCAGATTTAGTAAGTGTAAAGACCATATACTAATACATGCATCAAATCATATATTATACATGAGTTTCACTTTTGGTACTGAAATACAATAAATTCCTAGTTAACACATTATATACATAAATGCCTCTAATACAAAAGAACTAAAAGTCTAAGGCATTACATATATAAGATGTTCAAAATGATAAAAACTAAGAACTAGATCAATACAATGATCTCAAAACATAAACGCCATAGCGGAAGCCATGCCATCACAAAACCATGATCCGTAAGGAAAGTCAAATAACCTTGTCCTTACCCTTCGCCGAACCTGTAGAACCTGTGATGTAAACAACAACAGTGGGGTGAGATACATCAAATCTCAGTGAGTTCCCTATCTTAAAGTCCTCTCAGCTCTACAAGGTTCTAACAAAGTCCTAACTCATGTCCAAGGGGAAAGGGGAAGGACCATGAGTACACACACACAAGTAACCATCACGGTGAGCCTGTAAACTCACACTAGTACCGAAGTACCTCTTGAGCCTGTAAACTCAAGGATTCACAAAGTACCGGAGTACGTTTTGAGTCCGTACACTCAAGAACTCACATATCAATAACCAATACCAAGGCATCCCCTTTTCCCGTACCCTTCTACGTCTAGAAGGCGATCCGAGTCATGGATCCTTGTAGCTACTTGGCATACGATTGGATTCGGGATCACCGGTCCGTACACCGTGATCCGTCACTTCTCACGGCCCGTACACCGTCACAAGTCTCTTTATCCGTAGGCTCCAATCGTACTTAACACGGGACTCAAACCTGCCAAGTAGTTGTGCATAACGTTTCAGAGGAGGTGCTCGAGTCTCATGAAACTACACCGCAAGAAACAGTGGTTATTGATAAACAGAATGCACACGCCTCGGCCTTTCATGCACGAGCATTGCCACACATGGAACAATTCACACTTCTGACACAGTTTTGGTAATAATCCTCACCCTGCCTAGTCCATATTTTAACATGCATACATTGTCAATAATAATTACACACAATTAACAGATAAAAGTCGATAAAATGACACTATTTCAGAAATCCCGACTTAATTAAAACGGCCGACAATCTTAAAACCATTGTAATAAGAAAGTACATTTTATTATCTTTCCAACGATACCAAAATTGTTCCAATCCAAGTTACGTATAAAAAGTTACGGCATTGTAAACAATCGATCGGAAAATAAATCACAACAGCAGAATTTCTGCAACTCTCCTGGCCGTACGCGTATTGGCACTCCCCGTACGCGTATTGCCTAAGATTCTCGCCCAGCCATACGCGTATTGCCCCAAGCGATACGTGTATTGCTCAAAATGCTCGGCCATCCATACGCGTATTGCCCAAGGCCGTACGCGTATGGGCAGAGACGTTTTTTCCTTGAAAATTCCTTTTAAAATTACCATACGCGTATTGCCCTTGCCGTACGCGTAATGACAAGCCCCATACGCGTATTGACATGCTCCATATGCGTATGGGCAGAGAAAAATGCAGAAGTTCCTGCAGAATTTCTTCTGCTATGGGTTGATCCAAAATCAACCCCAAATCCCATTTTGATCACTCACAAAGCATCAAAACATGTTATAACATCATAGCCAGTATAACATATAATCAAACATTGAATTTTTAGCAGTTAGATTCATGATTTTATACCAAAATAGCCATTTTTCCCAATTCCCAATCTAACTCTAAACTCAAAATAATTCTACTCTAAAGAGTCTAACTAGAACCCACCTGGATTACTAGACGAGGAGGTTGATACTGAGACGATTAAACGAAGAACAGATGAATTGATGATGATTCTTGAGCTTTTGGAAAATTTCTCTTCTTCCTCTTTCTTTTCCTTTCCTTCCTTCCCTTTTTCCTTTTCTTTCTTTCTCTTTTAGCTTTTGTTTGGTTTTTCAATGAAAAGAAAAGAAAATAGATAGTATAGAAACTATCATATTTAGTAACACTACTAAATGTCCAATTTAGCTCAAAAGCATCAATTAATAAAACTCAAAGTTAAACACTATTAAATTAATCAACTCTGAGTTCGCCAGTTTACTCTATTTATTTTACCAATTAATTGCTCAGAGTACTCCGGAACCCCGTTGATCATAATAATATTAACTAGAGCGTTTATAAACTTACGGGGTATTACAGTAAGCCTATCAATGATTACCCAAATATCATTATGACCTCTTTGCGTATTCGGCAATCCCGTAACAAAATCCATCGATATACTATCCCATTTCCACTCCGGAATGTCCAAGGTTGCATCAATCCACTAGGCTTTTGATGTTCCACCTTAGACTTTTGACAAGTTAAGCACGCATACACAAATTGAGCCACATCCCTCTTTAATCCGGACCACCAAAAGATTTTCTTCAAATCTTGATACATTTTATTCGCTCCCGGATGAATACTTAAGTTGCTTCGGTGTCCTTCTTCCAATATCATCTTTTTCAACTCCGCATCATCGGGAATACAAATACGACCACGGAATCTCAAAACTCCAAAATTATCAACCTTGAAATCCTCATTCTCATTCATCATCAAATCAACGAACTTCAAATCCAACTTTTTCTTTTCACATACGGTTGCAAGAAAATCATTCGTAACATGTAGCATACCAAGTCTCACACTTCTCGGCGTCATTTCACAAACTAAACTCAAGTCTCTAAAATTCTCCAAAAGTTGCCATTCTCTCATCATTAATGCGGACATATGTAACGACTTCCGACTCAAAGCATCGGCCACCACGTTTGCCTTACTCAGATGGTAATTCAAACCAAAATCATAATCCTTCAAAAGCTCTAACCACCTTCTTTGTCTCATGTTCAATTCTTTTTGATCAAATAAATATTTCAAGCTCTTGTGATCACTAAAAACTTCAAATCTTGCACCATAAAGATAGTGCCTCCAAATTTTCAAAACAAACACCACGGCCGCTAACTCCAAGTCATGTGTAGGATAATTCTTTTCATGCACTCTCAATTGTCTTGAAGCATAAGCCACAACTTTTCCATCTTGATTCAAAACACCACCTAAACCAGCCAATGAAGCATCACAATACACAACAAATGGTTCCGTTGGATTTGGCAAAATCAAGATTGGAGTCGTTGTCAACCTTCTTTTTAGCTCATTGAAACTCTCTTCACAATGAATATCCAAAATGAAAGCCTTTCCTTTACAAGTCAATTGCGTTAACGGAAGTGCCAACTTCTAAAATCCCTCAATAAACCTCCGATAATAACCCGCCAAGCCTAAAAAGCTTCGAATCTCCGTAACCGATCTAGGAGCCTCCCATTGCATCACCATATCAATCTTGGATGGATCAACACTAATACCACTACCGGAAATAACATGTCCAAGAAAATTTACTTCCGACAACCAAAATTCACATTTTGACAACTTAGCATACAATTGTTTCTCTTTCAAAATTTGTAACACAATCCTCAAATGCTCTTCATGCTCCTCTTGAGAATTAGAGTAAATCAAAATATTGTCGATGAACACAACCACAAAACGATCTAACTGTTCATGAAAAATACGATTCATGTATTCCATAAACACACCCGGTGCATTAGAAACCCCGAATGGCATCACAGAATATTCTTAATGGCCATACCGTGTCCTAAAGGCCGTCTTTTGAATATCCTCTCCTTTCACACGAATCTGGTGATATCCCGATCTCAAATCAATCTTGCTAAAAACAAGCGTACCAACCAATTGGTCCATCAAATCATCGATCCTTGGAAGCGGATACTTGTTCTTAATTGTCACCTTGTTCAATTGTCGATAATCAATGCATAACTGCATACTCCCATCCTTCTTCTTTACCAACAATACCGGAGCACCCCAAGGAGAAACACTTGGCCTTACAAATCTCTTGTCAAACAAGTTATTCAATTGCTTCTTCAATTCTACCAACTCCAATGCCGACATACGATATGGTGCCATCGAAACCAGTCTAGTACCCGAAACTAGATCAATAGAAAACTCAACTTCTCTTTCCGGTGGTACATCCGTAATATCCTCCGAAAACACTTCTGGAAAATCACACACCACTGGGAACACATCGAGCTCAACTTTACTCTCCACCGATAATGATGCAAACAAACCGAACAATTGAGATTCGTCCGCAAAAAGTTTCTTCAACTCTTTAGTGAATAGGAAACTCTCATCTTCATCATCTTCCAAAGAAGGAAACCTCACTAACTTGTGCTAGTAATCTATATGAACTCGATTAAATTGTAACCAGTTCATACCCAACATTACGTCCAATCCCTTCAACAGCAAACACACTAAATCCATAATGAAGTCTTTACCATACATGGTCAAAGGACAACTTACACACACCAAAGACGTAGTTACCGACCCTGAAGAAGGAGTCTCAATAACCATCTCACCACCCCAAGAAGTCATAAACAAATTCAAACGCTTAGCGCACTCATGAGAAATGAATGAATGAGTCGCTCCCGTATCAATAATAGCAACTAAAGGCGTACTATTAATAAAGCATGTACCTTTAATCAAACGGTCTGCACTAGTAGTGTCCGTCCCCGCTAATGCAAACACCTTTCCGCGCGCTTGAGCTTGTTTCGGCTTAGTACACTTAGTACTAATGTGACCCACTTCTCCACAATTATAGCACTTCACCATATTCCTTCTACAATGGTAGTAGCATGCCCAAGGCCTCCACAGTTAGAACATTTCACCACGGTCTTCCCACACTCAAATGATTTATGACCCATTTCACCACACTTGTAACACTTAACGGAACTGGAACCTCCTCCTCTAGATCTCTTCTCGTAGTTTCCCCTATGCTTGCCCTTATCAACGGGTGTCACATAAGGTCCACTTCTAGCTTGTTGCTTTCCCTTCCTCTCATTCAAACTTTTGTAATGTGTAGAACGAGCCTTGCTATCTTCCTCGAAGATTCTACAACAGTCCGTCAAATCCGTAAACCATCTTATCCTTTGATATCCCACGGCTTCCTTAATCTCGGGACGCAAACCGTTCTCATATTTAATACACTTTGAGAACTCAACAGTAATTGCAGCATAGTGAGGATGGAATTGAACCAACTCCACAAACTTAGCAGTATAGTCCACCACGGACATACTACCTTGTTTCAGTTCAAGGAACTCCATCTCCTTCTTCCCTTTCACACTTTCAGGGTAATACTTCCTCAAGAACTCGGTACGAAATAAATCCCAAGTTATATCTTCATCATACACCTCAAGAACTTGACGCATACCGACCCACCAATCGTCGGCTTCTTCCTTCAGCATGTGAGACCCAAGCCTCACCTTATTCTCCTCCGCACAGCCCATGACTCTGAAGATCCTTTCAACCAAATTTGAGCTCCATCAGGATCAAATCTTCCTTTGAAGACCGGTGGTTGATTCTTCCTGAACTCGTCATTAGCATTCACGTTCGGCGCACCTTGCACCGCCCTAGCCATTGCTTCCAAAGCAGCAGCTATCTCATTGTCGTTTCTACCAGCCATATTCTGATCATTCCCAAAAATGACAACAAGGTTAAACAACAGTTCAACCATCACAACAACAAGAAAGACACAACTGACTCAACCAGGCTCTGATACCACTTAATGTAACACCCCCTTTCTATACCCCCAAATAATCACATAATCATTTAGGCACATATTAAAAATTCCGTCAGAGTATAATTATAAACATAGTATAAAAGAGGTATGTCACATTATACATGAAATTAAAACATTCAACACCTGCTCAACAATTGATATGCAACAGTGGGGTAACTTTGCAACAGAGGAACTTAGTCCTTACACCCACATCTCAATATTTAGAATAAAAGCGGAAAATCTAAACATTGAATAACATCATATATCATCAAGTATTATCCACCAACATAATTCATGTTTACATAAAATTTCATCAACAAGATACATGTACAAATGTATCACAAAAGAATCATAATCATCCTAGCTACCCGGTGCTACATATCCGAGTCGACCGACCAAAAGAATGAAGACACGCTTCACAAAAAGACCACGAGCATACCTACTCTGCAATGCCTCATAGAGCATCATAAAATAGCAGAAGGGTGAGAAATATTATCATAATCACAACGTATATAATTATATATCTTAGCATAAAAAATACACATATTCTACATTCTCACCACAATTCATCACAACTCACTCATATACATCACAATGTATATATATACGAAACCAAGCATATTCACCATGCATACTGTAAAGACCATATATAAATACATGCCTCAAATCATATATTATACACGAACTGCACCTTTGGTACTGAAATACATAAGTTCCTAGTAACACTGTATACATAAAAATGCCCAAAATTTAAAACAACTTAAAACAATACACTGGCATGTTCATGTACAAAATGTTCAAAAGATAAAACTAAGAACTAGATCCCTAAGGATCTCCAGAGACTCCACAACGGAAGCAAAACCAAAAAGTTAAGCAAGGATAGTCACACAGCCTTATCCTTACCCTTCGCGTAACCTGCAAAACCTGTGATGTAAACAACAACAGTGGGGTGAGATACATCAAATCTCAGTGAGCTCCCTATCTTAAGGTCCTCTCGGCTCTACAAGGTCCTAACAATCCTAACTTATGTCAAAGGGAAAAGGGAGTGACCATGAGTACACACACACTATATGGAAACATGTTATGAGTTCATCAACTCACAATATCACTAATCGATAACCATGCCAAGGTATCCCCTATTCCCGTCCTCTTCTACGTCTAGAAGTCGACCCGGGTCATGGATCCTTGCAACCTACTTGACATACGAATGGATTCGGGTTCTACGGGCCATTAACCGTTATGAACCGTCACTTCACACGGGCCATTAACCGTCACAAGCATACGCTCCATGGGCGCCATTCGTACAACACTGGGAATCAAACCTGCCAAGTAGTGGTGCATATGTTTCAGAGGAGCTCGAGACCCATGAAACGCACTCGCAAAAACAAATACTAACCGGTTACGATTACGTGATCTCACAAAGACGTGATTGTATTCGACAATCACAAGGCCATTATGCCTTATCACAACCAAACGGTTAACACACATGTTCCATACTAGTGTTTATTCATTTATATTTTTCCGACACTGCTTAGGGTAATTGTCCTCACTCTACTTATTCCATATTTTAATCATGCTTACATTTTCAACAACCATTACACACCATTTAGTGAATAAAGTCCACAAAACGCCATTATTAAAAAAAAATCCCGATATAATTAAATCGGCCGACAATCTTAAAACCAATGTAATAAGGAAGTACATTTTATTACCTTTCCAACGATACCAAAATTGTTTCAATCCGAGTCACGGTTAAAAAGTTACGGCATTGGAAACAATCGATCGGGAAAAATAATCACAACAGCAGAATTCTGCAAGTCCCCTGGCCATACGCGTATTGGCACATCCCATACGCGTATTGCCCAACAATCTCGCCCAGCCATACGCGTATTGCCCCAAGCGATACGCGTATTGCTCAAAATTCTCGGCCATCCATACGCGTATTGCCCAAGGCCGTACGCGTATGGGCAGAGACGTTTTCCTTGAAAATTCCTTTTAAAAATTGCCGTACGCGTATTGCTCTTGCCGTACACGTATTGACAAGCCCCATACGCGTATTGACAAGCCCCATACGCGTATGGGCAGAGAAAAATGCAGAAGTTCCTGCAGAATTTTTCTGCTACGGGTTGATCCAAAATCAACCCCAAATCCCATTTTTCATCAATCAAAATGCATCAAAACATGTTATAACATCACAACCAGTATAACATATAATCAAACATTGAATTTTAACAGTTAGATTCAAGATTTTATACCAAAATACCCATTTTTCCCAATTTCCAATCTAACTCTAAACTCAAAATAATTCTACTCTAAAGAGTCTAACTAGAACCCACCTGGACAACAAGATGAGGAGGTTGAAATTGAGATGAAGAACAGATGATTGTTGATGATCTTGAGCTTTTGGGAAATTTTCCTCTCTTGTTCCTCCTCCTTCCTTTCCTTCTCTTCCTTTTCCCTTTCTCTTTACTATCCTTTGTTTGTTTTACAATTGAGAAAAGAAAACATAGTAAAGAAAATAATTTCCATCAATTAGCAATACTACTAAATGTCCAAATTAGCTCAAATGCACGAAAGAATAAAACTCAACGTTAAATACTATTAATTTAATCAACTCTGAGTTCGTCAGTTTACTCTAATTATTTTATCAAATAATTGTTCAGAGTACTCCGGAACCCAGTTGATCATAATAATATTAACTAGAGCGTTTATAAATTTACGGGGTATTACACATACTTTCACAATTCTTATCATTCCACATAAACATACATATTTATGTTTAATAATCAATGCACAATTATAAAGATGATAAATGCAAATCATAGAGACCGACTCGCGACTCTATGCAAATGCAATGCGGTACCGACTCAATCATCTCAAGTTCACTCAGGAACTTATTGGAACCATCGCTCGTTACCAATATAACTCCCCGTCGGGCCTACGATGTTCACCCATTGCTCACACCTCACATAGGCACACAATGTTTATGGATTGCTCACACCTCACATAGGCACACAATCCGATTGCTCACACCTCACCTAGGCACACAATCGTTTGTAATCATCGCTCACACCTCACATAGGCACACGACGTTACAACGGATTCTCATTAGAATCACACAACACAAGAATGTACATCATTATGCTTCACATACAAAATGACTCAAGACATTCTTGAAATGCATACATATTCACAATATATTCATGCATTCATCTCATACTATCACATACAATCTATATACATTCACATCAATGCACTATTGTATGATTCACATCCAAAACACACATTCAAAATGGTAAAAGTCGCTAAATAACACTATTCCCAACTTTTCGACATAATTAAATCGGCTAACAATTTCCAAATCTTCATAATAAGAAAGTACAACTCAATAGCTTCACAACCATACCAAGAATGTAAAAATCGGATAAACGGAACACAAGTTACGAAAGAAAAACGAAAACGATATTTTGAAAAATCCCATTTTACCGTTGCCCTGTCCATCCGCGTATGCACCAATTCCGTACGCGTATGGCCCAAAACTTGTACGCGTATCATACGCGTTTCACCAGATGGCCGGGAAAACATGCAACCCATACGCGTATTGGCCCTGAAATGCGCCACCCATACGCGTATTGCCCTAGTCAATACGCGTATGGCCTGCCCCAATACGCGTATGGCCAGGCAGAATGCAGAATTTTCCTGCATAATTTTTTTCTGCGTTTTTCACTCCAACCACACCTAAATTCATCATCTAAACTCGGAAAAATACCAATTTGATGTACAACAACATGTATCAATCGTGTATCAACAACAAGGAACACGAAAACATCATTTCCAACACTAATTAATCGAATTCTAACACTTTCTACACAAATGGGTTTATACAAAAACTCATAAAAATCAACAACAACAACAACACAATCATACATAATGATATACATTGATGAGATAATAAGATTTCACACCCTTACCCGGATTCCAAGCTTCCTAGATGATTGTTCTTAATGGTTTTCTAGGTTTTTCCAAGTTTTCTTCTCTTTTCTCTTCTTCCTCTTTCTTTCTCTCCCTTTTCTCTCTATTTCTCTTTTCTTTCTCTTTCTCTCCTATTTTTATCTATTTTTCTTTTCTATTTCTTTTCCTACTTTCCTTTTTTCTACTCAAATTCAATTAATTCATTTTCTCACATAATTGTATTTCCACTAAATTTCTAACTTATCATTAATTGAGAAATGTCCAAAATACCCTCCATTCTAATTTCCCCGAAAACTCTCAAAAACGGTAAAATATCATAACATGTCAACATAGCATATTAACACACCAATTTCACAAATAAACTAATTTATCACTCAATTTAAATAAAAGACTCAACAAAATGGGAATAATCGGAATCGGGGCGTTACACGAGTGAGGAATGGATTGAGGGAAATGTTGTTGAGTGAATTTTTTGTGTGAAATCTCCTCTCGGTTGTGATGTATAACCCGTATTTTATGCTAGTGCAGGTCGTTTGGCTCGTTGTGTACGAACGGGTGCGGTTTGCTATTGTGAAATCAACATGTACAGGTGATGATGGTTTGTTGTGCGTTGTGGTCCACGGCTTGTGCAAGAGGTGTATTGGTTGTTTAATTGTGTATTATTGCTATGTACGGTTCTTTTCACAGGCTGTTACAGAGGATATGTTGTGAAACATTGTGGGATGTGGTTTGTTGTGCGAAATGATTTTGTTGGTTTGGTCTTGTGTATTGGCTTGTGGTACAGGTTTGGATAAGGTTGCTACAGAAATTGGTTTTGCGTTGTGTTGAGGATGTTGAAGACGCGTAATGGTTTATGTGGTATGAGTTGGAGGTTTGCAGCTTTAGGAGGGTAGTGGTGCTGCAGTTTATTGCTTGGTATTAGGCCGTGTTGCAATCTGTTTGTAGCAAGCCATGGTGTGCTTTTGTATGTTCGTAGCAGCTGAAGGAATTGGCTAAAGCATTTTGGAATTTTTCTTTCTCTTTTTTTTTGTAATGGTCTCATGGGCTTTTGTATGATAAATGATTTTTGTGCGTTTGTCTATTTTGTGTAATTTCTTTTATGTGGTGTGATGGAATATTTGGAATGAATATTGGACAATTGAATTTAAATAGTCGAATTGGATTGAATGAACTTATGGGGCATGAAAATGGGTTTGGATATTTGTGAATAACTAAAAATAAATAAATAAAATGGATTAGAAAAGGTAAAAACGGATAAAAATGGTTAACATGGATTTTGAAAGGGTTTTTGGTTAAAGGATGGATTATAAAAGATGGATAAAATATAAAAATAAAAAAAGAAATGGATATGGAAGTGGTTCAAAGTAGATATTTGGATAGAATTAAGAAAAGTGGTCTAAGAGAAAGTTATGGAAAAAAATGGGTTTAATTTAGATAATGGATTTTAGAAAGATTTGTGAAATGAGTTTAGAAAATGGAAATGGTTTATGAAGGAAATGGATAACCAATGGATTTAATGGATAACTAAAAAAAGTGGTTTTTGAAATGAATATTAAAAGTAGATATGGTTTAATTAATAGAAAATAATGGAAATAGAAAGTGGAAATGGATATGGACATTGGATTTTATATATAGGTATTAAATTGGATGAAGGATAAAAAATGGTTAAAAGATAGATATGACTTGAAATGAAAATGGATAAGAAATAAAAGAGAGATGAAGTTGAAGACAACTTATTTTTTTGGATTTTTGAATACTTGTTAGTGGATGGATGTACAGATGAAAATATACACAGGTAGGACAAATTTGGAGTATGACAGATGCCCTTATCTAATTGGCTTAAACCTAGCAAGATGAATGGCTACGACATTCCTTCTTTCAAGGTAGAAGACAATTAGATATGAAGAAGACCACAAATTTGTCCGAAAAGAAAGAAAATGCTCGAGAGGTTGGCTAACTGAATAACTTGCAAAGGTTGTAATCACCAAAAGGATGATAGTTACACACGCACGCAGACCCTTCCACCAAAAGGATGAAAATGAGGTCACAACCTGCTATTACCAAAAGGATAATAGGGCAGACACGCACATAGACCCTTCCACCAAAAGGATGAAAATGAGGTCAAAGCCTGCTATTACCAAAAGGATAATAGGGCACACACACACACAGACCCTTCCACCAAAAGGATGAAAATGAGGTCAAAGCCTGCTATTACCAAAAGGATAATAGGGCACACACACACACACAGACCCTTCCACCAAAAGGATGAAAATGAGGTCAACGCCTGCTATTACTAACAGGATAATAGGGAACACACACAGACCCTTCCACCAAAAGGATGAAAATGAGGTCACAGCCTGCTATTACCAAAAAGATAATAGGGCACACACACAGCTATCTGACACCAAAAGGATGACATACCTACCACCAAAAGGATGATAGTAACACACGCACACAGTGACCCTTCACCAAAAGGATGAAAGTGAGGTCACAACTTGCTACTAGCAGCAGGATAATAGCAAGGAAAATGATATCAAAGGTTGTCATTCGCCAAAAGGATGATACACAGACCAAGGGTTTACGGATCGGCGACACCAAATGGATGACGGATCAAAACAAGCTACTACCACCAAAAAGATGATAGGAACTTTTGCGAGGACCAACACCAAAAGGATGAAGGTTAAATTGGAAATATGAACGGCTACCACCAAAAGGATGATAGGAAAGTTTCTGATTTTGAGGGTTACCAACACCAAAAGGATGTAGGTCAGGTTGATAGGGTTTGACTATCGCCAAAAGGATGATAGGATAGTTTCTGATTTTGAGGGTTACCAACACCAAAAGGATGTAGGTCAGGTTGAATTGACAAGGTTTTGCTATCACCAAAAGGATAATAGTAAGGCAATTGACAAAAGGTTAAATTTGCTGGGGATATGATGAGTGAGGCTTAGTTGAAGACATCAACAAAAGGTTAAGGCAAAGAAGGGATCCAACTCAATGAGGAACGCCCAATGACTTGCTTGGAGATCACAACTTCATCAACAAAAGCTTGACGTAACTTCATAAGGAATGCCCATGAACTTGAAGAAGATGCCCCTGACTGGGTTGAAGAGTGTCTTGAAATATTGAGATTGATTTTGTGAGGAATACCCACAAATTGATGAAGATGCCCCTGGCTGGGCTGAAGATCTTCTGGTAGTCTTGAGATTGATCCTGGATCTTGACTATGCACATGTACGAATGCTTAATTTTGTAATGATGTGCAATGCAAATGCTGACGCGCGGAGATGCAAGTGCTGGGGAAGTATGATTTGGTTTTGGTATGCACATGATGCAGATGATGCTGAATGTCGAATGCGATGCATATTATGCATATGATTGCAGACGGGTGATTGGATATGTTTGTGAAGGTGCCATCATGGTGGACTTTTGGGTAGTTGCTAATGAGGATTGGACTTTTGGGCGGTGGGAGGGATTTGATTTCCTCGACACTCAGTTTGTTGAAGATGCCATGATTGAAGCAGATAAAGATGCTTTTGAAGCCTCAAGTTTGGTCACTTAATAATGAATCATTTCTGAGAAGACCATGACTCTGTGCTTGAGGGTCAGGATGGCCTGAAAATGAGCATAGCGACGTGATCAGCTCGTGAAGATTATGCTCTTGCTCTGAACTGCTTGAGAGTACAGGCAGGATATGTCTGCTGCAATGAGTCTTGCCCCAGTCTGAACATGGTAATGGACTGCCCCAGATTAACCAGTTCTGAAGAGATTTGATCTTTGAAAGTTAAGCTTTGCTGTCCTTTGATACGGCTTGCCCCTGATTGAGCTGTTGAAGATTTTACCCTCTGATTGAGCTGTTGAAGTAGTCTTGCTTCGGGTTGACACCACTGAAAATTCAAATTCCTCTTTGATTGCCCTTTGTTGGAATTTTCTTGAATGTCTAGCACTGATTTACACAAATTGTAATCTTAATGCAATACTCATGCAAGTTTTGAAAAAGTGTCATTTATTGGAGTGTTGTGATAGTGAGACGAATGGACTGTTAGCCCAAACGTGTGCTGATTTTGATGGTGTGAAAGATATAGCAAGGAGAGTGAAACCAATGCTGAAGATTAGCAAATATGGGGAGTCATTTTATGCAACCTTGTGATAGTATGCTTTTAGAATAAACCTCACCTCAATTAGGTTTTTTGAGGGTTGTAACGTGGTCTGGTTGACGGTTTATGAAACAAAGGATAATAGGCTTAAAACTTGGTTTGTACCCACCCCTTCTTCGTGATGAACTTCCAGTCCTACGTTCAGTTAATTCTACACATGTTTGTATTCCAAAAGGGTTGACGGTTCAAGGTATGCTTGAAATGGAAGTCACCTTTATTTTGTTTTTGATGAATGTCAGTGACCTTTTGGATTTCGACATGGCGGCCACTGAATCTTATTTTGTTTTTGGTGAGGATTTGAGGGCCTCTTATAATTTTGCTTTTGATCCCTATCTTTTGCATGGACTAATTTCGTTTGTCGAGTCCATCAGGGTTACCTTGATTTTTGCCTAAGTCTCCTTTAAGGTGCTCGACTTAGCAGGCTTTTGATTTTTTTGTTTTTGGTTTTTGTTGGATGATTGTGACTGCCAAGTCATGGTTATTGATAAACAACTGTCATGTCTTTTGGATTTTACTTTTGTGATTTGAGTGCGTAATTGGGTTAACTGAACACTATCCTGCCCCGGGTTAAGTGTAAGGTTTTATAGATCCGAAGGAAACTACTACTTCTCGGCTCGAAGTGGTTAACTAGGGATTAACTCCTTGTCTCTCCAGTGTTTGGGGATTGAAATAATGCCTGTACATCATCGGCGGGATTCTATCCGAAAGCATATATTTTGCAATTATGGGTATTTCATTGTCATCATCCTTCCTCCAATCATTGTTAAACAACAGTTGATAAAGAGAGTGAAGTGGATAAATGTGTCGGTGTTTTGCAGTAAATGAAAAAATGAGTGAATACGAACGACAATGCATAATCACTACATTAAGAAAACCAAATACAAACGACAATGTTCACAACATACAATACTTAAACAAATAAAGACAAAATACAAGAATGCAAATGACGGGATGGCAACATGACTGCCTTATTTGGGGAATGAACTTGACTTGACTTGACTTGATTTGACTTGGCTTGCTGCTGGCACTAGCTTGGCGGCGGTAGAGGGTTTTTGATGACGTTTGGAGCCCTCCCATTGAACGTGAGAAACTTTGAGTCGATCATGTCTTGCACCTTGGGTTTGAAAGCTCTGCAGTCCTCGATCGTATGCCCTGGAGCACCCTTATGAAACTCGCAATGAGCATTAGCATCATAATCTGGGGGAATGACAGTTGGAGGAGCTAGGTCCCTTAGAGCGATTGCCTTCTTCTCCATCAATTGAGCAAAGATCTGAGCATATGATGTTGGCAGACGATCAAAGTATCTATCCGACCTCCTTGTCCTTTGTTGATTAAGCTGGCGTTGTTGAGCAGCTCTCTGTTGTTGATGTTGAGGAGGATACTGATACCCTTTCTGGTTGTATGACTGTTGCTGAGGAGCCTGTTGTTGAGGCATTGGAGCTTGAACAGCTTGAACTGATGGCTGATAAGGCATTGGAGTGTATTGTGCAGCAACAATATACGGATACTGGAAGTAAGGGATTTGATAAGGCATTAGAGCGGGAGCTTGTGGATCTTGCACTTTTTGAGCAGAGACAACATTTGTTTCTCCCTCTTTTTCTTGTATCCATTGAAGGGCTTCTTGGCTTGAGACTGGCTGCTAGAACCTCCTTAGATCTTTCCACTTTTCAGACCTTCTTCAATTCTCTCACCGGCAATTACCAAATCAGAGAATCCAGTAGAAACATTACCAATCAGCTTCTCATAGTATTGGCCTTGCAAAGTACCCATGAAGATGTCAATCAGTTCACGGTCAACTAGAGGTGGATGCACCCTTGCAGCTAGCTCTCTCCAGCGTTGCGCGTACTCCTTAAAGGATTCGTTGTCCTTTTGAGCCATACTCTGAAGTTGAGTACGATTCGAAGCAAGGTCAGTGTTGTACTTGTATTGATTGACAAATGCATCAGCTAGATCATCCCAAGTGCGCACATTGGTACGTTCCAGCTGCATATACCACTCAAGAGATGCCCTAGATAGACTTTCTTGGAAGCAATGGATCATCAGCTTTTCATCTTTGGCATAGGCAGCCATCTTGCGGTAGTACGTCTTCAGATGAATGTGAGGACAACTGAGACCTTTGTACTTCGAGAATTCTTGTACTTTGAACTTGGGAGGAATGACAACATCTGGCACCAAGCACATATCCAGAGCATTCAAAGGAGTTGAGTTGTGTCCCTCCATGACTCGGAGTTTCTCAGCTAGATCACGACACATCTTGATAGCTTCAGAATCCTGAGCAGCAGTAGGATTGACAATTGGGATAGATGCATGATAGTTTTGGACCTCATCATATTGGTCTATCAGATTCTTTTCAGTATGAGGAATAGGAATCTGAGTGACAACTGGTTGGGCTTGCGGAATGGCACTAACAGTAACTCCAGATGTTGGAAGTGGTTGAGATATGGCAGGAGCGAAGTCCATTGGTATCCCATAAGTGATGGGGTTGGGAACAAGAACAGAGAGCCTTGAGGTAGACCCTTGAACAGGCATAGTGTTGTGGGCAGCAGCAGCTTCACGCAATTCTTCTTCTTTTCTGGCCATCATGATGGCTTCGAGAATCTGGTCAATCTTTCCTTTGATAGAGTCCAACTCTTCTCTAAAGGCGGCTTGCTCTTGTTGAATCTGCTCCATCATTCGTCTAGTATTGGCTCGAGTTGCATACCGGTGCCGAGGAATCAGCTTGATTTACTGGAGAAGGAAGGAAGTTGAAGTGAGATTCTGAGGTTAAAAATGCAATGCAAGATGCGTAACAGATGCAATACAATGCAATGATATGAGATGCAATGCAAGATGCAAGATCCAGGATCACAGAATCAAACAGCTTCAAACAGTTCTGTGGTTGGCTGGAGAAGACGGGTCACGAACCACAACTAGGATCGAAAGCCCACAGGTAGGTTTCTAAAATGGGTAGGTGCCTAGAGTTATGGATATATTTCGAAAACATTATAACCAAGACGAAGAGACATCCGACTATAATATCCTCGAAATAATCTCGTCTAGGTGAGGTCTTCATTTCTTCCCCACGAGAAAGATTCCTCGGAGGCGCCCACTACACAACCATCGACACACGGGTTCTAAATAGGGTTCTCAGAATCCTAGATCGAGGTCAAAAATATTAATGTCAGGAAGTAATACGTTCGAGGGATCTCATCTGATTGGGGCGTTCGCATTAACTCACATAGAATTAACGCTACCAACCATCATGGGTAAATAGGTTAATGGTCCTTGGGATCAACGACCCACCTCTAAAGTATTACCACGATGGCAATGATTCACCACAACAATAATATCTCCAAGGGAATATACTCCAAGCGGGGTCTTCGCTTCAACTCACGCAGAAGAGACCACGCAAGCCTACACTACACAACCACCATCCTAATCCTAGGGTTATAATCATACTCGGGTGTAGAGCTATCTCACAAAGTTCCCAATATCAGAACAACCCAACAATGTTACAAAAGGTAACACAAATAAGGAAATAGGAAAGCAAGTAAATAAGCAAACGAATAAACTAGAAGAAAATAAATAAACAAAGCTAAAGAGCTAGCGATTCGAATCAAGATAGGCTTGACTCTCTCTTGCATGGAGCAAATGTTTCCCCAGCAGAGTCGCCAGTTGTCGCACCTCGAAAAAATTGCTTAAACGAAGACACGACCCTCGCGCAAAAGGCGCGGAAAACGGTCCGACAGAGTCGCCACCGAACTTTATTTATCCCAAAAGAGGGAAAGGAAAATATCGAGAAAACCTTTAATGAGGAATAGGAACATGGTCGTCGCAACCACATTCTGGGTTCGGGAGTCAGTTACGTGAGGGGAAGGTACGCGCACCCCCTCACGTCCGTTGTACTCAACGGGAACCTCTTGATTTGGTTCGCGAACTCGTTAGCTAAGCTTATCTATTTTATTCTCAACGATAAATACGAAACGGTAAAGGAAAAGAATGCTAGTGGGAAATGAGTGGTTTTAGGATAGGGTGCTCGGCAAGATCATTGCAATCTTGTGCCTACATATGCTCATTCGGACGAGAATGAGTTATCAGAGCAATCGTAGTTCGACTACGGGGTTTGACGGAAAAAGATGGAAGTGTGCTCGCCAAGATCATCGCAATCTTGTGCCTACTTATTTATACTCGGACGAGAGTAAAGAATCAGAGCAGTCGTAGTTTGTGGTACGCCCATGAAACAAGAGGAGTTGGTTTGTTTTAAAGAGGCGTCGATTACTCACACACGAGTAAGAGAACTCGCACCCAAACAACCGAAGAGAGATCAAAGACTTGAACCCCCATTTTTCACCTCGAAAAAGAGTTTTGATAGTTGTTAGTCATTTTTGAGTTTTATTGTGAAAATCCGCTTGACGTTGGATCAAGGGTTTATTTGTAAGCGAAGAAGTTAGTATGAGAAAAGAGTTTGGTTTTGAGGTTGATTTGAAAATGGGCTCGACGACGAGTCGAGAGTTTGATTGAAAAGAGGTTTGTTTGAAAATGGTTCGACGACGAATCGAGAGTTTGATGAAAATGGGTGTGAGAATCGATCCTAGTCCCTAGGGGTGCTCCTAGTAACGAAACCACGATGAAATGTGAGTGTGTGCATTAGGTTGATTGCGAATGCTAATGAGCAATCGACTTACGGGGGTGTTTTGAAAAAGGGCTCGATGACAAATAGAGAATTAGTTTGAAAATGGGTTACCCATGCTAGTCCCTAGGGGTGCTCCTAGTAAACAAACCACAATCAAAAGAAAACTAAATGCGTACATCGGAATGGGGAGCGGGGTACATGTAAATTACAAGGGATGACATGAAATAAAAGGGTCTCATTGTAAGGTATCCCAAGAGAAAGTCGTGTGTGTGCAAGGTGTCCTAAACTAAGCCTTGAGCAAAATTCGGATGAAAGCTCCAAGCAAAGGATAGTAACCAACAATCCATCAATTAGTTTTTTTTAGGTTTCGATAATTGTTAGTGTGTTTTTGAATAGTGTATGAACAAAGAAACAAAAAGAGGGTTAGATGAACGAGTATGAATATGATATGAATAATATGAACAATAATATAATAAAGATAATATGAACAAGATATAATATTGACATAAAAGTAAATCAAGATAATATTGACGGAAATGTAAAGTTAGTGGTTAGTTGTTAAGTGGATGAATTGGGTCCAATGTAGTGCTAAGCCATCGTAGCACGATCTATGACGAAGATCATACTATAGGAGGATGCGCAATTTGATCTTTGTGCTAAAACACGATAGAGAAATGATATTGAGAATCATTCTCCAATGGAATTGTGCCACACAAAAAGAAAAGGTGAAGATCTCGTCTTAATCAAGAACTCACAAAAAGTTCCATGACATCTAAGACTTTCATTGATCAAAAATGAAAAGAAAAATATAGAAATTGAAAATGAAAAGATATAATCGAAAATAAGATGGAAAAGAAAGAAAGGTCTCATCTTTACCAAGATCTTAAATCGATAAATCGATGATCTTTGGTTTTTGACTTTCATTGACCAATAAAAAGAAAAATAATGAAAAAGATAATAAGAAATGAAATGGAAATCGAAAAGAGATCGAAAATAAGAAAGGTCTCATCTTTACCAAGATCTTAAATCGATAAATCGATGATCTTTGGTATTTGACTTTCATTGACCGATAAAAAGAAAAATAATGAAAAAGATAATAAGAAATGAAATGGAAATCGAAAAGAGATCGAAAATAAGAAAGGTTTCATCTTTACCAAGATCTTAAATCGATAAATCGATAATCTTTGGTTTTAGATTTTCATCGAACGATAAAAAAGAAAAATAATGAAAAAGATAATAAGAAATGAAATGGAAATAGAAAAGAGATCAAAAATAAGAAAGGTCTCATCTTTACCAAGATCTTAAATCGATAAAACGATAATCTTTGGTTTTAGATTTTCATCGACCAAAAAGTTGAAAGAAAAATAAAAGAAAATAAAAGTGGCCTCATATTAATCAAGATATTGAATTGATTTGAGAAAATCAACTAAATCAAGATTGTTGTCATATCATTGGCCCAAGAATGAAATAGAATTGAAATCAAAGAAAGATAAAAAATAATTAGACCAAAGATCTATAAGATATTAAGAATCAACATTTTAAAAAAACAAGAAAAAAAAATAATAGTATTAAAATTAAATAACATAAAACAAAAATAATAAGGGGAGGGTGCGCTGGAATTGAACGGGTGTATGCTAGTGAAAGAAAACAGAGGATCACATGGGCATACAGTCCATCACCTCACTCGTCCAAAAATGACAGCAAGCAAACACTCAGATTCTTTAAAAAAATAAAACCCCATGAAGAAAAGGGGTACGGTCCAGAAAATAAAAAAATAAAAAAAAGGTCACAAGCACGTGTATGTTCATCTTTTGACTCGTTGATTGCCATCAACGTTAATCGGAAACAGGCCAAGGTTGAAATAACGTTTCATTTCCTCTCAAAGCCAGAACAAAAATTGTGACGAAATACCCCACGGTCAACTGAAAAACCCAACCTTCTCCGTTGCGATTCCGCTTCAAACTTCCTCTTCTTCGTCTCAAACTTCCTCGATTCCGTCTCGATTTCAGGTTTGTGATTAGTTCTTGTTTGCTTTCGTTTCAAAATATCTCCTCTCCTACTCTTTCTCTATTCTGGGTTGTGATTTTGATTTTCGGTTTGACATTGTGGTTGGGTTGTTTATGTGGTTGATTGAGGGTTTGGTGAGCGGAGGAAACAACACAGTGGGGTGGAGGATTAAGGTTGTTTGAGGAGAATGATTTGAGTTTGTGTGGTTTGGGTTGACGATAAAGAAGGAGGGTTGAAGGTTTAAGAATGGAGGTTTGAAGTTGGTGAAGAGAATGAATTAAAGGTTTCGATTATGGTTGAAGGATTTGGGAGGAATTCTGGCAGAGTATCGTTGGGTTTTTTTTTGTGGCTAGGTCCTCTGAATGAGGGAAGAGAGGTGTAGTTTTATAGGAGATTGAGATGAGAGTCGGGTTGAGAATGAGAATCGTGTGAGAGAAAAAAACTTAGCGAAATTTGTGGGTGCGATACGTGCGAGTGAGGAATGGATTGAGGGAAATGTTGTTGAGTGTATTTTTTGTGTGAAATCTCCTCTCGGATGTGATGTATAACCCGTATTTTATGCTAGTGCAGGTCGTTTGGCTCGTTGTGAAATCAACATTTGCAGGTGATGATGGTTTGTTGTGCGTTGTGGTCCACGGCTTGTGCAAGAGGTGTATTGGTTATGTAATTGTGTATTATTGCTATGTACGGTTGTTTTCACAGGCTGTTGCAGAGGATATGTTGTGAAACATTGTGGGATGTGGTTTGTTGTGCGAAATGATTTTGCTGGTTTGGTCTTGTGTATTAGCTTGTGGTACAGGTTTGGATAAGGTTGCTACAGAAATTGGTTTTGCGTTGTGTTGAGGATGTTGAAGACGCGTAATGGTTTATGTGGTATGAGTTGGAGGTTTGCAGCTTTAGGATGGTAGTGGTGCTGCAGTTTGTTGCTTGGTATTAGGCCGTGTTGTAATCTGTTTGTAGCAAGCCATGGTGTGCTTTTGTATGTTCGTAGCAGCTGAAGGAATTGGCTAAAGCATTTTGGAATTTTTCTTTCTTCTTTTTTTTTGTAATGGGCTCATGGCCTTTTGTATGATAAATGATTTTTGTGCGTTTGCCTATTTTGTGTAATTTCTTTTATGTGGTGTGATGGAATATATGGAATGAATATTGGACAATTGGATTTAAATAGTGGAATTGGATTGAATGAACTTTTGGGGCATGAAAATGGGTTTGGATATTTGTAAATAACTAAAAATAAATAAATAAAATGGATTAGAAAAGGTAAAAACGGATAAAAATGGTTAACAGGGATATTGAAAGGGATTTTGGTTAAAGGATGGATTATAAAAGATGGATAAAATATAAAAATAAAAAAAGAAATGGATATGGAAGTGGTTCAAAGTAGATATTTGGATAGAATTAAGAAAAGTGGTCTAAGAGAAAGTTATCGAAAAAAATGGGTTTAATTTAGATAATGGATTTTATAAAGTTATGTGAAATGAGTTTAGAAAATGGAAATGGTTTATGAAGGAAATGGATAACCAATGGATTTAATGGATAACTAAAAAAAAAGTGGTTTTTGAAATGAATATTAAAAGTAGATATGGTTTAATTGATAGAAAATAATGGAAATAGAAAGTGGAAATGGATATGGACATTGGATTTTATATATAGGTATTAAATTGGATGAAGGATAAAAAGTGGTTAAAAGATAGATATGACTTGAAATCAAAATGGATAAGAAATAAAAGAGAGATGAAGTTGAAGACAACATATGGTTTTAGATTTTTGAATACTTGTTAGTGGATGGATGTACAGATGAAAATATACACAGGTAGGACAAATTTGGAGTATGACACACATATGGAAAAAGGCCACAAGGAAGAGAGAACTTTGAGATGTGATTTTGTCGGAGTATATCTGACACTTGTGACACTTCCTCATGTACTTGTAGCAGTCGGATTCCATGGTCAACCAATATTACCCTGCTCTCAGAATTTTTCTCGCCATTGTGTGTCCATTGGCATGAGTGCCAAAGGATCCTTCATGAATTTCTTTTATCAGCATGTTTGCTTCTGGTCTGTCTACACATCGAAGCAAGACCATGTCAAAGTTCCTCTTATAGAGGGTATCACCGCTCAGGAAGAAGTTTCCAGCCAGTCTTCTGAGGGTTTTTCTGTCATTCCTGGATGCCCCAGGTGGGTACTCTTGTTTCTGAAGGATGCATTTGATATCGTGATACCAAGGTTTGTCGTCTATGACTGCTTCAATCGTGAAGATGTAAGCGGGCCATTCAAGGCGCATGATGTCGATCTTAGGTAGGTCATTCTATCGACCTACGCTAATCAGGGAAGAGAGAGTGGCTAATGCATCAGCCATGTGATTCTCCTCACGAGGGATATGATGAAACTCGATTCTGTCGAAGAAGGATAGCAACCTTCTTGTGTAGTCTTTGTAAGGAATCAATCCTGATTGGTATGTGTTTCAATCTCCTTTTATCTGATTGATAACTAGAGCGGAATCACCATATACGTCCAAGTTCTTAATCCTTAAGTCAATTGCTTCTTCGAGACCCATGATACAAGCTTCGTATTCTGCCTCGTTGTTCGTACATTTGAACGTAAGTCTGGCAGTGAAAGGAATGTAGGTACCCTGAGGGGTAACAATGATTTCCCCAATTCCGTTTTCGTACTGATTGACTGCTCCGTCAAATATTAGTCCCCATTGGGAACCTGGTTCTGGCCCTTCATTGGGTAGCGGTTCATCGCAGTCTTTCATCTTTAAATACATGACATCTTCGTCTGGGAAGTCAAATCGGATTGATTCTTGATCGTCAATCGGTTGATGAGCCAAATTATCGGCTAGAATACTTCCTTTAACGGCTTTCTGAACGTGGTACTCTATGTCATATTCTGATAACAACATCTTCCAACGGGCAATCCTTCCCGTGAGAGCAAGCATTTCAAATACATGCTTGATTGGGTCCATCTCGGAGACCAACCAAGTGGTTTGATGAATCATGTACTGGCGAAGATGTTTGGCTTCCTAACCCAGAGCGCAGCAAGTTTTCTCAAGCATCATGTACCGAGTCTCGCAGTAGGCGAACTTCTTCCTCAAATAGTAAATGGCAGACTCTTTTCGTTTGGTTTTGTCTTGTTGTCCAAGTACACACCCCATTGAGTCTTCCAAGACTGTGAGGTAGATGATCAGTGGTCTTCCTTCCACTGGAGGTGATAGAATCGGCGGATTCAATAGGTATTCCTTGATACTGTCGAAGGCGGTTTGGAAATCTTCTGACCAAACGCAGTCCCGGTTCTTTTTGAGTAATTTGAAAATCGGCGCACAGGTCGCGGTCAAAAGAAATATGAATCTGGAGATGTAGTTCAAACGTCCTAGGAATCCTCTGACTTGTTTTTCAGTTTTCGGAGAAGGCATTTCTTGAATGGCCTTGACCTTGCCAGGATAAACCTCAATTCCTTTTTGGCTGATGATGAACCCTAGGAGTTTCCCTGATCGGACACCGAACGTGCATTTGTTGGGATTCAAGCGGAGTTTGTACTTTCTTAAACGCTCGAATAGTTTTGACAGATGGGTCACATGGTCCTCCTCTGTTCTAGATTTTGCAATCATATCATCGACATATACCTCGATTTCCTTGTGTATAATGTCATGAAACAGAGTAGTCATGGCCCTTTGATAGGTTGCCCCGGCGTTCTTCAAACCGAACGACATTACCTTATAACAAAAGGTACCCCATGGGGTAATGAACGAAGTTTTCTCCATGTCTTTCGGCGCCAATTTTATCTGGTTTTAGCCCGAGAATCCATCCATGAAGGAGAAAACTTTGAACTTTGTTGTACTGTCTACCAGCATGTCAATGTGTGGTAAAGGAAAGTCGTCCTTTGGACTAGCCTTGTTCAGATCCCTGTAGTCGACACACATTCTGACCTTTCCATCCTTTTTGGGAACGGGTACAATGTTAGCTAGCCATTGAGGATATTCGGACGTAGTGAGGAAACCCGCGTCGATCTGTTTCTGTACCTCCTCTTTGATTTTGATGGCCATATCTCGATGAGTCCGTCTCAACCTTTATTTTACTGGCGGACATTCCGATTTTAACGGTAAGTGATGTTCCACAATGCTGGTGTCCAACCCTGGCATGTCCTGATAGGACCAAGCAAACACATTGGGAAATTCTCTAAGAAGCTTTGTTAAACTCTCTTTAGCAGTTGGACTGAGCAGTGCCCCAATCCTGATCTCTTTTCTCTCTTTTTCTGAACCCAGGTTGATTGTTTCCAACGGATCTTTGTGAGGTTCAATGGACCTTTCCTCTTGTCTGAGTAGTCCGGAGATCTCTTCCGGAATTTCGTCGTCAACTTCTTCTTCAGTCCCGAATATCGGGAATTCAAAGTCGGGTGAAGGCATCATATCGTATGTTTTAACTGGGTTTAAAATAAGCAATCTGCATGACGGTATGATTCGTGTTTAGAAGAGATAGAGAAAATGCAAGTGTGTGCAGTGTATTTTTTATTACTGCTTGTTTTTATTATTTGAATTGTTTTTTAGGATTACCATTTTCTGAAAAATGAAAAGAGAAAATAGCAATTAATGCGGAAATTATAGAACGATGTTATTTTATTAATGAACAAGTTGAATCTTGAAACTACAACCCTATAAAACAAAGCTCTGTCGCTTTGGTCAAAATGAAGAGGGAAATTTACAGAAAGCGAGCCCTATCAAAACATCCGTTTAACCTGGGCAGGGTGAAAGGTTAAAGATGGCAATTACTTTTACTTATGAACAATCTTCGGAACATCGACAGCAACCCACTGGCGGTGAACTCCTCGGTGAATCACAAAGTCTGGTACTTTCCTTGATTTGTCTTCAGAAATAACGCTGATTTCTGGTGGAGCAGGATCATTGAAATCTGTCTCCCAGGCAGAGTTGTCGTAGGAGGATTCCTCTGTTGCATTTTGCAGAGACTTTGTGCTCTCAGCTGTATCTCCCCATCCAGTTGGCTGAATGTCTTCGAGCCTGATACGGGAGCTTTTGGGAGCGGTGTACTTGACCATATAGTCAAATTTTCCACTTGGTTGTCCCAAGGTGTTCCACACTTCTTTGGAACTGGAGGAGTCATCCCTCTCGATGGCGTTGACCTCGAGAAAAACGTAGTTGATGAATTCTAGTCCTGCAAACGTTGCGAATTCATCGTCATGTTAAGTAGTATCAGGATAACCTGGGTGTTGATCCCATGACATGGTGGGGACACAGGTATTCTTCTCAATGAGACTCAGCTGATTTTCATTGTTCGGCTGACTTTCTTGCCCTAAGTCTCCTGGATACGGTTGCCACATCGGCAGACCATCCATTGGGCCATAGTAGTCGTGGTCAAAGTTGTCTTTCATCAGAGTGTCCTCCTCTAATGAATTTGGTGGAGCACGGCATCCTTCCGGATCACAATCTCCATATAGCGTTTTGACGTCTGACCTGGGTATAAATCTCGGGCTCTGTGTAGGAAAGCAAAAGGGAGTCTGCGTTTCGTCATGAGACATATAACCGTCCTTAATGAGATAGGACTTCCACTCTTCATATGTGTCAGAGGGATCCTCCTCGTTGATAGTTTCTACTTCTTGAGTCACTGGTTGAAGGAAACCTCCACTGTGGAAGAAATTTTGAACGGGATGAAGACTTTCATCGTTGGCAGCTGTCTGGGTACAGGTTGCAGAAAAATCATGACCCTTCTTTGTTTTATTGCTAGTAGGAATGACAAGCTATCCCTATCCTGTTGTATGGGCACCTTCGACCGCTTTGATAGCATCTTTGTATGAGGAAATGGAAGTTCCTTCTTTGGATAGATTGCAACTGTGTAGCAAAATCATTTTGAACTGGGTTCCAATTATCCCTTCCGGTTCCACATAAGTGGATGACGATAAATTGCTTATGAGCAATGCCTGTTCCCCACAGACTGTGACGAGTTAACCGTTCTGGATGAACTTTAGCTTTTGGTGGAAGGTCGAAGTGACCGCTCCAGCCTGATGTATCCAAGGTCTTCCTAATAAACAACTGTACGTTGCCCGGATGTCCATGACCTGGAAAGTGACTTAGAAAGTGTGAGGACCGATAGTTATGAGAAGGCCGACTTCGCCGATAACCGTTTTTCTGGATCCGTCAAATTCTTTGACGAAAACCTCGCTGATTCTCATCGGAGGGCCTTTGAATGATAATTGCATCAAAGTGAACTTCGGCATAACATTCAGGGCTGACCCTGTGTCTACCAGTACGCTGGCTAAAGCATCGTCCTGGTAGTTAACTGTGATATTATGACGGCGACCCTCTTCAGGTAATTCCTCCTCACTAAATCCCAAATTATTGCAGGAAGTGATGTTAGAGACAATGCTATCAAACTGTCTGATTGTTACATCTTGTTCCACAAAGGCTTGCTCCAAGACTTTCTTTAGAGCCTCTCCGTGCGCTTCTGAACTAAGCAACAATGATAATACCGAGATTTTTGAAGGAGTCTATAACAGTTGATCGACAATGTTGTATTCACTCTTCTGGATGAGTTTCCGCATCTCATCATCATTTTTTGAAAGGTAGGGATTACTGGATTGACCGACTGGTGGATAGTGAAGTTCTGTCTGAAGTTCCTTCTCTTTGTTGGACTCTCCAACTCCTCTGTTGAAGATTCTACCACTCCGTGTTACTCGACTGATGTTTGCAATATTCACGACGGAGGGTAATGGAATTTCCTTTCCATTTTCAACTATTGTTGCACCGTATTTGTAAGGAATAACCTTAGTTGATTCATACGGTAGTGGTCCCAGTAGATAGATGACTATGGGAACCTTCTGGTTTTTCTGACCATCGTAAGTAATCTCGATCCGTTCCTGGTTAGGAACTCTTGATTCGTCAAGTAGAGGGATGATGGTAAAAACATCCCTAGTCCTCTGATGATCAAAGACTACGACAATGTCCTCAATCTGATTAGCAAGGTAATTCGGCGTCAAGTTGATGGGTCCGGAACCCGGATATGGGCGAATCTCTCCACGATCCCCCTGCCCCTGAATAGCTGCTCTCACAAGGTAGCACCCTTGGTTACTTTCCGAACAGACTCTACAACGTTCATAATTGTGTGGTGGCACCCGGCCACGCCCGCTTTGAATGCAACGTAACCTCACTAGGTCAGTTTCCATAGATCAGACATCCTGACTTTGACGCCGAGTTGGATTCCCGTTATTGATACTAATTTGCTGAGTGTCTTCATCCATATAGATTGGAAGCCACCAATGATTTAACAAGTGCTGAAGTGCTTCCTGGACAAGCGCACAACCTTGATCGTTTTCGCAACCCGCTTTACAGCTCTGATAATCATGTGATATCAGGAACCCAAGCCAGACCTGCTCAGCATGTAACTCCACCAGGTTGGTATTCATTAAGCGAATATCAAAGATCTGAACCATGTTGATCTGAGAGTGATTCCTATCATGGTAGTCCTGGATCCATCCAAGATCCATCTGACTCTGGAGGGCCTCTTGTATGAAAGAGCATCCCTGTTTGTTTACCGAGCAAGTCAGATAGGAATTGTAATCGTGCCGTGGCCGATTATGATACTGGCTTTGCCTTGAGTGCATCGCCACCAAGTTGACATTCATCACACGGATGTCGTGGTTCTGAATGATGTTGAAATTCGTGTAGAACATGTTAACTCAACGAACTCGGTGCTCTTGGATCCATTCGAGATCCATCTGTTCCTGTAGAGCTGACTGCACCACAGAACATCCTCGATTACTTTTAGAGCAAACATCACATTAATGATAATTATGAGGTGGCACATGGACATATCCACTCTGTCTACAATGCATCTTGACCAAATTGGTTCTCAACAAGAGTACATCGTGAATTTAATAGACATTATTAGACTCTCCCTCTATCAGGTTGACTGCAGCTTTTTCATGTTGAGGCAGCGGGTTCGTGAGAACATTGGGATTCGTATCTTTGAAAGATAAGAGCCCGCTCCTAACAAGCTTTTGCACGTCAGATTTGAAATTAAGACAATTCTCTATGTTATGCCCTGATCCTCCTTGATGATAAGGGCATGTCTGGTCCACCTTAAACCAAAAAGGCGGATTTTCCGGTACTGAAAGGGGAGACTTAGTCTGGATGTGCCCCTTGGCCAGTAGTAACGGAAATAGTTCTGCGTACGATACGGGTATAGGATCAAATCCTTGTGGCTGCATTGTACGGTTGTTGTTGTATTGAGGACGAGCCTGCTGAAGAGGCTGTTGTGTTCTTTGCTGCTGATTAGGTTGGCTTGGCGCAACCTGAGGCTGATACGTAGGAATAGGCGCGGGGTTGATAGCAGGAGTTACAGGTGCTACTGGTTGATAACGTCGCCTTTGCTTTCCGAGAGAGATATTCCCAATATCTTGCTCTTTTTTCTTAGGGAGAGCACTACCGTATCATTTTGTTCTACTTGATTATCCAGCGTCTTTTACCAAACGTCCTTCTCGAACGCCTTCCTCAAGACGAACTCCCATACCGACCATCTCAGTGAAATCACTGGGCGCACTGGAACCCTTCTATCATAGTAAAATGAGCTCAAGGTCTTTAAGAAGATCTTTGTCATCTCTTTTTCCTCAAGAGGGGGACAAATTTGGGCGACGATTTCACGCCATCTCTGAGCGTACTCCATAAAGGTTTCCTTATCCTTTTGCGACGTTGATCTCTGTCTGGTGCCATGTCCAGATTGTGCTTGTATTGTTGGACGAAGGCAGTGCCAAGATCTCTGAAAGTGCTAATCGTAGCGCGGTTTAAACCCATGTACCATTTTAATGCGGCACCGGTTAAACTATCCTAAAAGTAGTGAATCAATAAGTCCTGATTCTCTGTCTGAGCTGACATTCACCGAGCGTACATCACCAGGTGGCTCTGAGAGCAAGATTTACCCTTGTATTTTTCAAATTCGGGCACTTGGAACTTATGCTGGACCTTCACATTGGGGACCAGACAAAGGTCTGCGGCGTCCTTTCCAAATAAATCTTGACCGCGGATGGCTTGCAGTTCCTTCTGCATTTCCAAGAACTGTTCCTGGAATTCATCCATTCTGTCGAACATAGTTTCCTTTCTACCAGAAGGTATCTGTGGAATCTGTCCTTCCGGGACAGTGTGCACCACAGGGGGTGGTACCGTGACTACGACAGTGAATCTTGGCGTTTCCCGAAGTTTGTAACCTTCAGGAGTCCTCAATATGCCCCTGGCATCCTCGCTTTCCCGAAGTTTGTAACCTTCAGGCCCAGCGGCTTCTGTTATGATTCCCTGATCTTTAGTGATCGGTGGAATATATCCTTCCGGGATATAGTTAACAGGCATGCCCCAAGGACGATCTTTCGGCATCTGATACCTAGGATCATACTTCTCCACTATGGGCGCTGATGTGATCTCCGAGATCACAGTTCTTTGTAGCTGAGCTTCTGCCATGGCTTGCATGTCGTTATGAAGCTTTCTCATATACTCTCTCAGAGCATCGATCTCTTCTTTCAACTCTCTGTTCTCTTCCTCAAGATCATCCATCTTTTTCTGACGATTGGCCCGAGTATTGTACGAATGAGACAGTTTGACTCTAGAATCGAGACACAAACGTAAGATTCGTAGGTAAGAGGAATACGTTACGTGAGAATGATGAATGCAATGATTGCATTAATTATTTTTGTTTATTCAAAGTAAACTTTGACAATTAGATTGCAAATATCAAACAATGGGGAAAACCCCGTTTTATTGAATTCAAAAGATTGCGGAAATACAGTAGATTACAAGGTGCGGCAACAGAAACCTAAGCTAATGGGTCCCGAGTCCTCTCTGAGGAGAACTCTGGTGCTGATTCTGGTACTTTCCTCTTCTTGGACCGGGGCTTTTGGGCCGTTGTCGGGTTGTCATTCCTTTTCCAGGTGAAAGGAGTGAGCAAATTCCTTTGGTCATCCTAATTCTCTACAATATGTTGCTCCAAAATCTCAATCAGAGCATCCTTATCTTTCAGTGGTTGTTGTATTTTGATACACTCCACATTGAGAATGCGGTATTTGTTTTTCAAAGACCTCCTCTCCCATTGAACTTTGTTAAGAGTAACCTGAAGTTTTTCTGTTTCGGTCACGAAGTACAAGACAGACTCCCTTGGCGAAAGAACTCCGTGACGAGGATAAGGCATCTTTAGCTTGAGAGCTCTAGTTTGTACCCAGTGGAGATAAGGCTCCACCGAGACACAGTCTAGTTTTCCTAGAGACTCCCGTCCTTTCTTATGAACATGATTCCAGGCATGCACTATTAATGTCTTTAGTGCTCTGTCATTTTCTCCCTCTTTGACGAAAAGACCTTCCAGATGAGCGTTGCGCGGGACATGCCTCATCGGGTATCCAAATTGACGACGAACGAGAATTGGATGGTAATTGATTCCTCCCTTAGTTCCTATGAGGGGTACGTTGGGAAAGTTTCCACAACGGTTAATGATCCTGATTCCCTCATAAATCCTATTGCACCAATCAATGTCAGAGTTGGTAAGAGACATGATTTTCTGTGACCAACGTAAGGCACTCTTGTGATCCCAAAAAGTGGCAGACTTAGGCAAATGGGAGATAAACCATTTATATAGCAGGGGCGCACAACACGTGATCTCCCCTCCGCTGTACAAATTCCCTAAGTGTACAGAATGATACGCGTCTGCGAGGAAAGTCGGCACAGGGGTTCCAATGAGAAAAACCTTAATGGAGTTGATATCGACGAAATTATTAATGTTGGGCAACAGAAATAACCCGTAGGTGAGTAAAACAAAGATTCTTTCAAAAGCAGTCACGTTCCCTATACTAGCGAAGTACAGGGCCTTCTTTATCAGAAACTGGGCTGGCAAACCCTAGATGCCACCCTTAGTGGTCATGTTAGCCCTGACCTCTGAATCGTCTAAATGAATTGCTCTTGCAATAGTCTGATCCTTTGGAATTTCTTCCAGTCCAGAAAATGGAGCTCGATCAGTAATTTGTAAATCAATCAGATGAGAATATTCCTCCAGCGTTGGTGCTAGCTGATAATCAAGGAATGTAAAACAGTGATAAATCGGATCATAAAACTGAATGAGTGCCTCCATGATTCCCTCAATCACATGGACCCTTAATAGAGATAGCAGACCTCCGAGCTTGGCTCTGAAAGCCTCATGGTTTGTGATCATTCTCGCCAAACCTCTCAAATCCTCTAGTTTTGGAACCTTGAAGGTATACTTATGAGTTCTCCTTCTACCGAAATCCATGAGCACAATCTTTTTATCTGACATTTGCAATTTATTGTCTTAGTTTAATTTGAAAAAGAGAGACTAGAAGAGAAAATTTTTTCTGTGTTTTAATGTTTTTTAAATGAATGCATGAATGCAACACATAAAAACATAGAAAAAACATGGGGTCAAAGGGTCTGTGTCATGGAGTCAAGGCTCTACCCATCCCAAAGGTTTACTAGTGATTTTTGTACCTGTCTCTCATCATCATCAATTCTTGTCGAGAAAACACCAGCGGGCCGGGAACCGTGCTAGGTGGTGTTTTTTGAAGAATCCTCAAACGAGGGTGGTATCGCGTGACAACTATTTTCGATAGCCTCCGCACCACTAAAAGGGGTTTTTCCTAGGTGTATACTCAATCTTTCCACATGCGGCATCACACGCATTTCTATTAGCAGAAAAATAAACACATATATCAATTAGGAAAAACAATATATATATTTGTCCTAATGTCCTAGACTTTTAAAGAGCTATGAATCCTATGTTCCTGACAGAAAATGGCTCCCCGGCGGAGGCGCCACTCTGTGGTTCCTTCCTAATTCAAAGGTTTTTGACCTAAGATCCTAGTGAAGTCAACAAAAAGTCCTATCTCAGTGAAATTCCCAAAGAAAAAAGAAAGAAAGAAAGGAAGGGCCCCACGGTGGGCGCCACTTTTCTATAGCGAGCGATTTTGGACGTGGTTCTTAAGCACTGTCGCTCTTTTGGGGTTACTACAGGTCGATTCATTTTTTATCCTATTGAAGCTGATGAAGGAGGGGAAATAGATGTCTCCAATTAACCCTGCTTACATACTGAGTTTAAACAGCGGTCTGTTAAGTTACGAATGCGTTATGGAAGTGGGGCCTCTTTCTTCTTACCTTTTTTTTTGTTGAAATGACGGGACAGTTCATGGGTAGGATTTAGGACTAAGGGTATGGGATTTTGGGTTTTTGATTAGTGTGCTCGCTAAGATTTTTCTTTCAATCTTATGCCTACGTATTCCCGTTTACCGAAACAGGGAAATCAGAGCGATCGTAGTTCCTCCTATTCTATGGGAGGAAATGGTGTTTTGGTGTCTTGTTCAAAGCCCAAGACATGAAGCTAAAGGGTAGTTTGTATCTTGTTAAAAGCCCAAGATGTGAAGCTGAAGGGTCTCGACTTTGGAGATAATTTGTCATCTCTAAAGAGGGTTCTGTCGGTCGCAACTATTGGGTGACATATTATAAAGGAGGATTAATTTAACCGGGATATGTGAATTCGGCAATGCCATATTTTCCTTTATAGGGGCTTTCCAACCTAGAGGAGAAGACTTTAACTCAGTGTAGAGCAATGCCATCTTTCCTTAGGAATTTCTCATGCTAAAAGAGGGACAGTGGCATGGATGTAAATAATCCAGAGGCTTGCCGCTTACAACAGTTAGATGAAGGGAAAGGAGTTGTTGATGTTTGTATACTATGAACGAGGCACAACTTTGATGCTAAAAGGTTGATTGGCTCAACCGGGATTTCCTTATACAAAGCCTAAGAGGAGGCTGTTGGCCCAACAAGAGGGTGTTTTTGTGTGTATCTCGTACGAAGCCCGAGAGAGAGGCTAAAAGGGTTTACTCAACAAGAGATTCTTTTTGTATCTCATATAAAGCCCGAGATGGAGGCTAAAGAAGTTTGACTCAACAAGAGAGTGATTTTGTATCTCGTATAAAGCCCGAGATAGAGGTTGTTTGACTCAACAAGAGAGTCTTTTTGTATCTCTTACAAAGCCCGAGATGGAGGCTAAAAAAGGATTAACTCAACAAGAGAGTCTTTTAGTGTCTCGTATGAAGCCTGAGGCAGAGGCTAAAAGGTTACTGTTTCAGTTGAGTGACATATCCAATATGCTGATTTAATGAGAAAATCAGTTCTTATAAGAGTAATGTTGTACTCATGGATTTGATCAGAGGATTAGGGTTATCTCCTGTTCTTTAAGGAAATGGGAAATCCAAAGGGTATTGTGACTGTCCGAGTCTACGGGTTTTATCTCCTAGTTTTGAAAGGAGCTTGAGAATGTCTTTGAGACTCAAGGAAATTAGACTGTCCAAGTCTAGAGTTTCATCTTTTGTACTATGCTTTAAGAAACCGTAGTAAGATCTAGACTCTTTGAAAGACTGTTCTATTAAGATGATTAATTTCTATTCCTATACCTCTAGGAGGTCGTCGGGACAATTTGTACGAAGCCCAAGACGAGGCTATCATTCCTGGAGGAAGAAATCATTTATACGAAGCCTAAGAGGAGGCTGTGAATACTTCTAAGAAGCCGACGGGTCCTTGTACAACGCCCAAGAGGAGGCGGGGATGCTTTTAGGAAGCCTGTGGGTCCCCAAACCCCGAGAAATTCAAGACAGGCTATTCACAGAGAATAGATCAAGCCAAGAAAGTTTGAGAATTTGGAAGAAACTCAAGAGATGCTATTCACGGAGAATAGATCAACACTGGGGAGTAGAGTCTCTTGACAATTCCTAGGAGGGACAGCCGAAGAGAAGACTGTATCTGATGCTCCTATTGGGGATCTAGTTTTGTCTATCTTTAAGAGTGATCAACGTGGCTTTACCTAGTGCTAGACGTAGTTGCCGGGGAAACTCTAAATATCTATACTATTATTACACAGTTGATATGAGTTTATGAAAGAAGACTTACAGTGAAACAAACCCATAGTACAATTATATACATATGAAAGCGGTAAATGAAAGTGGGTAAACACTTACTCGGTTGTAGAGCTTCCATGTTGTTTTGTTAGTTTGTTCAACAAAGAAAACTTTGATAACACTATTATATTCAAAATCAAAGGAGAAAGTGCTTTGAAAAGAAAGTGTGAGGCTTACAGCTCAAGGAGAGGCCCAGTGTTTTATCAGTGATCGCACTGTTGTTTTGTACAGGGACTTATACAAGTGACTGAGGCAAAAGAAAGGTTTTCTGTACAAAGGGATGAGTCTTACACTCTCTCAAGAGGCCCAAAGAGTTTTAAAGAAAAAGAATGAGGCTTATAACTCGAGGGTAGGCCCAGATGATTTTTCGTTTGAAATGGCGATCGCGCCGAGATTTCTTTTAACACAGAGGGGCTTATACAATATCTGAGGCCCAAAATTGTTTAGTTAAAAGGGGGTTGGTTTTACACTCTATTAGAGGCCCAAATAGTTTTTGAATGGGTCTTATACCTCGAGGAGAGGCCCAGATGGTTTATTTTAAACGGGCGATGATCGCGCCGAACTTTTGAAATACAACGGGACTTATACAATAAGTGAGGCCCAAGATAGGTTTGTATTTACAAAGCATTGGGTCTTACACTCTAATAGAGGCCCATGAGTGTTTGAAAATGATTTGTGAGGGTGAAAATCAAAGAAACCCTAATTTTTTTCTTTAAAAGTAAATATTTAAATAAAAATCAAATAAAATACGAAATAAATTTGAATAACCCATTTCTGATTTTGTTTAAGGTTTGAAAAAAATGAGGGATAATCACAAGGGATATTTAAACTCATTTGTTTTTTATTTTCAGAGTAAATATTCACTTTTAAAATGTTTAAAAACAATTAAAAATGAATTTATTCACAAAAATACTAATTATATTAAATAAATAATTTAAATCTATTTTTTTGTGGAATAAAATATTTAAACATTTTTGTGATTTTTTGCAAAAAGAACCAATAAAAAATAATTAAAATTGAAAGAGTTGTTAATTTTCCAATTAATTAATAAAACATAAAAACATTGGGAAAATAGCAAAAATGTGAAAAAACACAAAATGGCATGGGTGAGGTTTGAACCCAAGACCTCAAGGTTAAAAGGCGCGCGCCTTACCACTAGGGTGGTGATATATCCATTGTTTGAAGTGAAAACACAAATATACAAGTCATGCCTTGGTTTTAGGCCTGGCCCAAGGCAAGGCAAGACAAGTTTTGGCTCAGAAACGTGAAGGTCATAACTTTCTCAATTCTTAATGGGTTGAGACAAAATTTATATGCATCTGGACCAGAATTTCACAAGGAATCCAATGGTGGTGGTAGTTTTTCAGATCACACTCCCTCCTCAAAACCCGATAATGGTTTTAAAAGAAACCTATAATTGCATTTTCTATGCTACACTTTGATACAGGCATGAATTACATGATCAATTGGTTCAAACACAACATATATAACATGTATGAGGTGTACATGATCAGTGGACTTCAAAGCAATGCATATTTTGGAAAGTTCAAGTCATGAGGCTTACCTCTTTTTGAGCTTTTTGGAGTTTTTGTGCAATCTGCCAAACCCCTTGTTCCAGAAATGATTTGATGCTTTAGACACACTCAAATGATCCCTTAGAAGCTTTTAGGATGATTGGAATCAGTTGGTACCTGCAAAAACACAAACTGGCCCTTTCTTGCCAAAGGGGTTAAAATTGACCAAAATAGCAACTCTCTCAAATGGTGTTCCAGATGGGGGGAACCATTTGGGACAGTTCAAGGATGATATTTGGAGTGTGTTTGAGATTTTATCTGGTTTGGAAAGTGACTGAATCAAGACATGGCTTGAAAAATGCACAAAAAGCCTATTTTGAGGTTTTGAGAGGTGACTTTGTGATTTTAGTGTTACAGGTCACTTGTGTTAGTTTGGATCACCTACATATGATATTTATGAGGCGTGTGTCTGATTGGTTTGATTGGAAAAGCTCTCAAACTCAAAAACTCAGAGTTACCTTGCTAAAGAAGGCATTTTTGCCAAGAGAAAGGGATTTTGAGGAAAGCATCTGTTTGATGGCTTTGGTGTACCTAAACTGGGCACAAATGAGCTCTATTTATAGTAGAGCAAGTTTGTTTTGGGATCAATAGTGAATGGCAACTGCAGCAGAGGTTTGGCCAATGTTGGCAAATGAAAATCCAAGTCTCCTCTAGCCGTTGACTAGAGGTTAGAGCACAGAGCTTTGGTTCCCTACTTGTTGGAGGAATCTTGATTGAATTCAGTTGCAAATGTGTCAGTCCATGCCACCTCTAAGCATCTATTAAATGCTTTAATCCAAATTTGGAGTCTTGTTCCTCTTTTAGGCAATTCTAGGTTTGACATGCTACTTCTTGTTCCAAGGACTTTGGAGGCTTGGCTCAGTGATTGTTCCCTTTAGATTTGATCCTCAGATGTGTCCAAGATGATGACAAGGCTTGAAATTGGCTGATTTTGGCAAATCGACCAAAAATGCAAAATTCTGCCTTGCCTTGGCAACTTTCAGCAAGGCATTTTGCCACTACCATAACTCTTAGCTCAATTTGAATTTGGTGATGTTCTTGGCCATTTTGGAAAGCCCTCATATGATACAACAACTGTTTGATCATATTTGGTTTTGATACCTTTTGGATCCAAGTGAAAAATCCTCCTACATTTGGAGAAAAGTGAAGGCAGATTCTGACTTAGTGAAAATTTCAAGAAGTGTTGGAAAAAAGTGACATTTTCACTTTTTGTGATTTTGATCATTCCATAAATCAAAATCCCTAACGAATTGGAATGAGGTCTAGTTAAAGTTTTTGTAGAGGGCCATGAGGGATACAAATCAAGCTTTAGATGGCGAAAAATGACTTTGTGGTTTAGGAGTTATGATCCTCCAAAGTCGGTACCCTTGCCACTTTGTTCATAACTTAGAAAATTTTCTATGTTTTTTTATGGTTACCCCTTTTACAAGTTATCCCACTTTCTTTGATTTTTCTTGATGAATGATGATTCAAATCATACATTAACATCATTTTAGGGTTAAAAATCCATTTTTGTGAAAAATCTCAAAAAGTCAAAGTTGACTTTTGTGCACAGTTGACTTTTTAGCATATGAATTCCAAATTGTGCAATCCTTTATGAAATCATGTCCTTAACCTAAATCAAACTTGATGGACATGTTCCATGGGTGTTATAGGGTGTATTGAATCATGTATTAGGGTTTGGGAGGATGTCCTGGTCAAAAGTCAAAGTTACAGTTGACTTTTTCCGCGAAACCCTAACTGTAATTCAGATGAAATTGAGACTTGTTGCTCAAACTTCTTGGATCAATCCATTGGTGTAAAGGGATCCATGTGGTATATTAGAGACCCTAAAATCCTCTCTTGAGGTCTTGGCTCATGATTTGTCCCAAAAGTCAACTTAAGGGTGAATTAGGTCAAGAAACCCAATTTCTGATTTTTGATGCATGCATCCCCTGAGGTCAAATTGACTTGATGATTGGGTCCATGAGGTTCCATGGAGTATATTAGGATATGCTTTGAGGCATTGGCTCATTCCCAGAGGAAAATTCCCATCTGGAGGCCCTAGTCGACCAAAACCCTAATTTGGTGACACTGGCGATCTTGAGGCTTGATCCACCTAGAAGGGAGCGGCCTTGTGCTTAATCCTTGAAGTGGGAGTCCTTTTTGATCCATTGTGGATATTTGAGAGTGTAGACAAGTTGAAGATCATGTCAATTCTTGATTGATCCTTTTGTCTAAGAGCTCTGAGAGGGCCTGAAACCCTAATTTTAACTGTAGTGGATGCCCACCCATCTTTAGGGAGACTGATGGTTCACCCATATTGTGATGATGATTTGCACAATGATGGGAATATTAGTGGTCAAAATTTGGAGTATGATAACAGCCTTGTTGGGATGTCCTTAGAATGGTATATGAAGTTGGAAATGAGTCATATCCGCGGCTGGCGTGAACTTGCCTAGGCGTTTGTTAAACACTACCAGTATAATACAGATATGGCGCCCAACTGTATGCAATTGCAGAGTCTTTCACATAAGAACAATGAGCACTTTAAAGAATACACCTAGAGGTGGCGTGAGTTGGCTGCTAGAGTTCAATATCCTATGATGGAGAGAGAACTTATAGATATGTTCATGGCCACGCTCCAAGGGCCGTACTATGAGAGATTGGTGGGATGTTTATATATAGGATTTTCGGATCTAGTGTTGGATGGAGAGAGAGTTGAAAGTGGTATTAAGTCTGGAAAGATACCAAGCAATGGTGGATCCTCAGCTGGAAGACATAAGAAGTCGTATGGGGGAAAGAGAGAAGGAGATGCAAACTCAATAAGTTGCTACCGTGGCTATTCCGACTGCGCCACAACAACAGAACCCTGCTTCGCACAGATATCAGGACAAATCCAGAGTAAACAGGCATTGTGCGACACCTCCGCTGCCGTATGCCCAGTTATTCCAACATCTGCTACAACTCCAGTTGGTGTAAACAAGGACTTTGGCTCCTCCCACGGGCGCTCTACCACCTAGGTATGATGCCAACGCACACTGTGAGTTTCATTCCGAAGCTCCGGGTCACAGTATCGATAATTATAAGGTATTCAAACACAAAGTTCAAGACTTGCTTGATTCAAAGGCTATCAATTTTACAAATGATGGTCCAAATGTAATCCAAAACCCTATGCCCAATCATGGTTGGGCAAGGGCAAATGCCATAGATGATGGGGAGCCACTGGATTTAATAATGGATGTGAACGAGCTGAAAACTTCTTTGTCCGTAGTCAAGGAGAGATTGTTGAAAAGTAGGGTTTTTCCAGGGTGTTCAGATGATTGCCAAGATTGTTTGGTTTAGCCTGAGGGTTATGTTTCCTTGAAGTCAAATATTCATAGGTTGATGGACGACGGGCAGTTACATTTTGATCGGGTTAATAGTTAAAAGAAAGTTGTTAATAACAGTGAAGATGTTGCTACAATCTCCATTCCTTATAAGACAATCAATATTTCAGTACCGATGAGGCTAGCGACGGTTATTATTACCGTTCCAGGACCGATGCCCTACGAAAGTACTAAAGCCATCCCGTGGAATTACGGGGCCGAAGTATTTTGTAACTGGCAGAAGCAGGAGTTATTGGGTTCATCTGGTGTAGGATCTACTACTAAAAATATTGTGGAGGCTGGAGCTATTACCAGACGTGGTAGAGTCTTTTCGCCGTCTAATGACAATACAGGCAGTTCAAGTGAAGACAATGGTAGGCAAGTGGTTGATAATTCTGGACAAAGTCCAGTTGTAGATGATTATACACAAAAGCAGGTTGATGAATCTTTCTCGAAAGACATGGATGAATTCATGAGAATAATACGGAAGAGCGATTATTAAATTGTGGACCAGTTACATCAAATGCCTTCCAAAATTTCTATTCTGTCTTTGTTGTTGTGCTCAGAAGCGCATAGGAATGCTCTGCTAAAGGTGTTGAACCCATCATATGTGCCACAAGAGATATCAATGAATCAGCTCGAGGGTGTGGTGGCGCACATAAATGCTGGTAACGGTTTGGGTTTTACGGATCTGGATTTGACTCCCGCGGGGAGAAACCACAATAACGCTTTGTACATCTCTATAGAGTGCAGAGGTTCATTGTTATCCCACGTGTTAGTGGATACCAGTTCTTTATTAAATGTTCTTCCCAAGAAAGTACTTATGAAGCTTGACACTCAGGGGATGATTTGCACACCCAGTGATTTGGTGGTGCGGGCTTTTGATGGTTCCAAAAGGTCTGTGTTAGGAGAGATTGTTATACCCATCAAGGTGGGCCCACATGTTTTTGACCCAACCTTCTATATTATGGATATTCAACCAGCATATAGTTGTTTGTTGGGTCACCCCTGGATTCATCATGCTGGGGCAGTGACGTCGCCGTTACATCAGAAGCTGAAGTATATGGCCGAAGGGAAAGTTGTTACAGTGTGTGGTGAGGAGGATATAATGGTCAGTCATTTGTCAACTTTCAAGTATGTAGAAGTGGATGGAGAAATTCATGAAACTTTATGCCAGGGTTTCAAGGCCGTTCAGATTCCGAAGGAGCCTCTAGTAGAGGTTAAGGAGCCTGAAGTTTCAATGTCTTTGTACAAGGACGCACGCGTAGTGGTAGATTCTGGAAATTCCCAGAAATGGGGTCAGGTGATAGATGTGCAGATGAAGAAGAATAAATATGGGTTGGGATACAAACCATCCTAGTTATCTCAAGGGCCTCCAAAGTATAGTAGTCCGGTTCAGTTCACCAGTGTGGGAGTATTCTTCAACAGAATCAATGTTATTGGGGACGACGAAGGTGACACTGATTGCAATATGGACAAATGGGTCCGCCCATGTGTTCCTGGCCAAGAGCTGCGTAATTGGTGTTATTTCTGTGATTTTGTGGTTGGAATTTATTTTTCTAAAACTATTCTAGCAGCAAGATGTTGAAATAAGATGTTCTATTTTTCTGCATTCAACATGTCGAATAAAGATGTCCAATACTGGCCCTTAGGATATCGCGTCTGATTTCAGTTTAAAAGGAAGATTATGTTGCGGTTAATTGTTACTGAATATTCTTTGAATATTTGGTTATCCTATGTGGCATCCAAAGTATTTTTGGGTTGAGTTTTTGTGTTGGTTTTTGGATTTTCAGCACTTTCTAATTATGGAGACATATTAGGAAACTTTAGATTGAAGACCTATTTTGTTGGAGTTTATTTTGCAGATTTGTGAGCAGTCTCTTTGCTGCATTTTTGAAGCCTAATCCAGTCCAGATTTAATGCTATATATTGACTGGTGTAAACCTAGTTTAGGTGTGGAACTTACGTGTGTTTTTGTTAGGGTTTTTGAGTGTTAATTGTGAGCCTAACTAGTATCATTCTGATAACAGTATAAGGACTGGTTTTTGTGTTGTAAGTTCTGTCAGTTACTCATAAGCTTTTAAGCATTGAGTTTCTTGTGTGTCAATTCTCATAAGCTTTGAAGTATTGAGAATTGTGTGTTTTGAAAGCGTGGCTTTCGTTCTGTTACTTGTGTTGAAAGAAACCAATCACGGGTTGTGATTGTAGAGGGATTTGAGGAGGGCCTCATACCTAGGTGAGTCTTAGGTAGAAGTCATAGGAAGGGTAGTGATTAAGTGAGCAGATTATAACCAGGTGTGGTTGCTGTATGATCTGTGAATTGATACTATCGTATATTGGTTTCGTCCCTGGCTTGGTAGCCCCCAGAGTAGGATTGTTGATCCGAACTGGGTAAACATATCACTGTGTTCTTTACTTTCTGAACTGTTATTATTATTGCTGTCTTGTTCATTGTGTTGGATATCAGTGTCTCAACATCTGTGTAGGACATCTGATATCTGTGCCAGAATTTCAATTGGCATCAAGAGCTTGCACCCTTGTTTGGTTTTGGGTGAGATTTAGGGAAGGTACTTTCTGGTACAATGGACAAGGATGGAGGATTTTTGAACAAACTACCTCTGCTTGATGGTTCCAACTATGACTATTGGAAACCAAGGATGATAGCATTCATCAAATCCATGGATGATCAAGCATGGAAAGCTGTTATCAAAGGATGGGAACCCCCAAAGGTTAAAGATGGAAAAGGTAATCCTACTGATGTGGTGAAGGAAGAGGAAGACTGGGATGATGCAGACTACAAAGGGTCCGTGGGAAATTCCAAAGCCATGAATGCATTGTTTAATGGTGTTAATAAGAATATCTTCAGGTTAATTGAACATTGCACCATTGCAAAAGAGGCGTGGGAGGTCTTGAAGGTTGCTCATGAAGGGACTTCAAAGGTGAAGATGTCAAAACTTCAGCTTCTCACTACCAAGTTTGAGAGTTTGAAGATGAAGGAAGATGAGAGCATTCATCACTTTCACATGAACATTATTGAGATAGCTAATGCTTCAAGTGCCCTAGGTGAAAAGATGTCTGACAGCAAACTGGTAAGAAAAATCCTCAGATCTCTACCTAAGAGATTTGACATGAAAGTGACTGCTATAGAGGAAGCTCAGGATATAGATAAGATGAAAGTGGATGAACTTGTGGGATCTCTTCAAACATTTGAATTGGGGATCAGTGAAAAGTATGAAAAGAAGAAGAGCATAGCTTTTGTGTCAAATGCTGGTGATTCAGACGATGAAGGTGATCTGGTCAGAGATGAAGGGGTGTCTAAAGATCTGGTATTGCTTGGAAAACAATTTAACAAAGTGTTGAAAAGGATTGACTGGAAGTCAAGAGCAAAGGTTCAGAACAAGTCACTCGACATCAGTAAAAACCAGGATGGAGGCAAAAGGTCCAGAACTGAAGAAGACTCCAATCAAGGGAAGAGAGTTCAGTGTTTTGAATGTGAGGGATTTGGGCACATAAAAACTGAGTGTCCCATGTATCTCAAAAGGCAGAAGAAGGGCTTATCTGTGTCTAGGTCAGAAGGAGAGTCTGAGAGTGATCTTGAAGAAGAATCAGCAAAATTGGTGACAGCCTTGACTGGAATATGTAAGGTTGATGGAGAAACGACTTGTGAGTCTGATTCTGACAAAGAATCTTATATTGGAGAACTCACTAAGCAAGAAGTCTTCACCGGGTTCTCAGAGTTGTGTATCAAGAATGAAGAGAGGTGCCAGATAATATTAGAACAGAAGGTTCTGATAGCTCAACTAGAAGCTGAGAAGGAAGAACATCTATCAATCATTGCTGATCTTAAAGAAGAGGTTGTATGGCAAAAGTCAAAACTTGACAATATGACCAAATCTATAAGAATTCTGAACAATGGTACCACGCAGCTGGATGAGATTCTTCAGACTGGGAAAAATGCTGGAAATGTACAAGGTCTTGGTTTTAACAATCAAGCAGAGAACAACAAGAAGCTTGTATTAAAGTTTTACCTCAAAAAATAAAGCAAAAGGAGGAGATGTCAAATCACATGTTTCAACATCAGATGAAGCATCAGAAAAGAGTATGTAGTTCAAAGTATAAACCATGGAGATGTCATTACTGTGGAAAGATTGGTCACTTAAAGTCCTTTTGCTACAAGTTGCACGGTTATCCCAAAACTGCTCATCAACAAAATAAAGGACAGAGTTAGGCTAAAGTAAAGAAAAGATGGACTCCTAGAAATACGATGGCTGGTTTCATAGCACATACCTCTCTCAGAGCATCTGCAAGGGAAGATTGGTACTTTGACAGTGGTTGTTCAAGACACATGACTGGTGTGAAGAAATTCTTATCAGATATCAAGCCTCACTCCATCAATTATGTCACTTTTGGGGATGGATCAAAAGGTGAAATAAAAGGTGTTGGAAAGCTGTACTACACAGGACAACCAAATCTAGATCATGTTCTATTTGTCAAAGGGCTGACCGCAAATTTAATCAGTATAAGCCAACTGTGTGATCAAGGACTCAAAGTAAATGTCACAAAATCTGAATGTCTAGTAACCAATGAGAATGATGAAGTTGTTATGAAGGGAACCAGGTCTAAGGATAATTTCTATCTGTGGAATCCTCAAGAATCGGAAAGTTTGTCTACCTGTTTGATGTCAAAGGAAGATGAAACCAAACTGTGGCATCAGAAATTGGGTCACTTACATTTGAAAGGGATGAAGAAAGTTATGTCAAGTGAAGCTGTTAGAGGTATTCCCAAGCTGAAGATTGATGAGGATAGAATATGTGGTGAATGTCAAGTTGGGAAGCAAACAAGGGTGTCACACAAAAGGCTTCAACATCTTACCACAACTTCTAGAGTTCTGGAACTGCTTCACATGGACTTAATGGGACCTATGCAGGTTGAAAGTCTTGGTGGGAAGTAGTATGCCTATGTTGTCGTTGATGATTACTCCAGATTCACCTGGATAAGCTTTATTAGAGAAAAGTCTGAAGTATTTGCAGCCTTCAAAGAATTGTGTCAAAGGATTCAACGGGAAAAGGATTGTGGTGTTGTTCGAATCAGAAGTGACCATGGGAAAGAATTCGAAAATAGCAGGTTTGAAGAGTTTTGTTTATCTGAAGGAATCACTAATGAATTCTCATCACTGATCACTCCTCAGCAGAATGGTGTGGTGGAATGCAAGAATAGGACTATACAAGAGTGTGCAAGGGTCATGACAGATGAGTTCTGGATAAGTGCTATGCAGGATGAGCTTTGTCAATTCAAGAGGAATGAAGTTTGGGAACTGGTACCACGACCAGCAGGAACAAATGTGATTGGAACAAAGTGGGTTTATAAGAATAAGTCTGATGAACAAGGAGTTGTTACCAGAAACAAAGCCAGATTAGTTGCTCAAGGATACACACTGTAGCACCCCAAAATTTGCCCTACCTTTTTTTAACTTTTTCTGGCTTATGCTTTATTCATTTGCATTCTATAGTAGGTCATAAGTTGCATATCATTGGTTGCAAAGCGTGGTATCTAGTGCTTCAAGGTGGATCATCCAAAGCAAGAGAACAAGAGCCAAGGGTCTTAAAACAAGACACAAGGGTCTATTATATCATATATCATCTCAATTGATCTCACAAGTCATTGAAAGAAGGGAAATCATCCAGAGGATTGAACAGTGCAGCATCTCTTATCAGAAACAGTCCAAATTAGGGTTTTGGGTTCAAGTGGTATCCTGATAAAATTTTGATTCAAACTTGATCTCAATGTTTTCTACATGATATTAAGTGTCTAAGGATGGAAGATTGGCCATTGATTCATTTCAGAAGAGGTTCAATTGATCAGTTGCTTGATAATTAAGAAATTGGGGAAAAAGTCAACTGTGCAGTAAAAAAAGTCAACTCCTGACTTTTTAAGGTCAAATTCATGAAATTCAAGTTATATATGTTCATCGGACAAGATTTGATCAAGAAATGATGGAGGAATAATGAAAAAATCAAGAAATCACAAAACTGCCATAAATAGAAACTTTGGGGTTTCCAAAAATGGCAAGTTTGGACCATTTTGCACCAAACTTTGAACCAAGGCCATTCAAATTGAAAGAATCAAATCAAAAATCCACCAGGCCACAACAAAAGATCTTGTTTCAAGCTTCAAATCCATATAAATAACTCTTCCATCGGATCAAAATTGAGGGAGTTATGATCAATCAAAGTTTGGTAAAATCAAGGCAAAAATCAAGTCATGGCAAGGCAAGTGCAGGCCCATAGGCCATAATTTCATCGAACAGTTGGCGTGCCAAATGTCAAGCCAATTTTCTCTATCAAGAAAGCTTCAAATGAAAAATTGTTGAACATCAAAGTTGTTCATCTCCATGTCCTCTTCAACTTTGATGTTGGACATTGTTTCATTTGAACAAGTTATGAAGGTCATACGAGGGCTCGAACATGGGGGTTTCATGCTGAAAGTTCACAAGTCACAAGGCCTTGCTTGCAGCCCAAGTCACACACACATGCACCAATTATGGTTCCTTGTTTTCCAAGCCACTGAGTTGATCCTAACTAACCGAGTTAACTAACTTGACTCGGTGAGTTGAGTCTAACTAACTCCGACCCTAGCTCCAAACCCAAACCTCATTCCAAACCACTTATACTCCAAACCTAAAATCTATTTAAGAGGTGCTTCACTCATTTTCAATCTTTCAACCATTTTTTGTTCCATTTTCACTCTCAATTTTCTCATATTTCTCTCTAATTTCTCTACTCATTCTTCATCAACTTCTACTTCTCTCTTCCAAAACCACACACAAAAGCTCTTATTTCTTGAAGAATAATCACTTTTTACATTGAAAAGTGATTAATTCTTGAGCTTAAACTCCATCATTCGGTTTTCTTCGGTTGGATTTCTGGAATTTCAGCTTATTCTACTTCAATCCAAAGGTTTCACACCATTTATTTTGGGGCAAGTTCAATCTCGTTGAATTTTCGCGATTTTGTTCGGTTTCGACGCATTTTGGCTACTAATCGAGGAATCTCTGGTTTTCTTGAATTTTCTGCACCAAGATCAGTTTGCAACAATTACCAAAGCAAATCTCCGCTTTGTAGGTTGGTTTTCCTCAAATCTACACCGTTTTTAGCTTATTCGCAACTTATTCGATGTAGACTTTTAGTGGATTTTCGATTTGGATTCGTATGCTTGAATGTGATTCTTGTTGTGGTTGATTATTGAGTTTAATTGATGTTTGAAGATCACAATTCAATGTAATTTCGTGCTTAATTGATTATATGATCATATGGATGTTTGGATAAGTGATTGGTGCTTGAAAAGTGGTTATGAGAAGTGATTTTTGCAGGTCTGGTACTGTTCAGTCGATTTGCATCTTAGTGCAATCGATTGCACCTTTGTTTTTTCACTAGAAATTGTATTCTGTAGTTGTGCAATCGATTTGCACCCTGCTGCAATCGATTTGCACCTGTAACTTTTGTGTTTTTGGCTTGTTTTGAAGCATGTATTGATACCTATTCCACCTCTAACCTTCATGGCTTTGTGTGATGCATATTTGTGGAATTTTCTAGGGTTGTTTCACCTCTAGTTGCTGGATGTATGTGAATCTTTGATGCATGATTATCCAATTGTTGATTTGCTTACATTCTTGAAGCATGTTCTTGAGGCATATTGGTGCATGTGTGAATAATGACTTGTTGAACTTGTGTAATCTCTTGGAAATGAAGGTGATGTGATACATGTGAGCATGATGTTGTGGTGTGAATAAGTTGGAGCATGTATGTTTTTACCTTGCTTGAACATTTGTTTTCCTTTGAAAATGATTATGGTATATGTTTTGTCTAGTTTTGATGCATGTCTTGAATGTGATGCTTAATGATTCATCTTGATGAATTTGAGTTTGATCTTGGTTTGTTGATGATGTATTTGCCACTGCCCATATGCATTCATTAATCATTTCACATTTATGCACTTTTGGTATGTCAATTTGTGTATGTAATTGAAACTTGTTTCTTCTCTTTACTTCCACTTCATCTTATTTCTTTTATTTGTATCATTGCATCCATGGTTGGTATGATCATTCATATACATGTTAAGCCATTTGTAAATGGTATATGGTTCTGAACTTAGCATTCCATGAAGCATTAATGCATGATCACTTTGCATTTCCACCCATTCTTCATCTTTTATTTCCATAGTACATTACTTTGATGTTTAATGCTTTGATTGTACATAGTTTGTGTATGTTTGGTCTCTTAACTTTAGAGGATTCTCTTTTGACTTAGGTTCTGACTTTGAATGATTCTTAACTCTTAGTATCTTTATTCTTTGGTTCTTAATATGTTTGAACATTATTTGATATCCTTTCCTTATTTCACTACTTGTAAATATGTTTTACACTAACATTTTCATGTAGGTGCTAAAGGTAAGTAAGTGTGAGGATATGCTTCCACACACACTTCTCTCTTTCATCTTCTCATATTTCTTTTAAATAATTCAATTTGTGTTTGATAAGCATTTACATGCTTTCCTTGAATAATTCTTCTCCATCCCTCTTCAAGATCAACTTAACTTCCATTTTGGAAGTAAGTTGTTTCTTTTGCTCTTCTTCTTCTTTCTTTTAGAAGTAGGTTTCTTAAACCACATTGACAATAGGATCTCCGAGCATGCTAACACTAGGGTGTGTCTTAGTCTCCCCTTAGTTTTCACCTTTACCTCTCTCTTGAGTCTCTTCTTTCTCATCTCAAAATAAAAGCCAAAAATACTTAATAAAGGCATAACAAATATTGTATTTAGGCCTTTCATGTGGGAACAAGGAGGTGAGGGGTCTTCTCTCATTTCTTTGGGAGAATGTTTAGCATATGTACCGTCTAGGGATGATGTGCGAGTCATTCAATCTCACATGAGGGACTTAAATACAATGTATGTTACAAAACACCAAATAAACAAAACACTTCTTTCTTAAAAGACAAAAACAAACAATAACGTCTTTCCTTCGGGATTCCTCTCTTCATCTCATTCACTCCTTTCCTTAAGGATGCGTCATTTCCGTTCTACCACAAACAGGTAACGCCTAAGTCTCCGTACAGCGAGCTGCAACACTTAACTGTTGGAACGCGAATGTTGGCGTATTCCACTAAAAAAACACAAACAACTTTCCCTAGTGAGGGGAACTACGTCGCTCTGATTCTCATGTTCCCGATGAGATACGTAGGCAGTGGGGTAGGGCCCATTCGAGCACTTCTTTTACTTTCCCTACATTTGTTTCTCTTTCTCATTTCTTCCTTTCAATTCTTTTTCCAGTATCCTTTCCTTACACCCTTTGATCGAGACAAGCAAGCGTGGATTCCATCGGGTACGATGGACGCGTGGGGGTACTAATACCTTCCTCTCGCGTAACCGACTCCCGAACCCAGTTCTCTTGGTCGCAAGACCATGCTCTTTCCTTTCTCCCAGGTTTATGCGGTGTTTCCTTTCCCTCTCTTGGGATAAATACACATTGCTGGTGACTCTGTTTCGGTGCCACTTTCGTGTTTGTACTAGGATGAAAATCCCGGGAGTGACACACACAGATTGAAGGAGTAGACTTCAATGAAACATTTGCTCCTGTGGCTCGATTGGAATCCATCAGATTGTTGCTAGGAGTGGCATGTTTGTTGAAATTCAAATTGTTTCAAATGAATGTCAAGAGTGCTTTTCTGAATGGCTATCTTAATGAGGAAGTTTATGTTGAGCAGCCTAAAGGGTTTGTGGATCCAAATTTTCCTGATCATGTTTTCAAGCTAAAGAAGGCTTTGTATGGGTTGAAACAAGCTCCACGAGCTTGGTATGAAAGGCTGACTGAGTTCTTAGTCAACCATGGATACAGGAAGGGTGGTATTGATAAAACACTTTTTGTCAAGGAGAAGGATAGGAAACTAATGATTGCTCAGATTTATGTAGATGATATTGTGTTTGGTGGGATGTCGGATGAAATGGTCCAACATTTTGTCAATCAAATGCAGTCTGAATTTGAAATGAGCTTGGTAGGTGAATTGACATACTTTCTTGGATTACAAGTCAAGCAGATCGAAGATTCCATTTTTATTTGTCAAAGCAAATATGCGAGGAATATTGTGGAGAAGTTTGGACTGGATAATGCCAAGCATAAGAGAACTCCTGCTCCTACTCACAGAAGCATGATTGGCAGTCTGCTGTATCTTACAGCAAGTAGGCCAGACATAACCTTTGCTGTTGGTGTATGTGCAAGATACCAAGCAGACCCCAAGGTCAGTCACATCAATTAAGTTAAGATAATTCTTAAGTATGTGAGTGGTACATGTGATTATGGGTTGTTGTACTCCCATGACTCAAGTTCCATTTTAGTAGGATACTATGATGCTGATTGGGCTGGAAGTGCTGATGATAGGAAGAGTACCTCTGGAGGTTGTTTCTTTTTGGGAAATAATCTTATTTCATGGTTTAGTAAAAAGCAAAATTATGTATCTCTTTCTACTGCTGAAGCTGAGTACATAGCATCTGGAAGTAGTTGTGCTCAACTGGTGTGGATGAAGCAAATTTTATCTGAGTATAATTTCACACAAGATGTCATGACATTATTTTGTGACAACCTGAGTGCTATTAATATTTCTAAAAATCCTATTCAACATAGAAGGACTAAGCACATTGATATCAGGCATCACTTCATCAGAGAACTTGTGGAGGACAAAGTCATAACTCTTGAGCATGTGAGCACAGAAAATCAGCTTGCTGACATATTTACCAAGGCTCTGGATGCAGTTCAATTTGAAAACCTGAGGAGTAGACTTGGGGTTTGCATTCATGAAGAACTATAGCAATTAATGTTCCTTCTGGATGCCAGATTAAAAAGATTAAAGGTGGTTCTGGTAGTGCAGTGTATGCAGGTGATTATGAAGGGGAAGATGCTGCGGTTTGAGCATGACCCTTGGTCATGTGATGTGGTGTGCATCTACTCTCTGATGCTGTTTATTCTGGTTTATGACTTGATCAGTTCTCAAAAATTAATAATTCTTCTGCTTGCCTTTGTCATATTTTTGGCTAAAAAGGGGGAGTAGTGTGCTTGTGCGTGTTGTGCTTGTGCTGGTGCTGCAGCTGAGGGGGAGAATGTGGAATGTTGTATTGCTATGTTGTGTTGCTGCAGTTGAGGGAAAGTTTTTTTTGCTGCTATGCTGTGATGTGTGTTGGTATTTCGCTGCTGTCTCTGATATGGATTTTTTTGCTTGTGTTATCTTTGCAAGATTTGTGAGGTGTGTAGTTTTAGCCAAAATAAGCCAAAGGGGGAGATTGTTATTTCTGTGATTTTGTGGTTGTCATTTATTTTGCTAAAACTATTCTAGCAGCAAGATGTTGAAACAAGATGTTCTATTTTTTTGCATTCAACATGTCGAATAAAGATGTCCCATACTGGCCCTTAGGACATCGCGTCTGATTTCAGTTTAAAAGGAAGATTCTGTTGCTGTTAATTGTTACTGAATATTCTGTGAATATTTGGTTATCCTATGTGGCATCCAAAGTATTTTTAGGTTGATTTTTTGTGTTGGTTTTCGGATTTTTTGCACTTTCTAATTATGGAGACATATTAGGAAACTTTAGATTGAAGACCTATTTTCTTGGAGTTTATTTTGCAGATTTGTGAGCAGTCTCTTTGCTGCGTTTTTGAAGCCCAATCCAGTCCAGATTTAATGCTATATATTGACTGGTGTAAACCTAGTTTAGGTGTGGAACTTACGTGTGTTTTTGTTAGGGTTTTCAAGTGTTAATTTTGAGCCTAACTGATATCATTCTGATAACAGTATAAGGACTGGTTTTTGTGTTGTAAGTTCTGTCAGTTACTCATAAGCTTTTAAGCATTGAGTTTCTTGTGTGTCAATTCTCATAAGCTTTGAAGTATTGAGAATTGTGTGTTTTGAAAGTGTGGCTTTCGTTCTGTTACTTGTGTTGAGAGAAACCAATCACGGGTTGTGATTGTAGAGGGATTTGAGGAGGGCCTCATACCTAGGTGAGTCTTAGGTAGAAGTCATAGGAAGGGTAGTGATTAAGTGAGCAGATTATAACCGGGTGTGGTTGCTGTATGATCTGTGAATTGATACTATCGTATATTGGTTTCGTCCCTGGCTTGGTAGCCCCCGGAGTAGGATTGTTGATCCGAATTGGGTAAACATGTCACTATGTTCTTTACTTTCTGCACTGTTATTATTATTGTTGTCTTGTTCATTGTGTTGGATATCAGTGTCTCAACATCTGTGTAGGACATCTGATATCTGTGCCAGAATTTTAATTGGTCTACAAAGGAAGTCATTCAAGTCATTTGCAAAAAGTAATTGTTTTTGTTCTTGCACATGTTCATCCTACGTTCTGACCAAGACGTAGTGATTATCTATGTAGGGCCACGTTGTTTTACTTTCAATTTTATCATTAATAAAGATCGTTTTCGCATTCAAATATAGTGATCCATGTCTTTCAATTTTTACTTTTGTGCATTTATTAAAAGTAAAATGGCAATGTGTTTTTGTTTGTTCATGATTGCATTCATAATAAACATAAAACATCGCTCATGAAAGTTTATAAGTTCAGATTCCACTGATAATGATTCAACTATTGCTCGGTATAACTTCGATAATCCCATTTATCAGGGTGAAGAAGAGGCTGACAAAGATTGTGACTTGCTTGAGGAATTAGCCAAACTGCTAAAACAGGAGGAACATATCATTTTACCTCATCAAGAGGACATCAAAGTTATCAACTTGGGCACCGAGAATGTGAAGAAAGAAATTAGAATCGGGGCCATCTTGGAAGACAGTGTTAAAGGAAGATTGGTTTAATTGTTGCGAGAGTATGTGGACTTCTTCGCCTGGTCTTACCAAGACATGCCTGGGCTTGACACCGATATTGTTGTGCACCGGTTACCGCTTAAAAAGGATTGTCCTCCAGTCAAGCAGAAGTTGAGGAGAACAAGACCAGACATGGCTGTTAAAATTAATGAAGAGGTTCAGAAACAGTTAGACGCTGGTTTTCTTACTATGACGAATTATCCTCCGTGGGTTGCTAACATCGTTCTTGTACCTAAGAAGGATGGAAAGGTCAGAAATATGTGTTGATTATCGAGAATTAAACAGAGCAAGCCCAAAAGATGACTTCCCGCTCCCTCACATTGATGTGTTAGTTGACAACACTGCTCAATATTCCTTATTTTCCTTCATGGATGGCTTCTCTGGGTACAATCAAATAAAAATGGCCCCAGAGGACATGGAGAAGATGACGTTCATAACACCGTGGGCAACTTTTTGCAACAAGGTAATGCCGTATGGATTGAGAAATGCTGGGGAAACCTATCAGCGGGCGATGGTGACTCTCTTTCATGATATGATTCACAAGGAGATCGAGGTCTATGTTGATGACATGATTGTGAAGTCACAGATGAAGGAAGAACATTTGGTGAATCTTCAAAAGTTGTTTGAAAGGCTGAGGATATTCAGACTGAGGTTGAATCCAAACAAGTGCACCTTCGGGGTGAGATTGGGTAAATTACTGGGCTTCATTGTCAGCGAAAGAGGTATCGAGGAAGATCCTGCCAAAGTAAAAGCCATTCAAGAAATGCTTGAACCAAGAAAGGAGAAAGAGGTTGTTGGTTTCTTAGAGATACTGAACTACATAGCCCAGCTCATCTCTCATCTCACAGCCACGTGTGAACCTATATTCAAATTTTTGAGAAAAGATCAAGAAGTCAGGTGGAACGAAAACTGTCAAAAGGCGTTTGATAAGATAAAAGAATATTTGTAGGAACCTCCGATTGTTATGTCGCCAGTGCCAGGAAGACCGTTGATTATGTATCTTATGGTTCTTGAGAACTCGATGGGGTGTATGCTCATTCAACACTACGAGACCGGTAGAAAAGAGCATGCCATCTTCTACCTGAGAAAACGTTCACTGATTATGAGTCGAGATACTCAATGCTGGAGAAGACATGATGTGCACTCGCTTGAGCAGCTAAGCATTTAAGGAAGTATATGTTAAATCACACAACCCTGTTGATTTCGAAGATGGATCCAATTAAGTATGTGTTTGAGAAGCAAGCACTTTCTGGAAGGAAAGCTCATTGGCAGATGGTTTTGACGGAATATGATATTCAGTATGTTTCCCAGAAGGCCATTAAGGGAAGGGTTCTGTCAGAATATCTTGCTCAACAACTAATCGAGGACTATCAACCGATGAAGTTTGAATTTCTGGATGAACATATCATGTTTTTGAAGATGAACAGCTGTGATGAACCTTTGCCTGACGAAGGGCCAGAAATTAGATCTCAGTGGAGTTTAATCTTTGATGGGGCCGTTAATTCATATGGTAACGAAATCAGGGCGATCATTACCACTCTGAGGGGTTCTCATATACCCTTCATTTCCCGGTTAGCATTCATATGCACCAACAATGAGGCAGAGTATGAAGCATGCATCATGGGGTTGGAAGAAGCTATTAATTTAAGTATCAAGAACCTTGATATATATGGTGATTCTGCGTTGGTGATTAATCAGATCAAATGAGAATGGGAAACTCGTCAGGAAAACTTGGTGCCTTACAAAAACTATGCCAGAAGGTTGTTACCGTTCTTTGATAGGGTGGACTTTCATCATGAACCCCGGCCTGAGAATCACATGGCCGATGCATTGGCAACATTGGCTTCAATGTACAAGGTGAATCGGTGGAATGAAGTTCCATCAATCAGAATTATGCGTCTTGACAGATCGGCTTTTGTGTTTGCAGCCGAAGAAGTATCAGACGACAAGCCTTGGTTTCATGACATCAAGCGTTTTCTCAAGAGTCAAGAGTACCCGGCCGGGGTATCCACCAAGGATAAGAAAAATATGAGGATATTAGTAAGCAACTTCTTGTTGAATAAAGACGATGTGCTATACAAAAGGAATTTCGACATGGTCTTGTTACGCTGTGTTGATGAACACGAGGCAAACCAGTTGATAAAAGAGGTTCACGAGGGTTCTTTCGGCACTCAACCCAATGGGCATGCTGTCATACCCCAAATTTTGACCACCAAGATTTCCCATCATTGTGAAAATCATCACCACAATATGGATGTAACATCATACCTCATCAATCTTTTCAAGGATTGCTAAGTATTCACTACAATCAAGAGCTAGGGTTTTTTAGCCCTCTCAGAGCACTTAGACAAAGGATCAATAAAGAATTGACATGATCTTCAACTTGTATAGTCTCTCAAACATCCATGAAGGATCAAGAGGTCTCCTATATCAAGAATTATGCACAAGGTTGCAACATTCCAAGTGGATCAAGCCTTAGGATCGCTAGTGTCACCAAATTAGGGTTTTGGTCGACCAAGGCCTCCAGATGAAAATTTTCATCTGGACATGAGCCAATACATAAATGCATGGTCCAATAAGTTCAAATTAACCTCAAGAGGCCATCCATAATGGCAAATTCACCTTGAAAGACCATCTATAAAAAAACCAGGAATTAAGGTTTTTGACCTAATTCAACCCTTGAGTTAACTTGTGAGAAAGGCATGGTTTGAAGCTTTAAGGTGAACTCCAAAGACCTCTAATACATCATATTGGTCCATTTACAAGATTGGATTGATTCAAAGAGCTTGATTCATAAGCAACAAGAACTCAGAACCATCTGATCACAAATTAGGGTTTCTGATTAAAAAGGTCAACCCTACCATTGACTTTTGACCTACTCATGATCTCATACCTTGGGGAAGGGTCCAAGGCATTCCTAAATACTCCTAGAGGCCATCCATGAAGTTTTATTAGGACCAAGGATTGATTTCACAAAAGGATCACAAAATTCAAAATTCATCTTATAAAAAAAGTCAACTGTGTCAAAACCAAGTTTGACTTTTGAGATTTTTGGTCAACCAAGGTTTCCTCAACCCTAAAATTATTTTAATATGTGATTTGAATCATCATTCATCAAGAAAAATCAAGAAAATTGAGTTAACTTGAAAAAGGGGTAACTTAAAGAAACTTAAATTTTTCTAAGTTATGGAACAAAATGGATTTGGTACCAACTTTGCAAGATCATATCTCCCAAACCCTAAAGCCTTTTTCTCCCATTCAAAGCTCAGATTGAAGTTCATGTTACAAACTTCAAATATGTCAACTAGACCTCATTCCAATTCATTATGGATTTTGAGTTATGGACTGATCAAAATCACAAAAACATGAAAATGACACTTTTTCCAACACTTAGTGAAATTTTCAATAAGTCGGAATCTGCTTAAGTTTTTCCAAAATGTAGAGGCATTTTCCATTGCAATGCAAGTTACTTCAAAACCAAAGTTGGACATCATGTTAAAGTAGGATACATCAGCTTTCCAAAATGTCTAAGAACTCAACCAAACTCCATTTGAGCTAGGAGTTATGGATCTCACAAAATGCATTGATGCAAACAGTCTTCATGACAGCATTAGGCAGATTGTGTGCATTTTTTGTGCCATACTATCATACCACAAATTTTGACCACCAAATATTTCCCATCATTGTGCAAATCATCATCTCAATATGGATGTACCTAAATACCTAATTTTTCTCCCCAAAGATGGGTGAGCATTTACTACAATCAAAGATTAGGGTTTCGAGCCCTCTCAGAGCCCTTAGACAAAGGATCAATCAAGAAAGGACATGATATTAAACTTGTCTAACTTCTCAAACATCCACAAGGGATCAATAGGACTCCCACCTCAAGAATCAAGCACAAAGTTGCAGCATTCCAAGTGGATTAAGCCTTAAGATCGCCAGTGTCACCAAATTAGGGTTTTGGTCGACCAGGGCCTCAAGATGAAAATTTTCGTCTGGGCATGAGCCAATGCTTCAAAATATAACTTAATATACTCCAATAAACCTCTTGGACCCAATCATCCAGTCAATTTAGCCTTAGAGGAGGTATTTACCAAAAATCAGGAATTAGGGTTTCTTGACCTAATTCACCCCTAAGTTGACTTGTGGGACAAAACATGAGCCAATACCTCAAGACATGATTTGAGGGTCTTCAATACACTAGATTGATCCATTTACAACAATGGATTGATCCAAAAATCTTGATCCACAAGTTTCAACTTCATCTGGACCACAATTAGGGTTTCGCGGGAAAAGTCAACTATACCTTTGACTTTTGACCAGGACATGCTCCCAAACCTTGGGACATAATTCAATACACCCTATAACACCTAGGGAATCCATCCATCAAGTTTGATTTAGGTCAAGGACTTGATTTCAGAGAGGATCGCACAGTTTCGAGTTCATCTGATAAAAAGTCAATTGTACCAAAAAGTCAAAGTTTGACGTTTTTGATTTTTTTGGTTAACCAAGGTTCCTTAACCCTAAAATGATGTTAATGTGTGATTTGAATCATCATTCATCAAGAAAAATCAAATAAAGTGGGATAACTTATAAAAGGGCTAACCATAAAAACCTAGAAATTTTCTAAGTTATGGAACAAAGTAGTTAGGGTACCAACTTCCAAGGATCATAACTTGAGATCCAAGCAACCATTTTGGCTGATCCAAAGATTGATTTATAGATCTCATGGTATACTTTAAAATATTCAACTACAACTCATTCCAATTCCTCATGGATTTCAAGTTATGGAGTGATCAAAATGGCTAAAAACATGAAATGCCACTTTTTCCAACACTTAGTGAAATTTTCACTAAGTCAGAATCTGTTTCACTTTTTCCAAAATGTAAGGGCATTTTTCACTTGGATCCAAAAAGTGTAAAAACAAACTATGATCACACATGTGTTGTATCATATGAGAGCTTTCCAAAATGATCAAGAACTCCATCAAACTCAATCTGAGCAAGAAGTTATGAAAATGGCAATATGCCTTGCTACAACTGTCATAACAAGGAAGATTTGAGCATTTTGCTCGATTTGATCAAATTTTGCAAATGGTAAACAAGTTTATCCATCTGAACTCCTCAGGGGGAGACTAAGGAGGAACCAACATTGATCGATAAGCCTCCCAAATCTTTGGAACTACAAGTAACGTGCCAAACCTAAAAAGCCTAAAAGGGGGACAAGACTCCAATTTTGTTTTGGATCATTCAATGGATGCACCAAGGTGGTATGAACTGGGCCATTTCCAACAGACTGAGTCAAGGATAAGCTCTGCACCAAAGACACATAGGTTTGTGCCCTAACCTCTAGTCAATGGCTAGAGGAGACTTAAGATTCCAAAGTGATGCAATTGGTATATGAGCTGCTACATTTGCCATTCACTATTTCTTGCAAAAAAAAACTTGCTCTACTATAAATAGAGCTCATTTGTGCTCAGTTTGAGTACACCAAAGCACTACAACACTTGATTTCCTCAAAATCTCTTTCTCTAGGTCAAAATGCCTTCTTTTGCAAGGTAACTCTAAGTTTTTGAGTTAGAGAGCATTTCGATCACAGCTCATATTCCAAACACATCCAATATGACATATCTAAGCTGTCCAAACTCTCATAAGTGACCTGTAACACCAAAATCACAAAGTCCCTTCTCAAAACCTCAAAATTGGACTTTTTTTTGCATTTTTCAAGCCATGCCTTGATTTAGTCACTTTCAAAACCAGATAAAGCCTCAAACACACTCCAAATATCATCCTTGAACTGTCCCAAATGGTTCCCCATATCCGGAACACCATTTGAGAGAGTTGCTATATTGGCCACTTTTACCCCTTTTGCAAGAAAGAGCTCAAACTTGTTCCTGAGGATTCCAGTTGATTCCAACCATTCTAAAAGCTTATAAGGGATCAATTAAGGGTGTTCAAAGCATCAAATAATTTATGGAACAAAGCACTTGACAGGTTGTCCAAAAAGCTCCTAAAAAGGTAAGCATCTCAACTTGAACTCTTGGGAATATATATTGCTTTGAAGTCCACTAATCATGCAAATCTTATACATGTTATATATGTTGTGTTTGAACCAATTCATCATGTAATTCATGCCTGTAACAAGAGATAGCACAGAAAATGCAAATCATGGCCTATTTCAAAACCAATATCGGGTTTTTCAATAGGAGCCTCATCGAAAAAAACCACCACCACCATTGGATTCCTTGTGAAATTCTAGGCATGATAGACCTAAATTTTGTCCCAATCCATGGAGAAATGAGAAAGTTACATGCTTCACGTTTTTGGCCAAAACCTTGCCTTGCCTTGCCTTAGCCAAGCCAGAAACAAGGTAAGCCTTGTATATTTGTAGGTGGGGTTTGATACACGGATGTATCACCACCCTAGTGGTAGGAGGCACGCACTGCACACAAGAGGTTTGGGGTTCGAATCCCCCTCGCCCCAGATCCTCTTTTTTTACCACTTTTTCATATTTTATTATTTTTCATATTATTTTTAATAATTTTGAAAATTAATAACTCACTCAATTTTAATTGTTTTTTATTGGTTCTTTTTGTAAAAAATCACAAAAATGTTGAAATATTGTATTCTACAAAAAAAATCAAATTTATATTATTTATTTAATATAGTTGGTATTTTTGTGAATAAATTCATTTTAATTGTTTTTAGACATTTTAAAATTTATATTCATCTTGAAAAATCAAAACCAAATGGGTTTTAAATCACCTTGTGATCAAAACCTCATTTTTCAAACCTTAACCAAAAATAAAAAGTGGTTTATTTAAACTTTTTTGGTATTTTCACCCTTTTTTATTAATTTTCTTTGAAAAAATTACTTAAAAAAAGTGAAAATTAGGGTTTCTTTGATTTTTAATCATAGTCAAATATTCCACACACTCTTTGGGCCTCTTGGTAGAGTGTAAGTCCAATCCTTTTGTGAATAAAATCATTTTGGGCCTCAGTGCATTGTATAAGTCCCGATACCATCAAAAAGTTCGGCGCGATCGTCACCTTTTTAAAAAACCCTTGGGCTTCTCCTTGAGCTATAAGACCCATCTTTATTCATTTTCAAACTTTTTTGGCCTCTAATAGAGTGTAAGACCCGATCCCTTTTTGTAAATACCAAAAAAACTTGGGCCTCAGTCATTGTATAAGTCCCACTGTATTTTCAAAAACCTCGGCGCGATCGCCAGTTCAAAAATAACCATTGGGCCTCCAATAGATTGTAAGAATCATCCCTTTGTACAGAAGACCTTTCTTTGGGCCTCAGTCATTTGTATAAGTCCCTGTACAAATTCAAAATGATGATGTGATCAATGTTAAAACTTTGGGTCTCTCCTTGAGCTATAAGCCCCAACCATCTTTTCAAAATACTTTCTCCTTTGATTTTGAATCCAAATATATAGTTGTTATCAAAACTTTCTTTAATTTCTTTGTTGAACAACTAACAAAATAGCATGGAAGCTCTACAACGGGTAAGTGTTTATCCGCTTTCATTTACTGCTTTCATATACATAATTGTATTGTGGGAAGCTGCGCATGGTTAGTCTTCTTTCATACCTCCTATATACTCGTCATATATCAACTATATATATACTAGTATAGTTATTTAGATTTTTCCCCAGCAACTACGTCTAGCACTAGGTAAAGCCCTGTTGGTCACTCTCAAATACAAACAACACTAGATCCCCCGTAGGATTCCAGATACAGTCTTCCCTCCTCTTGGGGTTAAACAATATGGAGATGAGAAAGGCAGTATTCTCGGTGAACCTTTTCTCAGATTGTCACCCTTAGAAATTGTCAAAGAAACTCTACTCCCCAGAGATGATCTTTTCTCCGTGAATGGAATCTCTTGAGTTTCTTCCAAATCCTCGAACTTTCCTAGAATGATCTCTTCTCTGTGAATTACATTTCTTGAACTTCGCTTGGTTTAGGGACCCACAGGGTTCCTAAAAGCATCCCCTCCTCCTCTTGGGCCCTGTACAAGGACCCTTCGGCTTCTTAGAAGTTCTCATACATTCTTTTGGGCTTAATACAAGGACCCTGACGACCTCTTAAAGGTATAAGACAGACCTTAGTCATCCTTTGCTAGAGCAGTATTTCAAGTGTCAAAACTCCGGCCATTCTAGGGTTGATTCTCATCCCTTAATGCCCGTGCGTCCTCTTGGGCATTGTTCAAAAGATAAAACTCTAGACTTGGACAGTCTAAACTGTTTGAGTCTCAAAGACATTCTCAAGCAGCCCCAGTCATTTTGGATAAATCTCCAGAAGAACCCAAACCCAGTCTCTCTCATGAGAGTTCCCCAACCAAGGTCAGTTTATCATCATGATAACATTATCTCCAATCAGAACCTCGCGGCATCTGATCTCTTTGGACCTGTTATTGGATCACAATAATCCTCAGCAAAAGATAGCCTCCTCTTGGGCTTTGTACAAACGATCATCCCTAGCTGAGCTAACCTTTTCAGACTCTCTTGTTGAGTCAATCTTCCTTTTAGCCTCAATCTCGGGCTTCATACGAGACAAAAAAATCACTCTCTTGTTGAGTATAAATGACTCTCTTGTTGAGTCAACCACCCTTTTAGCCTCCGTCTTGGGCTTTGTACAAGACATATAAAACACTATCTCGTTGAGTATAAAACACTCTCTTGTTGAGTATAAAAGACTCTCTTGTTGACTTAATCACCCTTTTCGCCTCCCTCTTGGGCTTTGTACAAGACATATAAAACACTCTCTTGTTGAGTATAAAAGACTCTCTTGATGAGTCAAACCTTTTAGCCTCCGTCATAGGCTTTATACAGGACAGAAAAAGTACTCTCTTATTGAGTCAAACTCATTTCAGCCTCCATCTTGGGCTTTATACAAGATACATTCTCCCCAACGGAGTCAAAACCCCTTTTTTGCCTCAATCTTGGGCTTTATACAAGACAGAAAGAACATTTTCTCCGGAAAAGTCAACCTTTTAGCCTCCTCTTAGGCTTTGTATAAAGAAATCCTCGGTTGAGTCAATCAACCTTTTAGCATCAAATTTGGGCTTTGCTCACAGCATACAAACACCAATAACTCCTCTTTAGAGATGACAAATTCCCTCTCAGCCAGGACCCCTTTAGTTTCATATCTTGGGCTTTGAACAAGATACAAATCACATATAGCTTCAATCTTGGGCTTTGAACAAGACACCAAAACACCTCTTTCCTCCCATAGAATAGGAGGAACTACGATCGCTCTGATTTCCCTGTTTCGTTAAACGGGAATACGTAGGCATAAGATTGCAAAATCTTAGCGAGCACACTAATCAAACACTCTACGTCCAATACCTTCTTCAAAGAAAATCAGGTCTAGTATCATAACCAAAAGCCTCATGTAAAGTCAAGACACTCCGTTCTTAAGCAAATTACCTAAGAGAGACCCCCCTATTTTGATAGCATATATAAACCAATAGTTAGCTGTTTAAACTCAGTATGCAAGCAGGGTTAATTGGAGACATCTATTTCCCTTCCTTAATCAGCTCAATAGGATAAAAAATGAATCGAATTATAGTACCAAAGCGATAGTGATTCGAAACCACAAAAACCGCGCTACAGAAGAAAGCCTTAAATTCACAAAGTGTCACAGAAATGGAGACTCTGCTAGGGAGTCATTGTCTGTATAGGATCATAGGATTCTAGAGGTCTAGGATGTTAGGACAAATATATATACTGCTTTTCCTAATTGATATATGTGTTTATTTTTCTGGTAATGGGAATGCGTGTGATGCCGCATGTTGAAAGGTTGAGTATACACCTAAGATAAGTGATGGAACTAGACGAGTAATCTTAAAGGGAGTGACTCCTAAATAAGAGACCTCGGTCGACCATCAAATCAGTGGAGATGCTCTTTGTGGATTCAAATCCTATACGACTTCGGTTGTTGAAAGCAGATTATTCGATTGGGTTATTTGAGAAACTGAGGATTTTAGTAGGATGAAACCATTTAGTAGTGCGAAAGCTATCGAAAATAGTTGTCACGTGATACTACCCTCATTTGAGACTACTCTAAGATACTACAGCTCACTGGCGATCCGCTTGCTGTCGTTATCCCAAGAGGGGTCAATGATCTTGAGGACAGGTACAAAAAATCACCAGTATAAACCTTTGGGGATGGGTAGAGCCTTGACTTCATGACACCAAACCTTTGACCCTATGTTTTTTCTATGTTTTTGTGTGCTACATCCATACATTCATCTAAAAAACATTAAACAAAGAAAAATTTTCTCTTCTAATCTCTCTTTTTCAAATTAAACTAAGACAATGATTGCAAATATCAGAGAAAGAGATTGTGTTATGGATTTCAGTAGAAGGAAAACTCACAAGTACACCTTCAAGGTTCCGAAACTAGAGGATTTAAGAGCATTGGCAAGGATGATCACAAACCCTGATGCTTTCAGAGCTAAGTACGGAGGATTGTTGTCTCTGTTAAGGTTCCATGTAATTGAAGGAATCCTAGCTACACTCATTCAGTTTTACGATCCGGTTTATCACTGTTTCACATTCCTGGATTATCAGCTAGCCCTAAAGCTAGAGGAGTACTCTCACCTGACTGATTTACCCATTACTGATCAAGCTCCCTTTTCTGGACTGGAAGAAATTCCAAAGTATCAAACCATTGCAAGAGCAATCTATTTGGGCGAGTCAGAAGTCAGGACTCACATGATCATTAAGGGTGGAATCCAAAGATTTCCAGCCAAGTTCTTAATAAAGAAGGCTCTGTACTTCGCTAGTATAGGGAACATTACTGCTTTCGAAGATATCGTTGTTCTACTCACATACGGGCTTTTCCTTTTTCCCAACATTGATAACTTCGTTGATATCAATGCCATTTAGATTTTTCTAATTGGAAACCCTGTACTGACCTTGCTCGCAGATGCTTATCATTCTGTACATCTAAGGAATTTGTACAGCGGAGGAATGGTCACATGCTGTGTACCCCTGCTATACAAATGGTTCACTTCCCATTTGCCAAAGTCTGCTGCATTTTGGGATCATAAGAGTACTTTATGTTGGTCACAGAGAATCATGGCTCTTACCAACTCTGACATTGATTGTTACAATCAAGTCAATGACGGGATAAGAATCATTGACCGTTGTGGAAATTTCCCTAATGTACCCCTCATAGGAACTAAGGGAGGAATCAATTACCATCCAGGTTTAGTTCGTTGTCAATTTGGATACCCGATGAGACATGTTCTGTGTAATGTTCATCTGGAAGGTCTTTTCTTCAAGGATGGAGAAAATTACAGAGCACTAAAAATGGAAATAGTGCATGCCTTGAAACATGTTCACAGGAAAGGACGAGAGTCTCTAGGAAGACCGAACTGTGTCTCGGTGGAGGCTTATCTCCACTCGGTACAAACTAGAGCCCTCAAGCTGAGGATGCCTTACCCTCGTCAAGAAGTTCTTCCATTAAAGGATCCTGCCCTTTATTTTATGTCTGATACGGAAAAGCTTCAGGTTACCTTCAACAAGGTTCAACAGGAGAAGAGGTCTTGGAAGAACAAATACCGTATTCTCAGTGTGGAGTGTAACAAAATACAGCAACTGTTAAAGGATAAGGATGCTCTAATCAAGATTTTAGAGCAACATGTTGTAGAGAATTAAGAAGACCAAAGGAATTTGCTCGCTCCTTTCACTTGGCAAAGGAATGACAACCCGACAACGGCTCAAGAGCCCCGGTCAAAGAAAAGGAAAGTACCAGAACCAGTCTCTGAGCCCTCCTCAGAGAGGACTCAGGATCCATTAGCTTAGATATTTTCTTTTTCAGCACTTTGTAAACTATTGTATTTCCATTTCCGTAATCTTTGAATTCAATAAAACGGGGTCTTCCCCACTGTTTGATATTTACAATCTAATTGTCAAAGTTTATTTTGATTAAACTAATAACAAAAACCAATTAATATATCATTGCACATCATTCATCATTCTCGCATAACGCATTCTTCTTCTCTACGAATCTCACGTTTGTGTCTCGATTCAAGAGTCAAACTGTCTCATTCGTAGAATACTCGGGCCAGTCGACAGAAAAAGATGGATAATCTTGAGGAAGAGAACAGAGAGTTGAGAGAAGAAATCGACGCTCTGAAAGAAGATCTGAGAAAGCTTCATAGTGACATGCAAGCTCTGGCAGAAGCCCAGCTTCAAAGGACTGTGATTTCAGAGATCACGTCAACACCCATAGTGGAGAAGTATGACCCTAGGTATAACATGCCGAAATATCATCCCTGGGGCATGCCTATTAACCATATCCCGAAAGGATACGTTCTGCTGATCACCGAAGATCCAGGAACTGTAGTAGGAGTCGTTGGGCCTGAAGGTTACAAACTTCGGAAAAGCGAAGATGCCAGGGGCATGACGACAAATCCTGAAGGTTACAAACTTTGGGAAGCACCAAGATTCACTGCCGTAATGACTGTACCACCACCCGTGGTGCACACTGTCCCGGAAGGGAAGATTCCACAGATACCTTCTGTTGGAAACAAAAGTATGGATGACAGAATGAAGGAATTCCAGGAATAATTCCTGGAAATGCAGAAAGAACTGCAAGCCCTTCTCGATCAAGATGTATTTGGAAAGGACGCCGCTGACCTTTGTTTGGTCCCCAATGTGAAAGTTCCGCATAAGTTCAAAGTGCCCGAATTTGAAAAGTACAAGGGTAACTCTTGCCCTCAAAGCCATTTGGTGATGTACACTCGGAGAATGTCAATGCAGACCGAGAACCACCAGCTACCGATGGTTTAACCGATGCCGCACTCAAATGGTACATGGGATTAAACCGCATTAAGATCGTTACCTTCAGAGATCTTGGCGCTGTCTTTGTTCAAAAATATAAGTATAACCTGGACATGGCACTGGACAGAGATCAACTAAGAGCCATGTCGCAGAAGGACTAGGAAACCTTCAAGGAATATGCTCAGAGATGGCGCGAAATTGCCGCACAGATTTTTCCCCCTCTCGAGCAAAAAGAGATGACAAAGATCTTCTTAAAAACCTTGAGCTCATTTTACTATGATAGAATGGTTTCCAGTGCGCCTAGTGACTTTACTGAAATGGTCGGCATGGGAGTGCATCTTGAAGAAGCAGTACGAGAAGGACGTTTAGTTAAAGACGCTGGATCATCAAGCAGTACTAAAAGATACGGTAGTACTCTCCCTAAGAAAAAAGAGCAGGATATTGGCACTATCTCTCTTAGAAAGAAAAGGCGACGGTATCAACCAGTAGAAGCAATAACTCTTGCTATTAACCCTGCGCCTATCCAAACGTATCAACCTTAAGTTGCTCAGAGCCAACCGATTCCACAATAATATCAGCAAAGGACATAACAACCTCTTCAGCAGGTTCGTCCTCAGTACAACAACAACCGTACAACGCGACCGCCAGGGTTTGATCCTATACCCATGTTGTACGAGAAACTATTCCCACTACTACTGGTCAAGGGGCATGTCCAAACCAGGGCTCCTCTTGCAATAGCGGAAAATTTGCCTTTTTGGATTAAAATGGATCAGACTTGTCCTTACCATAAAGGAGACCAGGGCATAACATAGAAAACTTTCTCAGTTTCAAATCCGATGTGCAGAAGCTCGTTAGGAGCGGGGTCTTATCCTTCAAGGATACAAATCCTAATGTTCTCACGAACTCGTTGCCTCAACACGAGAAAGCTGCAGCAAATTTGATAGAATGGGAGTCTAACAAAAGCTATCAGATTCACGATGTACTCTTATTGAGAGCCAACTTGGTCAAGATGCATCGCAGATAGAGCGGATACGGTCATGTACCGCCTCATAATTATCACCAGTGTGATATCTGCTCCAAAAATAATCAAGGATGTTCTGTGGTGCAATCAGCTCTACAGGAACAATTGGATCTTGGATGGATCCAAGAGCACCGAATTCGTGTAGTAAACATGACTTATACGAATTCCAACATCGTTCAAAACCACGACATCCGTGCGATGAATATCAACTTGGTGGCAATGCATTCAAGGTAAAGCCAGCATCATAATCTTCCCCGGCACGATTACAATTCTTGTCTGGTCTGCTCGGTAAACAAATAGGGATGCTCTTTTGTACAAGAGGCCCTCCAGCGTCAGATGGATCTTGGATGGATCCAGGACTACCATGATAGGAATCCTTATCAAGTCAACATGATTCAAATCTTCGATATTCATTTGATGAATACCAGCTTGGTGGAGTTACACGCTACACAAGTCCAGCCCAGTTTTCTAACTTCGCATAATTATCAGAACTGTACAGTATGTCGTGAGAGTAATCAAGGATGTGCTCTCGTTCAAAGAACACTACAACACTTGTTAAACCACTGGTGGCTTCCGATCTATCTAGACAAAGACACGCAACAGGTCAACATTGTTAACGGGAACCCTACTAGACATCAAAGTCAGGATGTTCGATCAATGGAAACAGATCTAGTGAGGTTACACTGCATTCAAAGTGGGCGTGGCTAGGTGCCACCACACAACTACGAGCGTTGTAGAGTTTGCTCAAAAGATAATCGAGGATGTTACCTCATGCGAGCAGCCCTTCAAGGTCAGTTGGATCACCAAGAGATTCAACCTTGTCCAAGTTCTGGGTCAACCAATTTGATGCCAGACTATTTTGCTGATCAAATCAAGGATGTTGTCGTAATCTCTTATCATAAGAGGAACAAAGATGTTTGTGCCATCATCCCTCTACTTCACGAATCAAAAGTTCCCAACCAGGAACTGATTGAAATTACTTACAATGGTCAGAAGAATCAGAAGGCTCCTGTAGTTATCTATCTGTTAGGACCACTACCGTATGAATCAACTAAGGTTGTCCCTTACAAATATGGTGCCACAACAATTGAGAATGGAAAGGAAACTCCATTACCCTCCGTCGTGAATATTTCAGACATGAGTCGAGTAACACGGAGCGGTCGGATCTTCAACCGAGGAGTTGGAGAACCTAACAAAGAGGGGAAACCTCAAACAGAAGTTCCCACTCAAGCAATCGGGCAAACCAGTGATCCCGACCTTTCAAAGAACAATGATGAGATGCTGAAGCTCATCCAGAAGAGTGAATACAACATTGTCGATCAACTGTTGCAAACTCCTTCAAAAATCACAGTGTTATCACTTTTACTCAGTTCCGAGGCTCACAGAGATGCTCTACAGAAAGTCTTAGAGCAAGCCTTTGTGGAACAAGATGTAACCATCAAACAGTTCGACAGCGTCGTCTCTAACATCACTTCCTGCAATAACTTGGGATTTAACGATGAGCAATTGCCAGAGGAAGGCAAATGTCACAACATGGCACTCAATATTACAATCAATTGCCAGGACGATGCTTTAGCCAGCGTACTGGTAGACACCAGATCGGCTTTAAATGTAATGTCGAAGTCTACATTGATGCGATTATCATATCGAGGGTCTCCGATGAGAACCAGTGAGGTCACCATCAAAGCATTTGACGGATCCTGTAAAACAGTTATCGTCAAAGTCGACCTTCCCATAACTATCGATCCTTACACGTTCTAAGTCACTTTCCAAGTCATGGACATCTGAGCAATATACAACTGTTTTTTTTTGGGAAGACCTTGGATACACGAGGCTAGGGCAGTCACTTCGACACTTCACCAGAAGCTGAAGTTTGTCAAGAACGACCAACTTGTCACAATCTGTGGAGATCAAGCCTTGATCGTGAGTAACCTATCATCAGTTCCAAGCACTGTCGGTGAGCAATGAGAATCAATCAGAAAAAGGAACCTCAATTTCCTCGTACAAGGATCCTCTCAAAGCAATCGAGAGTAACCATGCAAAAGGATGGGGACAGCTTGTCATTCCAATTGATAACTGAAATTCTGGTACAGATGTGTGATGTCTCGTTCAATGTCACAACATCGCAATCTGCTGTATGAACAAGACAATAATAGCGATAGTAACGTATCAACCACACACAAGGATTGTTCACCCAGTTCGGTCTAACTACCTACGTCTGGGGGCATACCAAGCCAGGAAGGAAGTCCACTATTAGTAGTATCAAATTACAGACTCAACAAACCAGTTGACAATCTATCTAATTTAATCACTACCCAATGACCCTTCTATCTAAGTCCTCCCTAGATAAGAGACTACATCTCACTCCCAATCATCGCAATGATGTCTAGCAGTCAACTTCTCCGCCACTGCATCAACAGCTTGATTCCAACAACTTTACAAACACATAAACATAGAAGACACACTTCCATGACACACATTGGAGTTGCTTCAAAGCTTCCTCCAAGAACAATATCTAACTCATTACCTACAGGTTTATGAGTAATGACACAGTGACCATCTCACAACCCGAGTGGTTCACTTAGACAAAGCCCTAATGATTTACATCTTGGACCCGTAACTTTTCTTAGGTTACAAGCATTCTATTTATAATACAATCCCAACTGGATTTGGGCCTTCAAATCATAACAAATCTTTTGCGCCCAATCTGCAACAGATTCTGCTACTAAATAGATCTTCAATTAAATCTTCCATAATTAACTCTAAATGTTCTCCATATCTTTATGCATTAAATTCGCAACAAACTGCAACAGAAGATACCCATGATATTCGCCTGCAATCTTTGATTTTCTTCCGCAGAATATTTCATTAAACCAAAACCATGTGCAGCCCTGAACATCTCAAACCTGATGTCCACTACTGATGTTACGACATCGGGTATAACATCAGCATACAGCTGCAACCCTGACATCTTTAACAACCTGAATGTTACCTAATCAAATCAATAATGCTAGAAGCTCATGTTGCAACATCAACCATGACATCAGCATTGTTTTAACAAAATTTCAGCCAATTACAAGAACTTACAATCTCCCCCTTTGGCTAATTTTGGCTAAAACACATATATAAACATTACAGCTCTTATTACAACAGCAATTACAAACAGATCCTAACACTAAACCACAGTAGCTGCTGTGTACTGCATCCATGGAGAATCATCTTCCTGGCTAATTTTGAATGATGTTAGGACATTTGGACATAACATCACCATATAACAGCAACTCCAGGCAGCACATCAGGACGTAAGACCAAGACAGTCCTGAAGAGTTCGTGCACATGAGGAAGCAGATATCTGGTGTACATGAGGAAGAAGATGTCTAACACTCCCCCTTAATACGACACATTTCTTTTTCCTTTCAACTCAGACCCAGAGTAATCGTAGAAGACTCCTTCAGAAAAAGAAACGTCTGCCTTGACACAGAGGACCAATGGTGGCATAAGAGATTTCTGCACACCTTAATTAATCAGACGCTCCCAATCGACCTGTGGCATAAGATGAAACTTAAGAAGTATCAATCTATTAACCCAGGTAACTCAGAACACAAGTCACAACTGTGTTCATAACTTAGGACACAAGTCACAATGAACTCAACACCAACTCAAGGAAAGGACACCCTCTTCGACATCTCTGCACACAATTAGAACTCCAGACTGCAGACACGGTATCTGCACAATCCATGTCACACACCCTTTCTCCCCCTTTTTAGCCAAAAATTGGCAAAGAAGGCCCTCACAGAACCAGACCCAAGTGATGCTTACCCAAATACGAACAAACGCCATAAGACTTGTGAAACAAGAACACTCACTTGGCTGAAGGAGAAGAAAATAACCCCTATAAATAGCTGATCAGTTACATTGGAATAAACGAGCTTTGAATAGGCAAGGTTCCTGGTCATAGAAGCGCTATATTAGGCACTAAAAACTCCATTCAAATTCAATGTTTATCATCCAAAACAGTCTTGACCACTTTTATTGTTTCCTAACTGATTTTTACCATAAATTGTGCCAAAAAAGTTCCATGCACAGTCGAAGCCACGTGTTCCACTTTATCCTTACACCACCGTCCAAAATACTTCCTTGTTTGGCCCAAGAAAAACATGTCCTATACCATGTTCTGACATCATATCAGACAATGTCTGCTGGCTCCCAACATTAACATTTCAAAACACTTTGAAAGATTCCAAGCACGATATCTATTGATCAGCACAACTCACAATCCTTTCTAGATTCCTTCAGAGAAAAAACAACTTCTTCAACAAAAGATCAACTCTCCTCAGGAATGAGCTTCTTGATCCAGACATGGTCTTCATTCACCTGTCAGGAATCCTTCACCCAAACATCCACAAGTACTGAGGAACAAATACACTGCCTTCCACTATACTTTAAGTCACGTCCTCTTACTTTGAAAAAGAACCACACCTAGACAAGTATGACAACTTTCATCAACCCCAACCCCTCCTGAGTTCTTCCAAAAATTGCAGAGAAAAGCACATTCTCCCAGACACAGATACAGCTGCCCGTCAGACTCCTCCTTAGAAGCATGTGTGCATAAGATTCAAACAATTAGCTTCACATGTCTAGAACCATTCATGTCCCTACCAACATGTCATCCAGCAGCCTAATGTCATAACATGTTATCTGACCTTATATCCTCATAAGATTCAACCACTCTTCACACTCTTGATCAGCACGCAATCTTCACCAAATATGTACCTTTGCTGCAGAATCCATAGACAACTACTCCTTCAGTCAGGGCTAACTACTGCTGAAGATGAACATTTAAGCACACTTGCTGAGCACATGCATTTTGGTACCATTGTCCCTTTCTCCAAAGACAGACAGTCATTCCCTATCATACTCTTCATCTTTAGACTTCCAATCAATCAATACCTGATCTACTTCAGTCTTCTCTACATTTTCCATCCAGGGCAGACCTTCTACTTCATAATTCTCCTGTATGACTATGTAGATGCTCCTTAGGCATAAAGTAAGCACCACACTTCTGAGCCAGAGCATAATCATCCTTCACTAAGGGTCTCCAACCATACAATGTCCCAACACAAGTTAGAACATCCGCCACTCACCAAGACATCATCACCATGATTCTTGAAATGCTCCAGCAACTGGACTTACTATAGTAATCCAAAGAACTAGATAATTAAACTCTCATCCACCTTCAAGAACCATAATCTCCTTGAGTCCTCAACTCATCACCCTTCTGCCCAAGAGTAACTTGTTCCAAGACAATCCTCAATAATAACTAGCTGCCACACTCTGATTATCTTGATTCTTCGAATCCACTTCTGAGATCAACCAAATGCCACAGTTTGATCACCTCATTCATGAATCCTCACATTTGTTAGAACCTTCACAAAGATATCTTGATCCATCAAGGAAAATTGATCTTCAAGTCACATATTCCACTTGCTCAAAAGTAAACACACTTAGACTCCCTAAGCCATGGTCATGTAACAACTTCTCCTTCTTGCAGCTCCCGCAAACTGCGATGAGAAGGATCTTTTTGAAGCATCCTATTGTTCATTCCTGAAGATCACCCTATCATTAGCTGATGTGCCACATCACCAGCTGAGACTCCTGATTTTAAGTTAGATGTTAGAACATCCAACTGTTGAATTCAGCTCTACCAACTGCCACTCAGAAGAACCTCCTCCCTTTGCAGAAATAGATTTCCATGCTCTCATAGATTTTCTTCAACAATCAAGTTTGAGGAGACAACCTCCATTCTACATAGAACCTCCAGTGAATTTAGACCTACCACATCTGAATCTTAAGAAGATAAGTAGTCCAAGACTATCCCATAGCAATACTAAGGAGAGTCACTTCCCTTAGTAGAGCAGATAGTAGAAAGCCAGAGATAACTGCCACCTATCCTTGACCTTCACAACCAGAGCAAACAACATTCTCCAACCTGACCCAAGCTATACCCATCAAGATGTGATGTCTTTATATCTTTCAGCCTTAAAGCCAACAACTTGTCTGACTTGAGATGTTGGATGTCATCTACATTCAACAATCTGCCACTTATAGTCCAAACTCATCCCGGACTATTTGGATGATACTCCAAGGTAACCAATCAACCCCACCAGTTGATTCAACTACAAAGTGCTTACTTCCAAAATAGCTACATAGAGATACAAACGTTCTGTAGTCCTGCACTTTTACCTCAGACATATACATAGTCTCCCGTCAATGTATATTGTCATTAGTCAAGTGCACAACATTATCAAAAGCAAACAAATACTTAACTATTGTCAAGCTTTTTATCACACGATACAACATATGATTTGGTCTGACATCCTTTTCCCGCAGACTTGAAGCACCAGTTAATCCCTCTTTTGTTAATCCACACCACTGATCACTTCAGATTAGGTAAATGCCTTGACCTGATACTTCACCATGAGCACCCCTAACTCTCTTTGGCTGAGAAGGCAAAGAACTATATTGATGTTCCAACATCAGTTCCGACATCACCTTAAAGAACTGCTATGGCTTTGGAGACTGTATCCACACAAATTTCTTGGAGGAAACACATGAGAACAAATCAAGTTCAGCTTCTTTCTTGATGCAACGTCCTCCAGTTCATGTATCAAGAACTATCTCATAACCAGAAAGATCCTCCTAATTAGGTCACCACTACTAAGCATAAGAGATAACTTATCAAGATCTTCACTCCCGCATGAAAGATTTGACAGTGATACTCTTTCGCTTTGGTTCCACCCTCTTCTTTCATTATCACGAAAGTTGTTTTGAACAGATTTGTCTTCAACGTCTGACTTGAATTATAATCTTCTTCTAATCCATCCATGTCAAGCAGTCTTTAGAAGATCCACTCACCCTATGAACACTTCTCTCCAAACAAGGATAGAGTATCCTACTGAGGAGACCAAGCCCTAATGTCTTTTCACAGAGAACCAGGGACCAATCAGGGTTACAACAGATACCCAGATACCATGCAGCTGAACACATAATAACTCTTCAACAACCTTCAGGTACTACTCACGGATCCTGGTAAACTATCAGCATAAACCGCGAGTCAACAATGCTTTGTCATGGATATTCCAATCTTTACTCCAATGGATCATCCAAACAACTTTCTTCCTTGCTCATGAACCAGAAAGTATCTTCCCAAGATCACATCCAGAAACAGACAGGATGCCTGCTTTGATACCAATTGAAATTTTGGTACAGATGTGTGATGTCTCGTGCAATGTCACAACATCGCAATCTGCTGTATGAACAAGACAATAATAGCGACAGTAACGTATAAACCACACACAAGGATTGTTCACCCAGTTCGGTCTAACTACCTACGTCTGGGGGCATACCAAGCCAGTAAGGAAGTCCACTTTTAGTAGTATCAAATTACAGACTCAACAAACCAGTTGACAATCTATCTAATTTAATCACTACCCAATGACCCTTCTATCTATGTCCTCCCTAGATAAGAGACTCCATCTCACTCCCAATCATCGTAATGATGTCTAGCAGTCAACTTCTCCGCCACTGCATCAACAGCTTGATTCCAACAACTTTACAAACACATAAACATAGAAGACACACTTCCATGACACACATTGGAGTTGCTTCAAAGCTTCCTCCAAGAACAATATCTAACTCATTACCTACAGGTTTATGAGTAATGACACAGTGACCATCTCACAACCCGAGTAGTTCACTTAGACAAAGCCCTAATGATCTACATCTTGGACCCGTAACTTTTCTTAGGTTACAAGCATTCTATTTATAATACAATCCCAACTGGATTTGGGCCTTTAAATCATAACAAATCTTCTGCGCCCAATCTGCAACAGATTCTGCTACTAAATAGATCTTCAATTAAATCTTCCATAATTAACTCTAAATGTTCTCCATATCTTTATGCATTAAATTCGCAACAAACTGCAATAGAAGATACCCTTGATATTCTCCTGCAATCTCTGATTTTCTTCAGCAGAATATTTCATTAAACCAAAACCATGTGCAGCCCTAAACATCTCAGACCTGATTTCCACTACTGATGCTACGACATCGGGTATAACATCAGCATACAGCTGCAACCCTTACATCTTTAACAACCTGAATGTTACCTAATCAAATCAATAATGCTAGAAGCTCATGTTGCAACATCAACCATGACATCAGCATTGTTTTAACAAAATTTCAACCAATTACAAGAACTTACAATAACAAAGCAAAGAAGGGTCTTAGTTTTTCTTCAAGCTGTAAGTACCCAGACTGCTATTATCGATGAAATTTTTCATCCCATTCAGAACTTCTTCCACAGTGGAGGTTTCCTTCACACAGTGTCTCAAGAAGTACATACCATTAACGAGGGAGATTCCTTTGATACAGATGAAGAGTGGAAGTCCTATCTTAAAAAGGATGGTTATATGTCTCAGGAAGAAGCGCCTACGCCATTTTGTTTCCCCGCACAGGGTCCGAGATTTATACCAAGGTCTGATGTCAAAATGATATACGGAGATTGTGATCCGGAGGGATGTCGTGCTCCACCAAACTCATTAGAGGAAGGAACTCTGATGAAAGACAACTTTGACCACGACTATTATGGCCCGATGGATGGATTGCCAATCTGGCAGTCGTACCCAGGAGACGCGGGGCAAGGGAATCAGCCGAACAATGAAAATCAGCTGAGCATCATTGAAAAAAATACCTGCGTCCCCACCATGTCATGGGATTAACACTCAGGGCATTCTGAAATTACCCAGCATGACGATGAATTTGCAAAGCTCGCAGGACTAGAATTCATCAGCTATGCTTTTCCCGAGGTCAACGTCATCGAGAGGGATGACCCCCCCAGTTCCAAAGAAGTGTGGGACACCTTAGGACAACCGAGTGGAAAGTTTGACTACTTCGTCAAGTACACCGCTCCTGAAAGTTCTCATATCAGGCTCGAAGACATCCAGCCAACTGGATGGGTAGATCTGCCTAAGAGTACAAATACTATGCAAGATAAAACAGAGGAATCCTCCTACGACAATTCTGCCTGGGAGACAGATTCCAATGATCCTGCTCTGCCAGAAATCAGCGTCATTTCTGAGGACAAACCAAGAAAGAAGGTACCAGACTTTGTGATTCACCGAGGAGTTCGCCGCCAATGGGTTACTGTTGATGTCCTGAAAGTCGTCCATAAGTCTAAGTAATTGCCATCTTTAACCTTTCACCTTGCCCAGGTGAAACGGATGTTGTGATAGGGCTCACTTTCTGTAAATGTCCCTCTTCGCTTCGCCCAAAGTGACAGAGTTTTGTTTTATAGGGCTGTAGTTTCAAGAATCGATCAATCATAAATAAAATAACGTCGTTATGTAATTTCCTCATTTTTTTTTGTTTTCTCTTTTCGCTTTTTCAGAAAATGGTAATCCTAAAAAAACAACAAATAGTAATAAACAAGCAGTTTTTCAAAGAAAACACACTGCACACACTCTTGCATTCTCTCTATCTCTTGTAAAAAAAAATCATCACGTCATGCAGATTGCTTGCTTTAAACCCCATTGAAACATACGATCTGATGCCTTCTCCCAACTTTGAATTTCTGATATTTGGGGCTGAAGAAGATGACGAAGAAATTCCAGAAGAGATCTCCCGATTACTCAGACAAGAGGAAAGGTCCATTGAACCTCACAAGGAGCCGTTGGAAACAGTCAACTTGGGTTCAGAGGAAGAGAGAAAATAAATCAAGATTGGGGCGTTGCTCAGTCCGACTATCAAAGAAAGTTTGATAAAGCTTCTCAAGGAGTTTCTCGATGTATTTGCTTGGTCCTATCAGGATATGCCAGGGTTAGATACCAGCATCATGGAACATCATCTACCGTTGAGATCGGAATGTCTGTCAGTAAAACAAAGGTTGAGACGGACTCATCCAGACATGGCCATCAAAATGAAAGAGGAAGTACAGAAACAAATTGACGCGGGTTTCCTTGCCACATCAAAGTATCCTCAATGGCTAGCCAACATAGTACCAGTTCCAAAAAAGGACGGAAATGTCAGGATGTGTGTGGACTACAGGGATCTTAATAGAGCCAGTCCAAGAAACGACTTTCCCTTACCGCACATTGACATGCTGGTAGATAATACCGCAAAGTTCAAAGTTTTCTCTTTCATGGACGGAATTTTGGGCTATAATCAAATCAAAATGGCGCCGAAAGACATGGAGGAAACTTCGTTCATTACCTCATGGGGTACTTTTTGTTACAAGGTAATATCGTTCTGTCTGAAGAACGCCAGGGCAACCTATCAAAGGGCCATGACTACTCTGTTTCATGACATGATACACAAAGAAATCGAAGTGTATGTCGACGATATGATTGTCAAATCTAAAACAGAGAAGGAACATGTGACCCACCTATCAAAATTATTCGAGCGTCTGAGAAAATATAAACTCCGCTTGAATCCTAATAAATGCACATTTGGTGTTCGTTCAGGGAAACTTTTTGGGTTCATCGTCAGCCAGAAAGGAATTGAGGTTGATCCTGACAAAGTCAAGGCCATTCAAGAAATGCCTTCTCCAAATACTGAGAAACAAGTCAGAGATTCCTAGGACATCTGAATTACATTTCCCGATTTATATTCCTCATGACCGTGACCTGTGCGCCGATCTTCAAATTACTCAAAAAGAATCAGGACTGTGTTTGGACAGAAGACTTCCAAACCGCCTTCAACAGTATCAAGGAATACCTGTTGAACCTGCCAATTCTATCACCTCCAGTGGAAGGAAGACCACTGATCATTTACCTAACAGTCTTGGAAGACTCAATGGATTGCGTGCTTGGCCAATAGGACGAGACCAAAAGGAAAGAGTCTGTTATTTACTATTTGAGCAAGAAATTCACAAACTGTGAAACTCGGTACACTATGCTCGAGAAAACTTACTGTGCTCTGGCTTGGGCAGCCAAACGGCTTCGCCAGTATATGATTCGTCACACTACTTGGTTAATCTCCGAAATGGATCCAATCAAGTACGCCTTTGAAAAACCTGCTCCACGGGAAGGATTGCCCGTTGGAAGATGTTCTTATCAGAATACGACATCGAGTACCACGCTCAGAAAGCAGTTAAAGGAAGTGTTTTAGCCGATGATTTGGCTAATCAACCGATTGACGATCAGGAATCAGTCGGATTTGAATTCCCAGACGAAGATGTCATGTATTTAAAAATGAAAGATTGCGATGAACCGCTACCCAGTGAAGGGCCAGATCCAGGTTCCCAATGGGGACTGATCTTTGATGAAGCTGTCAACACTTATAGAAATGAAATTGGGGCAATCATCATAACACCTCAGAGTACCCACATTCCTTTCACCGCCCGACTGACGTTCAAGTGTACAATCAACGAGGCCGAATACGAAGCTTGTATCATGGGTCTCGAAGAAGCGATCGATTTAAGGATCAAGAACTTGGATGTATATGGCAACTCAGCCCTGGTTATCAATCAGATCAAAGGAGATTGGAACACATACTAATCAGGACTGATTCCTTATAAAGATTATGCGAGAAGGTTGTTACCCTTCAACAGAATCGAGTTTCATCACATCCCTCGTGAGGAGAATCACATGGCTGATGCAATAGCCACCCTCTCTTCCATGATTAGTGTAGGTCAATGGAATAACATACCTAAGATGGACATAATGCGCCTTGAATGACCCGCTTACATCTTCACGATTGAAGCAGTCATAGACGATAAACCTTGGTATCACGATATCAAATGCTTCCTTCAGAAACAGGAGCACCCACCTGGGGCATCCAGAAAAGATAGAAAGACCCTCAGAAGGCTGGCTGGCAACTTCTTCCTAAGCAGTGATACACTCTATAAGAGAAACTTTGACATGGTTTTGCTCCGATGCGTAGACAGGCCAGAAGCAAAAATGCTGATAAAAGAAATTCATGAAGGATCCTTTGGCACTTATGCCAACCGACACACAATGGCGAGAAAAATTCTAAGAGTCGAGTACTATTGGTTGACCATGGAATCCGACCGCTACAAGTACATGAGGAGATGTCACAAGTGTCAGATATATTCAGACAAAATCCATGTGCCGCCAACGTATCTCAAAGTTCTCTCTTCCCCATGGCCTTTTTCCATATGGGGAATTGACATGATTGGCATGATTGAACCTAAATCTTTGAACGGACATCGGTTCATCCTGGTGGCCATTGACTACTTCACCAAGTGGGTCGAAGCAGCGTCATACGCCAATGTAACCCGACAAGTGGTGGTCCGATTTATCAAAAACAATATCATCTGCCGTTATGGTGTTCCGAACCAGATTATTATGGATAATGGATCTAACTTGAACAACAAGATGATGTAGGAGTTGTGCGCAGAGTTCAAGATCGAACACCATAACTCATCTCCCTTCCGACCCAAGATGACCGGGGCGGTAGAAGCGGCTAACAAGAACATCAAAAAGATCGTTCAAAAGATGGTTGTAACCTACAAAGACTGGCATGAGATGCTACCCTTTGCTTTTCACGGTTATCACACATATATCCGCACTTCAACAGGGGCAACCCCTTTCTCTCTAGTATATGGCATTGAGGCAGTGCTCCCCATAGAAGTAGAGATCCCATCGATCTGGGTATTGATGGAAGCTAAGCTAACAGAAGCTGAATGGTGTCAAATTCGACACGACGAACTGAATCTGATCGAAGAAAAGTGAATGACAGCTCTATGTCACAGTCAGTTGTATCAACAAAGAATGAAGAAGACGTTTGACAAAAAGGTCCGACCTCGCATCTTCAGGAAAGGAGACCTGGTGCTCAAGAAGATACAATCATTTCTCATTGATTCTCGGGGCAAATGGACTCTGAATTATGACGGCCCTTATGTGGTCAAGAAAGCCTTCTCAGGCGGCGCCTTGAGCCTCGCAACCATGGATGGAGAAGAATTTTCCTACCCCACGAATGTGGACGTAGTCAAGAAATACTTCGCCAAAATATATAAAAAAATATAAGAGAAAAGAAAAAAACGTCTCGGTGGATTGAAAACCCGAAAGGGCGGTCCAAGCAAAAATTAGTGACATAAGAAAAAATCATCCCGGTGGATTGGAAATCTCAAAGTACAATCCAGGAAAAAGTTAAGGATTAATGACAAGTAACTACGTATGATCAGTTTAACTCCTCAGCAGTCCTGCTGTCCATCAGGAAAACTTCAGTCAGGGTCATCTTCGACAGAAGCTCAGGATGCCCAGAACTCAAAGTTGGTAGAAGGATAGCGGTCGTTATGTTTCAATGTAGCCATGTTCCGTTAAATTACCATTTTCAAAACTTTGTAAATACTCCATGGAATCACGCGCTTGGCTAATTTCCATCCTATCAATAAAATTTGAGCCCTTGTGCTTTTGTTTGCAATTCTTATTTTGTTTTAGCTTTGCAGAACGACATTAAAACATGATTAACGATTCTTGAAATAAAAAAAAATGAATTTACTTGTCAAAATTTTCTACTTTTAAAATAAAGATGGCAATTTCTTTTGACTGTTGAACATCAAAAGAACATCGATCGCTTCTCCGAAAGCAATTGAGCTTCAAAGTGCATAATCAAAGTACTCCTTCTAAACCAGTACACCTGAATGAAGGATTAGCTGTGTCAGAGACCATGTTCCATCTGACATCCCCGACAGAGTTCTTATCTCCTAAGCCCGACCAACGTAGCTCCACGCGGGGACTATTTCTCCTAAGCAAGGCAGAATTGCTATTTTGGACCAAATGGTACTTCTTCGTCCCCTGCAGTGACCGAGTATCCAGTCGTGTTCATCTATTAGTCTGTATGTCGTGTCAGTTTTGTCAGTATATACATACATACATCATGCATTATTTGATTTGCATTCATATTCATACTGCATCACTATCACTCTAGTCGATCTTGGTCCCTAGTGATAAAAGTCCTCTCAATCGAGTTGTCAGTTCTTTCCTCGTCAGGAAGTGAATCATCCAAGCAATCTCTCTCTAGTTTATCTCTAGATTAGAACCGGTCCTCGACCAATTTTATAACTTGAACCTCTGAAAGAAAAAAACTTTCGACAAACGTCAGTCTTCGCCATTGAAGATGATATCTTCGCTTTCCCGGATTAAGGAAAATCCCCAGAGAAAGCCTCACAACTAAAGACTCTCACCAACACGTTGGTTTCTCTCCAGAAATTCAATGTTAAGGAGGTCATCAGCACCTCAAAATTGGATTACATCACATGGCATTTCTCCAAGAAGACCTCGGGAAAAGTATGATATAATGTCCCCGGGCGGAAGCAGTCTCTCAAGAGACTTGTATTCCCCAATAGATTCGACAAATGGCATATCCACTAGAGAAGTTTGTGCACCTCTACAGCTCAAACGGATGGGTCCCCCAGCAAGTCTGACAACAAAACTTGTTCCATCAAAAGGCGTCTCCCCAGGAAAATTTGGCGAGAAGTTTGAGGAAAACTGCTACGAATAGCGTCCCTTGTCAAGAAAGTTTGTTGACAAAAGAAACTGAGACCAGTTCCTTGGTAGGAAACCAGGATCGAGGGGAAGTTTATTTTAGAAACTGAGACCAGCTCCTTGCTTGGAAACCAGGATCGAGGGGAAGTTTATTTCAAAACAAAACCGAGACCAATTCCTTGGCTGAAGACCAGGATCGAGGGGAAGTTTACCTATTCTAAGCATCATTTTTAGAAAATGAAGACGGATGAGAACACCACCATTCATAATCACCGTCAAAATTTCAGGTATTCTGATATTTAATCATCTTGCACCCCGAATGCCCAAATACCTTCGTCATTCACACCTTCGGGTCCAACAAGATTAAATAGGGGCATCTGTTATACCCCAAATTTTGACCACCAAAAATTTCCCATCATTGTGCATATCATCATCACAATATGGATGTACCTATATACCTCATTAGTCTCCCCAAAGATGGGTGAGCATTCACAACAATCAAAGATTAGGGTTTCAAGCCCTCTTAGAGCCCTTAGACAAAGGATCAATCAAGAAAGGACATGATATTCAACTTTTCTAACCTCTCAAACATTCACAAGGGATTAAGAGGACTCCCACATCAAGAATCAAGCACAAAGTTGCAGCATTCCAAGTGGATTAAGCCTCAAGATCGCCAGTGTCACCAAATTAGGGTTTTGGTCGACCAGGGCCTCCAGATGAAAACTTCATCTGGGCATGAGCCAATGCTTCAAAATATAACTTAAGATACTCCAAGGAACCTCTTGTACCCAATCATCCAGTCAATTTAGCCCTAGGGGAGGGATTTACCAAAAATCAGGAATTAGGGTTTCTTGACCTAATTCACCCCTAAGTTGACTTGTGGGACAATCCATGAGCCAATACCTCAAGACATGAATTGAGGGTCTCCAATACACTACATTGATCCATTTGCAACAATGGGTTGATCTAAGAAGCTTGATCCATAAGTTTCAACTTCATCTGGACCACAATTATGGTTTCGCGGGAAAAGTCAACTGTACCTATGACTTTTGACCAGGACATGCCCCCAAACCTTGGGACATAATTCAATACACCCTATAACATCTAGGGAATTCATCCATCAAGTTTGATTTAGGTCAAGGACTTGATTTCATAGAGGATCGCACAGTTTGGAGTTCATCTGATAAAAAGTTAACTGTACCAAAAAGTCAAAGTTTGACTTTTTGATTTTTTTGGTCAACCAAGGTTCCTTAACCCTAAAATGATGTTAATGTGTGATTTTAATCATCATTCATCAAGAAAAATCAAAGAAAGTGGGATAACTTGTAAAAGGGGTAACCATAAAAAACTTAGAAATTTTCTAAGTTATGGAACAAAGTGGTTAGGGTACCAACTTCCAAGGATCATAACTTGAGATCCAAGCAACTATTTTGGCTGATCCAAATATGGATTTGTAGATCTCATGGCATACTTTAAAATCTTCAAATACAACTCATTCCAATTCCTCATGGATTTCAAGTTGTGGAGTGATCAAAATGGCTAAAAACATGAAATACCACTTTTTCCAACACTTAGTGAAATTTTCACTAAGTCAAAATCTGTTTCACTTTTTCCAAAATGTAAGGGCATTTTTCACTTGGATCCAAAAAGTGTCAAAACAAACTATGATCATACATGTGTTGTATCATATGAGAGCTTTCCAAAATGATCAAGAACTCCATCAAACTCAATCTGAGCAAGAAGTTATGTAAATGGCAATATGCCTTGCTGCAACTGTCATAACAAAGCTGATTTGAGAATTTTGTTCGATTTGATCAAATTTTGCAAATGGCAAACAAGTTTATCCATCTGAACACCCCATGGGGAGACCAAGGAGGAACCAACACTGATCCATAAGCCTCCCAAGTCTTTGGAACTACAAGTAGCATGCCAAACCTAAAAAGCCTAAAAGGGGGACAAGACTCCAATTATTTTTTGGAGCATTCAATGGATGCGCCAAGGTGGCATGAACTGAGCCATTTCCAATTGAATGAGTCAAGGATAAGCTCTGAACCAATGACACATAGACATGTGCCCTAACCTCTAGTCAATGGCTAGAGGAGACTTAAGATTCCAAAGTGATGCAATTGGATAATGAGCTGCTGCAGTTGCCATTCACTATTGCATGCAAAACAAACTCGATCTACTATAAATAGAGCTCATTTATGCTTAGTTTAAGTACACCAAAGCACTACAACAATTGCTTTCCTCAAAATCTCTTTCTCTAGGCCAAAATGCCTTTTTTTGCAAGGTAACTCTGAGTTTTTGAGTTAGAGAGCATTTCCATCACAGCTCATGATCCAAACACATCCAATATGTCATATATAAGTTGTCCAAACTCTCATAAGTGACCTGTAACACCAAAATCACAAAGTCCCCTCTCAAAACCTCAAAATTGGACTTTTTTTACATTTTTCAAGCCATGCCTTGATTCAGTCATTTTGAAAACCAGATAAAGCCTCAAACACACTCCAAATATCATCCTTGAACTGTCCCAAATGGTTCCCCACATCTGGAACACCATTTGAGAGAGTTGCTATATTGGGCACTTTTGCCCCTTTTGCAAGAAAGAGCTCAAACTTTTTCCTTAGGATTCCAGTTGATTCCAACCATTGTAAAAGCTTCTAAGGGATCATTTAAGGGTGTTCAAAGCATCAAATCATTTCTGGAACAAAGCACTTAACAGGTTGCCCAAAAAGCTCCTAAAGAGGTAAGCATCTCAACTTGAACTCTTGGGAATATGTATTGCTTTAAAGTCCACTAATCATGAACATCTTATACATGTTATATATGTTGTGTTTGAACCAATTCATCATGTAATTCATGCCTGTAACAAGAGATAGCACAGAAAATGCAAATCATGGCCTATTTCAAAACCACTATCGGGTTTTTCAATAGGAGCCTCATCTGAAAAAACCACCACCACCATTGGATTCCTTGTGAAATTCTAGGCAGGATAGACCTAAATTTTGTCCCAGTTCATGGAGAAAAGAGAAAGTTACAAGCTTCACGTTTTTGACCAAAACCTTGTCTTGCCTTGCCTTGGCCAGGCCAAAAACAAGGCAAGCCTTGTATATTTGTGGGTGGGGTTTGATACACGGATGTATCACCACCCCAGTGGTAAGAGCCGCGCACTGCACACAATAGGTATGGGGTTCGAATCCCCCTCGCCCCAGATCATCTTTTTTACCACTTTTTCATATTTTATTATTTTTCATATAATTTTTAATGATTTGGAAAATTAATAACTCACACAATTTTAATTGTTTTTTATTGGTTCTTTTGGTAAAAAATCACAAAAATGTTGAAATATTTTATTCTACAAAAAATTAAATTTATATTATTTATTTAATATAGTTGGTATTTTTGTGGATAAATTCATTTTAATTGTTTTTAAACATTTTAAAATGAATATTCATATTAAAAAATCAAAACCAAATGGGTTTTAAACACCTTGTGATCAAAACCTCATTTTTCAAACCTTAACCAAAAATCACAAGTGGTTTATTTAAACTTTTTCGGTATTTTTACCCTTTTTTATTAATTTTCTTTGAAAAATTTACTTTAAAAAAGTGAAAATTAGGGTTTCTTTGATTTTTAATGATACTCAAATATTCCACACACTCTTTGGGCCTCTTGCTAGAGTGTAAGTCCAATCCTTTTGTGAATAAAATCATTTTGCGCCTCAGTGCATTGTTTAAGTCGCAATACCGTCAAAAAGTTCGGCGCGATCATCGCCTTTTTAAAAAACCATTGGGCTTCTCCTTGAGCTATAAGACCCATCTTTATTCATTTTCAAACTTTTTGGGCCTCTAATAGAGTGTAAGACCCAATCCCTTTTTGTAAATACCAAAAAAACTTGGGCTTCAGTCATTGTATAAGTCCCACTGTATTTTCAAAAACCTCAGCGCAATCGCCAGTTTAAAAATAACCATTGGGCCTCTAATAGAGTGTAAGACCCATCCCTTTGTACAGAAGACCTTTCTTTGGGACTCAGTCATTTGTATAAGTCCCTGTACAAATTCAAAATGACGATGTGATCACTGTTAAAACTTTGGGCCACTCCTTAAGCTGTAACCCCAACCATCTTTTCAAAATACTTTCTCCTTTGATTTTGAATCCTAATATATAGTTGTTATAAAAAATTTCTTTAATTTCTTTGTTGAACAACTAAAAAAACAGCATGGAAGCTCTACAGCGGGTAAGTGTTTATCCGCTTTCATTTACTGATTTCATATACATAACTGTATTGTGGGAAGTTGTGCATGGTTAGTCTTCTTTCATACCTCCTATATACTCGTCATATATCAACTGTATATATACTAGTATAGTTATTTAGAGTTTTCCCCGACAACTACGTCTAGCACTAGGTAAAGCCCTGTTGCTCACTCACAAATAAAACAAAACTAGATCCCCCAGAGGATTCCAGATACAGTCTTCCCTCCTCTTGGGGTTAAACAATATGGAGATGAGAAAGGCAGTATTCTCGGTGAACCTTTTCTCAGACTGTCACCCTTAGAAATTGTCAAAGAAACTCTACTCCCCAGAGATGATCTTTTCTCCGTGAATGGCATCTCTTGAGTTTCTTCCAAATCCTCGAACTTTCCTGGAATGATCTCTTCTCTGTGAATTGCATTTCTTGAACTTCTTGTGGTTTAGGGACCCACACGCTTCCTAAAAGCATCCCCGCCTCCTCTTGGGCAATGTACAAGGACCCTTCGGCTTCTCAGAAGTTCTCATGCCTTATCTTGGGCTTAATACAAGGACCCTGACGACCTCTTAAAGGTATAAGACATAACTTAGTCATCCTTTGCTAGAGCAGTATTTCCAGTGTCAAAACTCCGGCCATTCTTGGGTTGATTCTTATCCCTTAATGCCCGTGCCTCCTCTTGGGCATTATACAAAAGATAATACTCTAGACTTGGACAGTCTAAACTGCTTGAGTCTCAAAGACATTCTCAAGCAGGCCGGATCATTTTGGATAAATCTCCAGGAAAACCCAAACCCAATCTCTCTCATGAGAGTTCCCCAACCAAGGTCAGTTTATCATCATGATAACACTATCTCAAATCAGAACCTTAAGGCATCTGATCTCTTTGGACCTGTTGTTGGATCACAATAATCCTCAACAAAAGATAGCCTCCTCTTGGGCTTTGTACAAACGATCATCCCCAGCTGAGCTAACCTTTTCAGACTCTTTTATTGAGTCAATCTTCCTTTTAGCCTAAATCTCGGGCTTCATACGAGACAAAAAAAATCACTCTCTTGTTGAGCATAAAAGACTCTCTTGTTGAGTCAACCACCCTTTTAGCCTCCGTCTTGAGCTTTGTACAATACATATAAAACACTCTCTCGTAAAGTATAAAACACTCTCTTGTTGAGTATAAAAGACTCTTTTGTTGAGTCAATCACCCTTTTCGCCTCCATCTTGGGCTTTGTACAAGACATATAAAACACTCTCTTGTTGAGTATAAAAGACTCTCTTGTTGAGTCAAACCTTTAAGCCTCCGTCTTGGGCTTTATACATGACAGATAAAAGTACTCTCTTGTTGAGTCAAACTCATTTCAGCCTCCATCTTGGGCTTTATTGAAGATACATTCTCCCCAACGGAGTCAAAAACCCTTTTTAGCCTCAATCTTGGGCTTTGTACAAGACAGAAAGAACATTTTCTCCGGAAAAGTCAACCTTTTAGCCTCCTCTTAGGCTTTGTATAAAGAAATCCTCGGTTGAGTCAATCAACAATTTAGCATCACATTTGTGCTTTGCTCATAGCATACAAACACCAATAACTCTTCTTTAGAGATGACAAATTTCCTCTCAGTCGGGACCCCTTTAGCTTCATATCTTGGGCTTTGAACAAGATACAAATCACCTTTAGCTTCAATCTTGGGCTTTGAATACAACACCAAAACACCTCTTTCCTCCCATAGAATAGGAGGAACTACGATCGCTCTAATTTCCCTGTTTCATTAAACAGGAATACGTAGGCATAAGATTGCAAAATCTTAGCGAGCATACTAATCAAACACTCTACGTCCAGTACCTTCATCAAAGAAAATCAGGTCTAGTATCCTAACCAAAAGCCTTATGTACAGTCAAGACACTCCGTTCTTAAGCAAATAACCTAAGAGAGACCCCCTATTTTGATAGCATCTATAAACCAACAGTCAGCTGTTTAAACTCAGTATGCAAGCAGGTTTAATTGGAGACATCTATTTCCCTTCCTTAATCAGCTCAATAGGATAAAAACTGAATCACCAAAGCGATAGTGATTCGAAGCCATAAAAAATGCACTACACACACGAGTTCTTTGTCCAAATTTGTCATATTAACAACTTTGTCATCTTCCCAAATCAATGAGGATCAGATTGAAGCAAGTACCTCTGATCCACAAGCCTTGCAAGTCAAGAAACCATCAATGTTGGCGTGTGGGATTCAATGATGAAAAATCCAAAAACTTCAAATTTGGCAAGCAGCATTCAATAGATGCATCAAGATGGCATGGACTGATACAAAACCAACTGAATGAGTCAAGATGAACTCAAAGATCAGCTGACCATAGGCCTACTCCATTGACTCAAGTCAATGGCTAGCAAAGGCCAAAGATTCTCTTTGATAACCATTAAACAATGGGCTGTACCAGTTACCAAACACTATTGCTCCCGAAACAAACTTGTTGCACTATAAATAGACCTTATTTCTGATCAATTCAAGTACCCCAAAGCACTACTTTCTTTCCTCAAAATTCTCTCTTTCACTCACATTTTCCTTCTTTTGCAAGTAACAACTGAACTTTTGAGTTAGAGAGCAATTTCATCACAGCTTATGATCTAAACACATTCAATATGTCATATCTAAGCTGTTCAAACACTCACTTGTGATCTGAAACACCAAAATCAGTAAGTCAGCCTCCAAAACCTTAAAACTTGACTTTTCTGCATTTTTCAAGCCATGTCTTGATTCAGCCACTTTCAAAACCAAACAAAAGTTCAAATATACTCCAAATATCATCCTTGAACTGACCCAATTGGTTTCCCTCATCTGGAACACCATTTGAGAGAGTTGCCATATTGGTCACATTTGCCCCTTTTGCAAGAAAGAGCTAAAACTTCTCCCTGAGGATTCCAGTTGGTTTTGATCATCCTAAAACCTTCTAAGGGATCAATCAAGAGTGTTCAAAGTATTAGATTACTTCTACCACAAGGATCTTGACAGATAGTTGTAGCGAGCGATTTTGGACGCGGTTCTTAAGCGCTGGTTGCTCTGTGCGGTTTGAGCTTTGACTACAGGTCGATTCATTTTTTATCCTATTGTGAGCTGAATAAGGAAGGGAAATAGATGTCTCCAATTAACCCTGCTTTGAATACTGAGTTTAAACAACGGTCTGTTAGGTTACGGATGCTATCAATGTGGGGGGGCCTTTGTACTGGTTATTCGTATTTCGCCAATACAGGTTTTCTTTCTTTTTTACTTGGGCAGAAGGTTTCTGGCGGGGAACAAGGATTAGGATGTTAGGACTGGTGCTTTTGAATTACTGCTTTTGATTGATGGAGATATGGGATTTGGGTTTTTTGTTGATTGTGCTCGCTAAGATCTTTTCTTTCGATCTTATGCCTACGTATTCCCGTTTACCGACACAGGGAAATCAGAGCGTTCGTAGTTCCTCCTATTCTATGGGAGGAAATGGTGTTTTGGTGTCTTGTTCAAAGCCCAAGACATGAAGCGAAAGGTGATTTATATCTTGTTCAAAGCCCAAGATGTGAAGCTAAAAGGTCTATTTGTGTCTTGTTCAAAGCCCAAGACGTGAAGCTGAAAGACCTCGGCTTTAGAGAGAATTTGTCATCTCTAAAGAGGGGAGAAGGAGAATTACTTTAACTGGGATACGCGGATCCGAGCAATGCCATAATTTCCGAAGAAAGGGTTTTAACCTGAAGGAGAAGACTTTAACTCAGTGTAGAGCAATGCCATCTTTCCTTAGGAATTTCTCATGCTAAAAGAGGGACAGTGGCATGGATGTAGATGATCCAGAGGCTTGCCGCTTACAGCGATTAGATGAAGGGAAAGAAGTTGTTGATGTTTGTGTACTGCGAACGAGGCACAGCTTTGATGCTAAAAGGTCGATTGGATCAACCAGTGGTTTTCTTATACAAAGCCTAAGAGGAGGCTAATTTGTGTCTCGTACAAAGCCCGAGAGAGAGGCTAAAAGTTTTTGACCGAGTGGGGCATATCATTATACAGAGCCTAAGAGGAGGCTAGCAAAGAGTTGACTCAGTTGGAGAATCTTTTATACTCAGTAAGAGAGTGTTTTTGTATCTCGTACAAAGCCCGAGAGAGAGGCGAAAAGGTTGTTTTGACTCCACTGGTGAGAATTTTGGTATCTCGTACGAAGCCCGAGATGGAAGCTATTGTAACTGTTTCAGTTGAGTGACAGATCCAATATACTGATTTAAAATAGGAAATCAGTTCTTATATTAGTAACATTGTACACAGGGATTTAATTTGAGGATCAGGGATATTTCCTTCTCTTTGAGGAAACGGGAAATCCAAAGGGTATTGAGACTATCCGAGTCTGCGGGTTTCTTTCCTATTTAACGAAGGGTGCTTGAGAATGTCTTTGAGACTCAAGGAAGCTAGACTGTCCAAGTCTAGAGTTTTTTTCTTTTGTACTATGCTTCGAGAAACAGTAGTAGACTCTATGAAAGGACTGTTCTATGAGGATGACTAGGTTCTGTTCCTATACCTCTAGGAGGTCGTCGGGACAATTTGTACGAAGCCCAAGAGGAGGCTGGAAACTTTTAAGAAGCCGACGGGTCCTTCTACTAAGCCCAAGAGGAGGCTATCATTCCCGGAGGAAGAGATCATTATACGAAGCCTAAGAGGAGGCTGTGAATACTTCTAAGAAGCCGTAGTGTCCTTGAATAATGCCCAAGAGGAGGCCGATGCTTTTAAGAAGCCCGTGGGTCTATCATCTCCTTTCCATTAGGAGAGATAACTCTTTTAAAGATGAAAACCACTGGTAAACGTGCGAGGTTTACTATCCAGCGACTTTTAACTTTTAAAGAGGGTTCCTTAGTTAAGGTCCAAGATTATGACCGTAGTGGGTACCCAAACCCCGAGACATTCAAGGCAAGCTATCCACAAGGAATAGATCAAGTCAGGAAAGTTCGAGAATTGGGAAGAAACTCAAAGATACCATTCACAGAGAATACATTCATCTTGGGGAGTAGAGCTTCTTGACGATTCCTAAGGAGGACAGCTGAAGAGAAGACTGTATCTGGTGCTCCTATTGGGGATCTAGGCGTCTGTTTCTACGAATAAGTGAAACGGCGTCACCTAGTTCTAGACGTAGTTGTCGGGGAAACTCGAAATATCTATACTATTATTACACAGTAGATATGAGTTTATGAAAGGAGACTTACAGTGAGCAGCCCCACAATACAGTTATATATATGAAAGCAGTAAATGAAAGCGATAACCACTTACTCGGTTGTAGTGCTTCCATGCTGTTTGGTTAGTTGTTCAACAAAGAAAGATTAAAAACAACAGTATATTCAAAATCAAAGGAGAAAGTGCTTTGAAAAAAAGAAAGATTTGGGGCTTACAGCTCAAGGAGAGGCCCAGGGTTTTATCAGTGAGCGCACTGTTTGACTTTGTACAGCGGGACTTATACAAGTGACTGGGGCCCAAAAAGGTTTTCTGTACAAAGGGATGGGTCTTACACTCTCTCAAGAGGCCCAAAAAGGTTTAAAGAAAAGAGTGGGGCTTATAACACGAGGGTAGGCCCAAATGGTTTTTATTTTTAAACAGGCGACGATCGCGTCGTTTACTTGTACAGAGGGACTTATACAATGAGTGAGGCCCAAAAAGTTTTTGTTCAAGGGGGGATGGGTCTTACACTCTCTCAAGAGGCCCAAAAAGTTTTAAAGAAAAATAAATGTGTCTTACTACTCGAGGGTAGGCCCAGATGATTTTTGAAAAGGCGACGATCGCGCCGTTTGTTTTTTGACGGTATCGGGACTTATACAATAAGTGAGGCCCAAAGATGATTTGGTCAAAAAAGGGGGTTGGGTCTTACACTCTAATAGAGGCCAAAAGTGTTTTGAAAATGATTTATGAGGGTTGAATTAATCCAAAACCCTAATTTGTTTTCAAAATGTATTTAATTGAATAAAAATTCAATTAAAATGATCAAAAATTGTTTAACACATGGAAAACAAATTGTGATCTTGGATTAATGCTTCAAAAATTAAGTATTGACCTACAAAATAATTAGAAAGCATTAAAAGTTGCAAAATTAATGTAGAAAAAATATTTAAAATGCCAAAAACAATCAAAATATTAATTCTTTACAAAAATATCAATTATATGAAATAAATAATATTTTTGGGATTTTTTGATAAAATAAAATATTTTAACATTTTTGTGAATTATTAAAAAAAGAATCAACTCAAAATCATTAAAACTCAGAGAGAAATTAATTTTTGAATCAATTAAATAAAATCACAAAATTCAAATATTCAAATTATTCAAAAATGGCGCCAAGAACAGCTGAAGAAAACGCGCGTGTTCTTGGTTTCTCAGATTTGCGTTTTCTATCCAATCTCCATGAATACGTAATCATATCATGCAATCCACATATCATTATGCTCGTCTCAACCTCACGATCATGTCTATGTACTTTAATTTCATTTAAATTAAACATACAACAAGAAATCACGAAGAAACCTCAAGAACCCTAATTTCTGCATGAAGGCTAGGATTTTTGATACACGATTCAAACAATGCAATTAATTGAGGGAAAACATTCCATGCATGATTATGAACATATGGCCAAATTATTGTGCGAGGAAATATGCATAGATTGAGAGATGACCAAGTATGTGCTTACCTCCAAGTCGTGACAGCAAGAGCATATGTGATTTTGAGTTGGAGGTGTTACAGACAAGTTGTGATGATCTGAACAGCTTCCCTACACCATATGGAGTGTGTTTGAACACTTGGATTGAATTGAAATGGACTGGATCAGTTTATGGCATCTCAGCTGCACCTTGTTTGAAAATTTGAGTAACCAGCTGGTGATTTCATGAAATTGATGTTTCAGAAGTTATGTGAGTGTTTGATCAGCTCATATGTGATGTATGTGAGGTGTGTGAGTGATTGGTTTGTGCAGAATTGCTCTCAAACTCAAAACCCGATAGTTACCTTGCTAAGAAAGGCATTTTTGCCAAGAGAAAGAGATTTTGAGGAAAGCATTTGTTAGATGGCTTTGGTGTACTTAAACTGACCACAATTGAGCTCTATTTATAGTAGAGCAAGTTTGTTTTGCAAGGAATAGTGCATGGCAGCTGGTAAGTAGGTTTTCTCAATGTTGGCCAATGGAAATGAAAGTCTCCTCTAGCCATTGACTAGAGGTTAGGGCACAGAGCTTTGGTCCCCTTGGTCTTGGATAAGTCTTGACTGATTTTAGATGAGAATGGCTCAGTCCATGCCACCTTGATGGTTCCATTGAATGCCTCATTCCAAATTTGAAGTCTTGTCCCTATTTTGGCAACTCTAGGTTCAACATGTTATTCCTTGTTCCTTGGACCTTGGAGGCTTGGCTCAGTGATTGTCCCCTTTGGATTCAATCCTCTGAGGTTTCCAAGTGGATTGGAGCAATTGGAATTGGCTGATTTTGGCAAATCGAGCCAAAGTGCAAATTCTGCCTTGCCTTGACAGATTTCAGCAAGGCAACTTGGCAATGTTGTATCTCATGGTGTAGGTTGAATTTGGCAATGTTCTTGGCCATTTTGGAAAGCTCTTACATGCTACAACAACTGTTTGAACAAGTTTAGTTTTGATCTATTTTGATTCCAAGTGAAAAATCCCCCTACATTTGGCAAAAAGTGAAGCAGAATCTGACTTAGTGAAAATTTCACTAAGTGTTGGAAAAAGTGACATTTTCACTTTTCAGCCACTTTGATCACTCCATAACTCAAAATCCTTAATGAATTGGAATGACTTGTAGTTGAAGTTTTTGTAGGTGATAATGAGGGCTACAAATCCATCTTTGGATGAGAAAAAATGGCCTTGTGGTTTAGGAGTTATGGTCCTCCAAAGTTGGTACCTTTGCCACTTTATTTTTAACTTAGAAAAATTTCTAAGTTTTATGGTTACCCCTTTTACAAGTTATCTCACTTTTCTTGATTTTTCTTGATGAATGATGATTCAAATCATACATTAACATCATTTTAGGGTTAAAAATCCATTTTGGTGAAAAATCTCAAAAAGTCAAAGTTGACTTTTGTGCACAGTTGACTTTTTATCAGATGAATTCCAAACTGTGCAATTCTTCAGGAAATCATGTCCTTGACCTAAATCAAACTTGATGGACATGTTCCATGGGTGTCATAGGGTATATTCAATCATGTATTAGGGTTTGGGAGCATGTCTTGGTCAAAAGTCAAAGTTACAGTTGACTTTTCTCTTAAAACCCTAATTGTGGTGCAGATGAAAATGAGACTTGTTGCTCAAGCTTCTTGGATCAATCCATTGTTCCAAATGGATCAATATGGTGTATTAGAGACCCCCAAATCATCTCTTGAGGTCTTGGCTCATGGTTTGTCCCAAAAGTCAACTTAGGGGTGAATTAGGTCAAGAAACCCTAATTCCTGATTTTTGATGAATGCATCCCCTGAGGCAAAATTGACTTGATGCATGGGTTCATGAGGTTCCATGAAGCATATTAGGTCATGTTTTGGATCATTGCCTTGTGCCCAGATGAAAATTTCCATCTGGAGGCCCTGGTCGACCAAAACCCTAATTTGGTGACACTGTCGATCTTGAGACTTGATCCACCTAGAAGGGAGCAGCCTTGTGCTTAATCCTTGAAGTGGGAGTCCTTTTTGATCCATTGTGGATGTTTAAGAGATTATACAAGTTGAAGATCATGTCATTTCTTGATTGATCCTTTGTCTAAGCACTCAGAGAGGGCTTGAAACCCTAATTTTGATTGTATTGGATGCTCACCCATCTTTGGGGAGACTGATGAAGCATGATGGTTCATCCATATTGTGATGATGATTTTTACAATGATGGGAAATCTAAGTGGTCAAAATTTGGGGTATTACAATAGTACAAAAAGCTCCAAGAGGTAAGTGCATGACAACTTGAACTTTTTGAAATATGCATTGCTTTGAAGTCCACTAATCATAAACATCTCATACATGTTATATATGTTGTGTTTGAACTAATTTATCATGCTTTTGTATATGATGTGTTAGCATAGAACATGCAAATCTTGGAATTTTTCAAAACCACTATCGGATTTTAAAATAGAACCTCATCTGAAAAATTCAAGGGCACCGTTGGATTCCTTATGAAATTCTAGGTCAGATGCACCTAAATTTTGTCTCAATCCATGGAGAAATGAGCAAGTTACAACCTTCATGCAAATCCACCATGACTTGGTTTCTTGCCTTGGTCAGGCCTAGAAACCAAGCCACCGTTATGTATTAATGGGGTGGTTTTGATACACGGATGTATCACCGCCTCGGTGGTAGAGCGCGCGTGTGTTTGTCTTGAAGGTCATGGGTTCAAACCCCACCCAGACCTTTTGCTATATTTTGCCATTTTTGCTATTTTTCAATATTTTCATGATTTTTGTTAATTAGTTCAAAAATTAATTTCTCTCTCAAATTTTATTATTTTTTATTGGTTCCTTTTTTGAAAATTCACAAAAATATTAAAATATTTGATTCTACAAAAATTTCACAAAAATATTATTTATCTCATATACTTGATATTTTTGTAAAGAATTATATTTCTTTTGTTTTTTAACATTAAAAATATTTCTTTCTCTTGGTTTTGCAAAATTCAAATGTTTTTTTTAATCATCCCATGAATGAAACATAATTTTTCAAATATAAATCCAAGATCATAATTTTCTTTTACATGTTTAATTATTTTAATTAAATATTTATTCAATTAAAATATATTTTTAAACCAAAATTAGGGTTTTGATCACTATCCCACTAACAAATCTTTTCAAACATTTTTTTGGGCCTCTAATAGCGTGTTAGACCTAACCCCTATTGAAAACCAAAATCTTTTGGGCCTCAGTCATTGTATAAGTCCCACTACGATTTCCAAAATCTCGGTGCGATCGCCATTTCATTTCAAAATCAACCGGGCCTCTCCTTGAGCTATAAGTCCCATTATTTTCCTTTAAACATACTTTGGGCGTCTAATAGAGTGTAATACTCAATCCTCTTTGTAAATATAAATCAATTTGGGTCTTAGTCATTGTATAAGTCCCTCTGTACTTTTCAACCTACGGCGCGATCGTCGCCTTTTCAAAAGAATTCATCTGGGCCTCTCTTGTTGTATAAGACCCAAATCTCTTTTCAAATACAACTTTATTTGTGATTTAAATTCAATTGCATAGTTGTTATCAAAACTTTCTTCAATTTCTTGAACAACTAACATTACAGCTATGGAACCTTCCTTACCTATAAGTTTTTATCTGCTTTCATTTACATGCTTTATATATATAACTATATTACTGGAAGCTTGCTCATCTGTAAGTCCTTCTTTGATATCCTTTTAAATACTTGGCATATATCAACTGTATATATAATTGTATATCTGTTTAGAGTTTTCCCCGGCAACTAAGTCTAGAATTAGGTAAAGCTAGTTGGTCACTCTTTCAACACAGTCAAAACTAGATCCCCATAGGATTTCCAGATACAATCTTGCCTCCTCTTGGGCTTATACAATATGGAACAAAGAGAAATGCATTATTCCCGGTGAAACTTTTCTCAGACTGTCACTATTAGAAATTGTCAAAGAAATTCATTTCCCCAGAGAGGATTAATTCCTGGTGAAACTTCTCTTGAATTTCTTCAAACTCTAGAACTATTCACTAAATAAAGGATTAATTCCCGGTGAAACCTTTCTTAAACATTCTTAAGTTTGGACCCATAGGCTTCCTAAAAGCTTCCCCAGCCTCCTCTTGGGCTTTGTAAAAGGACCCTCAGGCTTCTTAAAAGTTCTCATGCCTTATCTTGGGCTTAGTACAAGGACCCAAAAGACCTCTTAAAGGTATAGGACATAACCTAGTCATCCTTTGATAAAGCTATCTTCCTGTGTCAAAATATCAGATCAATTTAGGGTTGACCTTCACCTCTTAAACATCTCAGCCTCCTCTTGGGCATCATACAAAGAAAAACACCTCCATACCAGTAGACTTGGATAGTCCCATCCTTTTCTGATTTCAAAGAAACTCTCACATCTCCAAGCAGAGATAAAACTCCACAAACTTCATCTTTAAATCCTCACTTTAATTTTCCCAGTTAGGGTTAATTACTGTGAATTCACCATTAACAAAAGGAAAAAACCTTCAAAGGAAAGAACTTCATCTGTGATATCTTCAGTTCAAAAATCCCCAGCTAGGGTCAATTTACTATTACAATCCTTATTAGAACCTCAAGGCCTCTGATATCTTAACTTTACTACTATCCCCAGCAATAGTTGAATTACCAAATTTGGGCTTTGTACGAGACAGATAATCTCCAGCTGAGTCAACCCCTTTAGCCTCAATCTTGGGCTTTGTACGAGACAGATAATCTCCAGCTGAGTCAACCCCTTTAGCCTCAATCTTGGGCTTTGTACAAGATACATATAAGTGTTCTCCCCATACGAGTCAAGTCCTTTTTTAGCCTCAATCTTGGGCTTTGTACAAGACAGATAAAACCGTTTCCCCAAAAGAGTCAATTCTCTTTCAGCCTCAATCTTGGGCTTTGTAAAAGACAAATAAATACTCTCTTGTTGAGTCAATCCTTCAGCCTCCTCTTAGGCTTTGTATAATGATTTCCCTAGTGGAATCCAATTAACCTCTTAGCTTCAACCTTGGGCTTTCATCAAGGCGCTCAAAATCAAATTCCCCTCAGAGGAAATCAAAATCTCTCTGCTGGAAGACATTTCTCTGAATATCACAAATCAAAAATAGTCATTCAAAAGAAAACCCTAATTCCAGATAATTGTTGTAAGTATCACACTTGTTGATACAAACATCCAAGTTGTCTGTCCCTCATTATCCTTGTTAAAACCTTTCATCTAATTCCTGTCAGTGGCAAGCCTCTGGAGTATTACATCCATGCCAATGTCCCTCTCTTAGCATGAAAACTTCCTAAGGAAAATGACATTACTCACACAGGGAATACGTAGGCATAAGATTGCGAAATCTTAGCGAGCACACTAAACAAAAACCTTAGGTGCAGTACCTTACCAAAAACATCGAAAAACCTAAAAACAACAAAAACTCTTTCTCTCTCTCTCTCAAACATCCCACAAAAAAGAATCTTTCCCATTTATAGACAAACATAATCAAGTACAATGAAGAACCTAAAACTATCATCTCATGGATAACCATGTATAGGATGGGTAATTGACAACTCCCCATTGTATAACCTGACCCCGGACTCCCCAATCTCTGTCAAGCATTTGTTCAGTTAAACATTCGCGTGCAAGGTTAGTTTTAGATAGCTTTCCATTTCCCTTCCAGCTTCATGGGATAAATAAGAAATCAGAAAGTAGCACCCAACGTTCCTTCCATTGAGGTAAGGAAATCCCATGGCAATAAGGTGGTCGCGTCACCGACAAAAATCTCACGCTACACATGTTATGGCCAAAAAACTATTGAGAGCAAGGCATTACTGGATGACTATGGAGTTCGGTTGCTTCAAATACGCCAGGAAATACCATAAATGACAGATTTATGCTGATATGGTGCATGTGTCGCCTACTCCTTTGAACGTATTGACATCTCCTTGGCCCTTTGCTATGTGGTGCATCAACATGATTGGAAAGATTGAGCCGACTGCTTCCAATGGGCATCATTTTATTATGGTCGCCAATGATTATTTCACGAAATGGGTAGAAACAACCTCGTTTGCCATTGTCACCAGACAAGTGGTAGCCCAGTTTATAAAGAAGGACATCATCTGCCGTTATGGTATCCCGAAGAGAATAATTACTAATAATGGTTCAAATTTGAATAACAAGATGATGAAGGAGTTATTCCAGAGCTTTAAGATCAAGACTGTGAAGAATGTCGTGAAGATGACCAAGGGTGCGCGCTAGTGCAAAGAACACTTCAACACCTTTTGGACCACTGGTGGCTTCCAATCTACCTGGATGAAGCTACACAAAAGATCAGTATGACTGATGGGGTTCCTGATAGACATCAAAGTTGTGATGTCTGTCCAATGGAAACAGATCTCGTAAGAATGCACTGGATTACGCAACAACCTTATCCCCATGGGATTTCCTTACCTCAATGGAAGGAACGTTGGGTGCTACTTTCTGATTTCTTATTTATCCCGTGAAGCTGGAAGGGAAAGGGAAAGCTATCTAAAACTAACCTTGCACGCGAATGTTTAACTGAACAAACGCTTGACAGAGATTGGGGAGTCTGGGGTCAGGTTATATAATGGAGAGTTGTCAATTACCCATCCTATACATGGTTATCCATGAGATGATAGTTTTAAGTTCTGCATTGTACTTGATTGTGTTTGTCTGTAAATGGGAAAGATTCTTTTTTGTGGGATGTCTGGGAGAGAAAGAGAGAGTTGTTGTTGTTTTCAGGTTTTTTGATGTTTTTGGTAAGGTATTGGACCTAATGTTTTTGTTTAGTGTGCTCGCTAAGATTTCGCAATCTTATCCCTACGTATTCCCTGTTATGAAGTATAGGGAAATCAGAGCGATTGTAGTTCCTCCTATTCTAAGGAAGGAAAATATGTCTGATGTCTTTTTCAAAGCCCAAGATTGAAGCTAAAAGGTTATTTGTGTCTTGTTTAAAGCCCAAGATTGAAGTTAAAAGATTTGAATGAGAGAGAATTTGTCATCTCTAAAGAGAGATATCTCATATGTTTATCACTGTTGTTGGTGATTGGTTTTTAAAAGAAAATTACTTTAACTGGGATGCAGGATCAAGCAATGCCATAATTTCTTTTGAATAAGGGTATATCATGAAGGAGGAAACTTTAACTCAGTTTAGAGCAACACAATTTTTTCTTATGAGTTTATCATGCTAAAAGAGGGACATTGGCTTGGATGTAAATAATCCAGAGGCTTGCCACTTACAGGAATTAGATGAAAGAGGTTTCCCCAGGATTAAAGATGGGCTACAGGTTGGATATTTGAATCAACAAGTGTGTCACTTATAGCAATTATCTGGAATTAGGGTTTTGTTTTGAATGACTGTTTTGATGAGTGATTATATAGAGAAATGTCTTCCTACAGAGAGATTTGATTTCCTCTTAGGGGATGTTGATTTTTGTGTGCCTTGATCAAAGCCCAAGGTTGAAGCTAAAAAGGAGTTGACGTTGCTAAGGGAGTTTTATTTCTGTCTTGTACAAAGCCCAAGATTCAGGCTAAAAAAGATTGATTGACTCCACTAGGGAGATCATTATACAAAGCCTAAGAGGAGGCTGAGGGATTGACTCATCAAGCAGTTGTTTATCTGTGTCTTGTACAAAGCCCAAGATTGAGGCTAAAAGAAAATTGACTCTTTTGGGGAAAAGTTATATCTGTCTTGTACAAAGCCCAAGATTGAGGCTAAAGAGATTTGATTATGTTTAAGGAATTTTTATATCTGTCTTGTACAAAGCCCAAGATTGAGGCTAAAAGTTATGACTCCACTGTGGAGGACACTTATGGGTGTCTTGTACAAAGCCTAAGATTGAGGCTAAAAGTTATGACTCAGCTGAGGAGAGACTATATCTGTCATGTACAAAGCCCAAGATTGAGGCTAAAAGTTAGGGAATGATCATTATACAAAGCCTAAGAGGAGGCTGACTGCTGAGAAAGAATCATTATACAATGCCTAAGAGGAGGCTGACTTCTGCTAAGGATAATTGAGATCCAGAGACAGGTCCAAATTTTAGGAAAAAAACAACTCTTGCTGGGGATTACATAAGAGTTGAGATATCAGATACATTGAGGTTCTGATTCTGTTGGGGATTTTGTTAACCATGAATCAATAGTAATTGATCCTGACTGGGGAAATTATAGTGAGGGTTCAGAGATTGAAATCTGTGGAGGTTTTATCTCTGCTTGGAGATTGATCAGTTTCTTTGAAATATAAAAAGGGAATGAGACTGTCCAAGTCTATTGGTATGGAAATGTTTTTTTATTATATGATGCCCAAGAAGAGGCTGAGATGTTAAGGGATAAGAGTCAACCCTAAATTGTTTTGATATTTTGACACAGGAAGACTGCTCTATCAAAGGATGACTAGGTTCTGTCCTATACCTTTAAGAGGTCTTTTGGGTCCTTGTACTAAGCCCAAGAGAAGGCATGGGAACTTCTAAGAAGCCTGAGGGTCCTTGTACAAAGCCCAAGAGGAGGCTGGGGATGCTTTTAGGAAGCCTGTGGGTTCAAACTTAAGAAAGTTCAAGAAAGGTTTCACCGGGAATAAGTCCTTTCTTTAGTGAACAGTTCTTGGGTTTGAAGAAATTCAAGAGAAGTTTCACCAGGAATTAATCCCCTCTGGGGAAATGAATTTCTTTGACAAGTTCTAATAGTGACAGGCTGAGAAAAGTTTCACCAGGAATAATGTCTTTCTCTTTGTTCCATATTGTATAAGCCCAAGAGGAGGCAAGACTGTATCTAGAAATCCTATGGGGATCTAATTTTGACTGTGTTGAAAGAGTGACCAACTGGCTGTAATCTAAGTTCTAGACCTAATTGTTGGGGAAAACTCTAAGCAGATATACAAGTACATATACATTTGATATATGACAAGTATTTAAAAGGATATGAAAGAATGACTTACAGGTGAGAAAGCTTCCCGCACTACAATTATATATAAAGCATGTAAATGAAAGCAGATAAAAACTTACAGGTGAGCAAGCTTCCATAGCTGTAATATTAGATGTTCAAGAAATTGAAGAAAGTTTTGATAACAACTTATATATTGGAATTTAAATCACAAAGAAAGTTGTTTCGAAAAGATATTTGGGGCTTATTCAACAAGAGAGGCCCAAAGGTGTTTTAAAGAAAAGAAATGGGGCTTATAACACAAGGGTAGGCCCAGTTGTTTTCTGAAATGAAATGGCGATCGCGCCGAGATTTTGAAAATGTATTGGGACTTATACAATATTTGAGGCCCAAAATGGTTTTGGTTAAAAAGGGATTGGGTCTTACACTCTATTAGAGGCCCCAAAGTGTTTATAGATGCTTGATAAAGATCAAAATCAAAGAAAATCCTACTTTCATTGTTTTAAAGTAATTCTTTAAAGAAATTTAATTAAAAATGATAAAATATCAAATAAGTTTAAATAAACCACTTTTAATTTTTGGTTATGGTTTGAAAAATGATGTTTCAATCACAAGATGATTTAAAACTCATTTGATTTTGAAAGGATCAAGAGGAAAGAAATATTTTCAAATGTTTTAAAACAAATAAAATAAGTCTTTTTTGTAAAAATATTAAATATATAAATAAATAATATTTTTTGTGATATTTTTATAGAATAAAATATTTTAACATTTTTGTGATTTTTCAAAAAAAGAACCAATCAAAAATAATAAAAATTGAAAGAGAAATTAATTTTTGTAATAATTAAGAGATATTAAGAAAAAATTAAAAAAAATAAGTGGTAAAAAATTAGGAATGGTCCTCTCAAGGTTTGAACCCACGCCCTTGGGGTGGAGAGGTTAAAAGTTTGCCAACTGAGCCACTTGTGTATGGCTGATAGAGAGTGGCAAGTGATAATAATATATGAAAAAACCTTTGAAAATAGTTCAAAAAATAAACCAAAAGGTCTGGGGCGAGGGGGATTCGAACCCCAGACCACTCGCTCGCTCACACACAAAAACATACTAGTGTTTCCACTATGGCGCAATGCCAATTCAGTTATAACATGGTAAGTGAATAATATATAGTAAAACAAGTTGGATTTCTGAAGAAATGATGCCATGGTCATCTTCTTCTTTGACCCAAATGCGTGAAGCATCCTATCTCACTCGTTTCTCAATCATTTCAAATGATCCAAATATGAAAATCATGCGTTTTTGAACAAGGAATGCAACGACAATACTCATTTTTGTTTAAATTAATTGAATCGAGAGATAGCATGGTAAAACCAGATGAACCCTAAAATTTGCAAGAACTTAACGAAATTCTATACATGAACTATAAACATCAATTAATTTAGGGCAAATGATCTACAAACATTCAGAAACACAATGCTAATCGCAAAACATGTTTATGATGCATGATTCAATGAGTTTGGAAGTTTGAGGCTTACCTTTGCAGGTGAGAATAGAATTTTGGCTTAGAGGTGTTACAGTTGTGTTCCAATGATCTGGACAGCTTCCTTGTACCTCAGGGAATGTGTTTGAATGCTTAGACTGATTTGAAAACCTCTGGATTACTTGACACTACTCAATCTGCAGCTTTGAGGCAAAATTGATCAAGAGGATGGTGACTTGAAGATTTTGATGTGACAGATAGGATGTGAGTGTTTAGATAACTTCTATACATTGTATCTGAGGTGTTTGATCCATTGGATTGAATTGAATTGGCCTCTAACTCAAAAACCGATAGTGACTTCCTCAAAAATGAAGTTTTGTGCTTAAAGAGTGAATGAGAGAAAGCCTTGTTGTAATGAGCTTTGGTATGGTTTTAATGATCTGTTAGAGGCTCTATTATAGGCAAAGGGTTGTGCTGAAGTGGTTCTCTTGAAGCTCAGAAGATAAGTGCTTGGTTCAATGGTCTTTGCTTGGCATAAATGCTTCTTACACAAGGTACAATGGCTCTTTCAAATAGCTCAGCTATGCCTTGACCAAAATCACATTCCTCAGTCCTTTTAATTGTTGTATAATCAGATAACTTGACTGAGGAAAGTGAGAATCTTGAATATACACCATTCCCCATTTATTTCCTTTGAACTCAAGGAATATATGCTAAAACTCATCATTTCACAAATTAAAAGCTTCTTGGAATCTTGACTTAATTTTGCAGGTTTGATCTGATGTAGCATGACCATATTGAATGTATTTGGCATGATGATCATTGCTTCTTGACTCAAAATCGTGTTTGGCAAGAAATCACACAAACGGGTTTTTCAAAACAGTTGTGCCATGGTGTCTTGCAGCAGCCATAACTCTTGGCTCAAGTTGCGTTGTTTCATGCCAATGAGTTCCTTGAATTGTTGGCAATATGTACAACAACTTTAATGTTTACATCTTAAATTGATTCAACTTGTAACTGTGTGAAACAGCCCTCCAAGTTTTGGAGTTTTACTTGTTTTTGAACTTGGACAGAATCTTGTCTAAGTGTTGGAAAAAAGGTATTTTCACGTTTTTAATTATTTTGATCAATCCATAACTCAAAATCCATGAGGAATTGGAAACTCTTGTAGTTGATACCTTTAAAGTATGTAAGATGAAATTTAATCTGAGATTTGAATGGGAGAAAAAGGCCTTAGGGTTTGGGAGATATGACCTTGCAAAGATGGCACTAAATCCATTTTGTTCCATAACTTAGAAAAAATTTAAGTTCCTCTAAGTTACCCCTTTTGTAAGTTAACTCATTTTTCTTGATTTTTCTTGATGAATGATGATTCAAATCACATATTAACATCATTTTAGGGTTGAGGAAGCCTTGGTTGACCAAAAATCTCAAAAGTCGAACTTGGTTTTGGCACAGTTGACTTTTTCATCAGATGAATTTTGAACTTTGTGAACCTTTTGTGAAATCAATCCTTGGGTATAATCACACTTCATGGATGGACTCTAAGGGTATTTAGGAATGTCTTGGACCCTTCTCCAAGGTTTGAGATCATGGGTAGGTCAACAGTCGATGATATGGTTGACTTTTTTCATTAGAAACCCTAATTTGTGATCAGATGGTTCTGAGTTTTTGGGGCTTATGAATCAAGCTCTTTGAGTCAATAAAATATTATAAATGTATCAATATAAAGTATTTGAGGTCCTTGAAGTTCATCTTGAAGCTTCAAGTCATGCCTTGCTTCACAAGTTAACTCAAGGGTTGAATTAGGTCAAAACCCTAATTGTTGATTTTTTTTTATAGATGGACTTTCAAGGTGATTTTGCCATTGTGGATGGGCTCTTGAGGTTCCTTTGAGCTTATTAGACCATTAATTGAGGTATTGGCTCATGCCCAGATGGAAATTTTCATCTGGAAGCCTTGGTCGACCAAAACACTAATTTGGTGACACTGTCGATCCTAAGGCATGATCCACTTGGAACGTTGCAACCTTGTGCTTAATTATTGATATGGGAGCCTCCTTGATCCTTCATGGATGTTTGAGAGACTAGACAAGTTGAAGATCATGTCAATTTTTTGATTGATCCTTTGTCTGAGTGCTCTGAGAGGGCTCAAAAAACCCTAGTTCTTGATTGTAGTGAATTCTCAACAATCCTTGAGGAGATTGATGAGGTATGATGGTACATCCATATTATGGTGATGATTTGCACAATTATGTGAAATCTTAGTGGTCAAAATCTGGGGTATGACAGATGCCCCTTTTTAATCTTCTTGGACCCGAAGATGTGAATGGCGGAGATATTCGGACATTCAGGGTGCAAGAGGACTAAATATCGGAATACCCGAAATTTTGACGGTGTCTATGAATGGTAGTTCACTCATTCATCCTCTTTTTCTAAGTGTTAATACTTAGAAAAGGTAAAACTTCTACTCGATCCTGGTTTTCAGCCACGGAACTGGACTTAGTTTTTTTTGTCAATAAACTTCCCCTCGATTCTGGTTTTCAGCCACAGAACTGGTCTTATTTTCGTTTATCAATAAACTTCCCCTCGATCCTGGTCTTCAGACAAGGAACTTATCTTAGTTTCTTCTTGTCAAGTTTCTTTCCTTGACAAGGGATGCTATATGTAGCGGTTTTTATCAAACTTCTCGCCGAGTTTTACTGGGAAATGCCATTTGATGAAAAATTTGATATCAGACTTGCTGAGGAAACCCATTGGTCTGAGCTGTAGAGGTGTGCAAACTTCTTTGTTGGAGATTCCATTTGTTGACTCTATTATGGAAAACGAGTCTCTTGGGAGACTTCTTTTGGCATGAGGAGGTCACACTTTTCTACGAGATTCTTTCGTAGAAATGCCATGTGAAGCGTTCCAATTTTGAGGTGTTGATGACTTCATTAACACCGAGTTTCTTTGGAGAAAGACCGATGTATTGTCAAGAGTCTTTGGTTAAGAGGATTTCTCTGGGGATTTTCCTTAATCCGGGAAAGCGAAGATATCATCTTCAATGGCGAAGAGTGATGTTCCAAAGGGTATCTGTCGAACTTCTTTCTTGTCTTTCAGAGGTTCAAGTTATCAAAGTGACCGAAGACAGTCTCCAATCCAGAAATAAACTGGGGTGAAATTGCTCGGGCGACACTTTTCCAGATGCGGAAAGAATTGACAACTTTCAATGAGAGCATTTTTTTATCACTTGGGGAATGAATATGACCAAAGTGATAGTGATGTAACATGAATATGAATATGAATTAACAATGCATGATGTATGTATGTATATGCTGACAAAACTGACACGACATACAAACTATTATGTGAACACGACTGGACACTCGGCCATAGCGGGGAACGAAAAGTATCGTTGTGTTCAAGATAGCAATACCACCTTGCTTAGGAGAAAGAAATTGTTAATTGGTCTTAGGAGGTAAGAAATCTGCCAGGGATATCAGGTAAGACCTGATATTTGAAACAGTGGATCCTTCATTCAGGTGTACTAGTTTAGAAGGAGTACTTTGATTCTGCATTTTGAAGTTAATCACTTCCGGGGAAGCTGTTGATGTTCTTTCAGATGTTTAAAGTCAAAAGGAAATGCCATCTTTATTTTAAAAGCATAAAATTTTGCAACTAAATTCGTTTTTGTTTCAAGAATCGTTAATCAAGTTAAAATGTTATTCTGTAAAAGCAAAAACAAGTAAGAATTACAAACAAAAGCACTAGGCTCAAATTTTATTGATAGGATGGTAATTAGGAGAACGCGTGATACCATAGAGTATTTACAAAGTTTAGAAAATGGTAATTTACGAGAAAATGGCTACATTTAAAATATAACGACCGTTATCCTTCTACCAACTTTGAATTCTGGACATTCTGGGCTTCTGTCGAAGATGACCTTGACGAAAGTTTTCTGATGGAAAGTATTACCGTTGGGAAATTTACTCGTGTTGGATATAGTTACTTGCCATGATTCCCTAACTTTTGTTTGGATTGTCCTTTGAGATTTCTAATCCACTAGGATGTTTTTCAGATTATGTCTCTAATTTTTACGTGGACCGCCCTTTCAGTTTTTAATCCACCGAGACGTTTTTTTTAGTTTAGGAGAAGTATTTCTTGACTACATCAACATTCGTGGGGTAGGCAAATTCCTCTCCGTCCATGGTTGCGAGTCTCAAGGCACCGTCTGAGAAAGCTTTCTTAACCACATAGGGGCTGTCATAATTCAGAGTCCATTTGCCCCGAGAATCAGTGAGAAATGATTGTATCTTCTTGAGCACAAGGTCTCCTTCTCTGAAGACACGAGGTCGGACCTTTTTGTCAAACGCTTTCTTCATTCTTTGTTGATACAACTGACTGTGGCACAGAGCTGTTATTCACTTTTCTTTGATTAGATTCAGTTCATCGGGTCGATTTTGACACCATTCAGCTTCTGTTAGCTTAGCCTACATCAATACCCGAATTGATGGGACCTCTACTTCTATGGGGAGTACTGCCTCCATGCCATATACTAGAGAGAAAGGGGTTGCCCCTGTTGAAGTGCGGATAGATGTGCGATAACCGTGAAGAGAAAAGGGTACCATCTCGTGCCAATCTTTGTAGGTTACAACCATTTTTTGAATGATCTTCTTAATGTTCTTGTTAGCTGCTTCTACCGCTCCGTTCATCTTAGGCCGGTAGGGAGACGAGTTATGATGTTCAATCTTGAACTCAGCACACAACTCTTTCATCATTTTATTATTCAAGTTCGATCCATTGTCAGTAATGATCTGATTCGGAACACCATATCGACAGATGAAACTATTTTTGATAAACCGGACTACCACTTGTCGGGTCACATTGGTGTATGACGCTGCTTCGACCCACTACGTGAAGTAATCAATGGCTACAAGGATGAACCGATGTCTGGTTGAAGCCTTGGGTTCAATCATGCCAATCATGTCGATTCCCCATATAGAAAATGGCCATGGAGAAGAAAGAGTTTTGAGATGCGTTGGTGGTACATGGATTTTGTCAGCGTATATCTGACACTTGTGACACTTCCTCATGTACTTGTAGCAATCAGATTCCATTGTCAGCCAATAGTACCCTGCTCTCAGGATTTTTCTCACCATTGTGTGTCCATTGGCATGAGTGCCAAAGGATCCTTCGTGAATTTCTTTCATCAACATGTTAGCTTCTGGCTTGTCTACACATCGGAGTAGAACCATGTCAAAGTTTCTTTTATAAACTGTATCACCGTTCAAAAAGAAGTTTCCTGATAGTCTCCTGAGAGCCTTCTTGTCTTTTCTTGATGCCCCTGGCGGGTATTCCTGTTTTTGAAGGAAGCATCTGATATCATGATACCACGGTTTGTTATCTATCACTGCTTCAATTGTGAAGATGTAAGCGGGCCTTTCAAGGCACATGATGTCAATCTTAGGTAAATAATTCCAATGATTTACAGTAATCATGGAAGAGAGTGCCTAATGCATCAGCCATGTGATTTTCTTAGCGAGGAATGTGATGAAACTTGACTCTGTCAAAGAAGGGTAGCAACCTTCTTGCATAATCTTTGTAAGGAATCAATCCAGATTGGTATGTGTTCCACTCTCTTTTGATCTGATTCACAACTAGGGCTGAGTCTCCATATACATCAAAATTCTTAATCCTTAAGTCGATTGCTTCGTCGATACCCATGATACAAGCTTCGTATTCAGCCTCGTTGTTTGTACATTTGAACGTCAATCTTGCAGTGAAAGGAATATGGGTACCCTGAGGGGTAACAATGATTTCCCTAATTCCGTTTCCAAAATTATTGACGGCTCCATAAAAAATTAATCCCCATTGGGATCCTGGTTCTGGCCCTTCATTGGGTAGCGGCTCATCGCAATCTTTCATTTTTAAATACATGACATCTTCGTCTGGGAAGTCAAATCCTACTGATTCCTGATTGTTAATCGGTTGATGAGCCAAATGATCAGCTAAAATACTTTCTTTGACGGCTTTCTGAGCATGGTACTCAATGTCGTATTCTGATAACAACATCTGCCAACGGACAATCCTTCCCGTGAGAGCATGCTTTTCGAAGACGTAATTGATTGGATCTGTTTGTTCTTGTAATTGGCTACAATTTTGGTAAAACAATGTTGATGTCATGTATGATGTCTTAACATGAGTTACTAACATTCTAGTTATGTTAAGTTACCTAGGGTTACAGTTAGTGTGCTGATGTTAAACATGATGTCTTGACATCAGTTGACAGAACATCAGAACATCAGTCTGCTATGTTATTAGGGTTGCGCGCGTTTTTGTTGTTGGTAAGATTTTTGCTTAAGAAAGTGAGAGATTGCAGGCGAATATCTTGGTAAAGATATATTATGATGCAATCATATGTGGAGCAGATCTTGTTGCTATTTTTAGGGCTGAATGATATGAAAAGATTTGAAGATAAAATCTGTTTTAATTTCAAATCAAATCAGAGATTTTCAAGGAGTCCAAGCCCAAGTCTGAGTTTCTATATAAAGCAACCACAACCCTACTTGAAGGATACGAAAGCAAGAGATTAAAGACTGAGAGTCAAGTGTGTGTTTTCGTCTGTGTCTTGTAAGCCATTCATGTTTGAATTGGTTTAATTGTTTTGAGTTGTTAATTGTTCTTGATCAAAGCTGTTAAGTAAGATCAAGTTGTGTTCATTAAAGATTGTTCTTCTTTACTTTGTAATCTTGAATTGTATCACTGAGGTGATTAAGGGGGAGTGATTGGTTTCTCATCTCTAAGTGTAACTTAGGTAGAAGTGTCATTGGGTAGAGATTAAGTTAGTTGATTGTCAACTGGTATTGTTTAGTCTGTAATTTAATTCTACTAATAGTGAATTTCCTCCCTGGCTTGGTAGCCCCCAGACGTAGGTAGTTAGACCGAACTGGGTAAACAGTTCATTGTGTTGATTTATTGACTATTTTATTGTCTTGTTCATTTAGCAGATTGTGTTGTTGTGACATCACACTTAACATCACACATCTGATACCAGAATTTCAATTGGTATCAGAGCAGGCATCCTACTCTGCATCTGGGTGAGATCTAGGGCTGTTACTTTCTGGTACTATGGACAAGGAGAGTGGTGGATTTGTGAATAGACCCCCTATTCTGGATTGCTCAAATTATGATTATTGGAAACCTCGCATGGTTACCTTCTTGAAGTCCTTGGACAGCAGGGCTTGGAAGGTTATTTTAAAATAATGGAAACATCTTGTTATTGTTGAAAAGATGGAACATCAAAGCTGAAACCTGAGGAAGAGTGGACCAAGGAAGAAGATGAACTTGCGCTTGGAAACTCTAAGGCTTTGAATGCCATTTTTAATGGTATTGACAAGAACATCTTTAGGCTGGTCAACACTTGTGAAGTGTCTAAGGAAGCTTGGGATGTCTTGAAAACTACTTATGAAGGAACCTCCAAAGTAAAGATGTCAAGACTTCAACTTCTGACAACAATGTTTGAAAATCTGAAGATGAAGGATAATGAGACCATTCATGATTTCCACATGAACATTCTTGAGCTGTCAAATGCTTCTAGTGCCCTAGGAGAGAGGATGACTGAAGAGAAGCTGGTGAGGAAGATTCTTAGATCCCTTCCCAAGAGATATAAAATGAAGGTGACTGCTATAGAAGAAGCTCAAGACATCAGCAAGATGAGGGTAGATGAGTTGATTGGTTCTCTTCAGACATTTGAATTAGGGATGAATGAGGAATCTGAAAAGAAGACCAAAAGCATAGCATTGGTGTCTAAAGATGAAAGGAAAGAGTGTGGTCCTAAAACTCAGGAGGAGCTATCTAATGCCATTGTTCTGCTGGGAAGACAGTTTAATAAGGTTCTAAAGAGGATAGACAGGAGCTATAAACCTAATGTCAAGAACATCACATCTGACACCAACAGGTCAGGTGATCAGGTGAAGAAAACTAGAGATGAAGAAAAGTCCAATGATGACAAAGGAATACAATGTTATGGATGTGAAGGTTATGGTCACATCAAATCAGAATGTCCTGTATACCTTAAGAAGCAGAAAAATGGTATGTCTGTTACTTGGTCTGATGAGGATACTGATAGTGAAACTGAAGGAGAATCAGCCAATCTTGTTAGAGCTATGATTGGGATTTGTGAGTCTGACAATGATTCAAGTGATGAAGAGGTTACTTATGAAGAGCTTGCTGCCTCTTATAGAAAGTTGTGCATTAGAAGTGAACAAGTCTGTCTAAAAGGAGAGAAACAAAAGAAAATCATAATGCACTTACAGGATGAAAAGCCTGAGCTTGAGAAGGAAGTCAGTATGCTAAACTCTAAACTGGAATCTATGTCAAAATCTGTCAGAATGTTGAATAATGGACCTGATGTTCTAGACAATATTCTTAATATTGGAAAAACTGCTGGAGACAAAAGTGGTTTGGGATTCAACAATGTTTCAGCTTCAAATAATGTTATTCCTATTTCCAAGCCAATGATGTTAAAACAGATGTTTAAACATCCTGACAGGACTCCCTCTAGGAAGAAATTCAGGCGTTGGAGATGTCATTATTGTGGGCGTTTTGGACACATAAAGGCTTATTGTTATAAGCTACATGGGTATCCTCAGAAGGCATATCAGTTGACTCCCAGACAGAACATTCACAAAGGTAATCAGGTCATCAAACCAAAGAAGCAATGGGTTCCAAAAGGAAAAGTTGCCAGCTTAATAGCTCACACTTCTCTTAGGGTTTCTACTAAAGAAGACTGGTACTTTGATAGTGGGTGTTCAAGACACATGACAGGAGTGAAGAATTTGTTGGTGGATGTTAAGATACATTCTTCTAGACATGTAACTTTTGGTGATGGTGTCAAAGGATAAATCAAGGGTATGGGAAAGCTGAATTGTGCTGGTGCTCCTAGGCTGGATGATGTACTATTGGTCAAAGGGTTGACAACAAATTTGATCAGTATTAACCAACTATGTGATCAAGGGCTCAAAGTTAACTTTACAAAAACTGAGTGCATTGTCACAAATGAGAATGGTGAAGTCATCATGAAGGGTGCTAGGTCTATGGATAACTGTTATCTGTGGGTGCAACAAGACTCAAGTCCTTCAACATGTGTTTTTGCTAGAGAAGATGAAGTCAAAGTCTGGAATCAAAAGTTGGGACATCTTCATCTGTAGGGAATGAAGAGAATCATATCCTCAGAAGATGTCAGAGGAATTCCTAAACTCAAAATTGAAGAAGGAAGAGTCTGTGGAGATTGTCAAATAGGGAAGCAGACCAAGATGTCTCATCAGAAGCTTCTACATAACACCACCTCCAAAGTTTTGGAACTTCTTCATATGGACTTGATGGGACCTATGCAAGTAGAAAGTCTAGTTGGGAAGAAGTATGCTTATGTTGTTGTTGATGACTATTCTAGGTACACCTGGGTAAGCTTCATCAAAGACAAAACATAGGTGTTTGATGTGTTTAAAGATTTATGTCAAAGACTCCAAAGAGAAAAAGAGAGTAATGTCATCAGAATAAGGAGTGATCATGGGAAGGAATTTGAAAATAGCAAGTTTGCTGAATACTGCTCTGCTGAAGGCATCAGTCATGAGTTTTCCTCTCCTATTACCCCTCAGCAAAATGGAGTTGTTGAAAGGAAGAACAGAACTCTCCAAGAATCTGCTAGGGCAATGATTCATGCCAAAAAGCTTCCTTACCATTTCTGGGCTGAAGCCACGAATACTGCTTGCTATATTCACAACAGAGTTACTTTGAGAAGAGGCACTTCAGCTACATTGTATGAACTGTGGAAAGGGAGAAACCCAACTGTGAAGTACTTTCATGTTTTTGGAAGTAAATGTTATATTTTGTCAGATCGTGAACAAAGGAGAAAATTGGATCCTAAAAGTGATGAGGGAATCTTTCTGGGATACTCTACAAATAGCAGAGCTTATAGGGTTTTCAACTCCATAACCAAGGTTATGATGGAGTCTATAAATGTGGTAATTGGTGACAGTGACATGAAGGAAGATTCTGATGTCCTGGATGATGTTGGAACATCGTTTGAAGATGTTACATCAGAAACTGAAGATAAAAGTGTTGCTCCCACTCCTGTTGATGCTGAGGCTGAACCTGAACAACCTAATAAAGAACCATCTATTAGAGTGCAAAAGGACCATCCAAAAGAGCTTATCATAGGTGATCCAAAATCAGGGGTTAGCACTAGATCAAGAGAGGGTGCGTCAAATTCTTGTTTTGTGTCCAAAATTGAGCCCAAGAATGTCAAAGAAGCACTGAATGATGAACTCTGGATTAATTCCATGCATGAAGAGCTGGAACAATTCAAGAGGAATGAAGTGTGGGACCTTGTACCAAGGCCTGATGGAGTTAATGTGATAGGTACCAAGTGGATTTACAAGAATAAATCTGATGAACAAGGAGTGGTCACCAGAAACAAGGCCAGATTGGTTGCTCAGGGATACACTCAGGTTGAAGGAATTGATTTTGATGAAACCTTTGCTCCTGTGGCAAGACTGGAATCTATCAGATTACTCTTAGGTGTGGCTTGTAATCTCAAATTCAAGCTTTTTCAGATGGATGTTAAGAGTGCCTTTTTGAATGGGTACTTAAATGAATAGGTTTATGTAGATCAACCAAAAGGATTTATTGATCCAACATTTCCTAATCATGTTTACAAACTTAGGAAAGCTCTCTATGGTTTGAAGCAAGCACCAAGAGCTTGGTATGACAGGCTTACTGAATTTTTGGCTGTGAATGGTTACAGAAAAGGAGGGATTGACAAGACTTTGTTTGTCAAAGATGAAGGAGGAAAACTGATAATAGCTCAAATATATGTTGATGACATAGTATTTGGTGGGATGTCAGATGCAATGGTTAAACATTTTGTGAAACAGGTGCAGTCTGAGTTTAAAATGAGTCTTGTTGGAGAGCTCAGCTATTTTCTGGGTCTACAAGTTAGACAAATGGAAGACTCCATATTCATCTCTCAGAGTAAGTATGCTAAGAACATTGTGAAGAAGTTTGGTCTGGAAAATGCTAATCACAAGAGGACACCTGCTCCTACTCACTTAAAGTTGTCAAAGGATGAACATGGTGTGAGTGTGGATCAAAGTCTATACAGAAGCATGATTGATAGTCTATTGTATCTCACTGCTAGCAGACCTGATATTTCTTTTGCTGTTGGAGTTTGTGCCAGATATCAATCTGAGCCTAAAGTTAGTCACTTGAATCATGTGAAGAGGATTTTGAAGTATGTGAATGGGACTAGTGACTATGGCATGCTTTGCAGTCATGGATCAGGTACTGAGTTAAGTGGTTATTGTGATGTTGATTGGGCAGGGAGTGCTGATGATAGAAAAAGTACTTCAGGAGGTTATTTCTTCTTAGGGACTAATCTGATCTCTTGGTTTAGTAAAAAGTAGAATTGTGTGTCTCTTTCTACTGCTGAAGCTGAGTACAGAGCAGCAGGGAGTAGTTGTTCTCAACTTGTTTGGATGAAGCAAATGTTAACAGAATACAATGTCAAGCAACATGTCATGACATTGTACTGTGATAATCTGAGTGCTATCAATATCTCTAAAAACCCAATTCAACATAGCAGGACTAAGCATATTGATATACGTCATCACTTTATAAGAGATTTGGTTGAAGACAAAGTAGTTGCTCTGGAACATGTTGCTACTGAACAACAATTAGCTGATATTTTTACAAAGGCCTTAGATGCAAATCAATTTGAAAAATTAAGAAGCAAATTAGGAATTTGCATATATAAGGATTAAGTGTGCTGGGAGGTGTCTTGTGCAGTTGTGAACTTTATTGCATATGTTTAGTTTAAAGGAAACAGAATTTTATTCAACTACTGAAAGCATTCAAGATTAGATTTTAGTACATCAAAAGCAACAAACAAAGGGTCTAAACATTATCCCAACCCCCTGAATCAAGAAAAGTTTTCCAATCTTCATCCCATTCATCATCAGAAGCATGAAGTTGCACTGGAGGTTTTTTGATGGTTTTCATCCTTGTCTCTGATGTTTTTCTTGTTCTTGTTGCTCCTGAAGTTGCCCCAGCTGTAGACAGTGTTTTGTTCTTCCTTCTGTGGATCTGGTTTCTTGACCTCTTGCATGTGTCTCTTTCCTGCATCTTTGTTAGACTGACTCATGGTTCTATCTGTGGTATGCTGTTAGAAGCAAGGAGGCTTGGTTTTTATACTGCATAAACAGTCTTTGTTTGTATCGCCTGACCAGTCAAAGTGGTCTTTGGTTTGGGAACTTGTTTTTCTTGGGAAGCCATTTATTTTACCTTGTCAAATTGGATGTCAGAACTTCGTGTTTGCTGCCTTGGTAGGTTAAGAGGTTGTCCAATTGTGGCTAAAAAGGGGGAGAGTTAGCCTAGGTGTTGTCTAGTTGTCTGGTGTGATTCTAGTTTTGAGGGGGAGTTTGTAGTTTGTGCAGCTGTTATGCTGTTTGAGGTTGTTTTTGGTGCAGTTGTTGGATGTTGCTGATGCTGGTTGTGTAGTGAATGTTAGTAGTTGTTTGGAGTTTGGTGTTTATCCGCTGCAAGTTTTTCTCATGTTGGCTGAGATTATTTTATCCAAAATTAGCCAAATGGGGAGATTTTTAGTTCTTGTAATTGGCTACAATTTTGGTAAAACAATGTTGATGTCATGTATGATGTCTTAACATGAGTTACTCACATTCTGGTTATGTTAAGCGACTTAGGGTTGTAGTTTGTGTGCTGATGTTAAACATGATGTCTTGACATCAGTTGATAGAACATCAGAACATCAGTCTGCTGTGTTATTAGGGTTGTGCGTGTTTTTGTTGTTGGTAAGATTTTTGCTTAAGAAAGTGAGAGATTGCAGGCAAATATCTTGATATGAAAAGATTTGAAGATAAAATCTGTTTTAATTTCAAATCAAATCAGAGATTTTCAAGGAGTCCAAGCCCAAATCTAAGTTTCTATATAAAGCAGCCACAACCCTACTTGAAGGATACGAAAGCAAGAGATTAAAGACTGAGAGTCAAGTGTGTGTTTTCGTCTGTGTCTTGTAAGTCATTCATGTTTGAATTGGTGTAATTGTTTGGAGTTGTTAATTGTTCTTGATCAAAGCTGTTAAGTAAGATCAAGTTGTGTTCGTTGAAGATTGTTCTTCTTTTCTTTGTAATCTTGAATTGTATCACTGAGGTGATTAAGGGGGAATGAGTGGTTTCTCATATCTAAGTGTAACTTAGGTAGAAGTGTCAATGGGTAGAGATTAAGTTAGTTGATTCTCAAGTGGTATTGTTGAGTCCGTAATTTAATTCTACTAATAGTGAATTTCCTCCCTGGCTTGGTAGCCCCCAGACGTAGGTAGTTAGACCAAACTGGGTAAATAATTCATTGTGTTGATTTATTGACTGTTTTATTGTCTTGTTCATTTAGCAGATTGTGTTGTTGTGACATCACACTTAAAATCACACATCTGATACTAGAATTTCAGGATCCATTTCCGAGATTAACCAAGTAGTGTGGCAAATCATGTACTGGCGAAGACGTTTAGCTGCCCAAGCTAAAGCGCAACAAGTTTTCTCAAGCATAGTATACCGAGTTTCACAGTCGGTGAATTTCTTGCTTAAATAGTAAATGGCAGACTCTTTTCTTTTTGTCTCGTCTTGTTGGCCAAGTACACAACCCATCGAGTCTTCCAAGACTATTAGGTAGATGATCAGTGGTCTTCCTTCCACTGGAGGTGACAAGATTGGTGGGTTCCACAGATATTCCTTAATATTGTCGAAAGCTTTTTGGAAATCTTTTGTCCATACACAATCTTGATTCTTTTTTAGCAGTTTGAAGATTGGCGCGCAAGTTGCGGTTATGTGGGATATGAACCTTGAGATGTAATTTAAACGTCCTAAAAATCCTCTAACTTTTTTTTCAGTCCTTGGAGAAGGCATTTCTTGAATGGCCTTGACCTTGTCAGGATCAACCTCGATCCCTTTCTGGCTGACGATGAACCCTAGGAGCTTTCCTGAGCGAACACCGAATGTACACTTGTTAGGATTCAGGCGAAGTTTGTATTTTCTTAGACGTTCGAAGGTGGATTCATTTTAGACGTTCAAAGCACATTTTAGTGGATTCATTTTTAATCAATATTTTCTCATTCTCTCAAACGAGCGTCGAAGGTGGTCGAGATGACCATCCTCTGATGACGATTTTATGACTATGTCATCAATGTATACCTGCATAAAATTCTCAATAAAGTCATGGAAAATCGCATTCATAGCCCTTTGATAGGTTTCCCCAGCATTTTTCAACCCAAAAGGCATCACAACCCATTCGTATGTCCCTAGAGCTCCAGGGCATCGAAACGCAGTTTTGGGGACATCCTCTTCCGATATGAGGATTTGATTGTAACCGGAGTAGCCGTCGAGCTTGCTTAAATATTCGAATCATGCGGCTGAGTCGACCAGCATCTCTGCCACAGACATCGAATATTCGTCTTTAGGGGTAGCGTTGTTCAAATCCCTAAAGTCGATGAAAACTCGAAGGGTTCCATTCTTCTTAATCACGGGTACTATGTTTGCTATCCATTCGACATACCTTGCAGTCCTGATGAACCGGCTTTTGAGCAGTCTTTCAATTTCCTGCTTAATCTTTGACGTGACTTCTGGGGCGAAGCGTCGAGGTTGCTGCTTTACTGGCCACTTACCTGGATGGATTGGAAGTCAATGCTCCACTACGTTCTGACTCAAGCCAGGCATTTCGCCATAATCCTAGGCAAAGCAATCCTTATATTCTCTTAGTACTTTTACCAGCTTAGCCTTCATTTCTGGCCCCACTTTTGCACTCACATATGTGGACCTTTTGGTTGCCCCATCCCTTAAGTCAACCTCCTCAAGCGGGTCCTGCGCCTGAATTTTCTGCAGCTCGTGATTTGGGTCTTTCTCAAACCCTAAAGGCTCATCGTCATAAATACAATCAAGCCTCCGATTTTCTAAAGCTTCTTCTTAGCCTCGTTTGCCACTTGCTTGTGTATCACAGTCGGCTCCCTTACCTATTTGTGGAGATTCGTCTTTTTCGAGTGCCACCATCCATCTGTTTTCAGCCAAATAGGCCGAAATTCGAGTCATACTTTCTAACTCAACAGTCATTTTCACCAACTGTGGGCCACCCCGTTGGTGGCACTTCCATTGGCTCCATGGCTTCGTCGACAGCATCCCAGATGAACCCATAGTCTGGGTCTAAGTTAAGGACGCGACCCGTGTCGACAGAGGTGTAGGAACCTGACTTGTCATCACAAGGAGCCACATTTGCTAAGTGTTGGTCAAAAGACTTCTAGTTACCCTTGGCTTCGTCGACTTTGTAGTAGCTTTGATCTGCCTCAATGTTTTCGACGACGTCATCCTTTCTCCAAATGGTCAATCTCTGGTGTATTTTCGACGACACTGCCCCAATTCCATGGATCCACTCCCGTCCCAGCAACAGATTGAAATTTGCTTTTGACTTGATGACCATGAAGAGTGTCAGCCTGTTGGTTGTACCCACTGCCAAGTCCACTTGAACAACCCCCAGGATGTTACTGGTCTTGCCTTCATAGTTGGACAAAACCATGTTATGATGTCGGAGATCAGCCTCTGTTTTTCCAATTTTCTTAAATAAGTTGTGAGGCATCAGATTCACAGTTGCTCCACCATTGACAAACACCTTGTTGACAGCCACTCCATCAACTTTCGCCTTTATGAATAACGGCTTCAAGTGGTACATCATCCCAGGGCTAGGACGTTCAAACATTGCCATTTGCTCTTCGACCACACCGCTATTCATCACATAATAACATAGAGGCTTGTCATCCGCACTTTCACTAGGAACAAAATCTTCTTCTGCTTCAGAGATCTCAGACACCACATTATACTCAGCTTGTATGACCGACACGATGCCACAATTCAGCACAAAGTCTTCGCCATAGGTGGCATCGTACATGTCCTCATCAAAATCTCCCTCAGGTGATGGATCATACTCTTCATCCGACTGAGGAGAATATTTCGGCTCCTCTTCATCCACCTGAGGAGTATACTCTGGTTCTTTTTTGCTTTCCACCAGCGAAGTACATTGTGAGCTCTGGGTCGACACCACCCCTTTCTCTCCTGATGTGTCTACAGTTACAGTCATTGTCTGGTTTGTCACCACTTTGTCTTTTTCTACCCATTTTCCTCTTGGGCGTTGGCGCTTTTGTCCAGACGTTCCGACAGGTTTCACTCTTGAAGTTGCAGCTTCTCTCTCAGCCTTCTTACTGTGCTGATAGTGCCTCCACTGGGTCCCAGTCATGGGGTTTTTTCCCTTGTAATTGGGGGACACCCTATATCCTGCTGGTTCGACCCTTTTGTCGGCGACATTCTCCTCTTTTTCCCAATCTAGAGCCTTCCATTTTGGTCTTTTACTACCTTTCTGGCTGACTGGTGCCATCCATCTTTCCTGTGGAGTGTTTGATGGAGGCACAAAAGTTTTGGGTCTTGCCTCTTGGAACAGCCTCCTGTATTCCTCGTTTTGACGAGGAGCCCCACCTTTTTCAAACACAAACCTTGGGACAGGTGGCTTGTTTTCTGACAGCACTTCCTTCTTGCTTGCCTCATATCTCTCATCAGCCTTTTCGTCAAACACAGTGTTGCACCTCGAGAATAGTGCGGCCTGCGACCCGCTTATCTTACACTTCTCCTGGAAATCTTCCAAACTTTCACCAGCTGGGGATACACTGCTACAAGTTTGTCCTCAGCTTTCTTGTCGGAACCTTCAGTAGTTTCGACCATTATGCACTCCACCACCTCAGCCATTGGTTGTTTGTCAAGACCTTCAGTTGCCTCGACCATCATGCATTCGTACACTTCTGAGTACAAAGCTTCTTCGACCTTCAGAGGATCGGTGTCAACCTGCATCTTTGGCTTCTCGCCAAATTGGAGTCGACCCTCCTTCAAAGCTTTCTGCACCAAATCCCTGAAAAGAACACATTGAGCTGTTTTATGACCAAGGAAATTATGAAATTTATAAAACCCCCTCTTTTTCTTTTGTTTTAGAGGAGGGTCTTTTAAACCAGGCGGAATAACTATTTGACCATCTTTAACCTGTAAATCAAATATTTCATCACATTTGGAGACATCAAAAGTATAAGTTTTAGTGACGTATTTATCTGTTTTTTCCGGTTTCGGCGGGATTCTTCCCGTTTGATGGCTTCAACAATTTGCATGTGTAGGGAGGCCCTGGCTTAAGTTCAGCCACGTGGATCTCACTTTCATCGACGAATTCTTCTTCATCGGACAAATACTCGTCAGCAGCCACATAAGACACTTTTTCTTTTTTACGATATCTGTTAGACTGGGCTTTCTCAGATTTTAATCGGTCGACCTGGCGAACCCAGTCAGCCAGCTGCTCCATATCTCTAAGATGTTGTGTATCTAACTTCTTTCTAATCGAATAATCTAGACCACCAACAACCATTTCGACTAACTCGTGCTCAGGGACTTGAGTAAAGCACCATGCTTTCAAAAGTCTAAATTTGTTCAAGTACTGGTCTACTGACTCGGTGGCCTTGCGTTTGACGCTTGCCAACTCTTTCAGACTTATTTTCGACTGTCCCATATAAAATTGTTCGTGAAACAGTCTTTCCAATTGCGCCCACGTATGGATGGACTGAGGGGGCAACGTGGTGAACCACGTAAATGCATTTTTTGTGAGGGAACTTGGGAAATATTTCATTTGTAAATCCTCATTGTTTGCTATGTCGCCTGCTTCGGTTTGATACCTAGCGAGGTGCTCGACAGTGGACTTCTCAGTCTCACCGGCGAACTTGGTGAACTTTGGCACCTTCCAACCCCTGGGTAACTCTGTTTGTAATACAAAATCTAGTAATGGGGACGTATACGTTTGCCCTCGAAGGCCTGAGTTTGCCCCATTACGAACCATGATAAGTTCGATCACATCCCCCAGGTTGTGTTCCCCAGCCAAGGCGTCCTGTCGAACCTGTTGGACGACAAAGTCCGGATTTTGGTTCCTATGTACGAGCACGGGAGGCCGTTGGATCCTCCTAGGAATCTCTTCGAAGGCCTCATCCTGACGAATGGGCGTCTCCGCTTCAGAAAGTCACCTATACGTGTCAATTGAGTTGCCAGTTGTTGGTAACTCTGTGTTGATTCTTGTATCAGTGGCCTCAATATTGTACCCATCTGCTGAGTCAATATATGGACCATCTCATGATTACTCTCATCCATCTGTAGCCTCATGACTGCGACGGAACTAGAGGTAAATGTTGGTATGGATTGAGAAAAAAAAACCAGGGGATCGGACCATCGGGTTCGACAGAGGTCCTGCCCCTTGATAAGGCGAAAACACTAGGGACGAACTTTCCCCAAACAAAGGGCCGGTAGAGTGTAAGCTCGACATGAACTCTGTCGACATCCCATAAGGTCGAGCTATAGGCATGGTGATACTAGGCATATACTGCCTCGTAGTCCCTGCCATTGTTGGCTTCGGGTCCTGTCGACGTTACGTCGCAGTTGGTCCACTAGGGGTAGTCGACACTACTGACATGGTACCAGAATCAACATCAGTTGTTTGTGTCCCTACCGTAGTTTCAGTCGAAGACGATTCGTCGTTCGAACATGGTATTACCGTCTTACCACTACGCAAAAACATACACTTAATTCACATGGGCCCCACTGGGCGTGCCAACTTGTTCGTCGGCGTGAACAACCCCTGGCCTTCCGTCGCAGGTTTACTCGCGGGATCGGCCACACAAATCCCAGAATAAGGAATTGGAAGCGTACGTCTGTGTTTTCTTTTGGTTTCTTTGCTTTTATGGTAAAAATTGTAGAGTTTTAGTGATCAACCAAGTTTGGAACAAAGTGAAAACTTAAAAGGAAGGAAAGGCAAAACAAAAAAAAACAACAAACGGGCAATAACTTAAATTCTGAAAGTAAATTGTATTAAGTAAAGTTGGATGGAATTGTACATTTTTGTGGAATTGAACTCGTTTCTCTCTAAGCTTGGTACTTTGAGTGTTTTCCCTTTACAAAGTGAAAAATGCGACCTCTAAAAATGGAAAATACAGTGCTTTATATAGGCCTAGAAAATAACTGTTTGTCTGCCCAGACGTCCTTTGAAGCTGACACGTGGCAGCCCACTTTCTTTTCAACTTCCCATATTCTTGGAACTTTCAAATTTTTCTCGCCCATACATTTATCTTTTGAATCCGGGACTTGTTCTTCGCCACACTTCCCTCTGACGTCATGGCTTGTTGCCACCTCTCTGACGCATCTTGCTATCTCGTGTCGGATCGACACCTTGGAGTCCTTTGGCGACGACGTGCCATTGCATTCCTTCATGTTTTCATCTTCGGTCGAAATCACCTGTCAACACCTCCTCTTAGGCTTTGTATAATGATTATCCTTCAGTAGAGTCAATAACTTTAGCCTCAATCTTGGGATTTGTACAAGACACATATAAATATCCCCCGGCTTTGTCAATAACTTTAGCCTCAATCTTGGGCTTTATACAAGACAGATAAAAACTCTCCCCAGTAGACTCAGTTTCCTTTTAGCCTCAATCTTGGGCTTTATACAAGAAAAATAAAAACTCTACCCAGTAGAGTCAGTTTCTTTTTAGCTTGAATCTTGGGCTTTGTACAAGACACAAATAAAAACTTCCCCAGAAGAGCCATTTCTTCTTAGTCTCCTCTTAGGCTTTGTATAATGATCTCCCTAAAACAGAGTAAACCTTTTAGCTTCAACCTTGGGCTTTGATCAAGGCACACAAAAATCAACATCCCCTCAGGGGAAATCAAAATATCTATGTAGGAAGACATTTCTCTGTACAATCACACATCAAAACAGACATTCAAAACAAACCTTAACCCCAAATAATTATTGTAAGTAGCACACTTGCTGATTCAAAAATCCAAGTTGTAGTCCCTCTTTATCCTGGTAAAAACCTTCTTTCATCTAATTGCTGTAAGTGGCAAGCCTCTGGATTATTTACATCCAAGCCAATGTCCATCTCTTAGTATGAAAAACTCCTAAGGAAAAATGGCATTACTCTACACTGAGTTAAAGTTTTCTCCTTCAGGATGAATCCCTATGAAGGAAATTATGGCATTGCTGGACTCCATACATTCTAGTTAAAGTAATGCTCCTTTATAAATCAAAGACCCAACAACGGTGATAAATAGATGAGATATCTCCCTTTAGAGATGAAAAATTCTCTCTCAGGCAAACCGTTAAGCTTCAATCTTGGGCTTTGAACAAGACACAAATAAACCTTTAGCTTCAATCTTGGGCTTTAAACAAGACACCAAATCATCTTTTTCCTCCCATAGAATAGAAGGAACTATGATTCCTCTGATTTGCTTGTTATCTTTACGGGAATACGTAGGCATAAGATTGTGAAATCTTAGCGAGCACACTAATCAAAAACCTTAGGTCCAATACCTTACCAAAAACATCAAAAAACCCGAAATAACAAAAATACTCTCTCTCAACTTTCCCACAAAAAGAAACTTTCCCATCTCAAGACAGACAAACACCATCAAGTAGGATAGCAGAATAAAATGCAAAATAATTTATGGATAACCATATATACATCGGTCAATTGATAACTTTCCTTTGTATAACCTGACCCCAGACCCCCCAATCTCTTAGCATTTGTTGAGGAAAACATTTGCGTGCAAGGTTATTTTTAGATAACTTCCCTTTCCTTTCCAGCTTCATAGGATAAATAAGAAATCAGAAAGGAGCACCCAATTCCAACCAATGAGGTGACGTGGTCGTGTCGCCGACAAAAATCGAACGCTACAGATGGAAGAGACTTAAATATAGAAAAACCCAATTTTTGGCCCTAAGAGGCCAGACAATGCACATGGTATGATATGATATGAAAACAAGAGATCTTTGTGGGGATAACATCACCACAAGAGATTAAACAAAATAAGAACGGGAGACAGAAACTCCATTGGCAAAAACACCACACAACCGCTGGAGACCAAAACAGGACTCAGCTGAGGAAAACAAATGGATGACGAGAGAGTTTACCAGGAAAAAAGTCACTGGGAAACAGACTCGACCTGGGGATGACTATGTATGAAAATAAACCAAAGCACTATCGACAGATATAGATCATCAGGGAAGGCTTAGCAAAGCAAAGCAATACTCCACTGGGAAAAAGGGAACAAATTACCAGCTACCCACCAAAGTGGCAACTTAAGGTAACTGACCAACAAGGGATCATGAGAAATATTACCTAAAACAAAGGTAACGAATTCAAATAGAAATATTACTGATTACCCATTAAAGTGGCAACTTAAGGTAACACAGAGGAAAGATTACCGATTACCCACTGAAGTGGCAACTTAAGGTAACAAACCAAAGAAATACGAGACTACCGATTAGCCACCGAAGTGGCAACTTAAGGTAGATCAAAGGAAATATTTGAATGAAATCTTCTAACAAATTCCACTTAGAGAACCTACTATCGAGACCCACTGTGGGGATTTCAAAAGACATCAACAGGAGGAGTCTACAGTCAAGACTTATGACCTCATTTAGAAATACCTTCTGCCAAGGTTTTATTGAGAAACGTGGTAACCATCAAAATTGACTGGGGATTCTGCTGTCGAGATTAGCCAGGGAATCTACTATCGAGATTCTGAAAAGAAGCAACTATATGTCGAAGTTTAAAGAAGCATCAAAGTTTACCAAAAAATCTACTACCGAGATCATGGAACGAAAAACATCTTATGCTAAAGTCTACAAGAGATCTACTACCGAGATTATCTAGAGAATCTACAAACGAAACACCTTCTGTCGAGGTCTACTATGGAATTCCTACTGTCGAGGATTAACTGAGAACACACTTGTTGTCGAGGTTTAACTGAGGATTCTAGTGCCGAGATCCTAAAAAGAAAATACCTTCTGCCGAGGTCAATTTTAATTCTTCTGCCGAGACATGCCAGGAAATGAAAGGAAATACCTTCTGCCGAGGTTTACTGTAATCTTTTTTTTTTGTTGAAATTATCTGAGAAATCTACTGTCGAGATTCTTGGAAAGAAAATACATTTTCCTGAGGTTTTTATTGAAAATTCTATTTTAAATTTACTGGAGAATCTACTGCCGAGATTAACCAAAAAATTTGAAATAAAGCCACCTTCTGCCGAGGTTTGCTGGAGAGAAAACCACTTGATGGGATGGATAATGGGGAATACAAGGTAGAAGAAGGAAATAAATGATGGTCGGTAAGGTTTACTAACTTAGACGGCAGCACAAAAAATCATACTGATTTACTCAAAGTGGACGGTGCAACAATTTGACACATGTGAAATTTTGGGTCACGTTTTGCACTGAACTTCCTCTGGTGGAAGTTACTCTTAAAATAGCTGCAATTGTATTTTAGTCTAATTTTGCACTAAACTTCCACGGTGGAGGTTGTACTTTGAAATAAACTAATTTTCCAACACATATCGTGAAATTTTGATCTAGTCTCCCTCATTTTTGTACCCGCTTCTATTTATATATATTTGGGATTTGCCCTTTTGAAAAGAAAAAAAAAGACTAAACTAAACACTTCGTTTACTAGAGTTGTCTTAAAAATAATTTATTTTAAATATTAAAAATGATTCTCAATTAAAAAAAATAAAACAAAAATAGAAGAAAAAGCGTCCTTTTTCTTTTCCTGTTGTTCCACACTTCATCTTGTTGACTAATTTACACTAATACTCCTCTACAACATACATAAAAATCACAGTCTTACACATTTTCATTAAACAATGTCTAACTGCTTATAAATGAGAGAAAGAGATAAGGAAAGAAAGATAGATCTAAGAAGGAAGAAGGTTTAGAAATTGAAAAATAAACAAAATGGAAAGTTCTTGTTTACACACTAAAAGCGAACAAAATGGAAAGTCTTTTCGCCAAATTCAGTCGAAATCTCACAAAAATCTTTTTAGTCGAACTCGACTATTAAATTGTAATTCCTAGTGTCTAAGTGTGTTGAAGTCGAAGTCAAAGTCAATTGTCGAAGTCGAAACTTTCAGTGTGTCGAAACAGTTTGTTTCACACAGATTTGTTTTGATAAGATTTGATTTAGTTCAAATAGATATTTTGGGCCTTTAGAGTTTTGGGCCTTTGTAAATCTAAATTTATAAATAGGGAGTATCCCTTGTACTTTGTAATAATGGAGAAGTATAACAAGCAGTGAAGTTAATCACAGTGTTTGAATTCACAGTTACAAGTTTGCAAGTGAAATAGAATCTGAAATCCCATAGTTCGTGGGTAACTTTTTCTACAAGTATTTCTCCTCTCTCTTGTTTCTTTTCTTGCTGTTTTGTTCTCCATCGTCTTCATTGCCATTGCGTATTGTGTGGGTTGTTGTCAATCTTGAGAACAAGATTGAAAGAGGAATTAACATAGTTTGTGGTTGAATTCCAACATCTGGTATCTAGAGCTCCGGTTGCGATTCAAGGAGGAAAATCGTGATGGCTATGAATCATTCAAACGGGCACTTTCCGGCGACCCTACCAATTCTCAAGAAAGATAATTATGAGAATTGGTGCAAGCAGATCAAGGTGGTTTTCTGTTATCAAGATCTTTGGGATCTTGTGAAGGAAGGAATAACACCGCTTGGGGAGAACGCGACGGATCAAGAAAAGGTTGCACACAAAGAATTGAAGAAGAAAGATTATAAAGCGCTGTTTATAATCCATCAATGTGTTGATCCAGATAACTTTGAAAAAGTTAGCGATGCAGAATCAGCAAAGGAAGCATGGGAGATTCTGGAAAAGTCGTTAGGAGGCGCAGAGAAGGTGAAAGAGGTGAGGTTACAAACTCACAAGAGAACCTATGAGTTGCTTTAGATGGAAGACAACGAAAGTATTACAAATTTCTTCACCAGAGTTACAAAGATGGTGAATCAAATCAAGGTATGTGGAGAGGTGTTGACATCAAGATCAGTTGTTGCAAAGATCTTGAGGTCATTGGCTCCAAAATTCGACCACGTGGTAGTAACCATAGAAGAGTCGAAAGACTTGTTAGTATTGACGAAGGAAGAGCTTCAAAGGACGCTTGAGTCTCATGAACAAAGGATGGCTGAAAGAGCTGCAGAAAAGTCAAAAAGTGATATGGCTTTGCAGGCACGGTCAGAAAAGGAAAGGAAAGGAAAAGGAAACGTGAATGACAACAAAGGTAGAGGAGGCTACAATTCGACTCAGAAGAAACCCTGGAACCAAGGCAACCAAAGAGGTAGTGTTGTAGGTAAAGGAAGAGGTGGTGGTCGAAAGCCAGACAAAAGTCACATTAAATGTTTCAATTGTCAGAAGTATGGTCACTATGTTAGTGATTGTCTAGAAAAGAAGAGAAATCAAGAAACTGATGCAAAGCTGGCGAAACATGAAGAAGAAGAGACGTTGCTGATGGTCACAACAAAAGATGAAGAAAGATTCCAAGATCAGTGGTACTTGGACTCAGGATGCTCACCACACATGACTGGAAGGAAAGATTGGTTTGTCAACATGAAGCCCTCGTCGAAGAACACTGTGAAGTTTTCAAATGACAACACTCTAGCAGCTGAAGGTATTGGTGATGTTCTGATTATGAGGAAAGATGGCGAAAGGTCAAAAATTTCCAATGTGTTGTACATACCAGGCATGAAGAGTAATGTAATACCCCATAATTTTGTGAGCATTTTGGATAATATTAGTATGATCAACTGGGTTCTGGGGTACTCTGAGCAATTATTGGATAAAACAATTAAAGTAAACCGGCGAACTCGGATTGATTATATTTAATATTATTTAAACTTGGAATTTTATTAATTGGTGCATTTGAGATAATTTGGATAATTAGTGGTGTGACCAATTAATGTTAATATGAATATTTTCTTTTCCTTTCCTTAATTGGTCAAAAGATAGAAATTAGAGAAAAGGAAAAGCAAAGGAAAGAAAAGGAAGAGAAAAGAAGATAAATTCTCTCTAGGGCTTTAGATCATCAATCATCAAGCTATCTTCATCTTCTCATCTCAGCTGCAACCTCCTCATCTAGTAATCCAGGTGGGTTCTAGTTAGACTCTTTAGATTAAGGTTTTATTGAGTTTAGAGTTAGTTTGGACATTGCTAGAAAATGAGAATTTTTACGCTAAAATCATGTTTTATTGATTCTCATGCTTACTACTTGTTACATATGTGTTGTTGTGTATCAAACTGGTAAATTTCTGGTGTTTAGAAGGGAATTGGAAGTGAAAATGGGTCAATTTCGCAGACCCAAATTATGCAGAAAATTATGGGTTTCACGCTGCCCATACGCGTATCACCCAAGGCAATACGCGTATTGGTTAAGGCAATACGCGTACGGCTGCGCAGAAATGTGGGCAATACGCGTATTGGGGTCCCATTTCCTCGGCCATCTGCCCATTTGCGTATTGATACACGTACGGTAATGGGAATTACGCGTAGGGGTCATGGTAGTACGCGTATGGGAAATTTTGAAAGGAATTTTGAAGGAAAATAGCTTCTGCTCATACGCGTATGACCTTGGGCAATACGCGTATGGCAGGGCGAGCCAGCTTGGCAATACGCGTATGGCTGAGGGCAATACGCGTACGGCCAGGAGGATGAAAAATTGTGTTTTCTCGCGATACTATTTTCCGTTGTGTCCATAACTTTTGACTCGGTTATCCGTTTTTAATATTCTTGATATCATTGGAAAGCTAACAAATTGTATTTTCTTATTAAAATAGTGTTAAGATTGTTGTCCGATTTAATTATGTCGGGATTTTTGGAATAGTGTCGTTTTGTCGACTTTTATCGTTTAATGGTGTGTAATTGTTGTTGAAAGTGTATGCATGTTAAAATATGGAATAGGTAGAGTGAGGATTATTATCCTAAACGATGTCGAAGTGTGAATTGTCATAAGTGACAACGCTCGTGCATGGAAGGCCGAGGCGTGTGTATAATAATCATAACCATTTTATCTTATGGTGTAGTTTCATGAGACTCGAGCACCTCCTCTGAAGCGTATGCACAATTACTTGGCAGGTTTGATTCCCGCATATAGTACGAATGGAGCCTACGGGTAAAGAGACTTGTGATGGTTAACAGGCCATGAGAAGTGACGGTTCACGGCTAACAGGCTGATGATCCCGAATCCATTTCATATGCCAAGTAATTTCAAGGATCCATGACTCGGGTCGTCTTTTAGACGTAGAAGTGGACAGGAAAAGGGGATGCCTTGGTACGGTTATTGATTAGTGAGTTCTTGAGCTAACAGGCTCAGGACGTACTTCGGTACTAGTGTGAGTTAACAGGCTCACCGGTGTGGATATTTATATAGTGTGTGTACTCAAAGTCATTTCCTTTTTTCCTTTTGACTTGAGTTAGGTTTATTAGAACCTTGTAGAGCCGAGAGGACTTTAAGATAGGGAACTCACTGAGATTTGATGTATCTTACCCCACTGCTGTTGTTTACATCACAGGTTCTGCAGGTTCCGCGAAGGGTAAGGATAAGGTTGTGTGATTATCCTTGCTTAGCTGTTGGTTTTGCTTCCGTTGTGGAGTCTTTTGAGATCCTTGGGGATCTAGTTCTTAGTTTTATCTTTTGAACATTTTGTACATATAACATGCCAGTGTTTTGTTTTAGGTTGCTTTGGGCATCTTTATGTATACAGTGTTACTAGGAACTTATGTATTTCAGTACCAAACGTATTTTTCATGTATAATATATGATTTGATGCATGTATTTATATATGGGTATTACAGTTGGTATCAGAGCAGGTCGTATCCTCGACCTAGCCATGAAATAGAATAAGTTTTCTTTCCGTTTCATATGCGGCGTGTCGCCATTGGTCTTGTCTGTTATATTTATGGTATTGAGTCTGATCAACTTAATCCTATATGTATGGAATTCAGGAACATGGCTGACAGGCGCAGAAACAACCGTGGTAGACCTAGAACCACTCTAGCAGGGACTAATTCGCCGGGTGACGAGGGAAATGCACCTTTGTACCAATTTATGCAACAGATACAACAGCAGCAGAATCAGTTTGTGCAGCAAATGGCTGGTGGTGTACATCCTCCAGTTGTGGTACCAGAAGCTGCAGGGGGAACCTTTAGGGATTTCATCCGTATGAATCCTCCGGAATTTCAGGGAGGGCTAGATCCAGTAAAGGCTCATGAATGGATATCAGGTATGGAACGGATTTTCCTAATAGTTCAGTGCAGTGAGGAAAACAAGGTGGTCTTCGCTTCTCACTTGTTGAAGGGTTCTGCCATGAGGTGGTGGGAAAATGCTTCAGCTTTAATGACAATTCAAGAGGTACCGAAGGTGTGGGAACAGTTTAAGGTAACCTTTATGGAGAAATATTTTCCAAGTTCCTTGAGATCTCAGAAGGAATTCGAGTTTCAACAATTGAGACAAGGCAACTTAACTGTGGCTTCTTATGCTGAAAAGTTCGAAGTTATGGCTGCTTATTCTAGACAGGCGATGTATGCTCCTGATGAGAGGTGGAAGATTGATCAGTTTTTGTTTGGTTTAAGGGCTGAAATTTCACACAGTGTATCTCAGAGAGAATTTACAAGTTATGCTGAATTGTTACGACAGTGTTATGTTGCGGAACATAGTTTGAAAAAGGTACAAATGGAAGGAGAATTGAACAGGGTAACTCAAGGTGATCGTGGGAGATCGAATCAACAAGTTAGACCAAGGCAACAGTCATTTAAAGGGAAGCAAGTTCAGAGTTCTAGAACTAGTGTGCCTCCGGTATGTCGTACTTGTGGAAGGAATCATTATGGTAGGTGCAGTTTGGAGGGATTGAGGTGTTATCAGTGTAATAAAGTGGGCCACATAGCGAAGGATTGTCCTCAGGGTAGAAATCAGGCACAAGGGAAGAATACCGGTCGAGTGTATACCTTGGATGCGAGAAAGGCAAAGAATGACAACTCCTTGATTGCGGGTACGTGTTTCGTAAATGGACATCCTTGTTTTGTTTTATTTGATTGTAGGGCAACGCATTCTTTTGTGTACACGCGTTGCGTGAAGCGACTTGGGTTGCAAGTTGTTCCTTTGTTTCCTCCTATGGTGGTTACTACTGCCATGGATGAGATTGTAGAGACACCGTTGATGTGTGAAAATTGTGTTTTGTCGGTGAATGAAAGAGTTTTCCAGATTGACCTTATCTGTTTACCGCTTAAGAAAGTGGTTGTTGTTCTGGGAATGGATTGGCTATCCGTTAATTCTGTGTTTATTGGGTGTGAGGAAAAACTGATCATTATTCCGTCCGAAGAGGCTACTTCGAAGGATGTATTAACCACTATTTTAGAAGGTACGGTTGGAATGATTAATTTCTTGTTTGAGGAAGAAAAGTCTGTTCTTTTGCTTCTTACTAAGGAGGAGAGTAGTAACATCCCAGTTTTGAGTATTTCAGTAGTTTGTGATTTTCCTGAAGTTTTCCCCGAGGATATCACTTCTCTTCCTCCGGAGCGGGAAGTGGAATTCTCTATTGACCTGATACCGGGAACGACTCCAATATCCGTTTCTCCGTATCGGATGGCACCACTTGAATTAAGGGAACTAAAGGATCAGTTGGAAGAACTGTTGGCTAAGCATTTTGTTCGACCCAGTGTTTCGCCCTGGGGAGCTCCAGTGTTATTGGTAAAGAAAAAGGATGGTGGAATGCGGTTGTGTATTGATTACCGTCAATTGAATAAGGTCACCATCAAGAACAAATACCCATTACCAAGGATAGACAACCTGTTAGATCAATTGAAAGGAGCATGTGTGTTCTCGAAGATTGATTTACGGTCGGGTTATCATCAGATTTGTGTAAAGAGTTCAGATGTACCAAAGACCGCGTTCAGAACCCGTTATGGTCATTATGAATTCTTGGTGATGCCTTTCGGTGTGACGAATGCTCCGGCAGTTTTCATGGATTATATGAATCGGATATTTCAACCTTACTTGGACCAATTTGTGGTGATTTTCATTGACGACATTCTTATTTATTCTCGTGACCCTCAAGAACACGGAGAACACCTAAGGATTGTTTTATCTATCTTACAAGAGAAACGAATTTTTGCTAAGTTAAGTAAGTGTGAGTTTTGGATGTCTGAGGTTAATTTTCTTGGTTAAGTCATATCTCAGGGAGGTGTGGCGGTCGATCCATCAAAAGTGGAAGCGGTAATTAATTGGGAGAGACTGAAGAATGCTTCTGAAGTTAGGAGTTTCTTGGGATTAGCAGGTTACTACAGAAGGTTTATCAAGGGATTCTCACAATTGGCTTTACCATTGACAAGACTTACTAGGAAAGATTATTCGTATGAGTGGGATTTGGCTTGTGAAAGAAGTTTTAGGAGTTTGAAGGAGAGATTGACGACTACTCCTGTTTTGATTATTCCTGATCCTAGCAAGTCATACGAGGTATATTGTGATGCATCGAAGAAGGGTTTGGGCGGAGTGTTAATGCAAGATGGACATGTAGTGGCTTACGCTTCGCGACAGTTGAAAGTTCATGAAGAGAATTACCCGACGCATGATTTAGAATTGGCGGCAGTTGTTTTTACCTTGAAAGTGTGGCGTCACTATTTGTATGGTGTACGTTTTGAGATGTTTAGTGACCACAAGAGCCTAAAGTACTTATTTGATCAGAAAGAGTTAAATATGCGTCAAAGGAGGTGGATGGAATATTTAAAGGATTATGATTTGGAACTAAAGTACCATCCGGGTAAAGCGAATAAGGTGGCAGATGCTTTAAGTAGGAATGTGTTGCATAGTGCAGAGTTGATGATGTTAGAGTATGTATTAATGGAAAGAGTCATTTCGTTTAACCAAAGGATTTGTGTTCCAGATAACACCGAATTAAAACGAAGGATTTTGGAGGAAGCGCATAAGGGTACTTTTACTATACATCCTAGTGCTTCAAAGATGTATCAGGATTTAAAGAGGGACTATTGGTGGTCAGGGATGAAAAGAGATATTGCGGTGTATGTATCAGAATGTGCGGTGTGTCAACAAGTGAAGATTGAGCACCAAAGGCCGGGTGGTTTGTTGCAACCTTTAGAAATCCCGATGTGGAAATGGGATAGTATTTCGATGGACTTTGCAGTGGGATTACCCCGTGCGCAAGGTGGTTATGATTCAATCTGGGTAATTGTGGACCGGTTAACAAAATCCGCGCATTTCTTAGCTGTGAAGACTACCTATAAGGCGAGTCATCTCGCAAGATTATTCATTTCAGAGATAGTAAGATTGCATGGTATTCCTACTAGTATTATTTCGAATAGAGATCCAAAATTTACTTCTAGAATTTGGAGAGCTTTTCAACAAGCCATGGGAACGAGGTTGTGTTTGAGTACGTCAAATCATCCGCAAACAGACGGTCAGACGGAACGAACAATACAAACCATGGAAGACATGTTAAGAGCTTGTGTACTTGAAAGTGGGGGAAATTGGAGAGAAATTTTGCCGTTGATCGAATTCTCTTATAATAACAGTTATCATGCAAGTATTGGTATGGCACCTTATGAGGCGTTGTATGGTAGGAAGTGTAGAACGCCATTGTGTTGGACGGAGGTTGGCGAGGATAGGATTTTGGGACCCGAGATTATTCACGAGACCACATAAAAGATTATAATGATTCGGGAAAAGATTAAACAAGCCCAAGATCGTCAGAAAAGCTATGCGGACAACCGTATGAGACCGTTGGAGTTTGATGAGGGTGATCATGTATTTTTGAAAGTTACTCCGAGATTGAGATTGAAAGGACCCTTTAAATCGTGGAAATTAAGTCCAAGATACGTGGGACCGTATCAGATTTTGGAAAGAATTGGTGAAGTAGCTTACAGATTAACCTTACCGCCTTCTCTATCAGAGATGCACGACGTTTTTCATGTGTCTCAGCTTCGGAGATTTGTTCCGGATCCTCTTCAGCCAATTTTGCCAGATACAATTGAGATTGAAGCTGATGTGATGTTTGAGCCTCAGCCGAGTCGTATTACAGGAAGAGAGACCAAAGTGTTAAGGAATAAAGAGATTCCTCTTGTTAAGGTCCAATGGGATGAGACGCATCCAGGTGATGCCACTTGGGAATTGGAATCGGAAATGCAGGAGGCCTACCCTCATCTGTTCAGGTAATCATTTAAATTCGAGGGCGGATTTCTATTTAAGTGGGGGAGGATGTAATACCCCATAATTTTGTGAGCATTTTGAATAATATTAGTATGATCAACTGGGTTCCGGGGTACTCTGAGCAATTATTGGATAAAATAATTAGAGTAAACCGGCGAACTCGGATTGATTATATTTAATATTATTTAAACTTGGAATTTTATTAATTGGTGCATTTGAGATAATTTGGATAATTAGTGGTGTGACTGTAGCGAGCGATTTTGGACGTGGTTCATAAGCACTGGTCGCTCTCTGCGGTTGAGCTTAAAACTGCAGGTCGATTCATTTTTTATCCTATTGTGAGCTGATGAAGGAAGGGAAATAGATGTCTCCAATTAACCCTGCTTTGCATACTGAGTTTAAACAGCGGTCTGTTAGGTTACGAATGCTATCAATGTGGGGGGCCTTTCTTGTGCTATTTAACAGAATGACAGGTTTCTGGCGGGGAACAAGGATTAGGATGTTAGGACTGATGCTTTTGAATTCCGCTTTTGATATGGGAGTATGGGGTTTAGGTTTTTTGTTGATTGTGCTCGCTAAGATCTTTTCTTTCGATCTTATGCCTACGTATTCCCGTTTACCGAAACAGGGAAATCAGAGCGTTCGTAGTTCCTCCTATTCCATGGGAGGAAATGGTTGTTTTGGTGTCTTGTTCAAAGCCCAAGACGTGAAGCGAAAAGGTGGTTTGTATCTTGTTCAAAGCCCAAGATGTGAAGCTGAAAAGTCTATTTGTATCTTGTTCAAAGCCCAAGATGTGAAGCTGAAGGTCCCAACTTTAGAGAGAATTTGTCATCTCTAAAGAGGGGGTTGTATGTCACAACTGTTTTTATAAAGGAGAATTACTTTAACCAAGATTTGTGAATCCGGCAATGCCATAATTTCCTTTATAGGGGGTTTTAACCTGAAGGAGAAGACTTTAACTCAGTGTAGAGCAATGCTATCTTTCCTTAGGAATTTCTCATGCTAAAAGAGGGACAGTGGCATGGATGTAGATGATCCAGAGGCTTGCCGCTTACAGCAATTAGATGAAAGGAAGTTGTTTGATGTTTGTTTACTGTGAACGAGGCACAGCTTTGATGCTAAGAGGTTAATTGGATTAACCAGTGATTTTCTTATACAAAGCCTAAGAGGAGGCTGATATGTGTCTTGTACAAAGCCCGAGAGAGAGGCTAAAAGGTTTTGACCCGACGATGGAGTCTTTTGGTATCTCGTATAAAGCCCGAGAGAGAGGCTAAAAGGTTTTGACCCGACGATGGAGTCTTTTGGTATCTCGTATAAAGCCCGAGAGAGAGGCTAAAAGGTTTTGACCCGACGATGGAGTCTCTTGGTATCTCGTATAAAGCCCGAGATGGAGGCGGTTGTTTATTTGGCTCAATAAGAACTTTTTTGTATCTCGTATAAAGCCCGAGATGGAGGCGAAAGGGGTAATTGACTCAACGAGGGAGTCCCTTATGTGTCTCGTACAAAGCCCGAGAGAGAGGCTAAACGTTGTTTCAGTTAAGTGACAGGTCCAGTAGATTGATTGTTAAAGAGAAAATCAGTTCTTATATGAGCAACACTGTACTCAGGGATTTTGACTCAGGGATCCGGGTTATTCCTGTTCTTTAAGGAAGCGGGAAATCCGAAGGGTATTGAGACTGTCCGAGTCTGCAGGTTTCCTTCCTATTTTTGAAGGGGTCACTTGAGAATGTCTTTGAGACTCAAGGAGATTAGACTGTCCATGTCTAGAGTTTCATCTTTTGCACTATGCTTTGAGAAACAGTAGTAGACTCTACGAAAGGACTGTTCTATAAAGATGACTAAGTTCTGTTCCTATACCTCTAGGAGGTCGTCGAGACATTTTCTACGAAGCCCAAGAGGAGGCTGGAAACTTTTAAGAAGCCGACGGGTCCTTGTATTAAGCCCAAGAGGAGGCTATCATTCCCGGAGGAAGAGATCATTATACGAAGCCTAAGAGGAGGCTGTGAATACTTCTAAGAAGCCGTAGGGTCCTTGTACTAAGCCCAAGAGGAGGCGGGGTCGCTTTTAGGAAGCCTGTGGGTCCTTGCACGATGCCCAAGAGGAGGCCGATGCTTTTAAGAAGCCCGTGGGTCCCCAAACCCCGAGAAATTCAAGGCAATGCTATTCACCGAGAATAGATCAAAGTCAGGAAAGTTCGAGAATTTGGAAGAAACTCAAAGATGCCATTCACGGAGAATACATTCATCTCTGGGGGTAGAGTTCCTTGCAATTCCTAATGAGGACATCCGAAGAGAAGACTGTATCTGGTGATCTTATTGGGGATCTAGTTGTCTATTTCTACGAATAAACGAAACGGCGTCACCTAGTTCTAGACGTAGTTGCCGGGGAAACTCGAAATATCTATACTATTATTACACAGTTGATATGAGTTTATGAAAGAAGACTTACAGTGAAACAGCCCCACAATACAGTTATATGTATATGAAAGCGGTAAATGAAAGCGTGTAAACACTTACTCGGTTGTAGAGCTTCCATGTTGTTTGGTTAGTTGTTCAACAAAGAAAGTTTTGAAAACAACAGTATATTCAAAATCAAAGGAGAAAGTGCTTTGAAAAAGAATTTTTGGGGCTTACAGCTCAAGGAGAGGCCCAAGGTTTTATCAGTGAGTGCACTGTTATTTGTACAGAGGGACTTATACAAGTGACTGAGGCCCAAAATGTTTTCTGTACAAAGGGATGGGTCTTACACTCTTTCAAGAGGCCCAAGTGATTTTTTTAAAAAAGAGTGGGGCTTATAACACGAGGGTAGGCCCAGATGACTATTCCGTTTGAAATGGCGATCGCGCCGAGATTTTCTTTTAACGCAGAGGGACTTATACAATAAGTGAGGCCCAAATGATTTTGGTTAAAAGGGGGTTGGGTCTTACACTCTATTAGAGGCCCAAAGTGTTTTTGAATGGGTCTTATAGCTCAAGGAGAGGCCCAATTGATTTTTTGAATAGGCGACGATCGCGCTGTTTGTTTTTGACGGTATCGGGACTTATACAATACACTGAGGCCCAAAATGTTTTGGTCAAGAAAGGATTGGGTCTTACACTCTATTAGAGGCCCAAATGAGTTTTGAAAATGATTTATGAGGGTTGAATTAATCCAAAAACCCTAATTTGTTTTCAAAAATGTATTTAATTGAATAAAAATTCAATTAAAATGATCAAAATTATTTAACATGTGAAAAACAAATTGTGATTTTGGATTAATGCTTCAAAAATTAAGTATTGACCTACAAAATAATTAGAAAGCATTAAAAGTTGCAAAATCAATGTAGAAAAAAAAATATTTAATATGTCAAAAACAATTAAAATATTAATTCTTTGCAAAAATATCAATTATATGAAATAAATAATATTTTTGGGATTTTTTGATAAAATAAAATATTTTAACATTTTTGTGAATTATTAAAAAAAGAATCAACTCAAAATCATTAAAACTCAGAGAGAAATTAATTTTTGAATCAATTAAACAAAATCACAAAATTCAAATATTTGAATTATTCAAAAATGGCGCCAAGAACACACCAAGAACACGCGCGTGTTCTGGGTTTGGCTGATTTGCATTTTCTCCTCAATCTCACTGAATACTTGATTATATCATGCAATCCACATATCATTATGCTCGTCTCAACCTCACGATCATGTCTATAACACTTAATTTCATTTAAATTAAACATATAACAAGAAATCATGAAAAATCATCAAGAACCCTAATTTCTGCATGAAGGCTAGGATTTTTGATACACGATTCAAACAATGCAATTAATTGAGGGAAAACATTCCATGCATGATTATGAACATATGGCCAAATTATTGTGCGAGGAAATATGCATAGATTGAGAGATGACCAAGTATATGCTTACCTCTAAGCTGTGACAGCAAGTGCAATGTGATTTTTGATTTGGAGGTGTTACAGATGAGTGGTGATGATCTGAACAGCTTACCTACACCCTATGGAGTGTGTTTGAATGGTTGGACTTGATTGAAAATGGCTGGATCAATTTGTGGTACCTCAGCTGCAACTTGATTGAAATTTTGAGCAACCAGCTGGTGATTTTGTGAAATTGGTGTTTCAGAAGTGATCTAAGTGTTTGATCAGCTCATATGTGATGTATGTGAGGTGTGTGAGTGATTGGTTTGATTGGAATTGCTCTCAAACTCAAAACCCGATAGTGATTTGCCTTAGAAGGCAAAATTGGAGTGAAAGAAGAGATTTTTGAGGAAAGCATCTGTTTGATGGCTTTGGTGTACTCAAACTGATCACAATTGAGCTCTATTTATAGTAGAGCAAGTTTGTTTTGCAAGGAATAGTGAATGGCAGCTGGTAAGTAGGTTTGGCCAATGTCGGCAAATGAAAATCCAAGTCTCCTCTAGCCATTGACTAGAGGTTAGGGCACAGAGCTTTGGTTCCCTTGGTCTTAGATAAGTCTTGACTGATTTCAGATGAGAATGGCTCAGTCCATGCCACCTTGATGCTTCCATTGAATGCTTCAATCCAAATTTGGAGTCTTGTCCCTATTTTGGCCATTCTAGGTTCAACATGCTATTTCTTGTTCCATGGACTTTGGAGGCTTGGCTCAGTGATTATCCCCTTTAGATTCAATCCTCTGAGGTGTCCAAGTGGATAGGAGCATTTGAATTTGGCTGATTTTGGCAAATCGAGCCAAAATGCAAAATCTGCCTTGCCTTTGACAGATTTCAGCAAGGCAACTTGACAATGTCATATCTCATGGTGTAAGTTGAATTTGGCAATGTTCTTGGCCATTTTGGAAAGCCCTTACATGATACAACAACTGTTTAAACAAGTTTAGTTTTGATCTCTTCTGATTCCAAGTGAAAAATCCCTCTACATTTGGCAAAAAGTGAAGCAAAATCTGACTTAGTGAAATTTTCACCAAGTGTTGGAACAAAGTGTGATTGCTTGATTTTGATCACTCCATAACTCAAAATCCTTAATGAATTGGACTTAGGTCTAGTTGATGTTTTTGTAGAGGGTAATGAGGGCTACAAATCCATCTTTGGATGAGAAAAAATGGCCATGTGGTTTAGGAGTTATGGTCCTCCAAAGTTGGTGCATTAGTGGTACTTTTTCCATAACTTAGAAAAATTTTTAAGTTTTATGGTTACCCCTTTTACAAGTTATCCAACATTCTTTGATTTTTCTTGATGAATGATAATTCAAATCATACATTAACATCATTTTAGGGTTAAAAATCCATTTTGGTGAAAAATCTCAAAAAGTCAAAGTTGACTTTTGTGCACAGTTGACTTTTTATCAGATGAATTCCAAATTGTGCAATTCTTCAGGAAATCATGTCCTTGGCCTAAATCAAACTTGATGGACATGTTCCATGGGTGTCATAGGGTATATTGGGGCATGTCTCAGGGTTTGGGAGCATGTCCTGGTCAAAAGTCAAAGTTACAGTTGACTTTCCTCGTGAAACCCTAATTGTGGTGCAGATGAAAATGAGACTTGTTGCTCAAGCTTCTTGGATTAATCCATTGTTCCAAATGGATCAATATAGTTCATTAGAGACCGTCAAATCATGTCTTGAGGTCTTGGCTCTTGATTTGTCCCAAAAGTCAACTTAGGGGTGAATTAGGTCAAGAAACCCTAATTCCTGATTTTTTATGTATGCATCCCCAGAGGCAAAATTGACTTGATGATTGGGTCCATGAGGTTCCATGGAGTATATTAGGTTATGTTTTGGATCTTTGGCTTATGTCCAGATGAAACTTTCCATCTAGAGGCCCTGGTCGACCAAAACCCTAATTTGGTGACACTGTCGATCTTGAGACTTGATCCACCTAGAAGGGAGCAGCCTTGTGCTTAATCCTTGAAGTGGGAGTCCTTTTGATCCATTGTGGATGTTTGAGGGGTTAGACAAGTTGAAGATCATGTCATTCCTTGATTGATCCTTTGTCTAAGCACTCAGAGAGGGCTTAAAACCCTAATTTTGATCGTAGTGAATGCTCAACAACCCTTGAGGCATTTGGTGAGGCATGATGGTTCATCCATATTGTGATGATGATTTGCACAATGATGGGAAATCTTAGTGGTCAAAATTTGGGGTATGACAGTGACCAATTAATGTTAATATGAATATTTTCCTTTCATTACTTGGTCAAAAGATAGAAATTAGAGAAAAGGAAAAGCAAAGGAAGGAAAAGGAAGAGAAAAGAAGAGAAATTTTCTCACGGGCTTTAGATCATCAATCATCAAGCTATCTTCATCTTCTCATCTCAGCTGCAACCTCCTCATCTAGTAATCCAGGTGGGTTCTAGTTAGACTCTTTAGATTAAGGTTTTATTGAGTTTAGAGTTAGTTTGGACATTGCTAGAAAATGAGAATTTTTACGCTAAAATCATGTTTTATTGATTCTCATGCTTACTACTTGTTACATATGAGTTGTTCTGTATCAAACTGGTAAATTTCTGGTGTTTATAAGGGAATTGGAAGTGAAAATGGGTCAATTTCGCAGACCCAAATTATGCAGAAAATTCTGGGTTTCACGCTGCCCATACGCGTATCACCCAAGGCAATACGCGTATTGGTCAAGGCAATACGCGAACGGTTGCGCAAAAATATGGGCAATATGCATATTGGGGTCCCATTTCCTCGTCCATCTGCCCATTTGCATATTGATACGCCTACAGTATTGGGCATTACGTGTATGGGTCATGGTAGTACGCGTATGGGAAATTTTGAAAGGAATTTTGAAGGAAAATAGCTTCTGCTCATACGCGTATGACCTTGGGCAATACGCGTATGGCTGGGCGAGCCAGCTTGGCAATACGCGTAAGGCTGAGGGCAATACGCGTACGGCCAGGAGGATGAAAAATTGTGTTTTCTCGCGATACTATTTTCCATTGTGTCCATAACTTTTGACTCGGTTATCCGTTTTTAATATTCTTGATATCATTGGAAAGCTAACAAATTGTATTTTCTTATTAAAATGGTGTTAAGATTGTTGGCCGATTTAATTATGTCGGGATTTTTGGAATAGTGTCGTTTTGTCGACTTTTATCGTTTAATGGTGTGTAATTGTTGTTGAAAGTGTATGCATGTTAAAATATGGAATAGGTAGAGTGATGATTATTACCCTAAACGATGTCGAAGTGTGAATTGTCATAAGTGACAACGCTCGTGCATGAAAGGCTGAGGCGTGTGTATAATAATCATAACCATTTTATCTTATGGTGTAGTTTCATGAGACTCGAGCACCTCCTCTGAAACGTATGCACAATTACTTGGCAGGTTTGATTCCCGCGTATAGTACGAATAGAGCCTACGGGTAAAGAGACTTGTGATGGTTAACAGACCATGAGAAGTGACGGTTCACGGCTAACAGGCCGATGATCTCGAATCCATTTCGTATGCCAAGTAATTTCAAGGATCCATGACTCGGGTCGTCTTCTAGACGTAGAAGCGGACGGGAAAAGGGGATGCCTTGGTACGGTTATTGATTAGTGAGTTCTTGAGCTAACAGGCTCAGGACGCACTTCGGTACTAGTGTGAGTTAACAGGCTCACCGGTGTGGATATTTATATAGTGTGTGTACTCAAAGTCATTTCCTTTTTTCCTTTTGACTTGAGTTAGGTTTATTAGAACCTTGTAGAGCCGAGAGGACTTTAAGATAGGGAACTCACTGAGATTTGATGTATCTCACCCCACTGCTGTTGTTTACATCACAAGTTCTGCAGGTTCCTCGAAGGGTAAGGATAAGGCTGTGTGACTACCCATGCTTAGCTGTTGGTTTTGCTTCCGTTGTGGAGTCTTTTGAGATCCTTGGGGATCTAGTTCTTAGTTTCATCTTTTGAACATTTTGTACATATAACATGCCAGTATTTTGTTTTAGGTTGCTTTGGGCATCTTTATGTATACAGTGTTACTAGGAACTTATGTATTTCAGTACCAAACGTACTTTTCATGTATAATATATGATTTGATGCATGTATTTATATATGGGTATTACAAGTAATTTGCTCAGTATAGGGCATTTTGTCGAAAAGAACTACAAGGTAGTTGTCGAAGACAAGATGATGAGAGTTCTCGACGCAGGTGGTAGGTTGATCTTGAAGGCTCCAATGTCTCAGAATAGGACCTTCAAGATTGAACTCAAGGTGATGGAGCACAAGTGTCTAGCAACGGCAGCCAGCAGAGATGAGTGGTTATGGCATTTTCGACTAGGCCATCTCAACTTCAATGACATCAGAGAGCTGAAGAGAAGAAATATGGTTTCAGGATTACCAAAAATCGAAATTCCAAGTGAAGTCTGTGAGGAGTGTGTTCAGTCGAAACAACACAAGAATAGCTTCAGCAAGGATGCAGGAAGGAAGTCGAAGGCAATTCTGGAAGTCATATATTCTGATGTATGTGGTCCAATCTAGGTGGATTCGATTGGTGGAAACAGATATTTTGTCACGTTTATAAATGATTTCAGTCGAAAGTTATGGACTTACCTCATCAAGAAGAAAAGTGATGTGATTGAGGTATTTTCCAGATTCAAATCCATGGTCGAAAGGCAGAGTGGTCGAAAGTTGAAAATTCTGAGGACAGATGGTGGTGGAGAGTATGTGTCGAAAGAGTTCGATGCATTATGTGAAAAAGAAGGGCTTGTGCATGAGGTGGTGCCGCCCTACACATCATAGGAAAATGGAGTTGCAGAACGAAAGAACATAACCATTATGAACATGGTGAGAAGTATGTTGAATGAAAAGCATCTACCCAAAAAATTATGGGGAGAAGCGATTTCGACAGCAACATATATTTTGAATAGATGTCTGACGAAGAAGCTTGAAGGAATCACACCAAAAGAATGTTGGTCTGGTGTCAAGCCTAGCCTCAGTCACCTGAAGGTGTTTGGATCTATAGAATAGACATGTGCCAGATCAGTTGAGATGGAAGCTTGTTGACAAGTCGAATCAAATGATCTTGATAGAATATCATTAGACTGGAGGTTACAAGTTGTTCGACCCAGTGAATAAGCAGGTAGTCATCAGCAGGGACAAGGTCAAAGATGAGATTAAAGAATGGGATTGGACTGATAATACCAAGAAGGATTCAGTGAGAATCTCTTGTGAAGAACCAGCCACTGAAGTCGAAAGAGAAGTTCGACAGAAACTAGTTGCAGATGAAGCAGGTTCAAGCAGACCTCGACGAACAAGACACATGCCTGCAAGGTTGCAAGAATGTGTAGTTACATCAGATGATGTGGTTGATGAAGAGGGTGAGCTGGTGCATTATGCTTTCTACGCAGATGTCGAACTAGTCAATGCAGCTGAGGCATTGAAAGATTCGAAGTGGGTGAAAGCAATGAATGAAGAGTTAGAGTCCATCGAAGTCGACAACACCTGGTCACTTGTCGAATTGCCTCAAGGCAAGAAGACAATTGATGTGAAGTGGGTTTACAAGGTGAAGGTAAATCCTAGAGGATAAGTAACTCAACACAAGGCGAGACTTGTGGTGAAAGGATTTCTTCAGAAGGAAGGAATCGACTTCGATGAAGTGTTCGCACCTGTTGCTAAAATCGAAATATTAAGGTTGGTTGTTGGTCTAGAAAATATGAACAATTGGCACACATGTCAGATGGACTTGAAGTGTGCGTTCCTTAATGGCCCCTTAGATGAAGATGTTTATGTCGCACAACCAGCTGGGTATGTGAAACGAGGTGAAGAAGGAAAGGTGTACAGGCTGCCCAAAGCCCTGTACAGACTTAAGCAAGCTCCAAGAGCTTGGAATAAGAAAATCGACAGCTTCTTAAGGGAGAAGGAATTTGTGAAATATACGACTGAGCATAGAGTGTATGTAAGGAGAAGCAATAATGAATTACTTATACTATGCCTCTATGTCGATGATTTGTTGATAACAGGGAGTTGCAAGAAGGAGATTTAAGATTTCAAACATGACCTGAGTGAGGAGTTTGAAATGTCAGACTTGGGAAATCTCTCATATTTCCTTGGCATCGAATTCTACAAGACTAGTAGAGGTTTGATGATGCACCAAAGAAGATATGCAGGCGAAATACTCAAGAGATTTGAGATGCAAGATTGCAACGCTAATTCGAATCCAGCTGAGACCAGACTGCAACTGTCGAAGGATTCAGATGAAGATGATGTCGACCCAACCCAATACAGAAGACTTATTGGGTCACTTAGATACCTTTGTCACACAAGGCCTGACTTAGCATACAGTGTGGGTATGGTAAGTAGATTCATGCAGAAGCCAAAGGTATCACACCTAACAGCGACGAAGAGGATACTGAGGTATCTGAAAGGGACTCTCGACTACAGCATTTTGTTTCATGCAGCTGATGAAGGGAAAGCATGCAAGTTAGTGGGATACACCGACTCTAGTTGGTGTAGTGATGCTGAGGATAGAAAATCCACAGCTGGATATGTGTTTCTGTTAGGTGGTGCACCAATTGCTTGGAGTTCGAGAAAGGAGCCAGTAGTGGCATTGTCATCATGCAAAGCAGAATATATAGCTGCTTCTCTTTGTGCATGTCAAGCAACTTGGATGGTGAACTTGGCCGAAGAGATTACAAGGAAGAATCATGGACCAATTACCATGAAGATAGACAACATGTCAGCTATCAACTTGGCGAAGAATCCAATAGCTCACGGTCGAAGCAAGCACATCGAAATGAGGTTCCACTATCTTCGAGAGCAGGTAGCAGAAGGGAAGATGAATCTGGAACACTGCAGAACTGAGAATTAGATTGCAGATATTATGGCGAAGGGAGTCCAGGTCGAAACCTTCAGAAGACTGAGAGCCATGATGATTGTAGACAGCTTAGACACAATGAATTAGGTGGTGTGTTAAATTGTAATTCCTAGTGTCTAAGTGTGGCGAAGTCGAAGTCAAAGTCAAGTGTCGAAGTCGAAACTTTCAGTGTGTCGAAACAGTTTGTTTCACACAGATTTGTTTTGATAAGATTTGATATGATTTAGATTAGATTTGATTTAGTTCAAATAGATATTTTGGGCCTTTAGAGTTTTGGGCCTTTGTACTTTGTAATAATGCAGAAATATAACAAGCAGTGAAGATAATCACAGTGTTTGAATTCACAGTTGCAAGTTTGCAGGTGAAATAGAATCTGAAATCCCACAATTCGTGGGTAACTTTTTCTCCAAGTATTTCTCCTCTCTCTCGTTTCTTTTCTTGCTGTTTTGTTCTTCATCGTCTCCATTGCCATTGCGTATTGTGCGGGTTGTTATCAATCTTGAGAACAAGATTAAAAGAGGAATTACCATAGTTTGTGGTTGAATTCCAACATTGACTTACTTGCTCCAAATATTTCCTTCAGCTTTTCTAGACATCTTTAATCCTTCTTAACGTCGAAATTCCAACTAACAGGTGCACACTAAAAGCGCGACTTCTCATGAAACAATAATATTTTCTCTTAGTTTTTTAGGCAAGCTTAAAAAGTGATCGGTAGACGAGGATAATATGAAAAACCCCTGCACTATCATACAAATACAAGAGTCCGGAGGAAACTGTTACGGGCCGATTGAATTGACCATCAACCGACCACTTAAAAGGAGTTACCATTCGTCTGGATTGCTCGTAGTGCTGGAAAACTATCATGAGGATGAGTACATGAGATACAGATCCAAGATACATACAATGACTCCTCGCATCACACGCCTAACAAATAGCGGGTTGTTATAATTGTTTCACTATATCAAGGATACTCGCAAAGAATTCAGGCACACAATTTAAAATCCAAATTTCATTCACTCTTTTATTTCCTTTATTGACTTAAGCATCCAATGCTCATATCCATTGTTGTTCACGGGTATAATTACTATTTTAATTGAATAAATACATTGTTACATAAAATTTAGTATGTGTCGTTTTAATCTTCCAATTCAAATTCTCACTGTTTTACCTTATTTGCACTCAATACGATTTTTTTTATAAGCAATGAGATTTATATTCATAGAAGTACAATGAGTACTTCAACCAAAATACAACATAAACAGCAAAATACAAACCCAACGAACCAAAAAAAAAAAAAAAACCAAGAGTCCCCACTATACAAACCCATTTTTCTCATTATACTTTCTTGTTAATTGTTCCAATTCCTCATTCTTCTGCTTTAAAGTGTTATCCATTCTAGATATATGCATCAAGAATTTACTATTATCCTCGGCTTCTTTTTCAGCAACAGTTTTCAAATCCCCATTTTTCCGGAGGTAGCTGCCCACAATATCCTTGGAATTATAGTCATCTCTACGTGCCATCCACCCAAAGAGTTTTTCTCCTCGTTCACTTAAACTCAAATAATCTCTCTTCCCACAATGTTCTCTTTCAAAGCTGGTTTCTAGCTTCCAAGCACCGGCCCAACCATCCATTTCTTTTCCAAATTCAACAATTGCAAAATGTGTTTGTCCTTTATCATTCCACAGTGTAGTAACTTTCAGCAGATTAACCCCTTTCGCGGTCAGTTCCTCCTCAATTATATTATTATTCTTTCCTGTATACTTACCAGACTTTGGCTCATACTTTGTAACAATGTTTGCCAGAACTGTCATCCAAGGCCAGACAAAAATCTCATCTTCAGCAGCAGCATTAACTATATCAAGATTCATATTGTTGAATGTAGATCAAAAACAGCAACAAAGAAAGGAGGAGAAGAGTGTTTTGTGTATATCTTAAGGAGAAATAAGCTAACTATTTATAAGAGCAAAAATAATTGACGAAACCCTACAGCTTCCGATGCCTCCTCAGCTTATCATTACTGCTATTCATTTTCTTTACAAAAATTAATGGATAACATTCAATTATGTATTTTTAATATAAATATTTTACCGCCATTCATGCATTCCCAATCCTCTGTTCATGCATTTTCCTAACATGTAGACTCCTTTTTCTCTGCTTATCATTACTGCCATTCATTTTCTTTATAAAAATTGATGGATAACATTCAATTCATTACTGCCATTCATTTTCTTTACAAAAATTAATGGATAACATTCAAATATGTATTTTTAATATAAATATTTTACATACTATTGTGTTTATATTTATATTATTCATCTAAAATTATTTCATAAAAAAATATTCATATTATAGTAAAAAATTGTGCATTGAATTCTTCTTTTCTTATTCAATTCTGCAGTTAGCTGCATGCAGATGGTGTCTTTTTTTTCTGTGTTGGCTATTTTTAGCCTTGTTCTTGTTTGTTCTGTATGTTTTCCTTAGCATATCTTAGGCTAGTGTACACTATTTTCTTATTTCTCAATATATTATTTTTGTCTTTTCCAAAAAACAAAAAAATCCGTTAGTTTTTATTATATTTTTTTGTTAGTTATTTTTTTGGAGATAATTATATACATATTAAAAATGTAACTTTTTGTCCATAAGACCATAACTAATCTTCAAAGAAGATGATCAAAAACTTTCAATAAAAAAATCCACTAGAATATACTTTTATGGAGCTAGTATTTAATTTTAAAAGTAATTTATCGAAACTGAAATATGCCATCATTCAAGAACTAAAAACAACTTATTTATATAAATTTCATAAACACTGTAAAGACCATATACAATACATGCCTCAAATCATATATTATACATGAGTTTCACTTTTGGTACTGAAACATAATAAGTTCCTAGTTAACACATTATACACATAAATGCCTCTAATACCAAACACCTAAAAGTCTAAGGCATTATATATACAAGATGTTCCAAAATGATAAAAACTAAGAACTAGATCAAAACAATGATCTCAAAACATAACGCCATAGCGGAAGCCATGCCATCACAAAACCACGATCCGTAAGGAAAGTCAAATAACCTTGTCCTTACCCTTCGCCAAACCTGCAGAACCTGTGATGTAAACAACAACAGTGGGGTGAGATACATCAAATCTCAGTGAGTTCCCTATCTTAAAGTCCTCTCGGCTTTACAAGGTTCTAACAAAGTCCTAACTCATGTCCAAGGGGAAAGGGGAAAGACCATGAGTACACACACACAAATAACCGCCACGGTGAGCCTGTAACTCACACTAGTACCGAAGTACCTCTTGAGCCTGTAAACTCAAGGATTCACAAAGTACCGAAGTACGTTCTGAGTCCGTACACTCAAGAACTCACATATCAATAACCAATACCAAGGTATCCCCTTTTCCCGTACCCTTCTACGTCTAGAAGGCGATCCGAGTCATGGATCCTTGTAGCTACTTGGCATACGATTGGATTCGGGATCACCGGTCCGTACACCGTGATCCGTCACTTCTCACGGCCCGTACACCGTCACAAGTCTCTTTACCCGTAGGCTCCAACCGTACTTAACACGGGACTCAAACCTGCCAAGTAGTTGTGTATAACGTTCAGAGGAGGTGCTCGAGTCTCATGAACTACACCGCACAACTGTGGTTATTGATAAACAGAATGCACACGCCTCGGCCTTTCATGCACGAGCGTTGCCACACATGGAACAATCACACTTCCGACACAGTTTTGGTAATAATTCTCACCCTACCTAGTCCATATTTTAACATGCATATATTGTCCACAATAATTACACACAATTAACAGATAAAAGTCGATAAAACGACACTATTCCAGAAATCCCGATATAATTAAATCGGCCGACAATCTTAAAACTGTTGTAATAAGAAAGTACATTTAATTATCTTTCCAACGATATCAAAATTGTTCCAATCCGAGTTACGTACAAAAAGTTACGGCATTGTAAACAATCGATCGGAAAAATAAATCACAACAGCAGAATTCTGCAACTCTCCTGGCCGTACGCGTATTGGTACTCCCCGTATGCGTATTGCCCAAAAGCTCGCCCAGCCATACGCGTATTGCCCCAAGCGATACGCGTATTGCTCCAAATGCCCGGCCATCCATACGCGTATTGCCCTTGCCGTACGCGTATTGACAAGCCCCATACGCGTATTGACATGCTCCATACGCGTATGGGCAGAGAAAAATGCAGAAGTTCCTGCAGAATTTCTTCTGCTACGGGTTGATCCAAAATCAACCCCAAATCCCATTTTTCATCAATCAAAATGCATCAAAACATGTTATAACATCACAACCAGTATAACATATAATCAAACATTGAATTTTAACAGTTAGATTTACGATTTTTAAACCAAAATACCCATTTTTTCCCAATTCCAATCTAACTCTAAACTCAAAATAATCCTACTCTAAAGAGTCTAACTAGAACCCACCTGGATTACTAGACGAGGAGGTTGATACTGAGACGATTAAACGAAGAACAGATGAATTGATGATGATTCTTGAGCTTTTGGAAAATTTCTCTTCTTCCTCTTTCTTTTCCTTTCCTTCCTTCCCTTTTTCCTTTTCTTTCTTTCTCTTTTAGCTTTTGTTTGTTTTTCCAAGGAAAATGAAAAGAAAATAGATAGTATAGAAACTATCATTTTTAGTAACACTACTAAATGTCCAAAATTAGCTCAAATACATCAAAATATAAAAACTCAACGTTAAATACTATTAATTAAATCGACTCTGAGTTCGTCAGTTTACTCTAATTATTTTATCAAATAATTTCTCAGAGTACCCCGGAACCCAGTTGATCATAATAATATTCACCAGAGCGTTTATAAATTTACGGGGTATTACATCCTCCCCCCCTTAAATAGAAATTCCTCCTCGAATTTATAATATTACCTGAACAGATGTGGATAAGAATCTCGCATTTCCGATTCTAGTTCCCAAGTAGCATCGCCCGGATGCGTCATATCCCATTGCACCTTAACAAGTGGAATATCTTTGTTCCTTAACACTTTTGTTTCCCTTCCCACAATACAACTCGGTTGTGGTTCAAAAGTCAAATTCGATTCAATTTCCACTGATTCGGGTAGAATTGGCTGAAGAGGATCAGGAATAAACTTACGGAGCTGAGATACGTGAAAAACGTCATGCATCTCGGATAGAGAGGGTGGTAAGGCTAATCTATAAGCAACTTCACCAATCCTTTCTAAAATCTGATACGGTCCCACGTATCTCGGACTTAACTTACATGACTTAAACGGTCCTTTCAATCTCAATCTCGGAGTAACTTTCAGAAATACATGGTCACCTTCCTCAAATTCCAAAGGTCTCCTACGATTGTCCGCATAACTCTTTTGACGATCTTGTGCTTGTTTAACCATCTCGCGGATCATACGAATCTTTTCCGTAGTCTCTTGAATAATCTCGGGTACCAAAATCCTATCTTCGCCAATTTCAGCCCAACACAAAGGTGTCCTACACTTTCTCCCATACAGTGCTTCATAAGGAGCCATACCGATGCTCGCATGGTAACTATTGTTATATGAAAACTCAATTAACGGCAAAAGTTCTTTCCAATTCCCTCTACTCTCTAGCACACAAGCTCTTAACATATCCTCCATCGTTTGTATTGTTCGCTCAGTCTGACCATCCGTTTGAGGGTGATTCGACGTGCTCAAACCCAATTTCGTACCCATCACTTGTTGGAACACTTTCCAAAATCTCGAAGTAAACTTCGGATCTCTATCGGACACAATACTAGAAGGAATACCATGCAATCTCACAATCTCAGCAATAAACAACCTCGCAAGATGACTTGCCTTATAAGTAGTCTTTACAGCTAAGAAGTGTGCAGATTTCATTAATCGATCTACAATTACCCAAATAGAATCATACCCACCTTGGGTACGGGGTAAACCCACTGCAAAATCCATGGAAATACTATCCCACTTCCAAACTGGAATATCCAAAGGTTGTAACAAACCGCCCGGTCTTTGGTGTTCAATCTTCACCTGTTGACACACCGCACATTCTGACACATATTCCGCTATATCCTTTTTCATCCCAGGCCACCAATAATCCTTCGTTAAATCCTGATACATCTTCGAAGAACCAGGATGTATCGTAAAAGTACCTTTATGAGCTTCGTCTAAGATCTTCCTTTTCAATGCCTCATCCCTCAGAACACAAATCCTTTGATTAAACAGAACAATCCCATCTGTCGCTCGTGTAAAACCCGGCTGAAGTGACAACTCTTGTAACTCTTCCTCTAACAATTGTGCCTGTTGAATCTCAACTCTCAAAGTAGAATTGACATTCAAATTTCCCATAATCACACCATTCGGAGTCCACACAAATTGGAGATTAAGATCTCTAAACTTTTCCAATAATGAGTACTCCAAAATCATCAATTCTGCACTATGAACCATTTTCCGACTTAAAGCATCCGCTACTTTATTCGCCTTTCCTGGATGATACTTCAATTCTAAGTCATAATCCTTTAAGTACTCCATCCACCTTCTTTGTCGCATATTCAACTCCTTTTGATCAAACAAATACTTCAAACTTTTGTGGTCACTGAACATTTCAAAACGTACACCATATAAATAATGACGCCACACCTTCAGTGCAAAAACCACTGCAGCTAGTTCCAAATCATGAGTCGGATAATTCTTCTCATGAACTTTTAACTGTCGAGAAGCATAAGCTACCACTTGACCACCTTGCATCAGAACACCCCCTAATCCCCTCTTAGAAGCATCACAGAATACTTCATAAGAGCTGTTAGGATCAGGAATAATTAATACTGGAGCACTCGTCAAACTTTCCTTCAAATGCATAAAACTTTGTTCGCAACCTGAATCCCATTCAAAAACAACATCCTTCCGAGTAAGTTTCGTCATTGGTAAGGCCAATTGAGAAAAGCCCTTAATAAACCTTCTATAGTAACCGGCCAATCCCAAGAAACTTCTGACTTCTGAAACATTTCTCGGTCTCTCCCAATTAATCACTGCTTCTACTTTCGATGGATCCACTGCCACACCACCTCGAGATATAACATGGCCAAGAAAATTAACTTCCGACATCCAAAACTCACACTTGCTCAACTTAGCAAACAATTGCTTCTCTTGCAAGACCGATAAGACAATCCTCAGATGTTCTCCGTGCTCTTGCGGAGTACGAGAATAAATAAGAATGTCGTTAATAAAAATTACCACAAATTGGTCCAAGTAAGCCTGAAATATTCGATTCATGTAATCCATAAAAACAGCTGGAGCATTAGTCACACCGAAAGGCATCACTAAGAATTCGTAATGACCGTAACGGGTTCTAAAGGCGGTTTTTGGCACATCGGAACTCTTCACTCGAATCTGATGATAACCCGACCGTAAATCAATCTTCGAGAACACACAGGCTCCTTTTAATTGATCTAACAAGTCGTCTATCCTTGGTAAGGGATACTTGTTCTTAATGGTAACTTTATTCAACTTACGATAATCAATGCACAAACGCATTCCCCCATCTTTCTTCTTTACCAATAACACTGGAGCTCCCCAAGGTGAAACACTAGGTCTAACAAAATGCTTAGACATCAAGTCCTCCAATTGGTCCTTTAATTCTCTTAATTCAAGCGGTGCCATCCGATACGGAGAAACGGATATAGGAGTCGTTCCCGGTATCAGGTCAATAGAGAACTCAACTTCTCTCTCCGGAGGAAGAGAAGAAACATCCTCAGGAAACACTTCAGGAAATTCACACACTATTGGAATACTCAGAACTTGTTGTTCACTACTTCCTTCCTTAGTAAGAACCATTAAAACAGATTTCTCTTTCTCAAACAAGAATTTTACCATTCCCACCGTACCTTCTAAAATCGTTGATAATACATCTTTCGGAGTAGTCTCAGCAGATGGAATAATAATTAGCTTCTTCTCACAACCGATAAAAACCGAATTAGCTGAAAGCCAGTCCATTCCCAAAACAACATCCACTTTCTTAAGCGGCAGACAAATAAGATCAATCTGGAAGACTCTTTCGTTCACCGACAACACACAATTTTCACACATCAGGGGTGTTTCAACCATTTCATCCATGGCAGTAGTAACCACCATAGGAGGAAACAAAGGAATAGTTTGCAACCCAAGTCGCTTCACACATCTCAAAGACACAAAAGAATGTGTAGCCCCACAGTCAAATAAAACAAAACAAGGTTGACCATTAACAAAACACGTACCCGCAATCAAGGAATTATCACCCTTTGCTTTCCTTGCATCCAGAGTATACACTCGACCCGTAGTCTTCCCTTGTGCCTGATTCCTACTCTGAGGACAATCTCTCGCTACATGACCCATCTTGTTACACTGATAACACCGTATCCCATCCGAATAGCACCTACCAAAATGACTCTTCCCACAAGTGCGACATACTGGAGGCACACTAGTTCTAGAGCCCTGTACTTGCTTCCCTTTGGAGGACTGTTGCCTTTGCCTAAACTGTTGATTCGACCTTCCACGGTCACTGTGAGTTACCCTGTTCGAATCCACCTCCATTTGTATCTTTTTCAAGCTATTTTCCGCCACATAACATTGTCTTAACATTTCAGCATAAGTAGCAAATTCCCGTTGAGACACGCTGTGTGAAATCTCATCCCTTAACCCAAACAGAAACTGATTTATCTTCCACCTCTCATCAGGAGCATACATGGCCTGTCTAGAATAGTCAGCCATGATCTCAAATTGTTTCGCATAAGAAGCCACTGATAAATTTCCCTGTCTCAACTGTTGGAACTCAAACTCCTTTTGAGACCTTAAAGAACTCGGAAAATATTTCTCCATAAAGATTACCTTAAACTGTTCCCACACTTTCGGCACCTCCTGAGTTGTCATCAAGGCTGAAGCGCTCTCCCACCACCTCATGGCAGGACCCTTCAACCAGTGAGAAGCAAAGACCACCTTATTCTCCTCACTGCAATGAACTATCAGAAAAATCCGTTCCATTCCTGTTATCCATTCGTGTGCCTTTACCGGATCTAGCCCTCCTTGAAACTCTGGAGGATTCATACGAACAAATTCCCTGTAGGTTCCTCCTGTAACTTCCGGAACAACCACTGGAGGATGCAGACCATCAGCCATTTGTTGCATCATTCCTTGCATAAACTGATTCTGCTGTTGCTGCATCTGTTGCATAAATTGGTACAAAGGGGCATTCCCTTCATCACCTTGTGGAACTGTCCCTGCTGGAGTAGTCCTTGGTCTTCCACGGTTGTTTCTGCGTCTATCAGCCATGTTCCTGAATTCCATACAAACAGGATTAAGTTGATCAGACTCAATACCATAAATATAGCAGACAAGACCCATGGCGACACGCCGCATATGAAACGGAAAGAAAACTTATCCTATTTCATGGCTAGGTCGAGGATACGACCTGCTCTGATACCAACTGTAAAGACCATATACAATACATGCCTCAAATCATATATTATACATGAGTTTCACTTTTGGTACTGAAACATAATAAGTTCCTAGTTAACACATTATACACATAAATGCCTCTAATACCAAACACCTAAAAGTCTAAGGCATTATATATACAAGATGTTCCAAAATGATAAAAACTAAGAACTAGATCAAAACAATGATCTCAAAACATAACGCCATAGCGGAAGCCATGCCATCACAAAACCACGATCCGTAAGGAAAGTCAAATAACCTTGTCCTTACCCTTCGCCAAACCTGCAGAACCTGTGATGTAAACAACAACAGTGGGGTGAGATACATCAAATCTCAGTGAGTTCCCTATCTTAAAGTCCTCTCGGCTTTACAAGGTTCTAACAAAGTCCTAACTCATGTCCAAGGGGAAAGGGGAAAGACCATGAGTACACACACACAAATAACCGCCACGGTGAGCCTGTAACTCACACTAGTACCGAAGTACCTCTTGAGCCTGTAAACTCAAGGATTCACAAAGTACCGAAGTACGTTCTGAGTCCGTACACTCAAGAACTCACATATCAATAACCAATACCAAGGTATCCCCTTTTCCCGTACCCTTCTACGTCTAGAAGGCGATCCGAGTCATGGATCCTTGTAGCTACTTGGCATACGATTGATTTGGGATCACCGGTCCGTACACCGTGATCCGTCACTTCTCACGGCCCGTACACCGTCACAAGTCTCTTTACCCGTAGGCTCCAACCGTACTTAACACGGGACTCAAACCTGCCAAGTAGTTGTGTATAACGTTCAGAGGAGGTGCTCGAGTCTCATGAACTACACCGCACAACTGTGGTTGTTGATAAACAGAATGCACACGCCTCGGCCTTTCATGCACGAGCGTTGCCACACATGGAACAATCACACTTCCGACACAGTTTTGGTAATAATCCTCACCCTACCTAGTCCATATTTTAACATGCATATATAGTCCACAATAATTACACACAATTAACAGATAAAAGTCGATAAAACGACACTATTCCAGAAATCCCGATATAATTAAATTGGCCGACAATCTTAAAACCATTGTAATAAGAAAGTACATTTAATTATCTTTCCAACGATATCAAAATTGTTCCAATCCGAGTTACGTACAAAAAGTTACGGCATTGTAAACAATCGATCGGAAAAATAAATCACAACAGCAGAATTCTGCAACTCTCCTGGCCGTACGCGTATTGGTACTCCCCGTACGCGTATTGCCCAAAAGCTCGCCCAGCCATACGCGTATTGCCCCAAGCGATACGCGTATTGCTCCAAATGCCCGGCCATCCATACGCGTATTGCCCTTGCCGTGCGCGTATTGACAAGCCCCATACGCGTATTGACATGCTCCATACGCGTATGGGCAGAGAAAAATGCAGAAGTTCCTGCAGAATTTCTTCTGCTACGGGTTGATCCAAAATCAACCCCAAATCCCATTTTTCATCAATCAAAATGCATCAAAACATGTTATAACATCACAACCAGTATAACATATAATCAAACATTGAATTTTAACAGTTAGATTTACGATTTTTAAACCAAAATACCCATTTTTTCCCAATTCCAATCTAACTCTAAACTCAAAATAATCCTACTCTAAAGAGTCTAACTAGAACCCACCTGGATTACTAGACGAGGAGGTTGATACTGAGACGATTAAACGAAGAACAGATGAGTTGATGATGATTCTTGAGCTTTTGGAAAATTTCTCTTCTTCCTCTTTCTTTTCCTTTCCTTCCTTCCCTTTTTCTTTTTCTTTCTTTCTCTTTTATCTTTTGTTTGTTTTTCCAAGGAAAATGAAAAGAAAATAGATAGTATAGAAACTATCATTTTTAGTAACACTACTAAATGTCCAAAATTAGCTCAAATACATCAAATTATAAAAACTCAACGTTAAATACTATTAATTAAATCGACTCTGAGTTCGTCAGTTTACTCTAATTATTTTATCAAATAATTTCTCAGAGTACCCCGGAACCTAGTTGATCATAATAATATTCACCAGAGCGTTTATAAATTTACGGGGTATTACAAACACTAAAAACACATTTAATATTAAAAAATAAAGATAAATTAAAATCATATTATAAGAAAAAAAAATCTTAAAACTTAATCACTATTATAAGTAACAATAATTATTTTTTAAACTAATTAATATTATTATTATTATTAATAGGGTTAAATATGTTTTTGATCCCTATAAATATCTCAAATTTTATTTTTAGTCCCTATAAAAAAAATTATATATTTTGGTCTCTACAAAAATTGTATGCATGCACTTTTATTCCTTTTTATTTTCTAAAATTTTGAAAACTATTTTATTACCCTTAAACTTTTAAATTTTTGAATAATTTATTTGATACGTGTTCAGATTACTATAAAATACTAGTATGATACCCGTACGTTCGCACGGGTGCACGTCGGTGACGCGCATTTGTTCTCATAATGTATTTGTTTTTATAATGTATTTTTTTCAAAATGTATTTGTTCTTAGAATGTATTTATTTATATTTAAAATTTGAAAAAAAAAACAAAATATAATAAAAATTTGTAAATTTCTTATTTACTAAAAATTAATATGATACCCGTGCGTTCATACGTCGTTGATGTGCATTTGTTTTCATTTAAAATTTTGATAAAAAATACAATTAATAAATTTCAGTAAATATAAAAAAGATATAATTTATATTTAAAAAAAAATAGAATCAATACCGACAGACATCGGTTGATATATTTTATAAAAATATTTACGCAATGATTTAGTTTTATAAATATTAAATAATAACATAGTATTTGTAAATATTATTTTAATTTTATAAATAAATATCATTAATATTACAAATATTTATTTCGTGCGATACTCATATCAGTACCCATTTGATTGCCCGAGTACTGGTGTGTTATGCAGATTTGTTTTTATTTTTTTTAAATTAGAATTAATAAAAATTAATAAATAGAAAAAATATAATTTATATTTAAAAAAATCAATACCCGCAGGCATCGTTTGATATTTTTTATAAAAATATTTATGCAATGATTTAGTTTTATAAATATCAAATAATATCATAGTATTTGTAAATATTTGTTTAATTTAATAAATAAATATCTATTTTGTGGGATACTAATATCAGTACCCGTGTGTTCGCCCGGGTACTGATTAACCTACAACACTACCATCCTAATTTATAAAGAAAATATTTTTTTTTTCAAAGTTTAAGGGAAAATAATAAATTTAATTTTAGTTATTTATTATTTAATAAAAATAAAAATTATTTATAACTCTTTTGTTATAAACTTTTGAAACTCTATAATTAGTGTCATATTGAAAAAAATTGAAACTCAATATCTCCTATTAATAATAAATGATTATCCATCCATTCAATTTGTAACTCTATAAATAGTACATATTAAAAAATTTAAAACCTTAATCTTTTACTAATTAATATAAGGGGACAACTTCATTACCCATCACAAAAAGTTGGGTAGTGTACCTTCAACCAATCCAGTAATGCCATATCATTTTATTATACTTAATTATTTATTTAATAATTTAAATTTTGTAGATTTCCAATGCATTGTAGTCTAATTTACTCTATGGGTAACTCTACCCAACTTTTTGAAATGGGTAGATAAGAATTCACCTTAATATAAATATCTATCTCGCAATCAAAATTATAGAGCATTTATTTCTTATTATTATTATTATTATTTTCCAATGTCTGACAATTCAATATCCTGTCTAATAATGTTTTTACTATTTAATGTATTTATCCCTCTCAATCTGAATGTTTATTTACACTTCTTTATATATATATATATATATATATATATATATATATATATATATATATATATGACATAAACCATTATCATATTTAAATTAAAGATTAAATTTATTTGTAATAAAAAATGGAAAGAACATTTTCTTGAATAGATTTTTCTTATATCAATGTATTTCCAAAATACTACTATATATTAGTGGTACAAATCAATAAGACAATAATTGCAAAAATATACCATTAATTGCAATATTCTATATATTTTGTGATTATTTTAAAATCACAATTTATTCATTATAATGGTAATAATAATAAAAAGGAACACGATGATAATGGTAATAATAATAATAATAATAATAATAATAATAAGTAAAAGCTAATTTTAATAATGGTAATAATAATGATTAAAAGCTTTTGAATTTTTTTAAATAATATTTAATTTTAAATAATTAGAATTCAATCATTTATTATGTAATGTTTTCACATTATCAGCTCGAAAAATGTATAAGTTTTTAAAAAGTTTATAGTCAATTAATTGTTTTATTATAAAAAATTAATTCTCAAAAAAATATTGATTATAATTAAATTGAAATATTTATTGAACTTTTCCTATTCCGTAACTACTCCATTACTTACTAAAAACTTTTATGTCTAATCAAAATAATTAAATTTTTAAATAGTTTTTTCTATTCCCATTTATAATCAATAAAATAAAAATGAACAAAGTTTTATTAAAACCTTAAAAAGTGTTAAAATTTTATACTATTTCTTATTCTATCAGATATAGAACTTTGACTAAGTTGATTAATTATATATATAATTGAGTAAAAAAGATACAATGAATTTGTAAAAATTAAATTTCTATTGCAGTAGAAAGATGAAAATGTTATAGGTAAATTTCTCATAAAAAAATTGCAAAAAGTTGGCACAGATAACTAAGTTGTAATAGTAGGATTGTAGATAGCAAAATAGTGTTTGGTCATCCTACTCTAGATGGAGGTGACACCATGTTGAATCCTGTCATAGCCTTTGTATTGGAAGATTCATAAAGGGTTATAGTTAGTGTTAGAAAAATGTACCAACAGCTAGAAAAGATAATAGGCGTGATGTAAATTGGTGAATAGTCATTGTATGTAATATTATGATTAGACATATGAAAACCATGAGTACAAGCAATGCATTTCTAAAAATATGTCAATGTAAACCTGAATATGCATACTAAATCGAAACTGAATATGCATATTTAATTGTAATTATACAAATTGGAACTGAATATGCAGATTAAATTGTAACTATACAAATTGAAATTAAAACAAAATCTGCTAAATAAAGTCTAAACTGAATAAACCACTCTAACATAATAAAAACGGCCTATTTTTTCAAAATAATATTTGTAAAAATATGTTTTATAAAAACGTATTGAAAATAATTTTTTTGTTTTATAAGTTTTTTAAAATTTTATCATCTAAGAATATCATAGTAAGAAGATGAAATATATAAACTAATTTTTTTTTTATAAAAAGCTATTTAAATAAACTTTTAGATAACATATATTATTTTATTTTATTTCATTTCATGACAAGATAACACTTTTATTTCAGATTGCAAATCTTCCAAAATAATAATAAATGATAGTAAAAAATTGATGTATAGGTTTGACAAACAAAAAAGGAAAATGCATTGGTACAAAGCATTAAATGAATTTCACAGTAGAAATATTAAAATAATAAAAAGATAGGACGTTGAAAGAGAGTTATTAAAAAGAAAATTTGATTTGTCTACATTTAAAATTTGAAAAAGAAAATAGAATTAATAAAAATTAGTAAATATAAAAAATATAATTTATATTTAAATAAAAAAGATAGAATCAATACTCGCGGACATCGGTTGGTATTTTTTATAAAAATATTTATGCAATAATTTAATTTTAAGTAAATATCAAATAATAACATAGTATTAGTAAATTATAATTTAAATGTATAAATAAATATTAGTAACATAAATAAATACATTTTGCCCGTGTTTGGATTCATACATTACTTTAAATATATTTATCTTTATTTTCTTTAATTGCACCATAATTGTAATAATGCACAATTGTTTTCAAAATGTAATAAGAATGAATTTTTTTTTACATTATTTATAAAAATATTTTGATGAATAAAAATCTTGTTGTCAAGAATAAAAAGTATTTGGATCATCCATACACTTTTTCATATATAAAAATAAAGTTCAATCTAAAGTATTGGAATTTTCCCTTTGTATAAAAATATGTGTCTCGTATGCTTTACTATATTATCAATGACTTTATTTTTTCGTTTCAGTATATTATTAAAATATGTATTTAATATTGATATTTTATTTTATAATTAGAATTTTTCGTGCGCCCGTATATAAAATATTTTAATCAACCATATATATTTTTTCCCGTATATTAATATTATTTTTTATTTGAAATTAGTTATACAAATATTTGAATCAATATTAAATACATATTTTGGATTTAGAGTAATCTATTTTAAAAAATAATGAAACACATAAAAAATCAAATATACGACTTTAAAATTATTTTGATTTTCTTAAAATATAAATTAAATATAAACTTATAAACAATCACATATTTTTTATTATACTATGTGTTATATACTAAGTTTGAATTTGATGATCTAGTGGGATAACCCTGTGTTCGCGCGGGTATTGGTGGAGTACACATATTTGTGTTTAAAATGTAATAAAAATAAAATGAAAAAGACAAAATTATTTAACCCGAAAATTTTATTATTTTTAAAAAATATACATGGAATAATAGGCTAACAACAATTTTTCTCCGTGTATAAATATTATTTAAAAAATATATATAAATGTAGAATTTATAATTGTTTTCGTATATAAAAAAATTGGATTAGCAGCATATTAACAATTATTTATTGTAATATAATAAAATTGTGCATTTAATTGAAAACAAAGTTTTATAATGATTATGGATTAATTAATATGTTTGAAAACATATAAATATTTATCAAATTATTTCAAATTTATTAGTGTTAATAGCATAATAAACACTTATCATTAATAATTATTTAATTATTAGTGTAGAATTAATTAGTATTAATAGCTTAATAAATATTTGTCAAAAATATTTTTATACTACCATTTTAATATAGAGTGATATAACACTTTTAACCTCCAAAAATAGTTGGTATAATATTAAATTCTCATCTTCCACGGTAAGAGAATATACATAAGCTGAAACTATGTCTTAGTAGTGTCACCAAAATTCTATTATATATGCACTAAGTAGTTACAGGCATTGATGAGAAAGGAATTTAAAGGAACATGCTAGAATATCCTAAAGTATACTTGGAAACTATTCCTATATTATTTTAATAATATTTAAATATTAACAAAAACAACAAAACCATAGCTCAAAACCAAGGAAAGCAGATAAGTACCTTCCAGGAAGAACCCTAGCAATGTTTTACATGAGTGAATTTATGGAAAGGCACACATTCTCCAAACTTAGTGGTTCACCTCGACATCATATTGGTTACACCGAAGACGATCAATTGGTTGAAGCAGTTCGGCGTCGTCCTTACACTGTAAGAATGTTAACAGAATGCAAGCTTAGCATCATGATCCTATATAGATAATTCAATCAAATCTTTCAATAGTTAATTCAATCAACTCTCATACGTTAGTTCCTTGAACTTCAAATTCCCAATGATTCAATCTAAGAATGTTAACATAATACAAGCATAGCATCATGATCCTATATAGATCTAAAGTTAAGAAACAACATATAATTAAAAAATCATCGGCAACTTATAGATCCTGGCGAAGTTAGGGTCATCCGGTTGAATATCATCGGCAGGTTGTAAAAAATCAAATTAATGATAGTCGTTTCAGCGAGAGAAGGAGGAACATCGCCGTCGATTATTATCATTTTGATTCCTTGCAAACATAATATGTGATATACCTGATATACAATGAAACACTTTAGTAATAATTAAAAAGTCAATAATTATGCTTTTCTGGGGCATGGAAATAAAGTGAGCCACTGGCATACATGTTTCATATATTTCATGTGGACCATGGCATACTGTTGTTGTAATATAATTACATACTTACATTGATTCTTTTGTTTGCATTGCCAGTGGAAAAATCATGTTTTCATGCATCTCATTAATCTCGACACACTTATTCCAACCCTAAAGTAACCTTAATACAACTTTCATAAACCATACACTATAGAAGCTCCTTCAACTTAAAATAACTAGAGAGAAAAGTCGCCACCGCATGTAACATATTTAACTTGAGAAATGACACAACAAACAAAGACATACAATAGAGGCAAATGATTTGTTCGGAATGAATTAAAGAATTACTCTCCGACAAAATAAATAAGCAACAATGGGCGGTCTTACGTAAGAATGATGATATTCAAGCTCCAGCAGCCAAGTAAATAAATATCATTAATACTTGAAATTTGAAGTGCATCCTGATATTTTATAAAACCGGCAATTTCCTGCCAAAGAACCAACAATACATCCCTGCTATGCATCATATTATTCAAATGAAATCATTTCCTTTATATCAATAGAATATGTTCAAATTGTCGGTCAGTGTCGGTGTCTGAAATTATTACTGATGTCGACGATCAGTGTCAGTGTTGTGTTTCTACTGTTGTTGCTGCATTACAAAACTAAGAATCAATTGTTGGCTGGAAAGTAACCCTCAGAATTATACTCCAATTATATGAAAAGTTATAAGGTAGGAAAAATCAACTACTACAAAATTTCAAATAAAGTTATACCTTCAATGCTGGATAAATCGAAAATTCCTTAATACAATATGCCTAAACTCCTTAAAAGTGATGATGCCTTTAGTGCGCTAAAGCATCAATTTGAGTCCATATGAAAATTTCAGGTTTGTTCAACCTGTCTAAAATTGTTTTCTCTAAGTCAATGAAGGCTCCTCTACAAATTAAAAGTATATTCTTTGTATAAATCATAAAGTGAAGATGAAGCAATGACACTGCACTCAGTGGTAGGAATCTCTAAAGATCAAGTGAACAACAAATACATAATAGTAAAGCTACAACACAAACTATCTATATAGATAAGATATTACCTCTCCACCGACAAATAAAAGTACCATATCGAGAGGATCCTGAGATTTCTTCCCTTTGTACTATCCAATAAATATGATAAGGGAAATAGAAAATTCAGCAGCAGCAACAATGATAGAAAAACATATAAATCCAACAGCGGTACACATAATGTGAAAATTCATAGAAGCATTTTGTCAAACATGGAGGGTGCAAAAGTAAGGAAAATCTGATTCAACAAGATGAAAAAGATGAAAATTAAGTCACTCACCATTTGACATGACAAATCTCTTATTCTCGACGCCAAGGCATAGGTACTAATGGTTGACCGATGTTGCTCTTTTGTTGTCTTCTACCATTTCACCTCTTTCTTTCCTAGATCTTTCATGTACAAAAAATTCAGAGAAAAAATCAACAAAAAATCAAGAATAAAAGAGAGAAATAGATCCAGTTATGTTCAATCTTCTTCCCGTGTGCATAATCCAACTGGAAAATTAAACAAAAATCATCGCCGAAAATCTGTTTCTGCCACCACAAATCTACCACTGTCAAAGAGTGTACCACCGTAAAATTACCGTAGTTTCGTAGATCTAAGCAGAAAAAGATAAAAGTAACATCTTTGTTGAAGAAAATGAAGATAGAAAAGGCACATTTCTCTCAGATCCTTGTTCCCCTAGCTCTTATTTTGCATGATGCTTTACTCAGATCAGAAAAATTTACACAAGAGACACACAAAATCCATTCAAAACCAAAGATTCACAGGGAGAATAAAAGAGATTGGAAACTAATGCATAAAGAAAAAATAATAAACTTACTGAAAAATAAATTTTCCGTCCCCGTCCACACTTTCATATTCATTGTCGTTCCAAACCTAATTATATCTACCTTTATCTAAAGCATTATGAAGATGAAGAAGAAGTAGGAAGAGAAAGAGAAAGAGAAAGATGAAGAAGTTGGCGGAAGTTGTAAGATTTCAAAATGAATGGAAAAACATAGAGGGGATGGATATGAGACATGGGAAAAGGAGAGGATCGTGGTTGGAATGAGTGAGGGACGGTTTGTGTAGATGGAAGAGAAGTTTGTGCAGATGGAAGAGAAACCGTTTTTTATTAAACCGTGCATTGAATGAGGAAAACTTTTATTGAGTTTTGAAACAACAAAGATGCTCAATGCTAAACCCATCCACGTAGAAGATTATAGATTAATAAAGGGTAATTAGGGGTTTTTAAGAACATCTAATTTTCTTATATGATAGATTTATTTACCAAATTATATAATTTATTAAAATGTGAAGAATTAAATATGAATTTTTTAAATTTCAAAAAATAAAGATACAAGTAATGAAAATCTCGACTTATAAATCAAATTTTGAATTCCTTTTTTTTCGAGGAAATTTTTATAACGTTCTAAACATATCTTCAAAATAATCATTCAAAAATACACAATGGTTTAACAGAAGGACTAAAAGTAGGTGCAAAATTATTTTGTAAAGACCAAAAGACGGTATTTTTTATAGGAACCAAAAACAAAATTTTATAATTTTATAGGGATCAAAAACATATTTAACCCTTATTAATATATATTTTATTTAAGTCAAAATTATTTAATGACAGTTATTGATTCATCAAAATATAACAAAGGATATTATAATAAATTTTATTTTGTTTAACATGAAATTAATAAAATTAAATATATTAAATAATTTTCATAATCAGTAAAAAAATTAATTATTTTTACTTATATAAGTATTCAATATCCAAACTTTGAATGTAAGTATTATTACAAATATCTATTTCGTGGGATATTCATATCAGTACCCGTGTGTTCGTCCGGATACTGGTGTGTTACGCACATTTATTCTTTAAAATAGATTAAAAAACAAATTTTAAGAACTAAATATCCACCAGTAGAAGTTTTTTTTTTTTAAATTTGTCTGAAGGAACTTGAAATTCTGGCACAGATATCAGATGTCCTACATAGATGTTGAGACACTGATATCCAACACAATGAACAAGATAACAATAATAATAACAATGCTGAAAGTAAAGAACACAGAGATATGTTTACCCAGTTCGGATCAACAATCCTACTCTGGGGGATACCAAGCCAGGGACATAACTAATATACGATGGTATCAATTCATAGATCATACAAAACCAAACCGTGTTATAATCTGCTCACTTAATCACTACCCTTCCTATGACTTCTACCTAAGACTCACCTAGGTATGAGGCCCTCCTCAAATCCCTCTACAACCACAACCCGTGATTGGTTCCTTTCAACACAAGTAACAACACGAAAGTCACACTTTCAAAACACACAATTCTCAATACTTCAAAGCTTATGAGAATTGACACATAAGAAACTCAATGCTTAAAAGCTTATGAGTAACTGACAGAACTTACAACACAAAAACCAGTCCTTATACTGTTATCAGAATGATACCAGTTAGGCTCACAAATAACACTTAAAAACCCTAACAAAAACACACATAAGTTCCACACCTAAACTAGGTTTACACCAGTTAATATATAGCATTAAATCTGGACTGGATTGTGCTTCAAAAACGCAGCAAAGAAACTGCTCACAAATCTGCGAAATAAACTCCAACAAAATAGGTCTTCAATCTAAAGTTTCCTAATATGTCTCCATAATTAGAAAGTGCTGAAAATCCGAAAACCACACAAAAATACCATCCAAAAATACGTTGGATGCCACATAGGATAACCAAATATTCACAGATTATTCAGTAACAATTAACAGCAACAGAGTCTTCTTTTAAACTGAATTCAGACACGATGTCCTATGAGCCAGTATGGGACATGTTCATTCGACATGTTGAATGCAGCAAATTAGAACATCTTGTTTCAATATCTTGCTGCTAGAATAGTTTTAGCAAAATAAATGCCAACCACAAAATCAGCGAAATAACAATCTTCCCTTTTGGCTTATTTTGGATAAAACTACACACCAACCAACTCTTGCAAAGAAAACACAAAAACATCCATATCAGAGACAGCATCGAAATATCAACACACAACAAAATCAGAGACAGCAGGAAAAAAAAAACTCCACCTCAACTGCAGCCACACAACATTCCACATTCTCCCCCTCAGCTGCAGCACCAGCACAAGCACAACACACACAAGCACACTACTCCCCCTTTTTAGCCAAAAATATGACAAAGGCAAGTAGAACAGTTATTAATATTTGAGAAATGGTCAAGTCATAGACCAGAATAAATAGCATCAGAGAGTAGATGCACACCACATCACATGACCAAGTGTCATGCACAAACGTCCGCATCTTCCCCTTCATACCCTCATGCACACACTGCACTACCAGAACCTCCTTTAATTTTTTCAATCTGGCAGCCAGAAGGAATATTAATTGCTATAGTTCGTCATGAATGCAAACCCCAAGTCTGCTCCTCAAGTTTTCAAACTGAACTGCATCCAGAGCCTTGGTAAATATGTCAGCAAGCTGATTTTCTGTTCTCACATGCTCAAGAGTTATGACTTTGTCCTCCACAAGTTCTCTGATGAAGTGATGCCTGATATCAATGTGCTTAGTCCTGCTATGTTGAATAGGATTTTTAGAAATATTAATAGCACTCAGGTTGTCACAAAATAATGTCATGACATCTTGTGTGACATTATACTCAGATAGCATTTGCTTCATCCACACCAGTTGAGCACAACTACTTCCAGCTGCTATGTACTCAGCTTCAGCAGTAGAAAGAGAAACAGAATTTTGCTTCTTACTAAACCATGAAATAAGATTATTTCCCAAAAAGAAACATCCTCCAGAGGTACTCTTCCTATCATCAGCACTTCCAGCCCAATCAGCATCACAGTATCCTACTAAAATGGGACTTGAGTCATGGGAGTACATCAACCCATAATCACATGTACCACTCACATACTTAAGAATTCTCTTAACTTGATTGATGTGACTGACCTTGGGTTCTGCTTGGTATCTTGCACACACGCCAACAACAAAGGTTATGTTTGACCTACTTGCTGTAAGATACAGCAGACTTCCAATCATGCTTCTGTATAAACTTTGTTCAACATTCACTCCCTTTTCATCTTTGGATAACTTCAAGTGAGTAGGAGCAGGAGTTCTCTTATGCTTGGCATTATCCAGTCCAACTTCTTCACTATATTCCTCGCATATTTACTCTGACAAATAAAAATGGAATCTTCCATCTGCTTGACTTGTAATCCAAGGAAGTAAGTCAATTCACCTACCAAGCTCATCTCAAATTCAGACTGCATTTGGTTGAAAAAATGTTGGACCATTTCATCCGACATCCCACCAAACACAATATCATCTACATAAATCTGAGCAATCATTAGTTTCCCATCCTTCTCCTTGACAAAAAGTGTTTTATCAATACCACCCTTCCTGTATCCATGGTTGACTAAGAACTCAGTCAACCTTTCGTACCAAGCTCGTGGAGCTTGTTTCAACCCATACAAAGCCTTCTTTAGCTTGAAAACATGATCAGGAAAATTTGGATCCACAAACCCTTTAGGCTGCTCAACATAAACTTCCTCATTAAGATAGCCATTCAGAAAGGCACTCTTGACATCCATTTGAAACAATCTGAATTTCAACAAACATGCCACTCCCAGCAGCAATCTGATGGATTCCAATCGAGCCACATGAGCAAATGTTTCATCGAAGTCTACTCCTTCAATCTATGTGTATCCTTGAGCAACTAATCTGGCTTTGTTCCTGGTAATAACTCCTTGTTCATCAGACTTATTCTTATAAACCCATTTTGTTCCAATTACATTTGTTCCTGCTGGTCATGGTACCAGTTCCCAGACTTTATTCCTCTTGAATTGACAGAGTTCATCTTGCATAGCACTTATCCAGAACTCATCCGTCAATGCCTTTTTAACATTTTTTGGTTCAAGCTTTGAAACAAAACATGCATTTGACATAGCCTCCCTCGTTCTGGTTCTTACACCTTCATTCAGATTTCTAATAATCAACTCCTTAGGGCGATCCTTCTGAATCCTTACAGAGGGTCCCTTGTTAGCATCCTCTACCTCTTCATTCTCAGGTCTGGTGTCGGTCTCTTGAAAATTATCTTCTACGGACTCAATGTCTTGTGAGATTTCATTGTTTATAGGAAAGCATGCTCCAACATCATCTGGGACATCTTCGTCTTTGCCAGAGTCATCAACCACCACATTTATAGATTCCATCATCACCTTAGTTCTAGAATTAAATACCCTATATGCTTTACTGTTTGTAGAGTATCCCAAAAATATTCCTTCCTCACTCTTAGGATCCATCTTTCGCCTCTGCTCACGATCCGCCAAGATATAGCACTTACTCCCAAACACATGGAAATACTTCACATTTGGCTTTCTACCTTTCCATAGCTCATAAAGAGTAATAGAAGTACCTGATCTGATAGTCACCCTATTGTGTATATAGCAAGCGGTATTCATGGCTTCAGCCCAAAAATGATATGGAAGCTTTTTGGCATGAATCATGACCCTTGCACACTCTTGTATGGTCCTATTCTTGCGTTCCACCACACCATTTTGCTGAGGAGTGATCGGTGATGAGAATTCATGAGTAATTCCTTTAGATAAACAAAACTCTTCAAACCTGCTATTTTCGAATTCTTTCCCATGGTCACTTCTGATTCGAACAACACCACAATCCTTTTCCCGTTGAATCCTTTGACACAACTCTTTGAAGGCTGCAAATACTTCAGACTTTTCTCTAATAAAGCTTATCCAGGTGAATCTGGAGTAATCATCAACAACAACATAGGCATACTTCTTCCCACCAAGACTTTCAACCTGCATAGGTCCCATTAAGTCCATGTGAAGCAGTTCCAGAACTCTAGAAGTTGTGGTAAGATGTTGAAGCCTTTTGTGTGACACCCTTGTTTGCTTCCCAACTTGACATTCACCACATATTTTATCCTCATCAATCTTCAGCTTGGGAATACCTCTAATAGCTTCACTTGACATAACTTTCTTCATCGCTTTCAAATGTAAGTGATCCAATTTCTGATGCCACAGTTTGGTTTCATCTTCCTTTTACATCAAACAGGTAGATAAACTTTCCGATTCTTGAGGATTCCACAGATAGCAGTTATCCTTAGACCTGGTTCCCTTCATAACAACTTCATCTTTCTTATTTGTTACTAGACATTCAGATTTTGTGAAATTTACTTTGAGTTCTAGGTCACACAGTTGGCTTATACTGATCAAATTTGCGGTCAACCCTTTGACAAATAGAACACGATCTAGATTTTGTTGTCCTGTGTAGTCCAGCTTTCCAACACCTTTTATTTCACCTTTTGATCCATCCCCAAAAGTGACATAATTGGTGGAGTGAGGCTTGATATCTGACAAGAATTTCTTCACACCAGTCATGTGTATTGAACAACCACTGTCAAAGTACCAATCTTCCCTTGCAGATGCTCTGAGAGAGGTATGTGCTATGAGACCGGCCATCATATTTCTAGGAGTCCATCTTCTATTTACTTTAGCCCAACTCTGTCCTTTATTTTGTTGATGAGAAGTTTTGGGATAACCGTGCAACTTGTAGCAAAAGGGCTTTAAGTGACCAATCTTTCCACAGTAATGACATCTCCATGGTTTATACTTTGAACTACATACCTTTTTCTGATGCTTCATCTGATGTTGAAACATGTGATTTGACATCCCCTCTTCTTGCTTTATTTTCTGAGGAACAAACTTTAATGCAAGCTTCTTGTAGTTCTCTGCTTGATTGTTAAAACCAAGACCTTGCACATTACCAGCATCTTTCCCAGTCTGAAGAATCTCATCCAGCTGTGTGGTACCATTGTTCAGCATTCTTATAGATTTGGTCATATTGTCAAGTTTTGACTTTTGCCATACAACCTCCTCTTTAAGATCAGCAATGATTGATAGATGCTCTTCCTTCTCAGCTTCGAGTTGAGCTATCAGAACCTTCTGTTCTAATATTATCTGGCACCTCTCTTCATTCTTGATACACAACTCTGAGAACCCGGTGAAGACTTCTTGCTTAGTGAGTTGTCCAATATAAGATTCTTTGTCAGAATCAGACTCATAACTCGTTTCTCCATCAGCCTTACATATCCCGGTCAAGGCTGTCACCAATTTTGCTGATTCTTCTTCAAGATCACTCTCAGACTCTCCTTCTGACCAAGACACACATAAGCCCTTCTTTTACCTTTTGAGATACGTGGGACACTCAGTCTTTATGTGCCCAAATCCCTCACATTCAAAACACTGAACTCTTTTCCCTTGATTGGAGTCTTCTTCAGTTCTGGACCTTCTGCCTCCATCCTGGTTTTTACTGATGTCGAGTGACTTGTTCTGAGCATTTGCTCTCGACTTCCAGTCAATCGTTTTCAACATTTTGTTAAATTGTTTTCCAAGTAATACCAGATCTTTAGACACCCCTTCATCTCTGACCAGGTCACCTTCATCTTCTGAGTCACCAGCATTTGACACAAAAGCTATGCTCTTCTTCTTTTCAGACTTTTCATTGATTCCTAATTCAAATGTCTAAAGGGATCCCACAAGTTCATCCACTTACATCTTGTCTATATCCTGAGCTTCCTCTATAGCAGTCACTTTCATGTCAAATCTCTTAGGTAGAGATTTGAGGATTTTTCTGACCAGTTTGATGTTAGACATCTTTTCACCTAGGGCACTTGAAGCATTAGCTATCTCAATAATGTTCATGTGAAAATCATGAATGCTCTCATCCTCCTTCATCTTCAAACTCTCAAACTTGGTAGTGAGAAGCTAAAGTTTTGACATCTTCACCTTTGAAGTCCCTTCTTGAGCAACTTTCAAGACCTCCCACGCCTCTTTTGCAATGGTGCAATGTTCAATCAACCTGAAGATATTCTTATTAACACCATTAAACAATGCATTCATGGCTTTGGAATTTCCCACGGACCCTTTGTAGTCTGCATCATCCCAGTCTTCCTCTTCCTTCACCACATTAGTAGGAGTACCTTTTCCATCATTAACCTTTGGGGGTTCCCATCCTTTGATAACAGCTTTCCAAGCTTGATCATCCATGGATTTTATGAATGCTATCATCCTCGGTTTCCAATAGTCATAGTTGGAACCATCAAGCAGAGGTGGTTTGTTCAAAAATCCTCCATCCTTGTCCATTGTACCAGAAAGTACCTTCCCTGAATCTCACCCAAAACCAAACACGGGTGCAAGCTCTTGATGCCAATTGAAATTCTGGCACAGATATCAGATGTCCTACACAGATGTTGAGACACTGATATCCAACACAATGAACAAGATAACAATAATAATAACAGTGCAGAAAGTAAAGAACACAGAGATATGTTTACCCAGTTCGGATCAACAATCCTACTTTGGGGGCTACTAAGCCAAGGACGAAACCAATATACGATAGTATCAATTCACAGATCATACAAAACCAAACCCTGTTATAATCTGCTCACTTAATCACTACCCTTCCTATGACTTCTACCTAAGACTCACCTAGGTATGAGGTCCTCCTCAAATCCCTCTACACCCACAACCCGTGATTGGTTCCTTTCAACACAAGTAACAACAGGAGAGTCACACTTTCAAAACACACAATTCTCAATACTTCAAAGCTTATGAGAATTGACACACAAGAAACTCAATGCTTAAAAGCTTATGAGTAACTGACAGAACTTACAACACAAAAACCAGTCCTTATACTGTTATCAGAATGATACCAGTTAGGATCACAAATAACACTCAAAAACCCTAACAAAAACACACGTAAGTTCCACACCTAAACTAGGTTTACACCAGTTAATATATAGCATTAAATCTGGACTGGATTGGGCTTCAAAAACGCACCAAAGAGACTGTTCACAAATCTGCAAAATAAACTCCAACAAAATAGGTCTTCAATCTAAAGTTTCCTAACATGTCTCCATAATTAGAAAGTGCTGAAAATCCGAAAACCACACAAAAACACCATCCAAAAATACATTGGATGCCATATAGGATAACCAAATATTCACAGAATATTCAGTAACAATTAACAGCAACAGAATCTTCTTTTAAACTGAATTCAGACGCGATGTCCTATGAGCCAGTATGGGACATCTTCATTCGACATGTTGAATGCAGCAAATTAGAACATCTTGTTTCAACATCTTGCTGCTAGAATAGTTTTAGCAAAATAAATGCCAACCACAAAATCAGCGAAATAACAGAACTTTTGGTCAATTTTTGTAATAAACATCCACGAGTGGAAGAATGACCAAAAGGTAGATATCTTAATTATATGGTCATCCTTTGAAGTTAGTTTATAAAAAAAATCAATTTTCTTCTTTAAAATAGGTTAGAAAAACAAATATTATTGATATCATAGTGTTAATGTAGGTGTTGTGTTCGAGGTGTTCAGACTTTATAAATTTCTGTTAGAAGGAACTTTTGGTCAATATTTGCACTGAATATCCATTAGTGGAAGTTGTCTTTACATCTGTCTCAAAGAACTTTTGGTCAGTTTTTGTACTAAACATCCATCAGTGGAAGAATGACCAAAAGATATATATCTTAAGTACTTGGCCATCCTTTGAAATTAGTTTATGAAACAAATATTTTGTTAATTTTCTTCTTTAAAATAGATTAGAAAAAAAAATTTTATTGATATCGGCGTGTCAATATAGGTGTTGTGTTCGAAGTGTTTAGACTTTATAAATTTCTGTCTGAATGAACATTTGGTACTTTTGATCAATTTTTGTGCTAAACAACCACCGGCGAAAGAATGACCAAAAGGAAGATATCTTAATTACATGGCCTTTCCTTGAAGTTAGTTTATGAATATATATATATATATATATATATATATATATATATATATATATATATATATATATATATATATATATAGTCTACTGTAATATACAATTACTCTAAACTTTAGAAATTGTCATTCACTCCTTAGTTTTATATTTAACAAAAAAAAGTGTAAATACTTAATTTTAAATTTGGCACATATAAAATTGTAGGTCATGTTTTATATCAAACTTGAGAAAAACAAATATACACCGACATTGTAAAATATTTTTACACTGGCAACCAATGACAGACGTGTATCCCACCACATCACACTTTTATTTTTAAAATACTGTTATGATTTAGCACTTTAAATAATCTGATTGAATGTTTGTGTAATATTTGTTTACACTGACAGTACACTACCTTTAAACTCATCAAACATGACCTTGTATTTAAATTACAGCAACATTTAAATTTAAAAGCAATTCAATTCATCAATTAAAATTATTCAAACAATTGAAGAACTAAACATAGGTGAAAATCTATTTGATCTTCTATTTTTTCTGCTTCTTTTGTTTCTTGCCACTAAAAATGACATAAAAATTTCTATTTGAATTAAAATAATAGAGGAAAAAGTAAAATATAAAGTAATAAGCTCTAAATTATTTCAATTAATTTATAAAAAAATTATAAACTTATAAAATTAGCTATATAGTCATGAATAATGGTTATATAATATAATTTTTTAAAACATTGAAACCAAAAAAATTATTGTCAAACAAAGTCTAAGTTTAATTGTACAACTTGATATTCAATTATTGATGTCTTGTAAAGAAAAATACAAGTTCTAGAAGAATACTCTCACCTGACTGATTTACCCATCACTGATCAAGCTCTTTTTTTGGACTGGAAGAAATTTCAAAGGATCGGGTCATCGCAAGAGCCATTTGTTTGGACGAGTAAGAAGTCAGGACTCGTGTCATACCCCAAAATTTGACCACCAAGATTTCCCATCATCTCATAACCACAATATGGAGTACCTTCGGGCCTCATCAATCTCCTCAAGGATTGTTGAGCTTTCACTACAACCTAGAATTAGGGTTTCAAGTCTTCTCAGAACACTTAGACAAATGATCAATCAAGGAGTGACATGATCTTCAATTTGTCTAACCTCTCAAACACCTATAAAGGATAAAGAGGACTCCCGCATCAAGAATCAAGCACAAAGTTGCAACATTCCAAGTGGATCAAGCCTAAAGATCGACAGTGTCACCAAATTAGGGTTTTGGTCGACCAAGGCTACCAGATGAAACATTTCATCTGGACATGAGCTAATACTTCAAAGCATGACCCAAAATGCTCTAAGGGACCTCATGGACTCAATCATCAAGTCAATTTAGCCTCAGGGGATGCATTCACAAAAAATCAAGAATTAGGGTTTCTTGACCTAATTCACCCCTAAGTTGACTTTTGGGACAAAGTTTGAGTCAAGACCTCAAGACATGATTTGAGGGCCTCCTATACATCACATTGATCCATTTACAACAATGGATTAATCCAATAAGCTTGATTCACAAATTTCAATTTCATCAGGACCACAATTAGGGTTTTGAAGAAAAAAGTCAACCGTACCTTTGAATTTTGACCAAGACATGCTCCCAAACCTTGGGACATGATTCAATACACCCTATAACACCTATGGAATCAATCCATTAGGTTTGATTTAGGTCAAGGACTTGATTTCACAAAGGATCGCACAGTTTAGATTTCATCCGATAAAAAGTCAACTGTGCACAAAATCAAGTTTGACTTTTTGGAATTTTTCACAAATTTGGTTCCCCTAAGTAAAAAATAATGTTAATATATTGTATTGATCATCATTCATTAATAAAAATCAAGAAAAGTGAATTTTCTTGCAAAAGGGGCAACCATAAGAAACCAAAATTTTTCTAAGTTATGGAACAAATGTGGTTTTGGTACCAACTTCCAAGGATCATAACTTGAGATCCAAGCAACCATTTTGGGTGATCCAAGGCTGGATTTGTAGGTCTTGCTACACTCTACAAAAGCGTCAACTACCTCAGACTCCAATTCATCATGGATTTTAAGTTATGGATTGATCAAAATCACAAAAACATGAAAATGACACTTTTTTCCAACACTTAGTGAAAATCTGCCTAAGTTACCAGCCTTGGACATCAATGTTCATGGGGTTTTTTCAGTTGGATCCAAATAGTTTCAAAACAAACTATGATCACACATGTTTTGTATCATATGAGGGCTTTCTAAAAAGCAGAAGAGCATCCCATAACTCAACCTGAGTAGGGAGATATGAATCCCTCAAAATCACCATTTCCAACTGTCCTAAGCAAGGCAGAATTTGGTGTTTTGCTCGATTTGACAAAATTGGACAACTCCAAGCCTTGTCATCAATTTGAACACATCTGAGGATAAAACAAAAGGAGAATGATCTAATCCCCAAGCCTCCAAAGTCCAAGAATCTACACTTAGCCATAACAAACCTAAAAAGGCTAAAAAGGTGCCAAGACTCCAATTTTGTTTCCAAGCATTCAATGGATACACCAAGGTGGCATGGACTGACATATTCCTAACTGAATGAATCAAGAATAAGCTCGGAATCAAAGGACCATAGGCCTGTTCCCTAACCTCAAGTCAATGGCTAGAGGAGACTTGAGATTCCTTTTGCTCAACATTGGCCAAAGGCCTACTACAGGTGCCATTCACTATTGATGCCAAAACAAACTTGACACACTATAAATAGAGCTCAATTGTGATCAGTTTGAGTACACCAAAGCACTACAACTGATGCTTTCCTCAAAATCTTTCTCTTTAGGCCAAAATGCCTTCTTTTGCAAATCATCTCTGTCTTTTTGAGTTAGAGAGCAATTCCACCACAGCTCATGATCCATACACATCCAATATGTCATATCTAAGCTATCCAAACACTTACTTGTGACCTGAAACACCAAAATCAGAAAATCCACTTCCAAAACCTCAAAATTGTACTTTTCTGCATTTTCCAAGCCATGCCTTGATTCAGTCACTTCTAAGACCCAACTAGGCCTCAGACACACTTCAAATATCATCCTCAAACTGTCCCAATTGGTTCCCCTCATCTGGAACACCATTTGAGAGAGTTGCCATATTGGTCACTTTTGCCCCTTTTGCAAGAAAGAACTAAAACTTGTTCCTGAGGATTCCAGATGGTTTTGATCGTCTTAAAAGCTTCCAAGGGATCAATCAAGAGTGTCCAAAGCATTGAATTACTTGTGGCACAAGGATCTTGACAGTTAGCACCAGAAGCTCCAAGAGGTAAGTGCATGACAACTTGAACTCTTTGAATTATGCATTCCTTTGATGTCCACTGATCATAAACATCTCATACATGTTGTATATGTTGTGCTTGAACCAATTTTTCATGAAATTCTTGCCTGTACCATGAGATAGCATAGAACATGCAAATCTAGGCCTATTTTTAAACCACTATCGGGTTTTAAAATTGGGACACTTTCTGAAAATTCCAAAAGAACCATTGGATTCCTTGTGAAATTCTAGGTCAGATGCACCTAAATTTTGTCCAAATCCATGGAGAAATGAGAAAGTTAGAGGCTTTACGTAAATTGCCAAAACTTGCCTTGCCTTGCCTTGGCCAGGCCTGAAAACTTGGCACCCCATAAATGCACATGGGGTGGTTTTGATACACAGATGTATCACCACCCCAGTGGTAGCGCGCATGTGTGTTTGTGTATGAGGTCATGGGTTCAAACCCCACCTAGACCTTTTTTGCTATTCTCTCATTTTTGCTATTTTTCAATATTTTCATGTTTTTATTAATTTATCCAAAAATTAATTTCTCTCTCAATTTTAATTATTTTTGATTGATTCTTTTTTTGAAAATTCACAAAAAATATTAAAATATTTTATTCCATGAAAATTTCACAAAAAATATTATTTATTTCATATATTTGATATTTTTGCAAAGAATTATATTTTTATTTGCTTTTAAACATTAAAAATATTTCTTTCTCTTGGTTTTACAAAATTCAAATGATTTTTAAATCATCCCATGAATGAAACATGATTGTTCAAATATAAATCCAGGATCACAACCTTTGTTCACATGTTTGATTACTTTAATTGAATTTTTATTCAATTAAAATACATTTTAAAACTAAAAGTTAGGGTTTTGATCATTATCACCCTAACAAATCTTTTCAAACATTCTTGGGCCTCTTGATAGAGCGTAAGTCCCACCCCTTTGTAAATATAAACCTTTTTGGGCCTCAGTCATTGTATAAGTCCCACTGCGATTTTAAAATCTCGGCACGGTCGTCGCCTTTTAAAAGAAAACCATTTGGGTATACCCTTGTGATTTAAGTCCCATTTCTTTTCTTTTTTCAAAACCTTTGGGCATCTCCTTGAATTTTAAGACCCATCCCTTTGTACAGAAAACCTTTTTTGGGCCTCAGTCACTGTATAAGTCCCGATACAACCTTTCAGATCAACGGTACGATCACTGTTTTTCATTTGAGCCTCTCCTTGAGTATAAGCCCCAATAATCTTTTCAAAACAATTTCCCTTTTGGTTTAGGTTCAAACTTATAGTTGTTATGAAACTTTCTTTAATTTCTTGAATAACTAACCATACAACTGTTACAATGGAAGTTTGCTCGCCTGTAAGATTTTAACGGCTTTCTTTACATGATTTCATATATATATATATATATATATATGTCTGTATTGCTGGAAGCTTGCTCACCTGTAAGTCCTTCTTTCATATCCTTTTAAATACTTATCATATATCAACTGTATATATACTTGCATATCTGCTTAGAGTTTTCCCCGGCAACTACGTCTAGACCTTGGTAAAGCTAGTTGGTCACTCTTTCAATACAATCAAAACTAGTTCCCCATAGGATTTCCAGATACAGTATTGCCTTCTCTTGGGCCTAAACAATATGGAACAAAGAGAAAGGCATAATATCCGGTGAAACTTTTCTCAGACTGTCACTATTAGAAAATTGTCAAAGAAGTTCATTTCCCCAGAGACGATTAATTCCCGGTGAAACCTCTCTTGAAATTTCTTCAAACCCTAGAACTGTTCACTAAAGAAAAGATTATTCTCGGTGAAACTTTTCTTAAACTCTTCTTAAGTTTGGACACACAGGCTTCCTAAAAGCATCCCTGCCTCGTCTTGGGCTTTGTACAAGGACCCTCCGGCTTCTTAAAAGTTCTCATGCCTTCTCTTGGGCTTAATACAAGGACCCTTAAGGACCTCTTAAAGGTATAGGACAGAACTTAGTCATCCTTTGCTAGAGCAGTCTTTCTAAAGAGTCAAAACCTAACACCAATTTTAGGGTTGATTCTCATCCCTTAAAATACCAGCCTCCTCTTGGGCATCGTACAATGATAAACATTTTCATACCAGTAGACTTGGACAGTCTAATCCCCTCGTGGATCTCAAAGACATTCTCAAGTTACCTACAAGCACAGGAGAAACCCTGGGTATTTGACCAATCTCCAGTAGAGTTAAAATCCTCACAGGATCTAAAACTCAGTCTTCCCTCCTTAATTTCCCCATCCAAGGGTTAGCTTTGTAAGAACAAGATTTGGTTCTGCATCTTGTCTCTATGTTTTGATGATAACAATGAAGTATTTGTGTGAGAACAATTATTGTGCTCTAACGTTTGTCATTCTAATAGTTTTAACAAACAGGTTCTAACTCTGATAAAGACTAGGTGCTACGTTACTCTGATATTCTCTATGGTCACTTCTATGTGAAGAAGCAAGAATTGGTTCTAATCTACTGTGCATCAGAAAGATTCTGAGAAGACACTATGTTGTTGTTGTAACGTCTCTTGAATCTAATCTCTGATCATGACTCTGATGTTCTATTGTTGAAGCCTGTATAGCTTGTGAGGTTGTTAACTTCTGAAGACTAAGTGCTGAAGATTCTAAAGACAAGGTTCTGCTAAAAGAAGTTCTGAAGATTCTGAAGACTTAAGGATTCTGAAGATTAAAGGTTATGAAGACTTAGTGCTGAAGACTCTAAAGACAAGGTTCTGCTGAACGAGGTTATGAAGACTCTGAAGACTTAAGTATTCTGATAACCAAGGGTTCTGAACTAGAAGTGTTGAAGACTCTGAAGACAAGGTTCAGCTGAACAAGTTCTGAAGACTCTGAAGACTCAAGACTCCAAAAACCCAATGATTCATTCTTCTGATCATGCTTCAATCAAATCAATTCAGAAGCCACTGATGAATAGAAGAAGATGAAACGTTTGCGTGGGAAAATAGTACACAGTACAGATAAAGCATGTTCTATTCCACTTCCTTGATTTGGTGGTACAAAGGACAACTTCAGTGTACGATTTTCAACCCAGCATAACGGCTCTATTTCAAGTCGCCAGTACTCTTATCATATTACCGATCTGCCCTTCAACGGATCTTTTTCTGGCAATATATAGACTTGATCATTCAATGAATCTGATGTTGATGAGCATGAGCGTAAGAGAGCATATGCATGCGTGCAAGCATGATTGAATGTGAGTGAGCAGCAAATGATGTAATACTCAGTGTAAAAGAAGAAGTATCAGAAACACTGGTGTATATAAAGACTGAACTCAAGAAATGAAGAAACTTATGAGTGAGCAGTAAAGCACTACAATATAAGAAGAAGAATGTAATTACTGTAGATTCTCTCTAAGTTAGATTAGCTAAAATGTATGTTTACCCTGCTTGTGTAGAAGCATAATTATTGTAAACAAACCCTTGTAGAAGACAGTTGTTTGCATTCCCTAAAGGACCAGTTGGGTCAGAATTTTTAGGGAGACTAAGGTAGTGTGTCTTAGTGGTGTTAGTCACATGCAGTTGGCCTTTGCGCTGTATTCCTTAAGAGACCAGTTGGGTCAGAATTCTTAAGAAGTCTAGGACAGTGTGTCTTAGAGGTTGTTAGTCACCAGCAATTTGCTTGTGCGATTGTAATCAGTTTGGTTATAGTGGATTAAGTCCTTGTCTAAGGCAAAATCACCTTGGCGGGTGGACTAGATTAGCTTGATAGTTTTCAAGTGAACCAGGATATATCGTGTGTCTTTCTTATTGTTAGTTTATTTATGATCTTTGTTTGAGTATCATAAAAAGCTTTCAAAATGGAAAACCCAATTCAAACCCCCCATTTCTTGTGTTTTTCTCACACCTTCGATTGGTATCAGAGCCTGGTTCTGATTGTGATAAACATTTTATCAGCACTTAACAGTGTTCAGTACCGATCCAGTATTTGTGTGAGATAATATGGCAGTTAATGTTAATACCACAACTGAAGGGGAAGATCATTATAGTGTCAAACCACCAATCTTTGAGGGTGAAAGGTTTGACCACTGGAAAGAGAAATTAGAAAGGTTCTTTCTTAGTTTTGATGTAGATCTTTGGGATTTGGTAGTTGATGGCTATAATCACCCAGTTGATGCTATATGTGCTAAAATATCCTGAAGTGATATAATCAACCAACAAAAGAAAGATTGTAAGAGTCATCATAAGGCAAGAATCATATTGCAAAATGCTATCTCTTATACTAAGTATGAGAAGATGATGCCAAATCTATTTTTGATTCTATTCAGATGACTAATGAAGGAAATGCTCAAGTTAAGAAGATAAAAGGCGCTTGCCTTAATCAAAAACTATGAGGCATTAAGTATGGAGGATAATGAGACAGTTGACACCATGTCTTCAAAGTTCAAATGCTAATAGCATAACTCAAAGTTCTAGACAAAGGCTACTCAACTACTGGACATATGAAAAAGATCATCAGAAGTCCTCCTATGAAATGGATACTTATGGCAACAACTCTAAACCTATCAGAAGATCTCAACAGCATAAGTCATGAAGAACGTGGTAGTTCCTTGAGAAATCATGAGATAGAGCTGAAGGAAGAAGAAGAAGAGTAAATCCATTGTTCTTAAGTATGAACCTAGAAAGGCAAAGGCTCATCAAGCTGAGGAAGAATCGGAAGATTCTAACGGAAGATCAGAGGATGACATCAGAAGAATCAACAAACTCTTGAAGCATGAGCAAGGAGACTTCAGAAGAATCAAAGGTCGCTTAGAGTCATCATCTAAATAGAAGAAGCATAACTCTGGAAAGGAAGTTATCTGCTACGAGTGTAATGAGCCATGTCATTACAATAATGAGTGTCCAAAGGTCAAGAAGGACAGGAAGCCTAAGTAGAACTTCTTGTCATACCCCAAATTTTGACCACTAAGATTCCCATCATTATGCAAATCATCATCACAATATGGATGTACCCTTATGCCTCATCAATCTCCTCAAAGAATTGTTGAGCATCCACTGCAATCAAAATTAGGGTTTCGGTCCCTCTCTGAGCCTTAGACAAAGGATCAATCAAGGAATGACATGGTCTTCAACTTGTATAACCTCTCAAATATAGATAAAGGATCAAAAGGACTCCCACTTCAAGGATTAAGCACAAAACTGCTCCCTTCTAGGTGGATCAAGCCTCAAGATCGCCAGTTTCACCAAAATAGATTTTTAACCCTAAAATGATGTTAATGTATGATTTGAATCATCATTCATCAAGAAAAATCAAAGAAAGTAGGATAACTTGTAAAAGGGGTAACCATAAAAACTTAGAAAAATTTCTAAGTCATGAAATAAAGTGGCAAGGGTACCAACTTTGGAAGATCATAACTCCTAAACCACAAAGCCATTTTTCCCCATCCAAAGCTTGATTTGTAGATCTCATTGCCCTCTACAAAAGCTTGCTACTGATCTATGTCCAAATTCCTCATTGATTTTGAGTTATGGAGTGATCAAAATTAAGAAAAGTCACTTTGTTCCAACACTTAGTGAAAATTTCACTAAGTCACAATCTGCCTTTACTTTTTTCCAAATGTAGGGGGATTTTTCACTTGGATCCAAAAAGTATCAAAACCAAATATGATCAAACAGTTGTTGTATCATATAAGGGCTTTCCAAAATGGCCAAGAACATCACCAAATTCAATTTGAGCTATGAGATATGGTAGTGGCAAGATGCCTTGCTGAAATCTGCCAAGGCAAGGCAGATTTTTGCACTTTTGGTCGATTTGCCAAAATCAGCCAATTCCAAGCCTTGTCATCATCTGGGACACATCTGAGGATTGAATCTAAAGGGGACAATCACTGAGCCAAGCCTCCAAAGTCCTTGGAACAAGAAATAGCATACTAAACCTAGAATTGCCTAAAATGGGGATAAGACTCCAATTTTGGATTGGAGCATTCAATGGAAGCACCAAGGTGGCATGGACTGAGCTATTAGCAACTTAATTCAGTCACGACTTATCCAAGACCAAGGGAACCAGCAGCCTGTGCCCTAACCTCTAGTGAATGGCTAGAGGAGACTTGGATTTTCATTTGCCAACATTGGCCAAACCTACTCAGCAGCTGCCATTCACTATTCCTTGCAAAACAAACTTGCTCTACTATAAATAGAGCTCAATTGTGATCAGTTTGAGTACACCAAAGCCATCAAACAGATGCTTTCCTCAAAATCTCTTTCTCTTGGCAAAAATGCCTTCTTTAGCAAGGAAACTTTGAGTTTTTAAGCTAGAGAGCAATTCCACTCAAACCAATCACACACACACCTCACATACATCATATATGAGCTGATCAAACACTTAAACAACATCTGGAACACTGATTTCTCAGAATCACCAGTCAATTACTCAAGGTTTTAACCAAGTTGCAGTTGAGATGCCATGAAGTGATCCAGCCAATTTCAATTAAGTCCAAGCATTCAAACACACTCCATAGGGTGTAGGGAAGCTGTTCAGATCATCACAACTCATCTGTAACACCTCCAACTCAGAAATCACTTTGAACTTGCTGTCACGACCTAGAGGTAAGCCTAAACTTGGTCATCTCTCAATCTATGCATATTTCCTCGCACAATACTTTTGCCAAATGTTCATAATCTTGCATGGAATGTTTCCCCTCAATTAATTGCTTTGTTTGAATCGTGTATCAAAAATCCCAGCCTTCATGCAGAAATTAGGGTTCTCGAGGTTTTGTCTTGATTTTTCATTCCATGCTTAATATAAATGAAATTAAATACCATAGACATGATCGTGAGGTTGAGACGAGCAGATTGATATGTGGATTGCATGATATAACCAAGTATTCAGTGAGATTGGAGAGAAAATGCAAATCTGGGCAAGCCCAGAACACGCGCGTGTTCTTTGATGTTCTTGGCGCCCTTTTTTGAAAATTCAAATATTTGAATTTTGTGATTTTATTTAATTGATTCAAAAATTAATTTCTCTCTGAGTTTTTATGATCTTGAGTTGATTCTTTGTTTAATAATTCACAAAAATGTTAAAATATTTTATTTTCCCAAAAAATCCCAAAAATATTATTTAGTTCATATAATTGATATTTTTGCAAAGAATTAATATTTTAATTGTTTTTGACATTTTAAATATTTTTTCCTTCTTGATTTTGCAAATTTTAATGATTTCTAATCATTTTGTAGGGCAAAACTTGATTTATGAAGCATTAATCCAAGATCACAATTTGTTTTCCGTATGTTAAATAATTTTTGATCATTTTAATTGAATTTTATTCAATTAAAATACATTTTGAAAACAAATTAGGGTTTTTGATTAATTCAACCCTCATAAATCATTTTCAAACTTTCTGGGCCTCTTGAGAGAGTGTAAGACCCAAACCCCCTTGTACATAAAACTTTGTGGCCTCTCCTCGAAGACAAAACCTGTTGGGCCTTTGTAAGACCCAAGTCCCTCTGTACAAGTAAACAATGCGACCGTCGCCCGTTTAAAACATTTGGGCCTCTCCTTGAGCTATAAGACCCATTCAAAACTTTTGGGCCTCTATTAGAGTGTAAGACCCAATCCTCTTTTAACCAAAACAATTTTGGGCCTCACTTATTGTATAAGTCCCTATGCGTTAAAAGAAAACCTCGGCGCGATCGCCATTTCAAACAAAAAGTCATCCGGGCCTACCCTCGTGTTATAAGCCCCACTCTTTTCTTTAAAACTTTTTGGGCCTCTTGAGAGAGTGTAAGACCCATCCGTTTGTACAGAAAACCTTTTTTGGGCCACAATCACTTGTATAAGTCCGTCTGTACAAAATTCAACAGTGCGATCACTGATAAAACCCTGGGCCTCTCCTTGAGCTGTAAGCCCCAAATCTTTAAATTTCAAAGCACTTTCTCCTTTGATTTTGAATATACTGTTGTTTTCGATCTTTCTTTGTTGAACAACTAACAAAACAACATGGAAGCTCTACAACTGAGTAAGTGTTTACCCGCTTTCATTTACCACTTTCATATGTATATAACTGTATTATGGGGCTGCTCACTGTAAGTATCCTTTCATAAACTCATATCCATTGTGTAATAATAGTATAGATATTTAGAGTTTCCCTGGCAACTACGTCTAGAACTAGGTAAATCCGTTTAGATTACTCGTAGAAATAGACAAGCTAGATCCCCCATAGGAGCACCAGATACAGTCTTCTCTTCGGCTGTCCTCCTTAGGAATTGTCAAGAGACTCTGCCTCCCTAGAGATGAATGTATTCTCTGTGAATAGCATCTCTTGAGTTTCTTCCAAATTCTCGAACTTTCTTGGCTTGATCTATTCCTTGTGAATAGCCTGTCTTGAATTTCTCGGGGTTTGGGGACCCGCAGGCTTCTTAAAAGCATCGGCCTCCTCTTGGGCAATGTAGAAGGACCCACAGGCTTCCTAAAAGTATCCCCGCCTCCTCTTAGGCTTAGTACAAGGACCCGTCGGCTTCTTAGAAGTATTCACAGCCTCCTCTTAGGCTTCATATAATGATTCTTCCTCCGGAAATGATAGCCTCCTCTTGGGCTTCGTACAAGGACCTCACGGCTTCTTAAAAGTTTCCAGCCTCCTCTTGGGCTTCGTACAAATTGTCCTGACGACCTCCTAGAGGTATAGGAACAGAAATTAGTCATCTTCATAGAACAGTCTTTCAAAGAGTCTAGACCCTACTACTGTTTCTCAAAGCATAGTACAAAAGATGAAACTCTAGACTTGGACAGTCTAACTTCCTTGAGTCTCAAAGACATTCTCAAGTCCCTTTCCAAAATTGGAAGAAAACCCGTAAACTCGGACAGTCTCAATACCCTTTGGATTTCCCATTTCCTTAAAGAACACGAAATAATCCCGATCCTCTGATCAAATCCCAGAGTGCAAACACTACTCATATAAGAACCAATTTTCTCTTTAAATCAGCATATTGGATCTGTCACTCAACTGAAACAGTTACAATAGCCTCCCCTTGGGCTTTGTACAATGATTCTACCCAGCGGAGCTCACAATTTTAGCCTCCATCTCGGGCTTTATACGAGATACAAAAAGGTTCTTATTGAGCCAAACAAACTTTAGCCTCCATCTCGGGCTTTATACGAGATACAAACAGACTCTCTTGTTGAGTCAAACTTCTTTAGCCTCTATCTCGGGCTCTATACGAGATACAAAAAGACTCCCTCATTGAGTCAAGACCTTTTAGCCTATCTCTCGGGCTTCGTACGAGACACACAAAAACTCCCTCTTGTTGGGCCAATAGCCTCCTCTTAGGCTTTGTATAAGAAAACCCCAGTTGAGTCAATCAACCTTTTAGCATCAAAGCTGTGCCCCGTTCACATTATAGAAACATCAACAACTTCTTTCCCTTCATCTAATTGTTGTAAGCGGCAAGCCTCTGGATCATCTACATCCATGCCACTGTCCCTCTTTTAGCATGAGAAATTCCTAAGGAAATATGGCATTTCTCTACACTGAGTTAAAGTCTTCTCCTTCAGGTTGAAAACCTCCTATAAAGGAAATTATGGCATTGCTGGATTCACATATCCCAGTTAAAGTAATTTCCTTTATAAACAGTCACCCAACAGTCGTAACAGACAAACCCCTCTTTAGAGATGACAAATTCTCTCTAAAGTTGAGACCTTTTAGCTTCACATCTTGGGCTTTGAACAAGATACAAATAGACCCTTCAGCTTCACATCTTGGGTTTTGAACAAGATACAAACCACCTTTCGCTTCACGTCTTGGGCTTTGAACAAGACACAAAAACAACCATTTCCTCCCATAGAATAGGAGGAACTACGATCGCTCTGATTTCCCTATTTCGGAAGACGGGAATACGTAGGCATAAGATTGAAAGAAAAATCTCAGCGAGCATACTAAATAAAAACCCAAAATCCCATCATTTCATAAAGCATCAGTCTTAACACCACGCCCAGGTATTACTCCGGAGAAATAACCTAAGAGAAACCCACACTTTGGATCGCATCTCTAAACCAACAGTTTTGACTATTTAACCTCAGTATGCAAGCAGGGTTAATTGGAGATATCTATTTCCCTTCCTTCATCAGCTTCAATAGGATAAAAAATGAATCGAGTTGTAGTACTAGAGTGATCGTGCTTCACAACCACATCCAAAAATCACTCGCTACAGAAAAATGGCGACTCTGCTGGGGATAATCATCTGCCCCTGTTAGATGTCCCATCTCTTAGGTAGAAAATCCTGATTTCACAGAAATGACAGCTCGGCTGGGGAGTCATTATCTGTTTAGGACCATAAGACTAGAGGTCTAGGATGATTAAGACAAATATATATACTGCTTTTCCTAATTGATATATGTGTTTATTTTTCTGCTAATGGGAATGCGTGTGATGCCGCATGTGGAAAGATTGAGCATACACCTAGGAAAACCCCTTTATTGGCGCAGAGGCTATCGGAAATAGTTGTCATGCGATGCCACCCTCTTTTGAGGACTCTTCAAAAAACACCACCTAGCACGGTTCCCAGCCCGCTGGTGTTTTCTTGACAAGAGTTGATGATGATGAGAGACAGGTACAAAAATCATTAGTAAACCTTTGGGATGGGTAGAGCCTTGACTTCATGACAACGACCCTCTGACCCCATGTTTTTCTATGTTTTTGTGTGCTGCATTCATACATTCATTTAAAAAACATTTAAACACAGAAAAAATTCTCTTCTAGTCTCTCTTTTTCAAACTAAGCTAAGACTGTGATTGCAAATGTCAGAGAAAAAGATTGCGCTAATGGATTTCGGTAGGAGGAGAACTCATAAGTATACCTTCAGGATTCCAAATCTAGAAGATTTGAGAGGTTTGGCGAGAATGATCACAAACCAGGAGGCGTCCAGAGCCAACTACGGAGGCCTGCTACCTCTATTAAGGGTCCATGTGATTGAGGGAATCATGGAGACGATCATTCAGTTTTACGATCCGGTTTATCACTGTTTCACATTCTCGGATTACCAGCTCGCACCAACGCTAGAGGAATATTCTCATCTGACTGAATTACACATCACTGATCGAGCTTTATTTCCGGGACTGGAAGAAATTCCAAAGGATCAGACCATTGCAAGAGCGATTCATTTGGATGAGTCAGAGGTCAGGACTCACATGACCACTAAGGGTGGCATGCAAGGTTTGCCAGCCCAATTCTTGACAAAGAAAGCTCTGTACTTTGCTAGTATAGGGAACGGGACTGCTTTTGAAAGCATCTTTGTCTTACTCACCTATGGGTTATTTCTGTTGCCCAACATTAATAACTTCATTGATATCAACGCCATTAAGGTTTTTCTCATTGGAAACCCTGTGTCGACTTTGCTCGCTGATGTGTATCATTCTATACACTTAGGGAATTTGTACAGCGGAGGGGAGATCACATGTTGTGTACCTCTGCTATACAAATGGTTTATCTCCCACTTACCTAAGTCTGCTGCTTTGTGGGATTACAAGAGTTCCTTACGTTGGTCGCAGAAGATCATGTCCCTCACCAACTCTGACATAGATTGGTGTAATAGGATTTATGATGAAATCAGGATCATTGATCGTTGTAGAAACTTCCCCAACGTACCCCTTATTGGAACTAAGGGAGGAATCAACTACCATCCAGTTCTCGTTCGTCGTCAATTTGGATACCCGATGAGGCACGTCCCCCGGAATGCTCATCTGGAAGGTCTTTTCTTCAAGGAAGGAGAAAATGACAAGGCACTAAAGACAGAAATAGTGCACGCTTGGAAACATGTTCATAAAAAAGGACGGGAGTCTCTAGGAAAACCGGACTGTGTCTCGGTGGAGCCTTATCTCCACTGGGTACAAACTAGAGCTCTCAAGCTAAAGATGCCTTATCCTCATCACAGAGTTCTTCCGCTAAGGGAATATGTCATGTACTTCATGACTGAAACGGAAAAACTTTAGGTGACTCTCAATAAAGTTCAACGGGAGAGGGGGTCTTGGAAGAACAAGTACCGCACTCTCAATGTGGAGTGTATCAAAATACAACAATTATTGAAAGATACGGATGCTCTGATTGAAATTTTGGAGCAGCATACTGTAGAGAATCAAGAGGACCAAAGGAATTTGCTCACTCCTTTCACCTGGCAAAGGAATGACAACCCGTCAACGGCTTAAGAGCCCCGGTCCAAGAAAAGGAAAGTACCAGAATCAGCACCCGATTTCTCCTCAGAGAAGACTCTGGGCCCATTAGCTTAGGTTTCTGTTTCTGTACCTTGTAATCTACTGTATTTTCATTTCCGCAATCTTTTGAATTCAATAAAAAGGGGTTTCCCCACTGTTTGATATTTGCAATCTAATTGTCGAAGTTTATTTTGATTAAACCAAAAAACAATTAATATAATCATTGCATTCATCATTCTCACATCACGTATTCCTCTTACCTACGAATCTTACGTTTGTGTCTCAATTCTAGAGTCAAACTGTCTCATTCGTACAAAACTCGGGCCAATCGTCAGAAAAAGATGGATGATCTTGAGGAAGAGAATAGAGATTTGAAAGAAGAGATCGATGCTCTGAGAGAGGATATGAGAAAACTTCATAACGACATGCAAGCCATGGCAGAAGCTCAGCAACAAAGAACTGTGATCTCGGAGATCACATCGGCGCCCACAGTGGAGAAGTTTGATCCTAGGTATCAAATGCCGAAAGATCGTCCCTGGGGCATGCCTGTTAACTATATCCCGGAAGGATATGTTCCGCCGATCGCTGAAGATCAGGGAATCACAACAGAAGCCGCTGGGCCTGAAGGTTACAAACTTCGGGAAAGCGAAGATGCCAGGGGCATATTGAGGACTCCTGAAGGTTACAAACTTCGGGAAGCACCAAGATTCACTGTTGTAGTCATGGTCCCACCTCCTGTGGTGCACATGTCCCGGAAGGACAGATTCCACAGATACCTTATGGTAAAAAGGAAACTATGTTCGATAGAATGGACAAATTCCAGGAACAGTTCTTGGAAATGCAGAGGGAACTGCAAGCCATTCTCGGTCAGGATTTATTTGGAAAGGACGCCGCATACCTTTGTCTGGTCCCCAATGTGAAAGTGCCGCACAAGTTCCAAGTGCCCGACTTTGAAAAATACAAGGGTAACTCTTGCCCTCAGAGTAACTTGGTCATGTACGCTCGGCGAATGTCAGCTCAGACAAAGAATCAGGACCTGCTGATTCACTACATTCAGGATAGTTTGACCGGTGCCGCCTTAAAATGGTACATGGGTTTAAACCGCTCCACAATCCGCACATTCAGAGATCTTGGCACTGCATTCGTCCAACAGTACAAATACAATCTGGACATGGCACCAGACAGATATCAACTCAGATCGATGTCACAAAAGGACAAAGAAACCTTTAAGGAGTACGCTTAGAGATGGCGTGAAATTGCCGCTCAAATTTGTCCACCTCTCGAGGAAAAAGAGATGACAAAGATCTTCTTAAAGACCTTAAGCTCATTTTACTATGACAGAATGGTTGCCAGTGCGCCTAGTGACTTCACTAAAATGGTCGGTATAGGAGTTCATCTTGAGGAAGCCGTCAGAGAAGGACGTTTGATAAAAGACTCTGGATCATCAAGTAGTACAAAACGATACGGTAGTGCTCTCCCTAAGAAAAAAGAGCAAGATATTGGGAATATCTCTCTCAGAAAGCAAAGGCGACGTTATCAACCGGTAGCAGCTATAACTCCTGCTATCAACCCTGCGCCTATTCCTACGTATCAGCCTCAGGTTGCGCAGATCCAGCCTAATCAGCAGCAAAGGACACAACAACCTCTTCAGCAGGCTCGTCCTCAATACAACAACAACCGTACAACGCGACCACAAGGATTTGATCCGATACTCGTATCGTTCGCATAACTATTTCCGTTATTACTAGCTAAGGGGCACATTCAGACTAAGTCCCCTCTTACAGTACCAGAAAATCCGCCTTTTTGGTTTAAGGTGGATTAGACATGCCCTTATCATCAAAGAGGACCAGGGCATAACGTAGAGAATTGTCTTAATTTCAAGTCTGACGTGCAAAAGCTTGTTAGGAGCGGGGTCTTATCTTTCAAAGTTACGAATCCCAATGTTCTCACGAACCCGCTGCCTCAACACGAGAAAACTGCAGTCAACCAGATAGAGGGAGAGTCTAACAATGTCTATTAGATTCGCGATGTACTCTTGTTAAAGACCAAATTTGTCAAGATGCATTGTAGAAAGAGTGGATATGGCCATGTACCACCTCATAATTATCATCAATGTGATGTCTGCTCTAAAAGTAATCGAGGATGTTCTGTAGTGCAAGTAGCTCTACAGGAACAGATAGATCTAGGATGGATCCAAGAGCACCGAGTTCGTGGAGTTAACATGGTCTATACGAATTCCAACGTCATTCAAAACCACGACATCCGTGAGATGAATGTCAACTTGGTGGCGATGCACTCAAGGCAAAGCCAGTATCATAATCTGCCGCGGCACGATTACAGTTCTTGTCTGACTTGCTCGGTAAACAAACAGGGATGCTCTTTCATACAAGAGGCGCTCCAGCGTCAGATGGATCTTGGGTGGATCCAAGACTACCATGATAGGAATCCCTATCAGATCAACATGGTTCAAATCTTTGACATTTTCTTAATGAATACCAACCTGGTAGAGTTACATGCTGAGCAGGTCCGACTCGGGTTCCTGATCTCACATGATTACCAAAGCTGTAAAGCGGGTTGCGAAAACGATCGAGGTTGTACCATTGTCCAGGAAGCACTTCAGGACTTGTTAAATCATTGGTGGATACCAATCTATATGGATGAAGATACTCAGCAAATTAGTATCAATAATAGGAACCCCACTCGGCGTCAAAGTCAGGATGACCGATCTGTGGAAGCTAACCTGGTGAGGTTACATTGTATTCAAAGCGGGCGTGGCCAAGTGCCACCACACATCTATGAATGTTGTGGAGTCTGTTCGGAAAATAACCAAGGATGCTACCTTGTGAGAGCAGCTCTTCAGGGTCAGGTGGATCATGGAGAGATTCGTCCATATCCAGGTTCTGGGCCCATCAGCTAGGCGCTGAACTACCTTGCTGATCAAATTAAGGACGTTGTCATAATCTCTGATCATTAGAGAACTAGGAATGTTTTCGCCATCATTCCTCTACTTGATGAATCCAAAGTTCCCAACCAAGAACGGATCGAGATTACCTACGATGGTCAGAAAAATCAAAAGGTTCCCATTGTCATCTATCTGCCGGGACCACTACCGTATGAATCAACTAAGGCTATCCCTTACAAATACGGTGCAACGATAATTGAAAATGGAAAGGAAGTTCCATTACCCTCCGTCGTAAATATTGCAGACATCAGACGTGTAACACGGAGTGGTAGAATCTTCAACAAAGGAGTTGGAGAAACCAATAAAGAAAATTTTGTCTGAGTATATCTGACACTTATGACACTTCCTCATGTACTTGTAGCAGTCAGATTCCATTGTCAACCAATAGTACCCTGCTCTTAGAATTTTCCTCGCCATTGTGTGTCCATTGGCATGGGTACCAAAGGATCCTTCATGAATTTCTTTTATCAGCATGTTTGCTTCTGGTCTTTCTACACATCGAAGCAAAACCAAGTCAAAGTTCCTCTTCTAGAGGGTATCGCCGCTTAGGAAGAAACTGCCTGCCAACCTTCTGAGGGTATTTCTATCTTTCCTGGATGCCCCAGGTGGGTATTCTTGTTTCTCAAGCAAGCACTTGATATCATGATACCAAGGTTTGTCGTCTATGACTGCTTCAATCGTGAAGATGTAAGCGGGCTGTTCAAGGCGTATTATGTCAATCTTAGGTAAGTCGTTCCATTGACCTACACTAATCATGGAAGAGAGGGTGGTTAAGGCATCAGCCATGTGATTCTCTTCACGAGGGATATGATGAAACTCGATTATGTTGAAGAAGGGTAACAACCTTCTTGCGTAGTCTTTATAAGGAATCAATCCTAATTGGTATATGTTCCAATCTCCTTTAATTTGATTGATAACCAGGGCTGAGTTGCCATATACATCCAAGTTCTTGATCCTCAAATCGATCGCTTCTTTGAGACCCATGATACAAGCTTCGTATTCGGCCTCGTTGTTTGTACACTTGAATGTCAGTCGGGCGGTGAAAGGAATGTGGGTACCCTGAGGTGTTATGATGATTGCCCCAATTCCATTTCCGTAATGATTGATAGCTCTGTCAAAGATTAGTCCCCATTGGGAACCTGGTTTTGGCCCTTCACTGGGTAGCGGTTCATCGCAGTCTTTCATTTTTAGATACATGACATCTTCTTCTTGGAAGTCAAATCCTACTGATTCTTGATCCTCAATCGGTTGATGAGCCGAATGATCAGCTAAAACACTTCCCTTGACGACTTTCTGAGCGTGGTACTCGATGTCGTATTCTGATAACAACATCGGCCAACGGGCAATCCTTCCCGTGAGAGCAGGTTTTTCAAAGACGTACTTGATTGAATCCATTTCAGAGATTAACCAAGTAGTATGGAAAATCATGTACTGTCGAAGACTTTTGGCTACCCAAGCCAGAGCACAACAAGTTTTATCAAGCATAGTGTACCGAATCTCGGAGTCGGTGAATTTCTTGCTTAAATTGTAAATGGCAGACTCTTTCCTTTTGGTTTCGTCTTGTTAGCCAAGTACACAACCCATCGAGTCTTCCAAGACTGTTAGGTAAATGATTAGTGGTCTTCTTTCCACTGTAGGTGATAGAATCGGTGGGTTCAATAGGTATTCCGTGATACTGTCGAAGGCGGTTTGGCAGTCATCTGTCCAAATGCAGTCCTGATTCCTTTTTAGTAATTTGAAGATCGACGCACAGGTCGCGGTCACGAGGAATATAAATCTGGAGATGTAGTTCAAATGCCCCTGGAATCCCCTGACTTGTTTTTCAGTCCGCGGAGAAGGCATTTATTGAATGGCCTTACCTTGTCAGGATCAACCTCAATTCCTTTCTAACTGACGATGAACCCTAGCAGTTTCCCTGAACGGACACCGAATGTGCACTTGTTGGGATTCAAATAGAGTCTGTACTTTCTCAACCGCTCGAATAGTTTTGACAGATGGGTCACATGCTCCTCTTCCGTCTTAGATTTAGAAATCATATCATCGACATATACCCCGATTTCTTTGTGTATCATGTCATGAAACAGAGTAGTCATGGCCCTTTGATAGGTTGCCCCGGCGTTCTTCAAACCGAACGACATTACCTTGTAACAAAATGTACCCCATGGGGTAATGAAAGAAGTTTTCTCCATGTCTTTCGGTGCCATTTTGATATGATTATAGCTCGAGAATCCATCCATGAAGGAGAAAACTTTGAAATTTGTTGTACTGTCTACCAACATGTCAATGTGTGGTAAAGGAAAGTCGTCCTTTGGACTAGCCTTGTTTAGATCTCTGTAATCCACACACAGTCTGATCATTCCGTCCTTTTTTGGAACGGGTACGATGTTGGCTAACCATTGAGGATATTATGATGTGGCGAGGATACCCGCATCAATCTATTTTTGTACCTCCTCCTTGATTTTGATGGCCATGCCAGGATGAGTCCGTCTCAACCTTTGCTTTACTGGCGGACATTCTGGTCTTAGCGGTAGATGATGTTCCACGATGCTGGTATCCAACCCTAGCATATCCTGATAGGATCAAGCAGACACATCGGGAAATTCTTTGAGAAGCTTTATCAAACTTTCTTTGACAGTTGGACTGAGTAGTGCCCAAATCTTGACCTCTTTTCTCTCTTCCTCTGAGCCCAAGTTGACCGTTTCTTACGGCTCTTTGTGAGGTTTAATGGACCTTTCCTCTTGTTTGAGTAATCGGGAGATCTTTTCTGGAATTTCGTTGTCATCTTCTTCTTCAGCCTCAAATATCGGGAATTCAAAGTTGGGAGAAGGCATCGAATCATATGTTTCAACGGGGTTTAAAACAAGCAATCTGCATGACGTGATGATTTGTGTTTAGAAGAGATAGAGGAAATGCAAGAGTGTGTGCAGTGTATTTTTTTACTTCTTGTTTTTATTATTTGAATTGTTTTTTAGGATTACCATTTTCTGAAAAATGAGAAGAGAAAACAACAATAAATGCGGAAATTTCAGAACGACGTTATTTTATTTATGATTTTGTGGATTCTTAAAACTACATCCCTATAAAACAAAACTCTATCGCTCTGGGCGAAGCGAAGAGGGATATTTACAAAAGGTAAGCCCTATTAAAACATCCGTTTCACCTGGGCAGGGTGAAAGGTTTATAGACGACAATTACTTAGACTTATGAACAACCGTCAGAACATCGACAACAACCCATTGGCGGCGAACTCCTCGGTGAATCACAAAGTCTGGTACCTTTCTTCTTTTGTCTTCAGAAATAACACTGATTTCGGGTGTAGCAGGATCATTGGAATCTGTCTCCCTGGCAGAGTTGTCATATGAGGATTCCTCAGTTGTATTTTGCATAGCATTTGTACTCTCAGGTATATCTCCCCATCCAGTTGGCTGAATGTCTTCGAGCCTGATGCGAGAGCTTTTAGGAGCGGTGTATTTGACCACGAAGTCGTATTTTCCACTTGGTTGTCCGAAGGTGTCACATACTTCTTTGGAACTGGAGGAGTCATCCCTTTCGATGACGTTGACCTCAGGAGAAGCATAGTTAATGAACTCTAGTCCTGCAAACTTTGCGTATTCATCGTCGTGCTGGACATTTTCTAAATGACCTGCATATTGATCCCATGACATGGTGGGGACGCATGTATTCTTTTTAATGATGCTCAGCTGATTTTCATGGTTCAGTTGGTTTTCTTGCCCCACGTCTCCTTGGTATGGCTTCCTGATAGGCAGACCATCCATCGGGCCACAGTAGTCGTGGTCAAAGTTGTCTTTCATCAGAGTGTCTTCCTCTAATGAATTTGGCGGAGTACGGCATCCTTTCGGATCACAATCTTCGTATATCATTTCGAAATCTGACCTCGGTATAAATTTTGGACTTTGTGCGGGATAGCAAAAGGGTGTAGGCACCTCTTCCTGAGACATATAACCGTCCTTGCTAAGATAGGACTCCCATTCTTCATTTGTGTCGGAGGAATCCCCCTCGTTGACGGTATGTACCTCTTGAGACACTAGGTGAAGGAAACCTCCACTGTGGAAGAAGTTCTGAATGGGATGAAGATTTTCATCGTTAGTAGTTGTCTGGGTATAGGTTGCAGAAAAACCTAGACCCTTCTTTGTTTTATATTCAGTAGGAGTGACAAGTTGTCCCCATCCTTTTGCGTTGTTACTTTCAATTGCTTCAAGAGCATCTTTGTACAAGGAAATCGATGTTCCCTTTTCTGCTTGATTATCATTGCTCACCGAAAGCGCTTGGAACTGAGTTCCAATAACCTCCTCTGGTTCCACACACGTAGATAATGAAAGGTTACTCACGATCAAGGCTTGTTCTCCGCAGACCGTGATGAGTTGGTCATTCTTGACAAACTTCAGCTTCTGGTGAAGTTTCGAAGTGACTGCCACGGCCTGGTGTATCCAAGGCCTTCCTAATAAGCAACTGTACGTTGTCCAGATGTCCATGACCTGGAAAGTGACTAGGAAAGTGTGAGGACCGATATTTATGGGAAGGTCGACTTCACCGATAACAGTTTTCCTGGATCCGTCAGATGCTTTGACGATGACCTCACTGCCTCTCATCGGAGGTCCTTTGAATGATAGTTGCATCAGAGTGGACTTCGGCATGACGTTGAGAGCCGATCCATTATCTACCAGTATGCTGGCTAAAGCATCGTCCTGGCAGTTAACTGTGATATTGAGCGCCATGTTGTGGCCTTTGCCTTCTTCTGGCAATTCCTCATCACAAAACCCCAAGTTGTTGCAGGAAGTGATGTTAGAGACGATACTGTCAAACTGTTGTATTGACACATCTTGTTCCACAAAGGCCTGCTCTAAGACTTTCTGTAGAGCCTCCCTGTGAGCTTCGGAACTGAGTAAAAGCGATAACTCTGAGATCTTTGAAGGAGTTTGTAACAGTTGATCAACAATGTTGTATTCACTCCTTTGGATGAGCTTCAGCATCTCATCATCGTTCTTTGAAAGGTTGGGATTACTGGATTGACCAACTGGTGGATCAGGAACTTATGTTTGAGGTTCCTTTTCTTTGTTAGGTTCATCCAACTCCTCTGTTGAAGATTCGACCGCTCCGTGCTACTCGACTGATGTCTGCAATATTCACAACGGAGGGTAATGGAATTTCCTTTCCATTCTCAATTGTTGTTGTACCGTATTTGTAAGGGATAACCTTAGTTGATTCACACGGTAATGGTCCCGGTAGATAGATAACTACAGGAGCCTTCTGATTTTTCTGACTGTCGTAAGTAACTTCAATCAATTCCTGGTTAGGAACTTTCGATTCTTCAAGTAGGGGAATGATGGTGCAAACATCCTTGGTTTTTTCATGATTAGAAATTATGATAACATCCTTAATCTGATTAGCGAAATAGTCGGGTGTCCAGTTGTAGGACCCAGAACTTGGTATGGCTGGACTTCTTTGCGGTCCAACTGACTCTGAAGGGCTGCTCGCACAAGGTAACACCCTTGATTATTTTCTAAGCAGACGCTACAGTGCTCGTAATTGTGTGGTGGCACTTGGCCACGTCCGCTTTGAATGCAGTGTAACCTCACTAGGTCTATTTTCGTAGATCAGACATCCTGACTTTGATGCCGAGTAGGGTTCCCATCAACCACACTGATTTGTTGCGTGTATTCATCTATATAGATTGGAAGCCACCAATGGTTTAACAAGTGTTGCAAAGTCCTTTGAACGAGAGTGCACCGTTGGTTACTCTCACAACATACTTTACAGCTTAGATAATCATGTGAAGTGAGAATACCAAGCTGGACTTGCCTGGCGTGTAACTCCACCAAGCTGGTATTCATCAAACAAATATTGAAGATCTAAACCATGTTAACCTGATAAGGATTTCTATCATGGTAGTCCTGGATCCATCCAAGATCCAAATGACACTGAAGGGCCTCTTGTACAAAAGAGCATCCCTGTTTGTTTATCGAGCAAGTCAGACAGGAATTGTAATCATGTCGTGGCAGATTATGATACTGGCTTTGCCTTGAGTGCATCACAACTAAGTTGACATTCATTACTAGAACATTGTGATTCTGAACGATGTTGGAATTTGTATAAATCATGTTAACCCCACGAATTCGGTGTTGTTGGATCCATCCAAGATCCAACTGTTCCTATAGAGCAGATTGCACTACAGAACATCCATGATTATCTTTAGAGCAGATATCACACTGGGGATAGTTATGAGGTGGCACATAGCCGTATCCGCTCTGTCTACATTGCATCTTGACCAAGTTGGCCCTTAATAAGAGTACATCATGAATTTGATAGCTATTGTTAGACTCCCCTTCTATCAAATTGACTGCAGCTTTCTCATGCTGAGGCTGCGGGTTCGTGAGAACATTAGGATTTGTATCCTTGAAGGATAAGACCCCGCTCCTAACAAGCTTTTGCACGTCAGATTTGAAATTAAGATAATTTTCTATGTTATGCCCTGGTCCTCCTTGATGATAAGGGCAAGTTTGATCCGCTTTGAACCAAAAAGGCAGATTTTCCGGTATGGTAAGAGGAGACCTGGTTTGGACATGCCCCTTGACCAGTAATAATGGAAACAGTTTGGCGTACAACACCAGTATAGGATCGAATCCTGGTGGTCGCGTTGTACGGTTGATGTTGTACGGAGGGCGAGCCTGCTGAAGAGGCTGTTGTGTCTTTTGTTGAAATTGTTGTGGATTCGGTTGGCTCTGAGCAACCTGAGGTTGATAGGTAGGAACAGGCGCAGAGTTAATAGTAGAAGTTACAGCTACCACTGGTTGATACCACCGCCTTTACTTTCAAGAGAGATATTCCCAATATCCTGCTCTTTTTTCTTAGGGAGAGCACTACTGTATTTTTTAGTACTGCTTGATGATCCGGCGTCTTTTACTAAACGTCCTTCTCAGACCACTTCCTCAAGACGAACTCCCATGCCTACCATCTTGGTGAAGTCACTGGGCGCACTGGCGACCATTCTGTCATAGAAAAATGAGCTCAAGGTTTTTAAGAAGATCTTTGTCATCTCTTTTTCCTCAAGAGGTGGAAAAATCTGATCGGCAATTTCACGCCATCTCTGAGCGTACTCTTTAAAAGTTTACTTGTCCTTTTGTGACATTGATCGGAGTTGATCTCTGTTTGGTGCCATGTCCAGGTTGTACTTATATTGTTGAACGAAGGCAGCGCGAAGATCTTTGAGAGTGCTGATCTCAGTGCGGTTTAAACCCATGTACCATTTGAGTGCGGCACCGGTTAAACTATCTTGGAAATAGTGGATTAGCAGCTCTTGGGTTTTTGTCTGAGCTGACATTCGCCGAGCGTACATTACCAAATGACTTTGAGGGCATGAGTTACCCTTGTACTTTTCAAGCTCGGGTACTTGGAATTTATGCGGAACCTTCACATCGGGGACCAAACAAAGGTCTGCGGCGTCCTTTCCAAATAAATCCTGACCGCGAAGGGCTTGCAGTTCTTTCTGTATATCCAGGAACTGTTCCTGGAACTCATCCATTCTGTCGAACATACTTTCTCTCCTTTCAGAAGGTATAGGTGGAATTTGTCCTTTTGGGACAGTGTGCACCACAGGGGGTGGTACCATTACTACGGCAACGAATCTTGGTGCCTCCCGAAGTTTGTAACCTTCAGGAGTAGTTGTTATGCCCCTGGCATCTTCGCTTTCCCAAAGTTTGTAACCTTCAGGCCCATCGGCTCCTACTGACGTTTCTGGATCTCCAGTGATCGACGAAATATATCCTTCTGGGATATAATTAAGTGGTATGCCCCAGGGATGATCTTTCAGCATTCTGTACCTAGGATCATACTTCTCCACTATGGGCGTTGATGTGATCTCTGAGATCACAGTCCTTTGTTGTTGCATCTGAGCTTCTACTAGAGCTTGCATGTCATTGTGAAGCTTTCTCAGATCCTCTTTTAGAGTGTCGATCTCTTCTCTCAACTCTCTTTTCTCTTCCTCGAGATCATCCATTTTTTTCTGAAGATTAGCCCGAGTATTGTACGAATGAGACACTTTGACTCTAGAATCGAGACACAAACGTGATATTCGTAGGTAAGAAGGATGCGTTAAGTGAAAATGATGAATGCAATGATTATATTAATTGTACATTTTTTTGTTTATTCAAAGTAAACTCCGACAATTAGATTGCAAATATCAAACAGTGGGGAAACCCCGTTTTATTGAATTCAAAGGATTGCGGAAATGGAAATACAGTAGATTACACAGTGCTGTAAAAGGTAATCTAAGCTAATGGATCCTGAGTCCTCTTTGAGGAGAGCTCAGGTGCTGGTTCTGGTACTTTCCTTTTCTTTGACCAGGGCTCTTGGGTTGTTGTCAGGTTGTCATTCCTTTGCCAAGTGAAAGGAGCGAGCAAATTCCTCTGGTCATCCTGATTCTCTACAGCATGTTGCTCTAAAATCTCAATCAGAACATCCTTTTCTTTTAACAGTTGTTGTATTTTCTTGCACTCCACATTGAGAATACGATACTTGTTCCTCCTAGACCTCTTCTCTGCTGAACTTTGCTGAGAGTAACCTGAAGTTTTTCTGTCTCAGACATAAAATAAAGGGAAAAGTCCCTTAATGGAAAAACTTCCTGACGAGGGTAAGGCATCCTCAGCTTGAGAGCTTTAGTTTGTACCCAGTGGAGATAGGCTTCCACCGAGACACAATCTGGTTTTCCTAGAGACTCTCGTCCTTTCCTATGAACATGTTTCCAGGCGTGCACTATTTTGTCTGTAGTGCTCTATCATTTTCTCCTTCCTTGAAGAAAAGACCTTCCAGATGAGCATTGCATGGGATATGCCTCATCGGGTATCCAAATTGACGACGAACTAAAACTGGATGATAATTGATTCCTCCCTTAGTTCTAATAAGGGGTACATTTGGGAAATTTCCACAACAATCAATGATTCTGATCCCGTCATAGATTTGATTGTACCAATCGATGTCAGAGTTGGTAAGAGACATGATCCTTTGCGACCAATGTAAAGTATTCTTTTGATCCCAAAATACAGCAGACTTGGGCAAGTGAGAAGTGAATCATTTGTATAGTAGGGGTACACAGCATGTGATCATTCCTCCGCTGTACAAATTCCTTAAGTGTATCGAATGATAAGCGTCTGCGAGCAAGGTCGGTACAGGGTTTCCAATCAGAAAAATCTTAATGGCGTTGATATCTACAAAGTTATCGATGTGGGGAAACAAAAATAACTCGTAGGTAAGCAAAACAAAGATGCTCTCAAAAGCGGCCACGTTCCCTATACTAGCAAAGTATAGAGCCTTCTTTGTCAAGAACTGGGCTGGCAAACCCTTGATTCCACCCTTAGTGGTCATGTGAGTCCTGACTTCTGACTCGTCCAAATAAATTGTTCTTGCAATGGTTTGATCCTTTGGAATTTCTTCCAGTCCAGAAAATGGAGCTTGATCAGTGATATGCAGATCAGTCCGGTGAGAGTACTCCTCCAACGTTGGTGCTAGTTGATAATCCGGGAATTTCAAACAGTGATATACCGGATCGTAGAACTGGATTAGTGTGGACAGGATTCCCTCGATAACATGGACCCTTAACAAGGACAGCAGCCCTCCGTACTTGGCTCTGAAAGCCTCGTGGTTGGTTATCATCCTAGCCAAACCTCTTAAATCCTCTAGTTTTGGAACCTTAAAGGTGTACTTATGAGTTTTCCTTCTACCGAAATCCATTAGCGCAATCTCCTTCTCTGACATTTGCAATCATTGTCTTAGTTTAAATTGAAAAAGAGAGACTAGAAGAGAAGATTTTTTTTTGTTTTAATGTTTTTTAATGAATGTATGAATGCAGCACACAAAAACATAGAAAAAACATGGTGTCAAAGGGTCGGTGTCATGAAGTCAAGGCTCTACCCCCCCCCCCCCCAAAGGTTTATACTGGTGATGTTTTGTACCTGTCCGCAAAATCATTGACCCCTCTTGGGATAACAATAGCAAGCGGATCGCCGGTGAGCTGATGTATCCTAGAGCGGTCTCAGATGAGGGTAGCATCGTGTAACAACTATTTTCGATAGCTTCCATGCTACATAATGGCTTAAGGCTACTAAAAACCTCAGCTTCTCAGATAACCCAGTCGACCACACTACTTTCAACAACCGAAGTCGTATAGGCAATGTATCTGCAAAGGGAGTTTCCACTGAGTTTGATGGTCGATCGGGGACTCTTAACTGGAATTAACTCCCAGTAAGATTACCCGCATTGCCATCACCTATCTTAGGTGTATACTCAATCTTTCCACATGCGGCATCACACGCATTCCCATTAGCAGAAAAACAAACACAAATATCAATTAGGAAAAGCAGTATATATATTTGCCTTAATCATCCTAGACCTCTAGTCTTATGATCCTATACAGACAATGACCCCCCAGCAGAGTCGTCATTTCTGTGATATGAATTTAGGGTTTCATCCCTTGGGAAAGCAAGAAAGAATGTCTCCCACTGTGGTCGCCACTTTTCTGTAGCGCAATTTTTGTGGTTTCGAATCACTATCGCTTTGGTACTATAGTTCGATTCATTTTTTATCCTATTGAGCTGATTAAGGAAGGGAAATTGAAGTCTCCAATTAACCCTGCTTGCAATTGAAGTTAAACAGTCAAAACTGTTGGTTTACAAATGTTATCAAAATAGGGGGTTCTCCCTTAGGGTTATTTTCTTAAAAATAGTGTCTAGGCTTTTGGTAGGATGTTAGGACTGATGTTTTTCGATTGATATATGAAGGTATGGGATTTTGGGGTTTTGATTAGTATGCTAGCTAAGATTTTTCAATCTTATGCCTACGTACTCCCGAAACAGGGAAATCAGAGCGATCGTAGTTCCTCGTATTCAATAGGAGGAAAAAGGTTGTTTTGGTGTCTTGTTCAAAGCCCAAGACGTGAAGCTAAAGGTGGTTTGTATCTTGTTCAAAGCCCAAGATGTGAAGCTTAAGGGTCTATTTGTATCTTGTTTAAAGCCCAAGATGTGAAGCTAAAGGGTTTTGACTTTAGAGAGAATTTGTCATCTCTAAAGAGGAGTTGCTGATGTTTGTATGTTGTGAGCAAGGCACATTTTTAATGCTAAAAGGTTGATTGACTCAACCGGGGTCTTTTATACTTAACAAGAGAGTGATTATGTGTGTCTTGCACGAAGTCCAAGACAGAGGCTAGATGAGTTGATGACTCAACAAGAGAGTCCTTTTATACTCAACAATAGAGTGCTTTGTGTCTTGTACGAAGCCCAAGACGGAGGCTAATAGGTTGATGACTCAACAAGAGAGTCTTTTTGTACTCAAAAAGAGAGTGTTTTTGTGTCTTGTACGATGCCCAAGACGGAGGCCGAAGGATTGATGACTCAACAAGAGAGTATTTTATACTCAGCAAGAGAGTGTTTCTGTGTGTCTTGTACGAAGCCCAAGACGGAGGCTAAAAGAGTTGACTCAACAAGAGAGTCTTTTATACTCAACAAGATAGTGTTTTATGTGTCTTTGTACGAGGCCCAAGATGGAGGCTAAAAGAGTTGACTCAACAAGAGAGCCTTTTATACTTAACAAGAGAGTGTTTTATATCTCGTACGAAGCCCGAGATTGAGGCTAAAAGGTTGGGGACTCAACAAGAGAGTCTGAAAAGGTTAGCTCCGTTGGGGAGAATCATTTGTACAAAGCCCAAGAGGAGGCTATTTATGCTGGTGACTGTTTCAGTTGAGTGACAGGTCCAGTGTGTTGGATAAAAGAGAAAATCAATTTTTATGAAGAGAAAGATTACGAGTAGGACTGTGATCGGAGGATCAGGGTTATTTCCTGTTCGTTAAGGAAATAGGAAAATCCAAAGGCTATTGAGACTACCCAAGTCTATTGGTGTTTAGAGAAATAGATTCTCAGAAGATGGATTATCTTTGTATGATGCCCAAGAGAAGGCTGGTATGTTAAGGTATGAAGGTCAACCCATTAACTGGTCTGACACTTGACTCAGAAAGACAGCTCTAGCAAATTTATGACTAAGTTCTGTTCCTATACCTGTAGAGGTCTCTGGATCCTTGTACTAAGCCCAAGAGAAGGCGTGAGAACTTCTAAGAAGCCGAAGGGTCCTTGTACAACGCCCAAGGGGAGGCGGGGATGCTTTTAGGAAGCCTGTGGGTCCCTAAACCCCGAGAAATTCAAGACAGGATATTCAAAAAGAATAGATCAAGCCAGGAAAGATCGAGAATTTGGAAGAAACTCAAGAGATACCATTCACGGAGAAAAGAGCATCTCTGGGGAGTTAGAGTTTTTTGACGATTTCTAAGAGTGACAGTCTGAGAAAGGGTTCACGAAGAATGATACCTTTCACGTCTCCATATTGTTTAACCCCAAGAGGAGGGAAGACTGTGTCTGGTAATCCTATGGGGATCTAGTTTTGTTCGTATTTAAGAATGACCAACAGGGCTTTACCTAGTGCTAGACGTAGTTGCCGGGGAAAACTCTAAATATCTATACTACTATTACACAGTTAATATTTGACGAGTATATAAAAATTTGTGAAAAAAGACTTACAGTGAGCAGCCCCACAATACAGTTATATATATGAAAGCGGATAAAGAAAGCGGGTAAACACTTACTCGGTTGTAGAGCTTCCATGCTGTTTTGTTAGTTGTTCAACAAATAAAGCTTTGAATACAATATTATATCCAAAATCAAAGGAGAAAGTGCTTTGAAAAGATTGTCGGGGCTTACAGCTCAAGGAGAGGCCCGAGGTTATATCAGTGATTGCACTGTGGTATGAATTTGTATAGTGGGACTTATACAAATGACTGAGGCCCAAGAAGTTTTCTATACAAGGGGATGGGTCTTACACTCTCTCAAGAGGCCCAAAATTATTTTAAAGAAAAGGAATAAGTCTTATAACACGAGGGTAGCCCCAGATGATTATGTTTTGAACTGGCGATCGCGCCGAGATTTTTGAAAATACACAGAGGGACTTATATAATAAGTGAGGCCCGCCATGGGTTTATTTAAAAAAAGGCTTGGGTCTTACACTCTATTAGAGGCCCAAAGATGTTTTTATATAAAGGGTGGTGGGGCTTACAGCTCAAGGAGAGGCCCAAAGATTTGTTAAAGGGCCGACGATCGCGCCGTTGTTTTAGAATGTACAGAGGGACTTATACCATAAGTGAGGCCCAAAAATGGTTTATGTATAAAAAGGGTTGGGACTTACACTCTATTAGAGGCCCAAAGTGTTTGAAAATGATTTGTTTAGAACGATTAAGATCAAAACCCTAAATTAATTTCAATGTGCATTTTAATTAAATAAAAACTTAATTAAAATGATCAAATTTATCAAACAAGTTGTGATCTTGGATCAATGCTTGAAAAATCAAGTTTATATCCACAAAATAATTGGAAATCAATTAAGTTTGGAGAATCAAGGAGGAAAAAATATTTTAAATGTCAAAAACAATTAAAATATTAATTCTATACAAAAATATCAATTATATGAAATAAATAATATTTTTGGGATTTTTTTGGTAAAAATAAAATATTTTAACATTTTTGTGGATTATTTAAAAAATAATCAACTCAAAATCATTAAAACTCATGGAGAAATTAATTTTTGAATCAATTAAATAAAATCACAAAATTCAAATAATTGAATTTTTGAAAAAGGACGCCAAGAACATGGCAAGAACACGCGCCCTTCCTCTGTTTCTGCAGATTTGCGTTTTCTATCCAATCTCACTGAATACTTGATGATATCATGCAAAATTAGTTTGATTAGAATAGCTCTCAAACTTAAAACCCGATAGTGACTTGCCTTAGAAGGCAAAATTGGAAGTGAGAAGGAGATTTTGAAGAAAGCATCTGTTTGATGGCTTTGGTGTACTCAAAATGAACACAATTGAGCTCTATTTATAGTAGAGCAAGTTTGTTTTGCAAGGAATAGTGAATGGCAACTGCAGCATAGGTTTGGCCAATGTTGAGTAATGAGAATCCAAGTCTCATCTAGCTAATGACTAGAGGTTAGGGCACAGGCTGGTGGTTCCCTTGGTCTTGGATAAGTCTTTACTAAATTCAGTTGGGAATGTGTCAGTCCATGCCACCTTGGTGCATCCATTAAATGCTTCAATCCAAAATTGGAGTCTTGTCCCTCTTTTAGGGATTTCTAGGTTTGGCATGCTACTTCTTGTTCCAAAGACTTGGGAGGCTTGACATGAAAGTTGGTTCCTCCTTGGTCCCTCCTTGAGATGTTCAGATGGATAGAGTTACTTGTCATTTGCACAAATTAGGCAAATCGAGCAAAATGCACAAATCTGCCTTGCTTTGGCAGTTTTCAGCAAGGCATATTGCCATTGTCATATCTCATGGCCCAAGTGGAATTTGATGGAGTTCTTGGCCATTTTGGAAAGCCCTTATATGATACAACAACTTTTTGATCATAATTGGTTTTGATACTTTTCAGATCCAAGTGAAAAATGCCCCTACATTTGGAAAAAAGTGACATTTTCACTTTTTGTGATTTTGATTATTCCATAACTCAAAATCCATGATGAATTGGAATGAGTTATGTTTGAAGCTTTTTTAGAGGGCCATGAGAGCTACAAATCCATCTTTGGATGGGGAAAAATGGCTTTGTGGTTTAGGAGTTATGATCCTCCAAAGTTGGTGCCCTAGCCACTTTGTTCCATAACTTAGAAAATTTTTAAGTTTTTTATGGTTACCCCTTTTTCAAGTTATCTCACTTTTCTGGATTTTTCTTGATGAATGATGATTCCAATCATACATTAACATCATTTTGGGGTCAAAGAACCATATTTGTGAAAAAATCTCAAAAAGTCAAAGTTTGACTTTTGTGCACAGTTGACTTTTTGTCAGATGAATTCTAAACTGTGCGATCCTCTATGAAATCAAGTCCTTGACCTAAATCAAACTTGATGGATTGATTTCATAGGTGTTATAGGGTGTATTGAATCATGTCCCAAGGTTTGGGAGCATGCCTGGGTCAAAAGTCAAAGACACAGTTGACTTTTTCAGCGAAACCCTAACTGTGGTTCTGATGAAATTGAAACTTGTTGATCAAGCTTCTTGGATTAATCCATTGTTGCAAATGGATCAATGTAGTGTGTTAGAGACCCTCAAATCATGTCTTGAGGTCTTGGCTCATGTTTTGTCGCAAAAGTCAACTTAGGGGTGAATTAGGTCAAGAAACCCTAATTCCTGATTTTCGATGAATGCTTCCCCAGAGGCTAAATTGACTTGATGATTGGGTTCATGATATCCCTTGGAGTATCTTAGGTTATGCTTTGAAGCATTGGATCATGCCCAGAGGAAAATTTCCATCTAGAGGTCCCGGTCGACCAAAACCCTAACTTGGTGACACTAGCGATCTTGAGGCTTAATACACTTGGACTGTTGCAACATTTTGCTTGATTCTTGATGTGGGAGTCCTCTTGATCCATTGTGGATGTTTGAGAGGCTTAGACAAGTTGAAGATCATGTCATTCCTTGATTGGTCCTTTGTCTAAAGGCTCTGAGAGGGCTTGAAATGCTAAGTTTGATTGTAGCGGATGCTCACCCATCTTTGGGGAGACTAATGAGGTATAATGGTCCCTGCATATTGTGATGATGATTTGCACAATGATGGGGAATCTTAGTGGTCAAAATTTGGGGTATGACAGAGATATCTCATATGTTTATCATAACTATTGGGTGACTGTTTATAAAGGAGGGTTACTTTAACTGGGATATGTGAATTCAGCAATGCCATAACTTCGTTTATAAGGGATTTGTCCTAAAGGAGAAAAATTTAACTCAGTAATGAGCAATGCCATTTTTCCTTAGGAATCTTTCATGCTGTTAGTTCTGTATTGGCAGCAATTTTTCTAAAACAAGGTGTTACATCAAGAAGTTATGCTTGATGTCTTGACATGTGATTCTAACTTTCCACAGGTGGTGTTTCTTAGTGTTGCAGGAATTTGCACATGATGTCGAGCCCGATGTCCTAACATCTGTTGACAGAACATTCTGCTAAAATGTTAGGGTTTATTTGCTGCGCGTTATTAGCATCGTTTGTGTGTTTATGTGATTGCGAAAATCATGGAGTGATATTTTGGAGCAAGCACTTTCTGTTATTTTCAGTTTATTCTATTTGTGTGCAAAAAGATGTGGAGAATAATTAGCTTTAAGTATTAATCAAATCTAAGATCTGCTATTGCCCAAGCCCAAGGAGAATTGTTTCTATTTAAAGACGTGCAAACCCTAATGGCATGTAGAGTAAAAAAGTTATTGAAAGCTACGGTTCAAGTTTTAGGGTTTTAGTCTTTGTTAATTGTTTGATTGTGAGCCATTCATTCATCTCTTGGATGTTTGAATTGGACTGAGTCTTTGAGTTATAAGTTGTTCACTCTAAGCTTTTAAGTACGAGTGTTTTGTTCTTGATTAAAGCTTTTAAGCAAGATCAAGGTGTGTCATTGAAGTGTGTTCTTCTCTTTTGTAAGTTTCTGTAGTTATCACTGCATGTGATTGAGGGGGAGTGAGAGGTGTCTCTTATCTAAGTGTCTTAGATAGAAATCTCACAGGTAGAGATTAGGTGAGAAGATTGTAAACTGGAGTGTGTTTACTGAGAGTCTTCAAACTAATTCTGTTTAGTGGATTTCCTTCCTGGCTTGGTAGCCCCCAGACGTAGGTGTGTTTGCACTGAACTGGGTTAACAATTACTTGTGTTACTTTGCTATTGTTTACTATTTTTATCTTGTTCATAAATTGATCATTGTTCAGATATTAGTGTTGTGACATCTCCTTCGACATCTCATATCTGATACCAGAATTTCAATTGGCATCAGAGCTGGCATCCTATTCTATTTCTGGGTGAGATCTAGGGACCATATTTTCTGGTACTATGGACAAGGAAGGAGGATTTGTGAACAGACCACCCATCTTGGATGGATTAATTATGATTATTGGAAACCACGCATGGTGGCCTTCTTGAAATATTTGGATAGTAAGGCATGGAAAGCTGTCATAAAAGGATGGAAACACCCTGTCATTGTTGGGAAAGATGGAACAGAAACATCTGATCTGAAACCTGAGGAAGAATGGACTAAGGGAGGATGAACTGGCTCTTGGAAACTCTAAAGCATTGAATGCTTTGTTCAATGGAATTGATAGAAACATATTCATATTGGTGAACAATTGTGAGGTTGCTTAAGATGCGTGGGACATACTCAAAACCACTCATGAAGGTACCTCTAAAGTAAATATGTCAAGACTTTAGTTGCTGACTACCAAGTTTGAAAATTTAAAGATGAAGAAAGATGAAAGTATACATGACTTTCATATGAACATTCTTGAAATAGCCAATGCTTCAAGTGCCCTAGGTGAAAATATGTCTGATGAAAAACTGGTAAGAAAGATTCTTAGGTCTCTTCCCAAGAGATTTGATATGAAGGTGACTGCCATAGAAGAAGCTCAAGATATCAGCAAGATGAGGGTGGATGAACTTGTTAGATCCCTCCAAACTTTTGAACTAGGGATAAGTGACAGATCTGAAAAGAAATCCAAAAGCATACCCTTTGTGTCCAATGCAGAAGATGAAGAGGAGGAGTGTGCTCTGGAAGTTGATGAAAGCCTATTTAATGCTATAGTGCTGCTAGGAAGACAGTTCAACAAGGTGATGAAGAGAATAAACATAAAGTCAAGACCAAATGTCAGGAACAACTCATCTGATATCAGCAAGTCTAATGATGGTGGAAGAAGAATAAGGTATAAAGAAAAATCCACTCAAGGGAAAGGGATTCAGTGCCATGGCTGTGAGGGATTTGGCCACATTAGAGCTGAATGTCCTACTTACTTCAAGAAACAAAAGAAGAGCCTGACTGCTTCTTGGTCTGATGAGGATTCAGAAAGTGAACTTGAAGAAGAATCTGCTAAACATGTAACTGCCCTGATTGGAAGATGTGTATCTGATAGAGACTCTAGTGATGATGAAATGACCTTTGACTAGCAGCCTCTTACAAACAGCTGTGTCTCAGAAGTGAAGAAGTATGTCTTGAAGGGGAGAAGCAGAAGAAAGTTATAATGCAACTAAAGGCTGAAAAGGTAGAAAATCTTGAAACCATTTCCAAGCTGGAAAATGAAGTCACATTGTTGAACTCCAAACTTAATAAAATGTTCAAGTCAGTCAGAATGTTGAACAGTGGAACTAACACATTAGATGAAATTCTTCAGTGTGGAAAAATAGTAGGATATATGACTAGGCTGGGATTTGATGGTGAGAAGAATCCCTCTTCAGATGCTAGTTCCTCTGGACCTAAACATAACATGTCACATTAGATGTCTCAACATCATGGGAGAATCCATGTATCTGGACCTAAAAATAATATGTCACATCAGGTGCCCCAACACCATAGGAGGGGTCATCCCAACCACTTAAGGGGAAGATTCTAGGGATGGAGATGTCATTACTGTGGGAGGTTTGGTCACATGAAACCTTTTTGCTTCAGACTCTATGGATATCCTAAGGCTGATCCTCAACCTAGATCAAATAAAAACATTTCTGCTAATGGAGGACAATGGGTTCCCAAGGTTGCTGCTACCAGTTTAATAGCTCACATGTCTCTCAGAGTCTCAGCTAAGGAGGATTGGTACTTTGACAGTGGTTGCTCTATATGTAACACCCCCAATCTATACCCCAAAGCTATTAAAGCAGTAAAGAAAAATTCAAAATTTCATCAGAGTATATTTCAATTAACATGGCATAGACAGGGAGAATCACATTATATTGAAACATAACATACAACACATGCCCATAAAGATATGCAACAGTGGGGTAGCAATCAACAGAGGAACTCAGTTCCTTACACCCACATTTCCATCAGATTTTAAATAAAAGCGGAAATTCTAAAAATTGAATATCATATATATATCACATGAAAAGTTGGTCATACATCAAGTTATACATGCACAAGCCAAAAGATATATATATATACAATACACAAAAATCGCAAACGGCCCTCCTAACTACCCGGTGTCACATATCAGAGCCGACCGACAAAAGAGTGAAGTCCTAAGCTTCACAAAAGAGATCTCCAGCAACTAATCTGCAATGCCTCATAGAGCATTATAAAATAGCAGAAGGGTGAGAAACACAATCATAATACGGTTGCATGCAATTATATATAACCCAAAATACACATATAGAATATTCTCACCACAAATGCCCCATCGTCAATTCAATACATATTTCATATATACGTCACCAATACATCTCAATAATATACAACGCACTCATCATCAACACATGTTTCAACTCATCAATCTCATTCCCAATTATTACACGCCAACACCTAAAGCATATAAAGATTATATTCACATAATCACATATTCACGCATAATGCATATGTTTATACACAAATACATATCATTCATAAATCAATACATTTAACTCAAATGCACCTCAATTCACAAATGCTATCACAAGCTCAATCACCATATCTCACACATAATCAGTTAATTCATGATTTTCCCCATATAACCAATATAATCATAACTCATGCAGATGCAAAGAGACCGACACAACGACTCTATGCAAATGAATATGCGGTACCAACTCCATCAAATCTCAATACTAGTTCACTCAGGAACTCTGCTGGAACCATCGCTCGTTACATCACTGTAACTCCCCGTCGGGCCTACGATGTTCCCCGTCGCTCACACCTATTATTTTTAAGGCACACGATCCGATCTGATCGCTCACACCTATTATTTTTAAGGCACACGACATTTATGGATCGCTCACACCCCACAAGCGGGCACACAATCGTCTATAATCATCGCTCACACCCCACAGGCGGGCACACGATCGTCTATAATCATCGCTCACACCCCACAGGCGGGCACACGATATTATAGTGGATTCCCTCCGGAACCGCCGTCACTCAGTGACGCAAACGGCTATAACCATCGCTTTAGGTCCTCAGGCGATTCTTACCTCATATTTTCGAGGCTCACGGTGTTATAGCAGATTCCCCATGGAACCGTCGTCCCTCAGGACGCGACAACAATGCACATCATGATGCTTGGCATACAATGACTCATGACAACCAATGCATTTCCACACATATATGCAACCATAAACATGCATATATAATCAAATACAACACATTGCATTTATTTGCCTTTCGGCCATAATTCATTACCACAACATGCCATCACATGTATTCACATCATATAACATCATACAAGTCATACGATATCCATATTCAAGGCACATTACATAATACACACCAATTACACACAATTATAACAACAAAACTCGACAAAACGACTCTATTCTTAATTCTTGACATAATTAAATCGGCTAACAAATTCCAAACCATCATAATAAGAAAGTACAGCTCAGTAGCTTTCCAACGCATCAACCACGCCTCCAACCGAACCACTGATCAAAAGTTATGCAGAAAACAAAATTACACAAACAGCACTGTTCGCTGGGCGAACCCTCTCGCAAGCATTCGCTAGCACCTTCGCTAGGCGAATGTTCCAGTGAACCAACTACTAGCTAAAAACAGACACAAAGTTCGCTAGGCGAACCCCTTGGCGAACCAAGGCAGCAACCACCAACATCAAAAACACCCAAAGTTTGCTAGGCGGACAGCTCAGCGAACCTTCGCTGACCCTCGCTAACTGGTTCGCTAGGCGAACCCGCGAGAACTTCATTCGCTGCCACCTTCGCCCCAGGTTCGCTAGGCGAACCTGCGAGAACTCAGAATTCCTCAGCGCTGTTTGAAACCCAAAAATGATATTTTTCCAACCCAAACATTTCCAAACCAACATATATCAATCAGAACTTATTCTAATCATGTCAACAAGCAATCTACCCCATTTACATCGATTTCCAACCGCTAAACCATCGATTCTACTCATTTTATCGTTTTCGACCTAGAAGTGCAAAACATGGAAAACAAGAGAATCATCCAAACACATACATACATAATCATATACAAGCGTAATATAATCAAGTTCCGCACCCGATTAAATCGATTCCTAGAAGTCGTTTTCTTTGATTTCCAAGCTTTTTCTTCTTTTCTCTCTTCTTCCCTTCTCTCCTTTTTCCTTCTTTCTATTTCTTTCTCTCTATTTTCTCTCTTCCCCTTATATTTCTATTTTCTTTCTTTTCTAACTTAGTAAATAATTAGGAAAAGACTAAAATACCCTTACTCTCAATTATCCCGCAAACGTTCCCAAAACGCGATCAAATATAATAACAATGCAAAACAACATATTATCACACCAAAGTCATAAATAAAAATAATATAATACTCAAAATAATTAAATCGACTCGATTAAATAAAACGATCAAAACTGGGGCGTTACAACTCTCCCCCACTTGGAAATTTTCGTCCTCGAAAATATAGCCAATCCCAACAACTCCAAACACGGCCCTCGCATCCGACCAAACAAACACTAGATCAACCAAAAGCACACCACAAATAACACAACTGACTAACCACCTTGCTAACAGCAGCAACAACAACGACAAGACTCAAAGCCCCTACAATGCACTCGCCGACCAACTCACAACACAACGAGTACACAAGCACTAACTCACTGGTTCACTCTCAAATACAAAATATGCCATATCACGCTTCCGCTATGCACTCTGATTACGCGAAACCTTCAAGGCTATTAATCTCACGCTCAAAACCTAACCCTTTCTCATATTCACCAAAAATCGCTGCTCACTGCCAATATATCCAACCACACCCTCTACTATGATTCTCCCACACTAAACACAAACCTCTGGACTGCCCAAATAATTCCAACTCTTTGACCATCAAAACAGACATGCATAAAGATTTTTGACTTACACCTCGGGCACAACAACATCCTTTCCCCAAGGATAACCCCAACCAATTCAATATTCTTATAATTACCAAACACTTCGAATCTAGAATCATAAAGATAATACTTCTAATATCCCAACCGAATACAACTACCACCAATTCCATTTCCACAGTAGTATCGATCCTTTCACGAATCCTCAAATGTCGAAAAACATAAGCCACGAGTTCCCTTTTGCAAGTCCACTGAAGCAACGAAACGCAATTCTTGGAAAAACCTTCCATACCCTTCGGTAATGACTAACAAAGTACAAAAAGTTTCTAATCACCTTTAACTAACTTCGGAGCCTCTCATAGTAACACCGCAACTACATCCAATGATAACAAATATAACCCGTCACACAAAATCGATCAAAGCCTCAACTCAAGCAAATCACCATTCTTATCAAACATTCCAATAATTGTAATTCTAATCAAACTCAACCAAACCATTCCAGTTACCTCATCCTGAACGTGAACACTTATTCCCAATCGTCAATCTACATCACTGTCCGTAGTCCATACACAATTCTTCCATTGACAATCCAAATTCCAATCTATTGCAACAACCAAAAAGGACTCTTAATGACTTCACAACTTAACCACATACCAGAACCTCTAATCCATATCATCTTTTGATCTAAGAATCTTCATCGACACAACAAAACAATCTGTAACCATTTCATTAAATTCCAAACAACTCATTGCACACACTATCAAAGTCAGCAAGACACGTCTATTCCATCCAACATAATTCCCGTCTGCTATCAACAAGAGATTAAGGGTGATCAGTTCCTCAATTTGTCAATAGACAGCCGACAACCACGATGGGTTACAAACCGTCTCCACCAAACTATAATAGCATTCTTTACATCCTGTGCTCAAAACTATATAAGGCACAAATCCTTAGTTGACATAACCTTACCTTCGCATTCCCTTCGGAACCGGGAACCACACTGTCCAAAGAGCACTTACAATCTTGCAATTCACAACACACTGAGCCAATGCTCCACACCTGAAGCAACTTGGAGAAGTACCAGCTTCTCCCCCACTTATCTCATTCTAATCCTTCCTACTGTAAACACACCAAATCCATCACAAAACCTTTACCATAAACGGTCAAAGAACAAATTAAACAAACCCAAGAAGTAATTACCAACCCCTAAGCAGAAGTATCCATAACCATCTTACCATCCATCGAAGACAACACAATATTCAAACGTTTCACGGACTCAGATGAAATAAATGAATGAGTCGCTCCAGTACCAATAATAGCAAAATAAAGGCGTACTATTAATAAAACAAGTACCTTGAGTCAAACGACCCGCACTAGTAGTCTCATCTCCTGCTAATGCAACAACCTTCCCACCAGTCTGAGCTTTCTTCAGTTTCGTACACCCCGTGCTAATATGACCTATTTCACCATAGTTGAAACACTGCACATTAATTTTCTTACAATCAACTGCGACATGTCCCGAACCTCCACACTTAGAACATTTCAGTTTATTCCTCCTATAATCAAACTGAAGATGTCCTACTTCCCCACACTTGTAACACTTAATGTAAGACGTCGGAGGACTAGACATTCCTCCACCACTTACCTTTTTCTCAAAATTCTCCCTTTGTGTACCCTTATCAGCTGGTGTGACATAAGGACCACCACGAGACTGGTGTTTCCCTTTCCTGTCATTCACACTCTCATAGGGAGTAGCACGCGCCCTACGATCCTCTTCGTAAATCCTACAACTGTCCACCAAATCAGAAAACCTTCTAATCCTCTGATAACCGATTGCCCGTTTAATCTCCGGACGCAATCCGTTCTCATACTTCACACACTTAGAAAACTCAGCAGTAGCTTCAGCATAATGAGGATAAAACTGTACAAGTTCCACAAACTTAGCAGTATAGTCAACAACAGACATATTTCCTTGTTTCAACTCCAAGAACTCAATCTCTTTCTTTTCCTTCACACCCTCAGGATAATACTTCCTCTGAAACTCTTGGCCAAATAAATCCCAAGTAACCTCTTCATCATCCACTTCCAACACTTGGCGCAAACTAACCCACCAATCAGCTGCTTCTTCTTCCAGCATGTGGGTACCCAGTCTCACCTTATTCTCTTCAGCACAATCCATCCCATGGAAGATTCTTTCAACCTCCTCAAGCCAAAATTGTGCACCATCAGGATCATATCTTCCCTTGAAGATAGGCGGCTCGTTCTTCCTGAACTCATCATTACCCGTAACATTTGGTACACCCTGCACAGCCCGAGCCATATTCTGTTCATTTCCAATAACAGCAACTATGGCTAAACAAACAGCTCACCGAACCACAAAGACCAACAAGGACTGACGCAAACTGACACGGACTGGCTCTGATACCACTTAATGTAACACCCCCAATCTATACCCCCAAGCTATTAAAGCAGTAAAGAAAAATTCAAAATTTCATCAGAGTATATTTCAATTAACATGGCATAGACAGGGAGAATCACATTATATTGAAACATAAAATACAACACCTGCCCATAAAGATATGCAACAGTGGGGTAGTAATCAACAGAGGAACTCAGTTCCTTACACCCACATTTCCATCAGATTTTAGAATAAAAGCAGAAAATCTAAAAACTGAATATCATATATATATCACATGAAAAGTTGTTCATACATCAAGTTATACATGCACAAGCCAAAAGATATATATATATACAATACACAAAAATCGCAAACGGCCCTCCTAACTACCCGGTGTCACATATCAGAGCCGACCGACAAAAGTGTGAAGTCCTAAGCTTCACAAAAGAGATCTCCAGCAACTAATCTGCAATGCCTCATAGAGCATTATAAAACATCAGAAGGGTGAGAAACACAATCATAATACGGTTGCATACAATTATATATAACCCAAAATACACATATAGAATATTCTCACCACAAATGCCCCATCGTCAATTCAATACATATTTCATATATACGTCACCAATACATCTCAATAATATACAACGTACTCATCATCAACACATGTTTCAACTCATCAATCTCATTCCCAATTATTACACGCCAACACCTAAAGCATATAAAGATTATATTCACATAATCTCATATTCACGCATAATGCATATGTTTATACACAAATACATATCATTCATAAATCAATACACTTAACTCAAATGCACCTCAATTCACAAATGCTATCACAAGCTCAATCACCATATCTCACACATAATCAGTTAAATCATGATTTTCCACATATAACCAATGCAATCATAACTCATGCAGATGCAAAGAGACCGACACAACGACTCTATGCAAATGCATATGCGGTACCGACTCCATTAAATCTCAATACTAGTTCACTCAGGAACTCTGCTGGAACCATCGCTCGTTACATCACTGTAACTCCCCGTCGGGCCTACGATGTTACCCGTCGCTCACACCTATTATTTTTAAGGCACACGATCCGATCTGATCGTTCACACCTATTATTTTTAAGGCACACGACGTTTATGGATCGCTCACACCCCTAAAGCGGGCACACGATCGTCTATAATCATCACTCACACCCCACAGGCGGGCACACGATCGTCTATAATCATCGCTCACACCCCACAGGAGGGCACACGATATTATAGTGGATTCCCTCCGGAACCTCCGTCACTCAGTGACGCAAACGGCTATAACCATCGCTTTAGGTTCTCAGGCGATTCTTACCTCATATTTTCGAGGCTCACGATGTTATAGCAGATTCCCCATGGAACCGCCGTCCCTCAGGACGCGACAACAATGCACATCATGATGCTTGGCATACAATGACTCATGACAACCAATGCATTTCCACACATATATGCAACCATAAACATGCATATATAATCAAATACAACACATTGCATTTATTTGCCTTTCGACCACAATTCATTACCACAACATGCCATCACATGTATTCACATCATATAACATTATACATGTCATACGATATCCATATTAAAGGCACATTACATAATACACACCAATTACACACAATTATAACAACAAAAGTCTACAAAACGACTCTATTCTTAATTCTTGACATAATTAAATCGGCTAACAAATTCCAAATCATCATAATAAGAAAGTACAGCTCAATAGCTTTCCAACGCATCAAACCACGCCTCCAACCGAACCACAGATCAAAAGTTATGCAGAAAACAAAATTACACAAACAGCACTGTTCGCTGGGCGAACCCTCTCGCGAGCATTCGTTAGCACATTCGCTAGGCGAATGTTCCAGCGAACCAACTACTAGCCAAAAACAGACACAAAGTTCGCTAGGAGAACCCCTTGGCGAACCAAGGCAGCAACCACCAACATCAAAAACACCCAAAGTTCGCTAGGCGAACATCTCAGCGAACCTTCGCTGACCCTCGCTAACTGGTTCGCTAGGCGAACCTGCGAGAACTTCATTCGCTGCCACCTTCGCCCCAGGTTCGCTAGGCGAACCTGCGAGAACTCAGAATTCCTCTGCGCTGTTTGAAACCCAAAAATGATATTTTTCCAACCCAAACATTTCCAAACCAACATATATCAATCAGAACTTATTCTAATCATGTCAACAAACAATCTACCCCATTTACATCGATTTCCAACTGCTAAACCATCGATTCTACTCATTTTATCGTTTTTGACCTAGAAGTGCAAAACATGGAAAACAAGAGAATCATCCAAACACATACATACATAATCATATACAAGCATAATATAATCGAGTTTCGCACCCTTACCCGATTAAATCGATTCCTAGAAGTCGTTTTCTTTGATTTCCAAGCTTTTTCTTCTTTTCTCTCTTCTTCCCTTCTCTCCTTTTTCCTTATTTCTATTTCTTTCTCTCTATTTTCTCTCTTCCCCTTATATTTCTATTTTCTTTCTTTTCTAACTTAGTAAATAATTAGGAAAAGACTAAAATACCCTTACTCTCAATTATCCCGCAAACGTTCCCAAAACGCGATAAAATATAATAACAATGCAAAACAACATATTATCACATCAAAGTCATAAATAAAAATAATATAATACTCAAAATAATTAAATCGACTCGATTAAATAAAACGATCAAAACTGGGGCGTTAGACTATACACATGACAGGAATTAAAGAACTGTTAGCTTACATCAAATCTCACTCCACAAGCTATGTGACATTTGGTGATGGAGCCAAGGGTGAAATCAAAGGGGTTGGAAAGATGAACTGCTCAGGAGTTCGAAATCTTGATAATGTGTTGCTGGTTAAAAGGTTGACTGCAACTTTGATCAACATCAGTCAACTGTGTGATCAAGGATTCAATGTCAATTTCACCAAATCTGAATGCTTGGTTAATAATGAAAAGAATGAGGTGATCATGAAGGGAGTCAGATCTAAGGACAATTGCTACTTATGGGTTCCTCAAGATTCTAGTTACTCATCCATTTGTACCCTTGCTAAAGATGATGAAGTCAAATTATGGCACCAAAAACTTGGTCATCTACATCTAAAAGGTTTGAAAAGGATCATCTCCAGGAAGCTGTCAGAGGAATACCTAAGCTAAAGATTGAAGAAGGAAGGGTATGTGGTGAATGTCAAATTGGAAAGCAAACTAAGATCTCACACCAGAAGATTAAACATCTCACTACTTCAAAAGTGTTGGAACTGCTTCACATGGACCTGATGGGGCCTATGCAATGGGAAAGTCTTGCTGAGAAGAAGTATGCCTATGTGGTGGTTGATGATTTTTCCAGATATACTTGGGTGAGTTTTATTAGAGAAAAATCTGAAGTGTTTGATGTGTTCAGAGATCTTTGCCAAAGACCCCAAATAGAATAGGAGAGTAATATTATTAGAATCAGAAGTGAAGGGATTGGCCATTAATTCTTTTCTCCCATTACTCCACAGCAAAATGGAGTTGTGGAACGAAAGAATAGAACTATCCAGGAATCAGCTAGAGCTATGATCCATGCCAAGAAATTGCCTTACCATTTCTGGGCTGAAGTTATGAACACTGCTTGTTATGTTCATAATAGAGTGACCTTAAGAACAGGAACCAATACTACCCTATATGTGATATGGAAGGGAAGAAAGCCTTCCGTCAAATACTCTCATGTGTTTGGAAGCAAATGCTATATCTTGGCAGATAGTGATCAAAGAAGAAAGATGGATCGAAAAAGTGATAAAGGAATATTCTTGGGCTACTCTACTAACAGCAGGGCCTACTGTAACGCCCCAGTTTTTCCAGTTTTTATTTAATCGAGTTGTTTTGATTATTTGATTATTATTTTATTTTATTTTCGACTTTTATCTGAAAATATGTTATTTTTCAATGTTGTTAGACATTGTATTGGCAATTTTCTGGGTTGTAGGTGAAAAATTGGATGATTTGGGGTGGAAAACGCAGAACTTTGTTCTGCAGAATTTTTCTAGTTTTTCCAGGTCATACGCGTATGGGGCATGTTCATACGCGTAAGGAACTTGGAAATACACGTAACGTGGGCGTGTTTTAGGCCAATACGCGTATGGGATGTCATTTTACTCGGCCATCTGCCCATTTGCGTATGATACGCGTAACATTTCAGGGCAATACGCGTACAGTGTTAGGCACTACGCGTATTGGAATTTTAACGTGAATTTTGGGGAAAAATGGGTCTCTGCCCGTACGCGTACGACCTTGGGCAATACGCGTATGGCATGGCGAGGAATCAGGGCAATACGCATATGGCTCAGGGCAATACGCGTATGGCCAGTAGAATGGTAGAATGGGACTTTTCAAAATATCGTTTTCGTTTTTCTTTCGTAACTTGGGTTCCGTTTATCCGATTTTTACATTCTTGGTATCGTTGGAAAGCTATTGAGCTGTACTTTCTCATTATGATGGTTTGGGAATTGTTAGCCGATTTATTTATGAAGGGAATCGGGAATAGTGTCGTTTTGTATACTTTTGTCGTTGTAGTGATGCGTAATTGATGTGTATCACGCAAGGTGTTGTTGTATGATGTAAATGCGTCTGGTTAGATGGTGTTGTGATGATTTGTGACCGTATGGCAATTAAATGCAGTGTTTTGGGCATAAGTGCAAGTGTGATTTTGTCGATGTAGATGAATGTATTTATGTGTGCATATTAAATGTCATGAGTCATTGTATGCCAAGCATCAGGATATGCATTGTTGTGACGTCCTGAGTGACGGTTTGGATTCTAGAGGGAATTCGCTATAACGTCGTGTGCCCATGTGGGGTATGAGCGATGATTATAGACGATCGTATGCCCATGTGGGGTGTGAGCGATCGGGTCATGTGCCCGTGTGGGGTGTGAGCGATCCACAAACGTCGTGTGCCCGTGTGGGGTGTGAGCAACGGGGAACATCGTATGCCCGACGGGGAGTTACAGTGATGTAACGAGCGATGATTCCAGCAGAGGTCCTGAGTGAACTAGTGATGAGAAACATTGGAATTCGGTACCGCATGTCCATATGCATAGAGTCGTTGTATCGGTCTCTTGCATTTGCATAAATCGTTAATGGTTGTTTATGTGTGGAATTGTGGATAAAATTGATATATGGATATGTGTTGGTGATACGTGTACTATGTATGATTGTATACCGTGTGATGGAAACATGAATTATTCCTTGTATTGCCTTGTGTTTGAATTATGGCGTGAGTTGTGGTGAGAATCGTATATATGTGTGTTTTTGGTGTTATATATAATTGTATGCAATTATATTATGGTTGTTTTTCTCACCCTTCTGCTGTTTTATAATGCTCGATGAGGCATTGTAGATTAGAGTTGCTAGAGGTATTTTTGTGAAGCTTTGCGTCTTCATTCTTTTGTCGGTCGGCTCTGATATGTGACACCGGGTAGTTAGGGAGGCCGTTTGTGGTTTTTGTGTATTATGTATATATATATCTTTTGGCTTGTGCATGTATAGCTCAGTGTATGACAAACTTTTCATGTGATATATATATATATATATATATATATATATATATATATATATATATTTATATATATATATATATGTTATTCAGTTTTAGATTTTTCGCTTTTATTCTAAAATCTGAAATGTGGGAGTAAGGAACTGAGTTCCTCTGTTGATTGCTACCCCACTGTTGCATATCTTTATGAGCAGGTGTTGTATGTATTGTTTCAAATTGATGTGACCCCCTCCGTCTATGCCATGATAATTTAAATATACTCTGACGAAATTTTGAATTTTCTTTTACTGCTTTGATTAATTAGGGGTATAGATTAGGGGTGTTACATAAGTGGTTTCAGAGCCAGTTTGTGTCAGTCCGTGTCAGTCCTTGTTGGTCGTTGTGGTTGGAGGAGTTGTTTTTTTAACCATAGTTTCTGTTATTGGAAATGAACAGAATATGGCTGGTAGGAATGACACTGCTTTGGCTGCGGCTATGTCAGTTATGGCTCGTGCTGTGCAGGGTGCACCTTATGCTGCTGGTAATGATGAGTTAAGGAAGAACAAACCGCCCGTCTTCAAAGGAAGATATGATCCTGATGGTGCTCAGATATGGCTGAAAGAGATTGAAAGGATTTTCCGAGTGATGGATTGTGCGGAGGATCAGAAGGTGAGACTGGGTACTCACATGTTATTGGAAGAAGCTGATGATTGGTGGGTTAGTACTCGTCGTGTGTTGGAAGCTGCAGAGGAGGAGATTACTTGGGCTGTGTTTAGTATGGAGTTTTTGAGGAGGTATTTTCCCGAAGTTGTAAGAGGAAAGAAGGAAATTGAGTTCTTGGAACTGAAACAAGGTAATATGTTTGTTGTTGATTATACTGCTAAGTTTGTGGAACTTGTGCAGTTTTATCCTCATTATGCTGAAGCGACTGCGGAATTTTCCAAGTGTGTAAAGTTTGAGAATGGCTTGTGTCCTGAGATAAAGCAGGCAATTGGTTATCAAAGGATTCAGAGGTTTTCAGATTTGGTGGATTGTTGTAGGATTTATGAGGAGGATAGTAAGGCTCGTTCTACTCACTATAAGAGTGTGAGCGAGAGGAAAGAGAAGTAACAGTTCCGTGGTGGTCCGTATGTAACCCCAGCTGATAAGGGTAAACAAAGGGGAAATTTTGAGAAAAGGTCAAGTGGAGGAGGGACGTCTGGTCCTTTGAGGTGTTATAAATGTGGTGAGTTGGGGCATCGTCAGTTTGAGTGCAGGAAAGATTTGAGGAAGTGTACTAATTGTGGAGGTGTAGGACATGTTGCTGCTGATTGTGCCAGGAAAATGTGGTGAAATGTTACAACTGTGGTGAACCTGGTCATATTAGTACGAAGTGTCCGAAACCGAAGCAAGCCCCAGCTAGTGGGAAAGTATTTGCATTAGCAGGAACTCAGACTTCAAGTGCAGATCGTCTGATCAGAGGTACTTATTTTATTAATAGTACGCCTTTAGTTGCTATTATTGATATTGGAGCGACTCATTAGTTTATTTCGTCTGAGTGCGCAAAGCGTTTGAATCTTGTGTTGTCTTTGATGGGTGGTGAAATGGTTATTGATACTCCAGCAATGGGGTCAGTAACTACTTCTTTGGTTTGTTTAAGTTGTCCTTTGACCATTTATGGTAAAGACTTTGAAATGGATTTGGTGTGTTTGCCGTTGGAGGGTTTAGATGTGGTTTTGGGAATGAATTGGTTGCAATTCAATCGAGTTCATATTGATTGTTATCATTAGCTGGTAAGGTTTCCTTCTCTTGAGGAAGATGAAGACTCGAGTTTCTTATCTACCAAAGAGTTGAAGAAACTTTTGGCGGAGGAAGCTCAGTTGTTTGGGTTGTTTGCATCGTTGACTATGGAGAGTCAAGTTTCACTTGATGTGTTTCCTGTTGTCTGTGAATTTCCTGAAGTGTTTCCTGAGGATATTTCAGACTTTCCGCCAGAGAGAGAGGTGGAGTTTTCTATAGATCTAGTTCCTGGTACTAGACCTGTTTCTATGGCACCTTATCGTATGTCGACATCTGAGTTGGTGGAGTTGAAGAAGCAGTTGAATGAATTATTAGAAAAGGGGTTTGTAAGGCCAAGCGTTTCTCCTTGGGGTACTCCAGTTTTATTGGTGAAAAAGAAGGATGGAAGTATGCGGTTGTGTATTGATTATCGCCAGTTGAATAAGGTGACGATTAAGAATAAGTATCCTCTTCCGAGAATCGATGATCTGATGGATCAGTTAGTTGGTGCTTGTGTGTTCAGTAAGATTGACTTGAGATCTGGGTATCATCAGATAAGGGTAAAAGAGGAAAATATTCAGAAGACGGCCTTTAGGACACGATACGGTCATTATGAATATTCTGTGATGTCGTTCGGGTTTTCTAATGCGCCAGGTGTGTTTATGGAGTACATGAATCGTATTTTTCACGAGCAGTTGGATCATTTTGTGGTGGTGTTTATTGATGACATTTTGATTTATTCTGAGTCTCGGGAGGAGAACGCGGAGCATTTGCGTATTGTTTTGCAGGTTTTGAAAGAAAGAAAGCTTTTTGCCAAATTGTCCAAGTGTGAGTTCTGGTTGTCGGAGGTGAGTTTTCTTGGACACGTAATTTCAGGTAATGGTATTGCTGTGGATCCATCTAAAGTAGAAGCAGTTCTACAATGGGAGGCTCCGAGATCTGTTACTGAAATTAGAAGCTTTTTGGGATTGGCCGGTTATTATCGAAGGTTCATTGAAGGGTTTTCTAAGCTAGCACTTTCTTTGACCCAATTGACTTGTAAAGGGCAAGCGTTCATTTGGGATATTCGGTGTGAGGAAAGTTTTAATGAGCTGAAGAGAAGATTGACGACAACTCCTATTTTAATTTTGCCGAATCCTAATGAACCATTTGTGGTTTATTGTGATGCTTCTTTGATTGGTCTAGGTGGTGTTCTGATGCAAGACGGTAAGGTTGTGGCGTATGCTTCAAGGCGGTTGAGAGTGCATGAGAAAAATTATCTTACTCATGATCTCGACTTAGCGGCTGTAGTTTTTGTGCTGTAGATCTGGAGGCATTATCTCTAAGGTGCAAGGTTTGAAGTCTTTAGTGATCATAAAAGTTTGAAATATTTGTTTGATCAGAAAGAACTAAATATGAGGCAACGTAAAGGGTTGGAATTCTTGAAGGACTACGACTTTGGCTTAAATTACCATCCTGGTAAAGCTAATGTGGTAGCCGATGCATTGAGCAGGAAATCGTTACATATGTCCGCTTTAATGGTTAAGGAGTGGGAACTTTTGGAATCGTTTAGGGACTTGAGTTTGGTTTGTGAAGTGACGTCGGATAGCGTGAGGCTTGGAATGCTAACGATTACTAATGATTTTCTGATGACGGTTTGTGAGAAACAGAAGTTGGATGTGAAATTTGGGGATTTGATGTTGGATGGAGTAAAAGATGCGAATAGTGATTTTCAAGTGGATATTAATGGTGTTTTGAGATTCCGAGGTAGAATTTGTATTCCTGATGATGTGGAGTTGAAAAAGATGATTTTGGAGGAAGGACACTGGAGTAATTTAAGTATACATCCGGGAGCGAACAAGATGTATCAGGATTTGAAGAAGATTTTCTGGTGGTCTGGGTTGAAAAGAGATGTGGCTCAGTTTGTTTATGCATGTTTGACTTGTCAGAAATCGAAGGTGGAACATCTTAGTCCTAGTGGTTTGTTGCAACCGTTGGATATTCCTGAGTGGAAATGGGATAGCATTTCCATGGATTTTGTGACAGGGTTGCCAAATACTCAGCGAGGGCATAATGCTATTTGGGTGGTTGTTGATAGACTGACTAAATCGGCTCATTTTATTCCGATTGACATCAGTTTTTCTTGGGAGTGGTTGGCTGAGATTTATATCAGTGTAATTGTGAAGTTGCATGGGGTTCCACTGAGTATTGTTTCGGATCGAGATCCGAGGTTTAATTTGAGATTTTGGGAAAGTTTGCAGAAGGCGTTGGGTTCTAAATTGAGATTGAGTTCGGCTTATCATCCGCAGACGGATGGACAGACAGAGAGAACGATTTAGTCTTTGGAAGATTTGTTGAGAGCTTGTGTTCTTGAACAAGGTGGCGCGTGGGATAGTTATCTTGCATTGATTTAATTTACGTATAATAACAGTTTTCATTCTAGTATTGGAATGGCACCGTTTGAAGCATTACATGGACGAAGATGTCAAACACCGTTGTGTTGGCACGAATCTGGTGAGAGTACGGTGGTTGGACCAGAGTTGGTGCAACGGATGACGGAAAAAGTGAAGTTTATTCGAGAGAAAATGAAAGCTTCTCAGAGTAGACAAAAGAGTTATCATGATCGGAGACGAAAAGATATTGAGTTTCAAGAGGGCGACCATGTATTTTTGAGAGTTACACCGGTGACGGGTGTGGGTCGTGCATTGAAATCGAAGAAACTTACTTCTCGGTTTATTGGTCCTTACCAGATATCCGCGAGAGTGGGTGCTGTGGCTTATAGGGTGGCGTTGCCGCCGAATCTGTCGAATTTGCACGATGTGTTTCATGTTTCACAGATTCGGAAGTATGTTCCGGATCCGTCGCATGTGATTCCGATGGATGAGGTTGAGGTAAGGGAGAACCTTACGGTTGAGGCATTACCGGTTAGGATTTTGGATCGCGAGGTGAAGCGGTTGAGAGGCAAGGATATTACACTTGTGAAAGTGGCGAGGGGAGGCGCTGCTGGAGGCAATTTGACTTGGGAGTTGGAGAGCCGGATGCGGGAGTCGTATCCAGAGTTGTTTGTCTCAGGTATATTTTCGAGGGCGAAAATTTCTAAGTGGGGGAGAGTTGTAACGCCCCAGTTTTTCCAGTTTTTATTTAATCGAGTCGTTTTGATTATTTTATTATTATTTTATTTTATTTTCGACTTTTATCTGAATATATGTTATTTTTCAATGTTGTGATATTTTATCGGGTTTTGGGAACGTTTGTTAGTTATTTGAGTGTGGGGGTATTTTGGTCATTTCATGATATTTTTCATTAAGATAGTAAGAATAGAAAATAGAAAGAGAGAAAAAGGGAGAGAAAGAAAAAGAGAAGAAAGAAAAAGGGAAGAAAAGAGGTGAAGAGAAGAAATGTGAGAAAATCTTGGGAAATCAAAGAAATCAACTTCTAGAATCGATTTAATCGGGTAAGGGTGCGAAACTCAATTATTGTATGCTTGTATATGATTATGTATGTGTGTTTGTGGTTGTTATTGGATTGAATTGGGAAAAATTTAGTAAAACCCATATTATGTAAAATTGAATAGAAATCGATTAAATGTGTTGGAAATCATGTTTTTAGTGTTCATTATTGTTGGTACATGATAGATACATGTTGTTAGACATTGTATTGGCAATTTTCTGGGTTGTAGGTGAAAAATTGGATGATTTGGGGTGGAAAATGCAGAACTTTGTTCTGCAGAATTTTTCTGGTTTTCCCAAGTCATACGCGTATGGGGCATGTTCATACGCGTAAGGACCTTGGCAATACGCGTAACGTGGGCGTGTTTTGGGCCAATACGCGTATGGGATGTCATTTTACTCGGCCATCTGCCCATTTGCGTATGATACGCGTAACATTTCAGGGCAATACGCGTACGGTGTTGGGCACTACGCGTATTGGAATTTTAAGGTGAATTTTGGGGAAAAATGGGTCTCTGCCCGTACGCGTATGACCTTGGGCAATATGCGTATGGCATGGCGAGGAAAGAGGGCAATACGCGTATGGCCAGGAGAATGGTAAAATGGGACTTTTCAAAATATCATTTTCGTTTTTCTTTCGTAACTTGGGTTCCGTTTATCCGATTTTTACATTCTTGGTATCGTTGGAAAGCTATTGAGCTATACTTTCTCATTATGATGGTTTGGGTATTGTTAGCCGATTTAATTATGTCGGGAATCGGGAATAGTGTCATTTTGTCGACTTTTGTCGTTGTAGTGATGCGTAATTGATGTGTATCATGCAAGGTGTTGTTGTATGATGTAAATGCGAGTGGTTAGATGGTGTTGTGATGATTTGTGGCCGTATGGCAATTAAATGCATTGTTTTGGGCATAAGTACAAGTGTGATTTTGTCGATGTAGATGAATGTATTTATGTGTGCATATTAAATGTCATGAGTCATTGTATGCCAAGCATCATGATATGCATTATTGTGACGTCCTGAGTGACGGTTTCGATTCCAGAGGGAATTTGCTATAATGTCGTGTGCCCGTGTGGGGTGTGACCGATGATTATAGGCGATCGTGTGCCCATGTGGGGTGTGAGCGATCGGGTCGTGTGCCCGTGTGGGGTGTGAGCGAACCATAAACTTCGTGTGCTCGTGTGGGGTGTGAGCGACGGGGAACATCGTATGCCTGATGGGGAGTTACAGTGATGTAACGAGCGATGATTCCAGCAGAGTTCCTGAGTGAACTAGTGATGAGAAACATTGGAAGTCGGTACCGCATGTGCATATGCATAGAGTCGTTGTGTCGGTCTCTTGCATTTGCATAAATCATTAATGGTTGTTTATGTGTGGAATTGTGGATGAAATTAATATATGGATATGTGTTGGTGATACGTGTACTGTGTATGATTGTATACCGTGTGATGGAAACATGAATTATTCCTTGTATTGCCTTGTGTTTGAATTATGGCGTGAGTTGTGGTGAGAATCGTATATATGTGTGTTTTTGGTGTTATATATAATTGTATGCAATTATATTATGGTTGTTTTTCTCACCCTTCTGCTGTTTTATAATGCTCTATGAGGCATTGCAGATTAGAGTTGCTGGAGGTATTTTTGTGAAGCTTTGCGTCTTCATTCTTTTGTCGGTCGGCTCTGATATGTGACACCGTTTATTTAGGGAGGCCGTTTGTGGTTATTGTGTATTATGTATATATATATATATCTTTTGGCTTGTGCATGTATAGCTCGATGTATGACAAACTTTTCATGTGAAAAATATATATATATATATATATATATATATATATATATATATATGTTATTCAGTTTTAGATTTTCCGCTTTTATTCTAAAATCTGAAATGTGGGTGTAAGGAACTGAGTTCCTCTGTTGATTGCTACCCCACTGTTGCATATCTTTATGAGCAGATGTTGTATGTATTGTTTCAAATTGATGTGACCCCCTCGGTCTATGCCATGATAAATTAAATATACTCTGACGAAATTTTTAATTTTCTTTTACTGCTTTGATTAATTGGGGGTGTTACACCTACAGAGTCTTCAACTCCAGAACTAAAGTTATGATGGAGTCAATAAATGTTGTTGTTGATTATTTGCATAAGGAGGTTAATGTTCTAGATGATGTTGGAACATTCTTTGATATTTCTGCAGAAGCTTCAGACAAAAACACTGATCCTAATCCTACTAATGCTGAATCTGAATCTGAGCTATTAAACAAGGGACCCTCCATTAGAGTTCAGATATACCATCCTAGAGATCTTATCATAGGTGATCTAAATGAGGGAGTCACTACTATATCAAGAGAAGTCATAACAAGTTCATGTTTTGTGTCAAAAATTAAGCCTAAAAATGTCAAGGAAGCCTTAGCTGATGAATTCTGGATTAATGCCATGCCAGAAGAGCTAGGACAATTCAAGAGAAATGAAGTATGGGAGCTGGTTCCAAGACCTGAAGGAACAAATGTGATTGGAACAAAGTGAGTTTATAAGAACAAGTCAGATGAAAAAGGGGTGGTCACAAGAAATGAAGCTAGATTGGTTGCTCAGGGTTATGCTCAGATTGAAGGGGTTGACTTTGATGAAACCTTTGCTCCTGTGGCTCGTCTTGAATCCATCAGATTGCTATTAGGAGTTGCCTGTATCTTGAGATTCAAGCTGTTTCATATGTATGTAAAGAGTGCCTTCTTAAATGGTTATCTAAGTGAGGAGGTATATATGGAACAACCTAAGGGATTCATTGATCCAATCTTTCCAAATCATGTTTATAAGTTGAAGAAAGCTCGGTATGGATTGAAGCAAGCTCCAAGAGCTTGGTATGAGAGACTAACTAAATTTCTTGTTGAAGATGGATACAGAAAAGGTGGCATAGATAAGACTCTCTTTGTCAAAGATGAAGGAGGGAAACTCATGGTTGCTCAAAATTATGTTGATGATATTTTATTTGGTGGGATGTCTAATGAGATGGTCCAACATTTTGTTCAACAAATGCAGTCAAAATTTGAGATGAGTCTTGTTGGTGAATTAACTTATTTTCTTGGATTGTAAGTCAAACAGATGGACGATTCTATATTCCTATCTCAGAGTAAATATGCCAAGAACATAGTTAAGAAGTTTGGGTGTTAATGTGGACCAAAGTTTATATAGGAGCATGATAGGAAGCCTACTCTATCTTACAACTAGCAGGCCTGACATTACTTTTGTTGTAGGTGTCTGTGCTAGATACCAAACTGAACCCAAAGTGAGTCATATCAATCAAGTCAAGAGGATTCTGAAGTATGTAAATGGAACATCTGATTATGGTATGCTATAAACACATGGTTCTGGCTATGTTATATCTGGATATTGTATTGCTGACTGGGCTGGAAGTGCAGAAGATAGGAAAAGTACTTCAGGAGGTTGTTTCTTCTTGGGAAACAATCTTATAGCATGGTTTAGCAAGAAGCAAAATTGTGTATCTCTATCTACTGCTGAAGCAGAGTGCATAGCAGCTGGAAGTAGTTGTTCTCAACTGGTGTGGATGAAACAAATGCTGACTGAATATAATGTCACACAAGATGTCATGACATTGTATTGTGATAATTTGAGTGCTATAAACATTTCCAAAAACCCTATTCAGCATAGCAGGACCAAACACATTGATATTCACCATCATTTTATTAGGGAACGTGTAGAAGACAAGGTTATTACCTTAGAACATGTTGCCACAGAGAATCAATTAGCTGACATCTTCACTAAGGCATTGGATGCAAGTCAGTTTAAATTTCTAAGAGGAAAATTAGGGCTTTGTATTTATGAAGAATTATAGCAATTAGCAGCGTGTGAGAAAATTCTTTTAAGTTTTAAAAACTTAAAGTGTCGTTTACTATCTTGTGGAAATATCATTTATTTCCTTTTATGTTCCCAAAACACAAAGTGCCCCTATCATAGGCAATCATTGCTTGAAAGCCTTCTCACACGCTACATCAATCTTGTGCCTTACTTGATTAGTTCTTTCTTCTTCTCTCTCAGAAAGTTTTTTATTCCCAGTTCAACCACTTGCAAGGTTATCAAGATGTCTCAACAACAAACTTTATCTCCTTCCAAACACTCGTTGGATGTGTCTGCTTCAAAATCTAGGGTTCATTTTGAAGACATTTCTCCTAATGAGGTTCTTGATGTTGCTCCATTAGCAATGAACCCCCGTTCTGAAACTGAGACGAAAAAGCCCTGAAAAACGCATGCAAGAGGTTCTAAACATGCGTCTGCATGAAACACTTCTAAAACCCCTTTCGAGTCTTCTTCAGAAAATAGGGCAAATGATGGTAGTAAGTATGTCGATAGAGCTATTAGAAGCATTGTTACTGGACTTTTGTATGGGGATCATAAGGTTCCTGTGATTTCAATCCCACTTGCTCAAATTAATGCTGACTCCACCTTAAGTGAAAATCAAAGTGATGAAAGGGATGTTGATCCTTCAAATTTTGAGAAGGATACTGATACTACTAATCTGCACAAGTTGGCTAACTCTGTACTGAATGAAGGAAAAAGTGATGATTCTGGTGTGGAGAAGAAAAGTACGGTTCCTGATCAGAGTGAGGGAAAAACTAATGACTCTGATGATGTTGTGAATCTTGTTGATGTTCCCTATGACAATGAGTTAATTGCAAATGTGCATCCTGGTATAGCTAAGAGGTTGAAGACAAGAAGAGGAAAATCTGTGGACACCTCTCCTAAAGTGAAAGCTGTTAGTGGTAAGAAAAAGACAACTGTTGTAGGTCCCCCCAGATCCTAGAGCAAAGTAGCTACTTCCTCCAAAAAGAGGAAGATTAGGTCTGAGTCTGACTCTGAGTATGATGTTGAGGATGATGTCTAGGACATCACTCCTGTGAAAAAGTTTGTGGTTAAGAAGATCTCTGATAAAGTTCCTGATGCCCCTTTGGATAACATCTCATTTCACTATGCTGAGAGTGTTGAAAGGTGGAAATTTGTTTATCAAAGAAGGGTCACTCTGGAGAGAGAGTTAGGGAAAGATGCTTTAGATTGTAAGGAGGTTATGGAGCTTATTACTTTTGCTGGATTGATGAAAACTGTGACTAAGTTTACAAAATGTTATGAGGTGCTTGTGAAGGAATTTATTGTCAATATTCTCGTGGATTGTGCTGACAGAAAAAGTAAGGATTTTATGAAGGTATTTGTTAGAGGCAAATTTGTTGAATTCTCCCCTACCATCATCAATAGGTACCTGGGAAGAAGTGAAGAAGATCAGAGTGAGCTAGAGGTTACTGATAACCAGGTTTGCAAAGAAATTAATGCAAACCAGGTGGTCGCATGGCCTATGAAAGACAAATTATTTGCTGGGAGGCTTAGTGTAAAATATGCCATACTACATAGAATTCGAGCTGCCAATTGGGTCCCTACCAATCATACCTCAACCATTTCTGTTGGCTTAGGAAAATTCATTTATGCTGTTGGGACTAAGACGAATTTTGATTATGGTTCCTATATTTTTTATCAAACTATGAAGCATGCTGGAACCTTTGATGTGAAGATGCCCATTGCATTTCCTTCCCTAATCTGTGGCATTATATTAAATCAGCACCCTGGTATCCTGTCTCATTCTGATGTTGTTTACAAAAGGGAATCAACCTTGTCCCT